>CM073499.1:37782500-39032500 GCA_037074585.1 Biancaea sappan
GCCAATTGACCATTCCTCCCTCATAAGTGATAAGCCCATCTTTGTCGAATCGCGTTCCCCTCCTTAGCGCCGTACGCTAAGGAGGGTCCTTAGCGCCGTACGCTAATGAGGGTCCTTAGCGCCCACAGTCCTTGGATGGTTGTGGCCCCACATGTCTGTGTGGGACCCACAGCAATCCAAGGGCTGTGGGCGAGCCACACAGCCAAGGACTCTCTTTGGCAATGAGGAGAACGCGGCGCATCTCTGTCTATTTTCATTGGGTTTAGCATTACCCCCTCCTTGTCTTTGCCACCTGCTTTTGCTTCCCTCATGTTTCAAACCAGCCAGCAATTTTGTTCAACTCAACAAGTCAAATAACTTTCTAGACCGTTGTTTTCACTTTTTTCAATTACAATTTGGTAAGAGATAGAGAATTCGATAATCAACATTTAAAATCTCCATCTTTTGTCCTGTGGGCTGTGGCCCCGGCTTGTGTAACTTCTTTTTCTCCTTTGCCAATTACAATGTGGTATCGATTTCATGACCCACAAAGAAAACAATGTTATTCAGCTTGCTTCACAGTTTTCCCAAAATGCATAGTGTTTTTGTAATTAACAGCTATTCCCTCCTCAAAATTTAAACTGTTATGCTGTTATTGAGCCTTTATATGCATTAAATTACCAAAACCATATCGCAAGAGAGAGAGAGAGAAGAGGGGGGGGGGGGACAACAAACGCAACTACGAAGTTTTAGGAATAGAATGAACGGCTACTTGATATCTAAAATATCCAAAATACTTAAAATTATAAAAAAACATATATTAGATAATAGATATTGGATGCTTAAAATTTTTTATTGAGAACCCATATACTCAATATTCATTCAACAAAAAAATTTAAATTTATCACATTTATATTTTATAAATATGTATTATATAAATAATATATTATAATTTATATAGTAAAAATTCATTTCTATAATATTATATCTATATATTATATAAATAATTATTGGATAAATATCACATAATCTATTACCTATTTATTTCATACTATAAGATATTCGTCAGTAATATCCTAATTTAAGATAGTATTTTTTACCATATGTATCCTATTTGATATCCGAAATCTAACGGATATGGGATATATATATATATATATATATATATTTTTTTTTTTTTTTCAAATGGATATCCTGAATCTTTGAAATCCTTCAATCTATTGTCATCGCATGACTCATCCCTCTCTTCAACACAAATATTTGTATTTTGGGGGCTCAGTAACACAATTCATATTCATTAGACTTTTTGTTTTAAGGTCTGAAATCAGTTAATACACGAAGAGGGGAAAAAAAAAAAACGTTTGCACTACTTGGGTTGGTTCATGGATCAAAACACACTTACTTTTTTGACAAAGACAAAAGCACACTACTAGCAGGCTGCAATTACCAACGAAGCAGAACCTACCATTTTTGCCGATAATGGGATTCAATCCTCTCTGACATCCACAACCAACAAAGATGCCCAATACACAATTTCCCAAAATTGGTTATCACCTCACTGTCAATCCCAATTCTCTGGTACAAAAAAAGCTTTTCAGAGATTATAATTTAAGTGAAATGTTTAAATATTTTTTATGATTTTTTAGCCAAAAAAAACAATGTATAGATATTTTTCAGCAGTAATGATTTCTTTTCAAAAAATCATAAATATTTTTGTAAAAAAAATAAACACTTAAATTTATCCTTTGGTTCCTTCTGATGTATTAGGAGTTTCTAAATCGAAGGCCAGAATATTTCTTGTATAATCCTTCTCCTTGGGGCTTTGCCCTATTTGTATTAGCCCAAAAAAAAAAAAACAAATTTGAAATTTTCATACGTAATATTTTAAATTTTCAAAGACTATTATTTGGAATTCCATAAAACAAAATATGGAATTTTTGGATGGAAACATGGAAAATCAGCGGCAGCCAAAAACTTCACAACAGAGTGTACGACACTACACAAGGATAGAGACTAGAGGGGCTAAAACCCAGAAAACAATGCATAAAAATGACGGGGAAGGACAGAAAACGAAGGAAGGAAAAGAGAAAGCTTCACCAACGATCATCTATACCGTTTATCAGCTTGACTTCTAAGTCTAGGCAAAAATCTCCACCGTTCATCAGATTACTTTCACGTCCTAGTTGGCCAAAATCCGTATGGGGTCATACGGAATTGGGCGTGGTCTCGACCGTATCTTTATATTCCACATCTTGGGCCTCGGTCTCGGAGCACATATCCGGGTCCGAAGGACAAAGATGGATCCTTCTTTGGGTCAGCAAGCCACACAAAAATCCCGGTGATTTCACTGCTTTGCTTCCCGCCAATTCCCTTACACCGTTCCAATCTTTCAGTGCCGTCGAGGTGGAAGACGAGGACGAAGTCGTTGAATCTGCGCCGTCCGATAAATCCACAGAATCGGCACAAGAATTCTCACAAGATTTGCTGGACATCTCATCTCCCTGCTTCGATTTCGACATTCTCCGGTCATTGTGGCGTTTCCCGCGGTGGTGGCGTTCTTTCCCTCCCATCAGGTCCCGGTACCCGATCGCGGAAATCCCGTTCAGTGCCGGGAAATCGGAGTCTTCCAACAGTATCGCACCGATGTTCATGACGCCATGGAATCTCCCGGAAGGACGGCGTATCTGGAGTGCGCAAAAGGACGGGGTCCTGATGGCGTCGCCGTCGCCGTCACTGCCGGGATGGAGAATGTTACTGATGAGGAACCGCACGGTGCCGATGAGGTGGTCGCGAAGAAGACCGACGGAGTAGATGGCGACAGAGACCGCGGTGGTCTCGCTGGTGACGAACTCCGGCGTGACACGGAAGAGGAACCTGTCGTTCCAGGTAGGGTTGTCGCCGCCGATTTGGTCGACTCGTGTTCGGAGCTTGGTGGACGGCTCCACCCAGGCGACGGCATAGGTTTGCAACCTTCGCCGGGGAGACGCAGGAGGTTTGAGACCTTGAGCAGAGATCAAGTGGATCTCCAAGACTTGCTGCATCTTCGACGGCGCCTCCGGCATTGCGCGCGCCTCTTTCTCTCTCTCTCTCTCTCTCTTCTCTCACTGTGACGCTCCAATTACCATCTTTCTCAGACCGCCGGCCAAATTAAGGGCTGAGATAAGTCAAAGAAGCAGAGGTAGGAAGAATCAGTGGTTTTGATTTCTCGGGGAAGAAAGAAGCGTACCCGAGGAAAGAGAGAGGAAGGGGAAGAAAGAACGGTCTTGAGAGAGACCTAATGGAAGGGGAGGTTGAGTGTAACGGAATTTCGAGATTTTTTTTTTGGACAATACGGAATTTTGAGATTTTCCTTTTTCGGACTATTATTCTTTTTTGGGGGACTGAAGGAATTTTGATATTGAGAAATGAGAAATTGTGGGCAGGGCTCATACGTTTATTGGGCTTGTTGGGCTCTGCCTATTGAGAGCGACAATAGCCCGATCCTTTTTTTTCTGTGTTTTGATATTGAAAAAATAAATATTGCCCTCGAATGTAAAGTAATACTAATAATAGTAGTTCGGTTCCTAAATATCAGAAATATAGGATTCAGATCCTTTTAGTCATTGAATCTTAAAATTATATGATTTAATTACTGAAAAAAAAATTAATTTTTCTCACATTACATCCTAGGAATTAATGGATAATAAATTTGACACGAGTTAATGTTGAATCAACATTGACGATAGGTTTGACTAACAATCTACTAAATGATAGAAATTTTTTATACATAAAAAAATTTATGAAAATTCTTTGTTTTCTTTTAAAATTGATGGGAAATTTTTGATAAAAATTTATAAGATTAAAGTGTATTTTATAATAAAGTAATAGAAAATTTGGTCTACCAAATATTAGCAAATATTCAATTCAATTAACAAATCAACATCTCGAGATCCGAATTATTTCAAAATCTATATTATTTTTTTATTATAATATTCACAAATCTGTAGATAAATTAACAATGGATGAACTCAACCTTTTGAAAAAATATAGAAATATATCTGCTTCATGTTTGATATTTAATCCGAGTGTACTAAAACAAGAAAAAAAATCGATTTTTTTCTACGGGCTAGACCAAACATGCGCAACAAACCTAGATCTTCTTATGGGTAATTCAGACATAATGAATTATTCATAAGCCATAGCCACATTCTTCTTCCTTTGAAACTTATTGGCAAGGCAAGAAATAGTCCCTCCCGCCTCCAACTCCACCTTGAGCACTTCCTTCTTTCCAGAACCCTTCAATCTCAAAAGAAGCCGATGACTCCTTACTTTCCCATTATAACAACAAAAAACTCTACAATCTGCTTCCTTCTCATCATCATCATCAGAAAAAAAAAAAAAAGAAGAAGAAAAGAAAAAATAAGCAAACATATTGGGGTATCTGGGGTCTTCAAGCTTCATATCAGCAGAATCGTATTGCTGATGATCATCATCATTACCATCATAAAAAAAGGAAGGGAAAAAACATTATTTAACAGAATAGACCTCACGTTATTTAACAGAATAGACCTCACGTCACCCTTGGAAATCGCTACCAGTGAATCTCTAAATGCAAAATAGCCTTTTCTTGCCCTTTGAATGTGGAAGCAGACAGAGGAATTGCCGTGGTGGTTTAAGTAGCGATCTGAGATGGAGAAAACAAACCTGTCATCCCAAGTGGGATTGGAATTGAAATTGATCGTCTTTTTAGTACAGAATCCAGCTTCTGGGTTCATGTAGAACATGTGTACATTTCGGCATTATTATTTTGCTTTGACTTCGTCTTAGTCTTCTTCAGTTCTGCACATTTAACTATGACCATCAGAACCCTGTACTCTTCATTCAGTGTGTAAGAAGCCATGAATGCATAGAGATTCCTGTTTTATTATTATTTTTTTAATTTTAAAATAAATATGATGTGCTAAGCAACTCTTCACTCTGATGATTAAAAACACAAGCAGAAAGAGACAGTGGAGGTTGACACAGAAACAAAGGAGCATTACTGAGAAAAAGCCCTGAAGATCATTAATCTTCTAAACTAAAGGTTGAACAACCTTATAGTTAGGACTTGACATGACTTCCCTTATATGGACAACTCAAGCATACCTAATTCATCACTCGGAGGATATCTTTGTTTCCGTTTTATAGATTGAGTTACCTCCTTCGTGTTTGAATTTTAATACTGTTTTGGTCTACACCAAACTCAAAAAGATAAAGTAATATTTTAAAACCAAGTGAACCTAACTGAAAAAATAAAATAATATTTTATAATCAAATGATAATAAATTATGATTGACGAAAGTTAACTTCTCTTCATTCATTTCAGTCATTTTTTAAAATATAAAAAAAAAATTATCTACCTAAATGTGACTCTGTCCTTTTTTTTAAAAAAAATTATTTTTTTTAAAAATTAGAGTATATAAGTTTTCGGTCAAAATTTTTAAACAAAAAAATGCAAATATAAATCGTGTCCAGAACCATACTTTCAATCTGCACGGGGCACAGTTTGGTGCTAATATTGAAAAAATTTAAATTGGATATTGGCATCGTATATATGGAGTTTTATGTTTGTGTTGAGAGTCTTAATTGTTGACTGTGGACTGTATACTTGACATATAATTTCTGAAAGTACTCTAGATTAAAATTGTACAGCTTTTCACCATTAAAAATGAGCTTCTAAGGTGGAATTTTGACAGCTTTTGTAATATAGATATGATCTGAATACGCATATAAATAAGAGATAAGCGGCACAATTTGATAATTTTAACTCTCTCCTGAATGTCATCTGGGGGAGGCCGATTCTTATTCAGCCTTTGTATGACCTCCACCTTCGAATTGCTACGACAAATTAGTCGATTAGCATCCACGGAAAATTTATCTGTGCTAGAGAATAAACACAAATCAGTAATCGTCAAACCATAGGAAGAAGACATTAATTTCACAAGATGAGATTCTCAATGAGTTTCTTGAAACAGAACTATCAATTCAAACCAGACTGAAGTGTAAAATAAGCAAAAGCAAACATTTTTATTACACAGAAGTAGATTACATAGCTATACAACGGCACTCGCACTTTTTCTCAACTTTTACATTAAAATTCCTTCATGGAGGACATCAAATTATTTCATCACATTGCAACACCAATGGCTCTCCCTTGTAATAGATTATTTGACGATTTCCTGCTAGATGGTTTGGAAGTTGTTGGTCTGCAATGTTGATGTGATCATGAAGGCTGTCCTTGAAGAACAAGAGGTTGAATCTATACATGGGCCAATAACACGTTCAAGGGCCAAGAAGCATCAAATGGGATTGACTTGGGTTTCTTTACTTGTGTGCAATGATGGGCTGGGCCAATTTAGGAGCTTGGACTTTGAAGATTAAAATAACTACAGATTTTTCTTATTGTTTTAATAATTTTCGTGCATGACTTTTTGGGATATAAAATCTGATGTAATTTAATGTTTTCAGAGTTGTTGTATTGTCTTTTAGCTTTCCAAGTGGTTGTAGTTGTTGTTGTTGCATTAATGAGGTGGTTATAGGGTGGCTGTAGTTGGTATAGGCTAGGTGGCTGTATGTTGACTATAGTTGTAGGCTCATTAATGAGGTGGCTATAGGGAGGCTGTAGTTGTTGTAGAGGTGGCTATAGGTTGACTATAGTTGTTGTAGGCTCATTAATGAGGTGGCTTTGGTTGCATTAATGAGGCAGCTGGTTTTTGTTATCTATAAAAGGGAACTTGCCCCCTTGTGGCAAGATAATCAGATTTGAGTGAATTATATTTCAGATTGCTTTGTGCACATCTATCTTCTCTTATCTAACAATTGTGTTAGTGTGGCGAGAAAATCTCAGAATTCTTATCACTCCCATTCCGTTCTCTAATCTGGGGTGTGGCGAATTCTACCCATCTTAGCTTGATTGTGGCGCCATAGGCTTATCAATTTAGTTGAGTTGGTTTTCTTCTCTTTATTTTCCTTGTGGTACAGATTGTGTCCTCTTTTAGGCACATCAAATGTTTTGTCTTAACTCTCCTCTTTTTGACTAATTTCTTCTCCAAGTCTTCCACTCTTCCTGTCAAATTAGATATCACAGCCAACTGCTCGTTCCCAGCTTCGAGCAACTTCTGCATCATCTTCCTTAACTTTTCATTCTCCTTAATTAAGTTCTTATCATCATCGATCTCTCTATGCTCTAGAATGGGTAGCTCTTTCATAACAGGTGATGTCAGAGATTGTTCACCCTTTTGCTCAGCCAGAGCTTCTGTGTTGTCAGCATCAGCATTGATTCCTTGCTCAGCAACTACATCTCCACCCTCAGATTGTGCCTCCTTGAGTGCAACTTCTTGCTCTGGTTTTTCAATAACTTCAATTTCCTTTACTTCCAATGCCTCTTCTTTCTTTACTTCTTCCTGTTGTGTTTCACCAACTGCCACTTCCTTTGTTTCCAAGCATGAATTTTTATCCGCTTCTGCATTCCCTTCATTTTCTGTAAATTCTGTAGTCACTGATTGCTGCTCATTTTCCTCTATCTTGAGACTTTCAGATTCTGCATCCAATAATGCTTCCCCTTTGAGCTCATCTTTTGGCAACTTAATTTTAACCCAGCCATCTGATCCCTCAGTAGATTGCACCTCTTCTTGCTCCTCCCGCTGCTGCTGATCTAATTGAGTTTCTATTGGAAAATCATCTGCTGAGGAAGTTGTTTTGGCACTTGCGGTACATTTACCTTCTCCGGCTTGTAGAACCTCTGAAATACCAGATTCATCATGCTTCATTAATTTAGATGTTTCTGTATCGTCATCAAGTAATCCCACTGGCAGGTCAGCCATTTCATGGATCACTGAAGATGCTCCATCTTGTGCAAAATCATCTTTCATGACTGGAGAGTGCCTATCCACGGGCAAGGTAGTCTCTTCAGAAAGATGTATCTCTTCCTTTGCTGTTTGATTTTGTTTATCGTTCCTAAAATTATTAGCAAGCCCCTCTTCATCAATAACTCCTAGAGGCAGTTCTTTCCAAGCGTTCATGTCCAAGACATCACCCTCAACTGGAACTTGTTCTAACAATGACTTGGTTTCATTTTGCCCAGCAATTTCAGTCTCAGAAACACCACTTTCAAAAACTACATCGGCACTGACATGGTTGACATCCTCATTTACCATTCCATTTGGTAGTGGCTCCATATCCTCATTTACTACTGGATCAACTGATGAGCATGATTCACATTTCCCATCATCAACTAGCAAGCTCAGACTACCCTCCATCATGGAAAGCTGATCCTGTAGCTCTGGCACATCATGAGTTTCACAGACAATGTCCTCAGAACTGTCCTCCTTTCCAGGTTCTGCAACTTTCTCTCTTTGTTGCTCCTGCTTGTGTTCTACGTTCGGGGCATTCAGAGGATCATCTCCACAAGGTTTCCAGGCAGCTAATTCCTCCATCTGCCTCTGAGATTTTTTGACCATTATAGAATCAAGCTTTTCTTGCAAGGATGTAAGCTCTCTTGCCAGAGATTTTCTCATCTCCCTGAAACTTGGTTGCAAACCCTGCTCAAAATCCAAATGAAAAAAATGTAAGCACAGCATTGAACTAGGAAGTAAAACAAAAACATAAAAGAAACAGCGATCAAATTTTAAAAAGAAATGTTATAATTTAAACTGTATTAATGAAGTATTTCCAGGCATGAAATATCAAGTACGTCATTCACGACAAACGAAGGCATATTTAAACTATATTTCCTATATGATCATACCTGTATAGTATCCAACTTCAATAGGGGTCTCATTATAGTCTCTCCAATTGCGACTCTTTGCTTCTCAACATTTAGAGCATCAGAAGAGGCCTCCAAATCTTGAATGCTACCCTTAACATCACTCACGTGCTGACGCACTTCAGCTAACTGCCTCATTTTCTTCAATGGTTCCCATTTTCTCAGCTGGAAACCATGATAAGAAGCTTGAATCAAAACAGCCGCTTCTACATCTGACAAAACTTTTCTCTCCTTCCTGCATTCATCATAACTTCGTTCAGTTGAATCCCTGGCTCCCTTTGCTCCCTCTTCTACCACACAGTCTACCTTTCTTTCAGCTTCATTTGCTTTACCTTTATGTTCTTCACCATCTGTCATACTTTCTTTTGTCCCCGTTGATGCATAACTACTTTCATGGTCTCCAATTGTCATGTTGGATGTTACCTGGTTATGGCCCTGAGATTCAACCCTCTGGTCTTGATCCTTCTTTTCACTAGACTTCTCCAACACCTTAACAATTCTTTTCTTTGGTTTGATCCCCTCACTTACGTTTGAAGCATTCTGAAGTCTCAACTTATCCTTGCCATGGCTCTGAGATCCACCCCTCTGGCCTTCATCTTTCTTTTCAATAAACTTCTGTCACATTAGTACATTTCTCCACTGGCTTAACTCCTCCACTGACGTTTGAAGATTTCTGAAGTTTCACATCTGCTTGTCCCCTGTCATAGGTGCTAGATGGAGAAAATGCCTTGGATGTTCCATCAGCTGTTGCCTGAGACTGTTCCTTTGGAGCGGGAGGACTCGGGGACCTTGAACTTCCATTGCCATTTTTCTTCTTTGGTAGTGGATCAACTCTCAGACAAACAGGAGGTAACTTGGATGTTTTCCGTGGAGATGTGGATTGTCTTTTCTCAGTGATTTGAGTGTCCTTGTCAATCACGTTTCCATCTGTTGACATGGATTGTTTTTTCACACTAGTTTGGGTCTCTTTATCAGTCATGTTTCCTTCAGTTTGCTTTACAAGAATATTTCTTATGCTTCTGTCACTGCCCGCTGAGTCACTTTTTCCATGATGTAAGTCTATCTGCTTCATAGGCATGCTCTTTTTATTAGCATCTTCCCTTGCCACATCTGAACTATCTTTATTCAGATTATTTCCCTTCACATTGATTCTGTTGAAATCATCATCATCATCACAAGAATCTACTTGGACAGGTTTGACTGCACAAGGTACCTCTTGAATGGACTTCGGAGAAGAATTGGTCTCCTGATTGTTCATCCTTCCTCCATCTTGCATATTGTAGCTAGGCATCCATATGGTGGGGAACAAAAATTCCCCTCCTTTGTTTTCACCCTGTTGACTCTGGTTCATCCTTTCATCTTCAGGTTCCTTTTTCATACTGTCAATGTGCCGGTTCTGGTTTCTTCTTCCATCAACATCCCCGAATAAGTTTGGAAGACTATTAATATCCAACGGGAACCATCCATTCCGAACTTTAGGTTCTTGTCGATCCGGTTTAACATAATTAGGAGGCTTTCTATCATGTGATAATATGTCCTGATCACCCACTTCTGCTGCAACAGGCTTCTTTAGCTCTCTGTTACTCATGTACTCTGGTGGAATCCAGAGAAGTGGATATGGATAATTTTTCAACTGTGCTGGGGAAATAGCATTGTTCACTTTCTTTTCAACATCAGGTTCATGCTCTTCAATCTTTAAGCTTTTGCCTTCATTGTTGTTGGAAGGATAATTAGGACGCCCACAACAGTGATACTCTCTGGGCATGCATTTATCATATTCATATCTAGGCAGCTCCATAGTGTAGTGTGGTGGAGGGGCATAAGGAACATAGAACGGTTCAGGATATGCAGGACACCCTCCAGAATGGTACATTGGTGACGGAGCTGGAATATGAGGATACGCAGGTCTATAGCTACAATTACCAGGGAATTTATGGTGGCTGCAACAAAATTGCATCGGAGTTGGGTGCCCATAGCAGCCAGGGTAGGGCCATGGATGTTCATAAGCAAAGATCGATCTGGATGGATCCACATTCATTTGAGGGGGCATAGCTTCAAAGCCAGGTTGATAATAATGAGGGATTGCCATTTGGCCTCTCTGGTAAGGGTGTGAGTCCATGCTTCCGTATTCAGGCATCATACTCACTCAGATTACCAGGCAGAAGACGGATTATTGTCACCCTTGGTAACTAAGTAAGTTACTAAAGCACTAGCTCTGCAATAAAATAAGATGAACAATAAGAACAGAGTTAATATTAGAAGGAAGTTAGAAACATCTGTTTCGTTAAAAAACCAGAAAAACAATCACCATGGAAATTGAGGACAAAATAGTAAGAATTAAAGATGGAAACACCAAACTCCGCAGGCTCTAGTTATTCCTTTACGCCAATAGGGGGGAAAAAAAGAGTTAAACATTGAACAGTATACCTCAAAGAACATAAAATAAATACCCAACGCCAATTTTACATGGTGATTCAAAATATCAAATTAACAACATTAGTTTCTTCTGAAGAAAACTTGCTTTGCATGAGTCAATCACTTTTTGCCATAAAAATCATAATTAAATTCTTTCGTGCCTAAACTGAAAATTTCCCCCATCCTGTATTATATATAAGATTGTTTTCCTCCATTCATCGCTTTATATAGGCCTTTGAAGATCATTGACACGAATTTCAACGCAACACACATAGAAGGAAAGAACAACCAACAAAAGAATAGGAAAAAACCAGTCAAGGTAGATTTAGAATATAATAGATTACAGTGGCAGAGATCACGTCCATTTTGGGATAACATTTTTTTTACCAAATTTCTAATTCTGGTTAATGTCCTAATGCAAAATCAGACTGACTATTGACCAGGTAAAGCTAGGACAATAATAACAGTTCCTTGATTTTCTCATAATCAACGTCATCAAAGTTACCTACTATGCTAGCATTCTCAATATCATACATAGGTTTCTTGTGCTAACTCCTAGCTTTATCAACGGATCTACTGACTACACATTTCCTTTATGTCCACGGACTAAAGTTAATATCTTTTAAGGCAATTCCAAATCAGTTGCAGTTGGTCTCCCATTTTTAGATTGAGCATAATTGCATAGCTTTCAAACTATTCAATTTCCATCAACACGCCATTGATGTAGCACTTTTTGTTTTTAGGCTGATGTGGCACAGTGCCGCATCATCTCCACTGTATCAAATATAAAGCCATGTCACTTGGCAGGAACTTAATTCCATCAATTCAAAATCTCAAAAGGAATTGTTTAAACTGAAACTAAGGACCAAAACGCAAAATTTTTATTTTTAAAGTGAGGATAAAAAGTGCATTCGAACCTAATTGTTATTCCGCATGATATGCGACTACATGATCAGTGCATTGAAATTCTCGTTAACACAACACAAAATCCTAGGAAGAAGGTCAACACACACCCCCTTCCAAATTTCTGTATCTAATCTAGTATATTAGAAACTCAAATGATACTAAAAAATTTATCTTCTTTCACTATTACATGTATAACAGAAAAAATCTCCGACATTCAAAATTGTGCGAAGTATCACATGAAAATGAGCATTCTGAACAATAGAGCTAGAAACATCAGGTGAAAAACTTCACAAACATTCTCCCTTGTGCTTAACCAAACAGACAATTCCAGATGTGATTAGAATAACTTATTTTGAACTCCTCTAATTTACATAATTTATGTGAAGTTTGTCCAATTAATTTTTTAATTATAAAAATAACTTTTTTATATATAAGCTCTTATAGATAATCACTTTAAAAAAAACTGTTTAACCAAAAAACGTCATTTCATCAATTTCATCCACCAAGGCACCAACCAAGCATAGTAGAGAAAGGAAAAGAATCACTTACATTGTATTTTCCGGCAAAACAAACAAGAAAGAAATTGAGCAAAACCAGCCAAACGGTTCCACACAATCCAGATGACTTATTTATCGGCGCAAATCTATCCACCAACCCAGAAGCAATGGATCAAATTCCTGAGCGCTCTCTGTCGCAGTCGATCAAAACTCTTTCACGAATCCTTATCTGAGAATGGAAACGTCAGAGATATTCGCTCTTATATAAAGTAATGCTAGAAAGAGATATGATCATGTGAACGATAAATATCTCTTTCCTCTGTTTTCGAGATCTTTCCCGCTTCGCCTACTGGAGAATCCTCTCGATCTTTCCTTCGTAACTTCCAGCCACGTGCACTCCTTTGCTTGCTATATCACACGACGAACTGGTATGGGAAGATTTCATTTCGTAACAATTATTTTATAATAATTAATCTATTACTATTCTCAATGTTATGGAACTAATTGAATTATTTATTTTAAAATATTAAAAAATAATATATATAATTAAATATTATAAATATAAATTTTTTAAATTTAATTAAAAATAAAATTTAATGTCAAATTATACAAAATAATATTTATAATCAAAAGTTTAATTAAAAATTAACCAAATAACAATGAAATTTATTAATCAAGATAATATTCACTTATATCAAAATCTATAAAATAATAAGATATTAACATTTTTACTAAAATTGACTAATATATAATACAATATTTTTATTAATTAATTATAAAATAAGAAAAATTAAAAAAAAATTCAAGAAAACCAGTTCAACCGATTCGTTTACCTGATTCGATCAATTTTTGATTGGTTTGACCGGTTTATGGTCAAAATCAATTACTTATTAATTTTAAGGATTATTTCAAATCAATTTTTACGACAATTTCATTCTAAAATAAATCTTACAAGCTTTAATTTGTATCTTTCTTAACTTTCTTTAATATTTTGAAATAGGTTATTATTTTTTGATATTTTAAAATAATATTTGATAAATGTAGTTAAAAAAAGATAATATAATTTGTTGAGAATATGTATATATGGATCAAACTCAATGCACCATTGGTTTTGGTCCATAATTCAATTTATTGTCCAAAAACTCGAAAGATATTTCCGCAGTCTATTTTCATCCGGGCTTGATCCAAGTCGAGGCCCATCAAATTGTGGCGGATCATAATATTATGATTAATTAATAAAATACTGATACTATTTCTTTTTTTTTTTGGGGTTTCCCATAAGTAATTTTTATTGGAGGTAATCATGTTTGAACATGGCAACATATCTTTAGAATGTTTCATTCATTTCAAAACTATGTTCATGAATTTGAGAAGTTATAAAGTTATAAGTTTAATAAATAAAAAAGGGTGAAAATGAAAAAAAATAAAAGATAAAATATACAAAAAAAATATTTTTTAAATCTTGACGTTGAACATGCAAGAAGATAGAGAATCAAGAGTTTTTTTTTAATTTATAGAATTGAATTTTAAAGCAACCAGAGAGAAGAAAAAATTTAAAAAAATGAAAAAAAAAAGATTAGTATACATAAAATATTTAAATAATATTCTACTAATATTTCGTCTTCAAGAAGATTTACAAAGCCTACTAGAGTTTAATGTAGAATTAACGCCATTATTAATTGTTTTTTCCTCAATTTAATTTGTCTATTTTCTCAAATATTAAATTGTCCCACGTTAGTTATAACTTAGGTCTATACTCAAAATAGCCCGCTAATCTAACATTTATCTTGACTCTAACATTTCTCCTTTCTAGAGCTTGGGTGACTCTTCCACCCACCAAGCCTCCTTATGTTTTCCACTCCAGTAGCAGCTCTCTCCCTCCAGCGACTGTGATCACGCTAGAATCCTCTAAAAAGGTGAGAACCACACTTTTCCTCAACTCCTTTAATTTTGGGATTTTGGAAACCCTAACCTAGAATAGGGTGTATGGAGATGTTGTTAGCCTTAATGTGAGTTTTTCAAGCTCTTTGTGGTTGATTTTATTCCTTAAGATTTAGTTGGAAGCTTGGCAAGTGAATCTATGCTGGTAGATAGGAGAATTCATGGTAGAAAGGGAAACTTTAATCTTGGAAGGGTTAATCCAAACTTGTGATTTCATCCTATTGTAAACCTTGCTTGTGTTTGAAAGGGTTTTGTGATATAAAATCATGCTTTTGAAAGCCATAGAGTGTGTATAAGCTAAAAGAGATGAATGGGGAAGCTTGTGGGTGTCTTGGAGGTTGGAACCCATGGCTTTGTGTGCTTGCCTAGACATGGGTGCCCATGGAGCCAAGTGTGGCTCCCAGGGCGCCTTAGGCCAAGAGCAAGGTGGTGTGGGCACCCAAGGCTGCACTTGTGTCTTGAAAGAGCTTGTATGGCGCCCAGGGCATCAAGGTGGGTGCCTAAGGCATCACAAGCTGGAGCTATACCCTACTTGGATAAAGTGCTAAAAATTCATTTGATCTTGGCCCTTAGGTGGTGGGCAAGTTGATGGATGGTTGTTTGGAGCTTCCTCGTGTCAAATTCTAGCTTGGAAATAAGGTGAGGGGTCTCTATCACTTTTGTGTTGATTGTATGCTTGTGACATCACTTTTTGCTTTTAAATTTTGTGATTTGAAGTAGTCATACTCTTACAATGGTGCCTAATTGAGATGGTGCCCTCTTTTTGAACTCTAATGGAAATAAGAGTCATATAATGAGAATGTCCTCAGTAAATCTCCATGAGTTAAATACCTTGTGGTTATACAATTGCTATTATGTGAATGTGCAAAAGAGATATGCGTGAGTGTAAATTGAGTGTGACCTAGGGATGAAGAACCTAGTATAATATGAAGGATTAATATTCTCACTTCTTGTTAGTTGCATGTTTTCTATTTTGTGTGTTATCTTAATCACGCCATAGAAAACCCTGTTGGGGTGAACCTAACATGGCTTAAGAGATGGCCATATGGCTATAACCATGCTTGTGAGATGTAAGGTGACTCCCTCATCATTGGCAACTATTTATGTACTTTTAAGGGTTAAGTATGGCTAATGAGCTTAATAGGATGGATGACTTAGGGTGGCCATGTGAGTTCCTTTGGGGAATTGTAATTATGTGGTCGAAGCTTCAGTCGGTGCTTGGTAGGCTAAGTTGCACAGAAGGGCAAATAATGATAATAATAATTATGGTCATGACTTACTCTAATAAAGAAATAAAATGTCCACTTGATCAAATGCATGAGTATGTGAGCAATTGCTACTCTCTATTGGCTACATAAATAAAATTTGTCTCTCTTTAAGGAGCCAAAACTAGTATGTGTTATGGGATAAGGGATTGGATAACACTTAAAATCCAAATGATATGATTCTTGAAACAACATGTGATGATAGTCTTAGTTTCACCCTTGGTTTGATTTGGTAGGATAATTATTCCCTTGTTTGCATAAATCCTATAGGTGTACTTGCTATAGCTGGTACGATGCTTTGGATAAATTGTTATGTGTGGGCTTCATACATCTATGTATAAGGACTTCAACATGTGAATGTGTGTAAGCACTCCTTTAAGTGATGGTTTACCTTGTAATCCCGCAATGGCTTTACTTAGTGTTCCAATGTGTCATCTTGTGGTTATGTGATGGTAAACCTCTAACGTATTTAGACCTAGTTCTGAATGCTAATTGGCACGAGGGTTGTACATATGCCCTATGAGTAAATGCTAATTGTACTGGGGGCGGTCTAAATGTGGGTAAATGTGCGGGAATAATTTCTTGTGATTAATGTGCTCTATGAGTCCAGATACAGGATGTGATGGGTTGGACTCATAAGGGGAGGATTGATGTGGCTATCTAGGTCTATATGACCAGCATTGGTTGGATGATGATTAGGAAGCCATAGGCCTAACATCATCACTAGTCATTTATGGCAAGTGATTCTAACCCTCGGGAATTGCCATACTTGAGGACGCCGCCTTGTGAAGGAAGGCAATGAACATATTGTAATGCATATATATATATATATATTGTGTGATATATAGATGTGAAGGAAACCTTTGAGCTAGAAAAATCCCATGAAAACTTAAACCACCCCGGATTCTCAAACTATATATTAGCTATGATATTGAGTTGAATGTATAAATAGTAGACCTTGTGTTGGAGGTTTGTGTGACGAACAAACTATGTCAGCCCTTGTAAATTGTAACCTTGTATGACATTTATGTTGTGATTGGATGTTTGTAGCTAATCATGTTGAGTGTGTAGTGATGGATTATTTGGCTTTGGTTATGGTTATGGGTGGGTTCCTATTTAAGGTCTCATCCCTGTGAGTAGTGCATAGGTTTCATAATTATTTTATGATTTTTTCCCCTCGTCAAGTATTTTCGTACTTATCCTCTTCTTGTGTACTCTTGCGGGTTCTTGCTTAATTGGCGAGTCTTTGTGTGAGAAATAGCGAAGTCTCCGAGTCCACAACCTGCTCCGGTTGCGAGTTGATGGCAGTAGTTTTGGTAAGGTTAGGTTTTCGGGTCACTTTGTAGTAAATAGAACTCCTAGGATCTTAGTGAATGTTTTGATGGAAATATAAGTGGTTTAAGTTTATATTTTCTTCCACTAAATGAGAATATAAGGTATACTTTGGTTTAATCAATAACGTAATAGAAAGGAAACTATATTTTTCTAATACATCAAGTGTGTCTAATTTTATGTGTTCTGCATGTTATATATGTGTTGTTTCAGGCTTACCATGGTGGTGTGGAACCTACTGTCGTACCGGTCATGTTCCCAGATTGGGGTGTAACAGCATAGTACTACCTTTGAAAAGATAAGCTAGTAAAATCACAAGAAACAAAAGTGATTCAGGATCGAGGAGGCTTGGTGCAAGAAGACGAAATGCAAGGAGATCATTTAAAATGCTTGGGGCAAAGAAAATAGACAAAAACAACAAAACAAATTAGGTCATGAAGGAACTTCAGGAAGTAGATTTCTAAAATCTGGGAGAATTAACAGTAAAAATAAAACACCTAGAAAAGGAAATTGAGAAGCAAAGGAACCCATAAAGGCAAACTTCACAAATCTTCGAAAGCTAGCAGAAGAACTTGATGATGTGATGGAAAAAGAAGAACTCATGTGGAGACAACATTCTCGTGCGATTTGACTAAAAAAGGTGATAAAAACATGACCTATTTTCATAAAAAGGCAATGAAAAAATTCTGTTACAAAGGTGAAAACAATAACAACTATTAGCACTATGAGATAATTGATATTAATGATTTAATAAAAAAAAGGCTAAAAGACAAGGATATTCAAGTCATTAGTCAACCTTTTATCACAAGGGAGGTCACTAAAGCCTTAAAGATGATGCACCCACCAAAAGTGCCAGGACAGATGAGTTATTGATTATTTTATCAGAAATACTAACATATAGTGGGAAAACATGAAACAGAAGCAGTGCTGTATATTCTGAATCAAGATGGAGACCCTTTGGACATGAACCATACACTCATCACTTTGATCCCAAATGTCAACAATCTGATTCTAGCCAAGGATTTTCGATCGGCATCTTTGTCAAATGTCGTCGTAAAGATGGTGATAAAGACCCTTGCAAATTGCCTAAAAATGTACCTACCAACAATCATAAGTTGTAATACCTACAAATTTTATGGTAGGGTCCCTGTTGTTGCCCAACCTTGTTTGTACATGTTATATGAGAAGTAAATCGCAAATAATAATAATAATTTGTTTTAATGTATGGTAATAGATTTAATGTGCAATAAACATGAGACCTTGATGATTGTGTCCTTTAATGAGTGATTAATGTCTTTTGCATGTTGTGAAATTGGTATGCAAGCTTGAGCTCATTTGAAGGATTTAAATGAAATAAAATAAAGATTATAATGCTCGTGCTAAAATGGGTGGAAATGTGAATTATGGAGAAATATATACGATGTTGAATGAGGCTTGTTATGATGGAAATCATGTGTGGTGTGTTGCTTGGGTTAATTGTCTGTTTTTTTAAGAATTTCAATTTCTACCCTTGATCATAGCCTTAGCCATTCTTTCTTCTGAAGGCCAAAGCTGTCATTTGTATCCTATAATTCTACTCTATGCTTTAGCCTAAATTCTCCCCTTCCCACACCACACTTAGTCACCCATACTTACCCACCTTCTTTTGAGCTCTTTCCTTCCTCCAACTCAAATCCTTTTTAGTTTCTTCTAATCACCAAGTCTTTGATGACCTCCTTTCCACAAGAGTGCCATTGTGTCATGACTCCAAATCCAAACATGTGACTGGCACAGTAACTAGGGACAAACTATATCTAGACTGTAAGCCTACCATGTTATTAATACAATCTTTCCTATGTTTCCATCATAAACACCATAACATTTCATATAAACATAAACATTCCGGGACCTAGGTGACCTATGTAGCTACAAAGCATGTAGACTTACTTACCGAAAGGCTAACAACTCACCAAAGGTCGATGTCTCACTGAACCTGCCATCCCACGAATGGGGTACTCCTTCGCAAGGTTGCATATGAAAGGTGAAAGCTCCAAAAGTGAGTCGGGGTAACTTAGTAAGCAGGTTACTTTAATATAAAAACACACATTAATGAACTTATGCATACCATACTTAGGTCTAGATACTAAAATAACATGATTTCAAGTAAACATTTATAAGTACATAAATATAGATCATATATGCACATAGGCAAGAGTGTGCAATCCCCTACACGACATTTGCACTAAGCTACAATCAACTTATGTCAACAACAAAGATAACCTTTCATACATAAGCATTTACTTAGTTGCATGTACCAAATCAAGCCTACATGTTTTTCTCCTATCATAAAATGGGAAGAACATGTCTCCATGGTCGATCGGGTCTCTATGAATCATCTTTGTCACAACTTTTATAGACCACCAAGCCCTTTCACTATTGAGGTAGTAGTGATATAGGTTCACCTAACTCTTTTATCAAGCACACATATAATCATGCACAACACATACATACTTAATCATACTCGCAGACAGGCATAGTGCAAGTAGTCATCGCATACTTAACATCTTCTTTAAATGCATCACCTAACAAACTTTTAAACCTGCCGACAAACCCTATAGGACTCTATGGATGACATCCCATCAAGCCTTATGAATGGAAGTAACAATCTACCAGTTCTAATAGGCCTCTATGGTCTACATCCTATCGAGCCTCATGGATTTCTGTGGCTATATCATTATCGAGATTCATAGGCCTTTATGGATGACATCTCATCGAGCCTCATGAGTGGAAGTGACACTCTACCTCATAGGCCTCTATGGTTTATGTCCCATCGAGCCTTATGAATCTCCATAGCTATATTGATGTTAAGGTTCATAGGCCTCTATGGATGACATCCCACCGAGCTTCATGAGTGGGAGTAACACTCTACCAATCCTCATAGGCCTCTATGGTCTATGTCTCATTGAGCCTTATGAACTTCCTAACCATTAAACAAAATGGAGGCGCACCACCATGACTTACATGACATTCAACATCATACTTTAACAAACATTCAATCATAAACAACTGAGGCATACATTTCCAACATAGTACCCAATTGCATCATTATCTCTTAGATACAAATTTTCTTAGCATAGCCTCTAGATCTCATTTCATATCTATTCCTCATGTTACTATGAGCACAAACATACTTGACTCTACACAAATCATCTAGTATAGGTCTTAAGCTATGAGATGTTTTCATGCTAGCCTATTAAGGAGTTTCATACTAGTGTAGAGTTGCTGCTTACACCACAATTTCACACATATACATGCATATATATATATATATATATATAGTTACATAGCCACTTACGGGATTAAACCCATTTATGGTAACTTAGCTTACGTCTTCGCATACCCATTTTTCTACTCCTAGATGTGGTTTCCTCGTTAGCTCTTCCTTCCATTATATTATTTGTGCATGCATTCATTGTTATTCATATTCTCATTGACATATGAGAATATATGATTTTAATCCATTGTGTTATACAACAAATCACCCACAAAGGGTTGTTAAGTATAACACTAGGTATAGAGTCTACATGCCTGAATAAAAGCGATCTTTTTGAAGGATACATAACTAAACAATCATTAATGTAATTCTTTCTTACTTCACAATTTCTTTAGGAAGAATTCGCGATGAGTACTTGAGGGAAGACCTTGAATAATGATAAAACAATTCATCATAATTATATCGAGTTCTCAAGCATCACCACACTCACAAAAATAACAGTTTGAGCATCTTCACAAAGTCGCAAGTGATCAATCATAACATATTCACAATAAGTCTCCAACTCAATCTATGTGTGTATGTATGTGTATGTGTGTATAACAAAATGTATTGCACCAGTACCATCAGGAGAGAAGATTTATAAACATCTTCGCAATTAACATCATCAAATGGAATCTCACAACATTAAATTCATCTTCTTAGATAAGCATGAATTAGTTAGAGCTATTCTTAAAAATAGCAGCATGTATTATCAAACAAGAGTGAGGAATGCTCAGTTTAAAAAGGTACTAATTAAAATAACATCTATGTGCCACGAATCGTTACTCGCATGGTATGAGATCTAAGCCATTAGAGAAAAATGGCATAAACTCTCGTATCCACTTTCTCCTTCATGAAACCTTGATTGCCTAAATTTTAAGGCAAGAATAGTAAAGAAGACGAATTAAAGCTTATATTATTGGATAGAATTTGCCTCACTCAACAAAGCAAAATAGTGAAAGAAAGTCAAAACAAGGCATTTTCCCTTGGACAATTCGCGTCTCTGCCCAATACCCGGCGACATCTAACACTTTGTTTTCATTTCTTTTTCAGTTAATATTCAAATAATAGATTTTAGCTTAGCAAAAAAAAAATCAACACTTACATAGAAATAAAACTCTTAATATACCATATTAATCCAAAGAAAGGTTCATGATCTTGCATAAAATTTGATTAGCACACTTGCATCTCAGTAATGCAATAGCAGAATTTTCCTCTTACTTATAGATTCACATTCAATGGTTTCAACCAAAAACAAATATGCAACATGTCTGTCATTAAAACAAAAGCCTTGAGCCAATCATAGCAGAGTATGATGCACAATATTTATGCAAAAATCCAATTCAACAATTAATACCGCATGGTTTCCATCACAAACATCTCTGTTACTGCTCTTAAGTAGATGACAAGACGTTCTAATTTAGCCTTTAGTTCTTTTATGTCACGACCCAACTCTAGGTACATGACCGGCATAGTGACGATTCCTTACGTTGTTGTAAGCCTAAACTGTTCTTTCTAAGAAACCGAAGTCTCCCTACTCATTATGGATGTATATTTATTTAAATGTGATCTTATTAGCTTCAATAATTGTGCTTTTAACTTCAAAAACTCATTGGAACTAGTTTAAGGAAGCAAACATGAAATAAACACCTTCTAGGAACCTTGGTGCTGAAATCCAGTGCTCAGCATTTAGCTTCCATGCCTAACCCTCGTTTTGCAACTCCAGCGCTGAGCGCCAGGTTCCTAGCGATGAGCGCTGCATTGGCAGAGGCAGGGTACCTCTCTGTGTCGATCATCTAGTACCTCGCGCCCAATGTTGGCTATGATAGTGCTGCTATACATCATTGGCGCTTAGCACTGGCGATCCTGTAAAGGCCAAGAGGCCTTCTGTCGAGTGGTGCTCAGCACTGGCAAGCCAGAAGCCACATTTCTCTTAGTTTTCCCACTCAGTTCTAGCCACAATTCTTAAATTTGAATGAATTTTAAAAGTACATCATGTTCATATAAGAAAGAGGGAGTAGTTATGTAATAACCTAGGTATTACAATATTTAAAGAACACCCAAGTTCAGACGTGTAGAAAATTTTTCTGTGAATAGATGAATACATGTAGGGATTTTTGCCTGTCTGTCATTTAAAGGTTTATTTTAATATAGCTGTGATTGATGTGTGTTTGTTGTTGTGGTTATGAAGCATGAATGTTATGCAGTATAATTGTTATTTTATTCATGAATTGTGGTTTGAGCTAATGAGAGGCTAAACAAAAATTAAAAGTTGACTAGGGGTTTAACTAAATACACCAAATTAGGGGTGTGTGGACTAGGATGAATATAGTAAAGTATAACGTGATATGCTAGAGGGGTTAAATATGTAAAAAATAAGAGAAAAATAAAAATAGTCAAAATGAAGAAAAATTTCCCAAAGAATAAATAGATTTAATATATATAACAAGTATCAATAATATACATAACAAGTATTAATAGTATTAATAATATATATTAATATTACTAATAATATAACCTAAGATAGTAACCTAGTAGGTTAGTCGTGAATCACTAGACAATCTAATGATGATAATATATATAAGTATTAGGCTAGGATAAATGAAAACTAAAGAAGCCTAAATTAGGAAATAGTATAAACATAAATAATGGTAATAAGGGAAATATAAGATTAAAATAAGGAAATAATTGTGGAATGAATAAAAAGAATTAATTTTAATAAAAAGATGATATGATTATGTTTAGGAGATAATGAGAGAAATAATAAGATAAATAAAATAATTAATAGGCATATGAATAAAGTGTATAAATAAATAACAAATAAATACAATAGTGTAGATAAATACATAAAGATTAGAGGCGGGTGGCATTTCTAGAAAATGGTGAGGGTGTAGCAGGCGTGTGACATGTTAGAATGGATAAGCATAGGAAAATATGATAAAATAATAATATAATATGCATGATATAGGATTATGAAAATAAGAGTAATATAAATATATAATAATAATAAGTTAGGCATGTAAAATATAGGGATTAAGTAAATTAAGAATTAGAACCATATTATGATAAAGATACGATAAAATAATATTAAAAATAAGCCAGGAAACATAAGAATACAATATAAGGTAAAGGTAGCTTTAGAATAGCTAAAAATAATAATCATAATAATAAATTAAATATAGAGCTAGGCGTGTAGAATAAGTATTTTAAGCAGATCAATGGATAAAACCTAGAAGTAATAAGATATGATTAGTAAAAAGTAAATAAGAGATAAGATAATATTATTATTAACAATAAAAATAAGATAGACTAATATTAACAACATAAAATAAATATATGTAAGTAGAGTAGGACAGGGGAAGAGGCGTGATAGGGTATGGGGAAGAAGGAAGAAAGTGGAAGTATAGAGAGGGATAAGAAACATACTAGGAGCATAGGACATAAACTTTAATAAGATAAATAACTATTCAAAGTACAAATTTAAAATGAATTCATGTTTAAACACAAACCACCTCAAATTAATTTAAAGGTTAAACACTAAATCACAAACCTAGGTGTAGGCGTAGAACAAGAAGAAAATAACAATAAAGAATAAAAACAATACAAATTCAAATTAAATCTAAACTCTAGATTAGTTAACCCTAGTTTCTAGATTAAATGGACCTAATTTCTAGATTAGGAGTACATCCAACCAAAAAAAGGGATAAGCAGGTGAAATAATAATTAACAACACAATAGGATAAATAAAATAAACCTAAGCCTAACACTACCAAAAAAAAATTTTGGTGGCAACGTCTAAAAGTCGCCACTAAAAGTCTTTGATAGTGACTAAAGTTGTTGGCGTAAGTCTGTGGTTGATTATCTTTTGGTGGCGATTCTCAAAAGTTGCCACTACAAGTCATATTTATTGCAAAAAAAAAATTTCGTAAGAAAATGACTTTTGGTGGCGACTTTAATTGCCACTGAAGGTCACCTTTAGTGGCGACTTTCAAAGTCGCCACCAAAAAGACCTTTGGTGGCGAATAAAAGTTGCAACCAAAGACAACTTTTGGTGGCGAATCAAGTCACTCGCCATATTTTTGGATCTAGATTAGCTTGATGGGTCGACTTGAGACCCATTCGACTAGTACGGATCTTGGCCGATTTAATAACTCGCTGCACCGGGGTGACTCGATTTTTTTGTGCAATATTCAAGTTTATTTGAAATTAAACCAAAATATGCATACCTGAGATTCAAATCTAAGTCCCTTGCTTGCAACTATGTATGTCTTGTCATCTTGCTGCCACTTCATTTGTGTTATGTAAGGGCAAAATATTATATATATATATATATATATATATAATCTGTTAAAATTATTTTAAGTAAAAAATATTACAAAATAGAAATAAAATAATATTTAACTTAACAAAAAGCAAATATATTATTACTATGGAAGTCACTACAAAAAGTCCAACTTTGGCTAATTTCATAAAAAAAAATCGACTTCAGTTAAAAAATCAGACTTTAGTCGCTATCAAAAATCTGATTTTTTTAAAAAAATAAAAAAAATTCAAAATTTTTAAATAAAATTAAAAAATTTTGAAAATTTGAAATTTTTTAAATAAAATAAAAAATGACTTTTTTAATTTTTTTTAAAAATCTGACTTTATTTATTTATTTATTTTTTAAAAAATTGACTTTTGGTGGCAACTATGAGAGCCGTTACCCAAAGTCTGATTTTTTAATTTTATTTTAAAAAAATCAACTTTTTTTTATTTTTTTTTAAAATCAAATTTTGGTCGCCATCAAAAGTCAATTTTTTTTTAAAAATTCAACCTTTTTTATTTTTATTTTTTAAAAATTGACTTTTGGTGGCGACTATGGGAGTCATCACCAAAAGTCTAATTTTTTTAATTTTTTTTAAATTTGACTTTCTTTAATTTAAAAAAAAAAGAATCTGACTTTTGGTGGTAACTTTCAAAAGTCATCACCAAAAGTATGACTTTTAGTGGCGACTTCCAAAAGTGGACTTTTAGTGGTGACTTAAAAGTTGAGTTTTGGTGGTGGCGACTTTAAAAGTCGCTACTAAAAAGTAGCTAGTGAAAGTCAATTTTCTTGTAGTATAACACCAAAACTACCACACGCCCAACATATTCAACCTAGCATCCAACCATTATCCAAGCAATGTAGTCACCACTTAGAAACAAATCCTAGAGGAGAAAAGCTCTAGGAGTGATCATCATCATCTCTCCACGAGGAATCACCAAACAAACACAACCGTACACCTAAAGCCATAGTTCCCTAAGCAAGGACCCCAGGTGTCTACCACCCCCTTTTTTACTAAGGATTGACGCCACTCCTTTGGCTAATCCTATACACGCCACATATTTTCACAAGGATATTCAAGAAACACCGGAGGTTACGAACTAAATCACAAAACTTGAACATGTTCTTCCTTCCACTGAATAATGTACGGATCCCAATAATTTGTTCTTGGAGGCCAGTTGAGTGGTGTTACTTCTCCTTAATACAGTTTTAGCATCGTATGTCAAATTTGATGTGATAGGGTTATCTCCCGAAATTTGTAGCGTATTAAGATGAATTGCTCTTGTATATGTCATAGGGATGTTGATCTTATTTTAATAAGCAAATTATAAGATTTTAAAATTAAAATGGTATGCAGCACACATATGACTTATATATTGTGATTTGTCGTAATAAAGAGGAATTGTGATGTGATTAGAGGATCATCAAACAAAACTCCATGTTAGGGATATCATAAATATATTCTCATTGAAAATTTAACCAAGATGGGTTTGGATTTGATTTACGGATGCCCTTAAAAACGTGGATGAGAAATTGTAATGTTTTGCTATAACTATTATTGCTTATTTGGTGTTTGGCATGGTTTGTATGGATTCCTTGGATGCCTTGTGCGATATAGTGGTGCGCCTCTTTCATGGCAAGGTAAGCTGAGGACTTAGGTTGAGCTATGGCTCCTGTGGGTGTCTTAATCAGTGATTAGGTGTAGCGACTCTCATGGCAAGGCCAAGGCGAAGACTCGTAGGGCATCTTCACCTATGGGATGTTCGTAATGTCATGGTGAAAGCATCTAGCCACTAGCAACAGCATGGTAGGGCGAGGACCCATTGAGTGTCTTGCCATGGACGTGTGCTAGGTGATTTCGTTTGGGTGCTAAATATATATATACCCAATATGTATCTTTTTACTTGTTTCAATTTTGAGGTTTTGGCCCTATGGGCATTTTATTTGATATGGATGTATTTGAACTGTATTAGGGATTAGCCATATCATTCACTAAATTTATGACTCACACTCTCAATGTTTTTACCTTCTATAGATTCAGTTACCATCGAGGAGCACCCACCTGAGGAGGGATCCAGATCTGCTCCTGTGAGTTGGAAAGTTCAGCTCTTTTTAGCCACGTTTTGTGACTTTTAGTCACAGTTATAACTGTGGCTATTTTTGCAACAAACCGTGGCTAAAAGTCACAAAATCGTGACTAAAAAAGAGCTGGACCCTCCAGCTCACAGGAGCAGATCCATGTAGCCTGAGGAGTAGCGGGGCTTCTTGAAGGCCTTCTTGTTGTTGAGTAGGCCTTCCTATTATTTTCAATTTAGGGTTCGTAGGTCACTCTGTAGTTATGTACGAAACTTAAAGAGGGATATTGGTGATGATGCATATTTTTATTTAAATTTTGATTATCTGGGTTTCAGATGAAATTTCATTCTCCTAAATGATTAGACATATTTGGATTTTAAACATGTTTAAGCCACTTGTTTATTTTTTTAATACCCATTTATTTCAAAAGAAGAAATTAGCATTGGGTACTTATTTGTTTTGAAAGGAGAATTTTGAAAATAGAACTTTACATTAAGTACTCATCTATTTTGAAAGAAAAATCTACGCTAAATATATTCGTGAATTTTGGATATGAACGTTACATTTTTATAAATTATAAATTAATGTTAATCTCCTTTAACAAACTGACTTTTTATTTATTTATTTTGTTCTAATCTATAAAAACTTCCATGTTAATACTTGAAAGTGGTGTAATTCGGGGATGAGTTAGGCTTACAGTGATGGGAAGTGTCGATATTGTGTTGATCACAGGCCCAGGTAGTGGGTCATGACAAATTAACATCTCATAACTTTATTAAAATAAATCAAAAGACATGAAATTTACTCATAAATCCTTGAATCCAATAATCAATTCATAAAATAATTAACATGAATGAAAACATAGTCTTCCAGAAGGATCTCTTGGGTGACCTATGACACTAGAGAACATCTTGGACAAAAGAAATAAACAAAGACATAAAAATAAGATGGAGCCCGACCCTACAATGGTAGCAATGATGCTCCTTGCTACTTTTTAGACATGAGCTCCTCGGTAACTAGGAAACTTGTACAACATAAAAATATATATGGAGGATATGAGTTTTAAACTTAGTGAGCGGCTTTGTGAAACCATAGCCAAACCCAAATACTTTGAAAGTTAAACAACATACCTGAAGGCCACAGTCATACATGAGACAACATAGCACAACAATCATCACAAGTCAACATACCAATCTCAATCATCATCATAAACACATGAGGTACTCGTCTAATGGTGAGGTGCCCTACGGGAGTCCAGCTCAACCCAGGCATCCTCCTCCTCCCACCCACTAATGTACTAACCATCTTAACGGTAAGGTGACCCATGAGAGCTATACTCAACATGGTCCCATCCGTCTTACTGTAAGATGTGTCTGTCACCTGTATTTAGGCAAAGCAACCCTTGGGAGTCTCTACTCAACCCAGTTTGATCCGTACTCCTTGTCGTTTTAGGGGAGGATACCAAAAGCACAAACCAATATCATACATTCAATAATCATAATGCAACCATGATACATGCAATTTCCCATCTTGGGAAAATCATACCTGGAATCTTGCCAACCCCAGCAGTTAATATATGATGCAATACAATATTATTCCATGTTTACATATCATCTCACATGATGTCACATTTATCCAAACCGTACAGTCATAAACCAATATCCTTCCTACGTTGTCACTAAGTTCTTAATCAACTTAACTTAACCACATGTTATCTAACTTACGAAGCTAAGATAAGACTAGGGAATCATCAAATCCACCTAGATTCCTTGATAACCCATTATCGTACTCTACCAAAATCCTTTGGTAAAGGATGTCGAGATTGATATTTCCTAATGTTTATTTGAAAAAGAAAAGGATTAAAACTAAAACAAAAAACTATTTTATTTTGATTATGACCTTCACTCACTATTTCGATCATATCTTCCAAACGGTGTGGAAATTTTAGATGAATCCAATCTCCTCTGAAACTAGACAAAAAGACCTTTCCGTTGATAGATAGCTCATTAAATTTGGAAATTTTGTCTTGAAGATATGAACGATTCAATGTGTAGGATGAATTATGGAATTGAGTTCAAAAATATTGATCTGACCTTATCTTTAATTGTTCTCTTGAAGTGTTTTCCTTGAGTTATTGATTTTGGACTCTGTTGTGCAGAATCAAAAGGTGTTTGTGTGTGTTGATTAGTGGTGTAGGGCTAGGTTTAGGGTTCTTGGTTGTTAGAGAGGGAGATGGAATTGGTTCACGCCACTACGATGCCGAATCGCCCAGAATTGAATTAGTGGCAATTTTGCAGTATAGTGATCTCCAGGTCGTACTCACTCAAGGAACCTCACTTATAATCACTAACTAGTTGTTCTAAACACACGAACACTAATTAAAAGCACATAAACCGGGGGGGGGGGAGGAGGGGTTTGTTGGCAGTAACAGCAAAAATCAAAATAGAACAGCAAACAAAATCAGTAATTAATCAGCAGCAGGCGAAAATGACAAAGTGTTGACAATAAAGAGACTATGTAACCAGCCATTAGGATTCATGGGAGTGCGACTATCATTACCTAACTCATTGATTCAGTTTTGTTCTTATTCCGTTGTTTGGTTCTTTATGAAAGTGGTTCTAGAATAATTTCTAGAATATAATGCTACTAATTACAGTCAACAATATCTTCCCTAACTATAACTAGATGCATTCAATAGAAACCCTTAACCAAACCAAGTTAAATATATCATCTAACTAGCCATTTCATTTCACTTACTTCCTAACCAGTCAAGCAAGGTATTATCTCATATATATAAATCAATTTATGTTACTTCTCAAGTTCTAATCAGAATCTGACACAACATAAACATAACAGCAAAGCAGAAACGAAATAAGATGGAATGAAGAATAAAACACTTATCTTGCATTCTCAGTTAAAGCCACAACATCCCAATGGCCTAGTGACTGATTACAATAGAGACTTAGCCCTCCATGAGAGCAAAACAACAAACAACAGAAGAGAAAATAGAGAGGAAGACAGAGCTGCGAAATTGCTAAGTTACAACAAAAGAATAATAATGTCTGGAATGTTACAAAACAGATGCCCTAAAATTGCCTTAGAATATTCTACCCTAGATGTTTAGTTGACTTTCAAAAGGAAGGGAGAGATGTGGCTGATTTCCTTTTGCAGAATGGGAGTAGCAGACAGCAGTAACAATTCATCAAAATGGTGCAGCAGAAGGCCTCTTTAGCTATGTAGAAAGCTGATTGCCATTTTCAGCAAAGGTTGGGAAACATGCAAGAACTAGACAGCATGCAAGGGCTAAACAGATCTGGTTTGAGGGCCCCACACATCTCCATGTCAGCAAAAATGCAGCAGTAGGTCTAGTCAGCATCCTCCTCATCAGAAAAACGCCACATAAGAGCCATGTCAGCAAAACTGCCCACCTCAGCGCCACATCATCAGAAAATCTCCAAATTTAATTTCTGCAAAGCACATAAATGGATTAAATTGAGTCTTCAATAATTTTAAGTTCTAAAATATGAAAATAATTCATTTTTCATCCAAGATTAATTTAGACTCAATAAATCACAAAGTGCAATAAAATTGGAGAATTCTCATAGATGAAAATGCAAAATAGACCAAATTAGGAGTTGAAATATATATAAAAATACTAGATATCAGGAATGTGTGTTGCGGCCAAGTGTTAGCGTTAGGGCTTTAGTGGTGCTCTATGGTTTGTAGAGAGTAAGGTTTGATTTGATTACATGAAGGTTTGGCCATGGGTGATGTGGTTCTTCTTGTAAGGGGGGAGGACGCCTACTAGGTTAAAATTAGATAGCATAGGTTTTATTTTTGAATTATTGTTGATTGATTGTTTATCTCTTAGTTTTTAAGTTCTATTTGACTTAAGACGGGTTCTTAGAATAAGATTAAGATGTATTATTTATGTGTTATAATAATATTTATTATGTTATTGTAGAGATAGAGAGACGCCGGCCACTTAAGTGGCTTTAGGATTATATGGTAGTTAGTTTAATTAACTTTGATTTAGATAATCTTAATGGGTTATCCAAATCTAATTTAGGTTTGATTTGTTTTTAAACATAGTTTTATTTATCTTATGTGGGCATTTGCATTATCTCTTATTATTTTATTTATGCAAATATTATTTTCTTTCCTTTGCCTTATCCTTATCTTACTATTAGTAATATTCTATTATTGTTATTTAATATTATATAATTTATTATAATTACCCTAGCGTGCGCCGTGTATATATATTTATATATTATTATATTATATTATTAACCTTTTATTTATTATTTAAATTGTCTATCTACAAAGATTCTAATCAAATCTACTTATGTTTCTTGTTTTTAAATTAATACTATTTATTAATAGATTTTATTATCCTAACATTTATTTATTATATCTTATCCTTTATCTTATTATCATTACTTATTTATTTCTTATATTAATTTCGGCACCAATTATATATATATATATATTTATTAAACAATATAATTATTATTTATATTATTTACTTTATTCTTTTCACTAATTATTATTATTATGTATTATTATACTAGATATTCTTTTTGGGCTTATTCCTAATTGGGTTTTCCTTCTAACTTTTTTTTTTGTAACAATAAGTCCATTATGCTTTTCTTTTCCCCTTTTGTTCTTACGGGCCTCACATCCCACATACTAAGAACATAATTGTATTAAACCCATTACACGAGAAAAAAAAATATATAGCAAGCAAAAATTTGAATTTTTCACACACAGGTATGACATTTTCCCATTAAACCTTGAACTCTTGGTCAAAACAACTTAGATTTTAAAACTCAACACTTAGACAACAAACCATAAACATGCAAAATCAAATTCAAGTAATTCAACCTGAAATTCTTACTTACATTTCTCAAATCATCTTTTCAGCATCCATACAACTAAGGTTGATATTGTGAATTCAAATTATAGCAGAAACAGAGTAAGAATTGTAGCAAAAACAAATTAGACAGTACAAAACTCATAGGTTTTCAATGGAAAATTCTACTAACTCCTTTTTCATCTTAGCTCTCGATCAACACTTCTTTAATCACATAAACAACTCCAAATCAATTACTCAATCATCATGGAACATATGTCAGGTTAATCAATCAACGTTACACAAGGAACAACTCAGGATTTTGCAGTATAAATCAATTTAGATTACTTAATTTAGTGCAAAATTTTCAACATCATAATCTATCTAATCTAAGAAGCATTTAGTTCAGATGATTTAGACCATAATTCCTTACAATTTTCTATCAACAATCAGTCAAAACTCAAGATTATAACATCCAATCTGTCACACACTCGCATGCAAAACAAGGGAGTAATCAATTAGAGAATTTACTAAATTCTATACTCGTATCATGCTGCTCTATTCTACTTCTCCTGTTCATCTTTCTTGCTATTAATCTCCTCTTTCCCATTCACTCTCTCGGTCACACCATTCTCGCATGAAGAGGAATGAAAATTTTCAAATAAAACCAACTATTTTGCCTTTGAATTGAAAGAGAGGGAAGAGTCGGGTTCAAAGTGCAGAAGAAAAAGGAAAACCAGAGATTTTCGTTCTTACCCTTTGCCGTGGCTCCATTTTCTATTACTGTTATGCCTTGTGTCGTCGTGTGTCACATCCCATATTTTCTTTTATTTAAGTTATATTTCTTTAATTAAGTTAGGAATGATGTTAGAAAGTAATAAGATATATTTTTGGATGCCTAGAAACAAGTTATTAAGGGAAGACATGAGAAATTAGGATAAATGAGCTAAGAGTAGAAGAAAAATGAAATTATGAGGGAATTAGTAAACTAATGTAACAATTAGTCAATTGATAACATCAGACATTAGACCAGGTTGCTGATATCTGCAATTGGTTGACAAATGAGGAGAGATCAGTTGACTGATTACTCTCTGTCATGATGAAATTTTAGGTTATGAAGCAATCAGTCGACTAATCAGGGTGGATTAGTCGACTAATTGCGTATCAGTTGACTATCAGGAAGCAATCAGTCAACTAATTATCTGCTGAATGTGAAAGTAAGTCTATTTTAACTGAAAAATCAGTGGGAAAATTTACTTAAATACCCCTAGCCTACCTATGAAGTTTAGAAATAAGAGAGCAGGGTTAGGAGGAGAATTTCCATAGTAAGAAGGTTCTTTAGACCCTTTTTGAAGCATAAGAAAGAGAGAAAAGAGAGATTTATGAAATTTAAAGAAGAGAGAAAGAGAGAAAACGTGAAGGAGAAGAAGAAGAGAGAGAAGGGACTTCTAGTTGAAGATTTAGCAAGAAAATATCAAAGGTTTCCTAGCTTGATTTCCCTAATTTAGATGAATTCTAGTGCTTAAGAATTTATGGAATAGCAATTTTTAATCTAAAACAAAGAGAATAGAAGAAGGAGAGGTTTGAAATTGAAAAAACAAAAGAAGCTAGAGAGAAACTAGGAGAGAACTTACAAGTTTCAGCTATAAAAAGAATCAAAGGTAGCTAGTTTTTCATAAAAGTAAGTTATTTACATATATTGTCATGCTTGTGTATGTTATGACATAGTTTTATATTAAAGCCTTCCTTGAATGTTTGAGAATATGTTTTCTTATGAAAGTAGAACTTGACTCCTCATGGGATGTAGTAATTGCTCATAGGATGAAGAGTTCTCTTCATAAGAGACTAGAAAGCAAGTTATTTTAGTTATTTATCATACTCTTTGTATGATTTAGCAAGTATGTATATTTTAAAGCTTTCCATGAGTATGTAGAACTAACTTTCTCTTGAAAAGTAAAGTTTAGGTCCTTATGGGATGACAGAACCCCAGAAATTTCCCATGGGATGATAGAAATTCCTTATAGGGAGTAAAATCCTTATGGGATGACAGAATTCCTCATAGGATGTAAAAGTCCTTATGGCCCCAAAAATTTCTCATGGGATGACAAAAATTCCTCATGGGACATTGTGTACTTTTCTTGAGAAAGTAGCTAAAGTATAGTGCACTATACTGAGAAAAAAGTTCATGACACAATTTTTGTGTTCATATATCAGTTTATATCTCATGAAATAAGTTTGCTATTGAGATTGCTTTTATGATAGGTTTTTTTTTTGTGTTCATGGAAGTGTGACTTATTTATTGAGAATTGCTTTTATGACTGAAATAGTTCATGAAATGTTTTCTTTAGATAAACTAGCTACTGAGATTATATATCTCATGTTTTATACTATGACTAACCATTTTAGAGATTGAATACAAAAGAACAAGTTAGTAAGAGTTGCTAAGAGTTATTTAGCAAAGAAGAAGTTGTGTTACCTTTCTATGTAAACTTTTGGAGACTTAAGCATGTTTTGTATAAGTGTATAGAAATAGATGAGTTGTATGTAAATCTCTTGTATTTTAGCTTTATTTTAGAAGATAATTTGCAAGAAAAGTTGAAGAAATGTTGTAGATTATATGTATAATGAAATTAGATGATTTCACTATGTTTCAAGTTAATATTTTCTGAAATCTGAAGTTCAGGGCATATCAGTCGATTGATACCTCTCAGTTTTTGATACATGCAATTTTGAAGATAATCAGTCGACTGATCGTTCTCTGCCTAGTATAAAATTTTATATTGAAAATTATTTCAAAATTTCCTTGTTTTTATGCAATAAGATATTTTATAAGAATTTTTAGAAAATCCCATGGTTTAAACCAAGATTTTCACTAAATATATATTATAGTTTTTCTTAAATTGTATAAGTTTAGTATAAATAAATCTAGCAGACATTACATTTTGGTATCAAAGCATGGTCTTAGGCACTATGTGGGTAAAGATTGGGTACCAAGTAGAGGAAATATGATAGATACCCTTAGAACTATGTATATAAGATTAAGATGATATGCATTAGCATAGTCTAAGTACCCTAAGAATCCCTACCAAATATTGCTAATAATCTCTTTTACACCATTGAGATAGATGCTATGGTTTTATTTGTAGGATGGCCTTCCAGTAAAGGGGAGTTCTGGAGGAACTCATGGAGAGTGTATTTATCCTAGGAATCCAGTTAGAAAGATAGGAAAATCAATGGACAACCGAGTTAAATATCTTTACCTCTATTCTGGAAGAGATAAGGGGTTTGAGAAAGGATATTTGCGAGATGAATGAGCGAAGTAAGAGAAATAAGAGAAAGAAAAAGCAAAATGCCTGTAAATCCATAGAAATAAAAAGTAGTGGAAAGAATAAAAAATTCAAATATAAAGCCTGAGCCCTTAAGGAGGTAAGATTTCTTGTCTTTAAGGAGTATACATTGATGATGTTAGGTCATTAAGAAAAAGGTTGGTTTTGACAACAAGGAAGTAAATGTTAGTCTACCTGGCTTTAGTTTAAGTACATAGAAATTGTGTACGTGTATAGTAAGTAGTCTTTCCAAGAGATTGATTAGACAAAGATGTATTATAGAAAATTTGAGTATGCATGATGTATTCTAGTATGAGTACACGTATCATTTGTGTTTTATGTGTTTTGTAATCCATTTCAAGATAGTACTCTTTCTTGAGGAGTAGATAATGCTCGAATAACAAGAATTTTGAAAGGCTAACAGTAATGCACAAACATGACTAGTATGTTATGCCAAAGAAAGTTATTTTATGCATAATGAGAATGAACTTAGTGAACTAGAGGTTCACAAAGAGTTAGTAATTAAGAAATTTAGTGAGTCAAGAAACCTTATTGGGTGAAAGATGGTTCATAGAACTTGAAAGAAGTACTTATATGATTGAGATGAATTTCAGATAAATTTATCATGTATAGTATGTGTTTGTATAACATGTGAAAATTCTTTGTATGATTTTTGCCCATGTTTTTATGATCAATGTTATTTGAAATTAAAATAACTAATTGCATGTCAATATACCATTGGGAGTCTGAAGGCGTGCAATGGTTATTTCAATTTAGAAAAGTGGTCACATGATAGTGTAAGGCTAGAAATTAAATTATATGAGTATCTATAACCGAAGGATTCAAATGTTAATTTAAGACTGACATATGATAATTAGTAGTCCTATCCATGTTAAGGATTCAAGATTGGAATTAAGACTTACTGATATCATTAGGAGAAACATAAATGAATTTAGATAGAAGCATACCAGACACTTTTGAAGAATGAGGAAGTAATGGAGTCTTCTTTGTAATATATACCTAGCCAGTATACTTTACAGATGGGAACCCATTATAATCCAAATTCATAAAAGGAAAGGTATGCTATAGTTTTGTGAAAGGTTGAGTAGGAAAATCCCCTTTAATCAAATAAAGAAGGTGGAGGTAATTATCTCAGAAGTGAATATATTCAAGTTTGATTTATAGTATCTAACTAGTTGACTGAAGACTCATAAACAGTCAACCGGTAATTATTAGATGAAGTAATAGTGTAAAAAGTACATAAAATAATAGAAATATTAGTGAATTATATGAAATACTCATATCTTTGAGGAAGTGATACTTATGATGAAATTAGCATGATATTAGCTTGGAAGTTTACTTCCATGTTTAGCTTGGCAGCTCTGCTTCCATGTTAGCTTAGAAATTCTATTTCCATGTCAGTTGGAGATTATATTTCCATGTTTTATCTTGGAATCTTTCTAGCTTGAGTTAAAGGACTATAACAGCCTTTCTCTCATGTTCAGCTTGGAAAAGTGGTTTTACAGACTTTCTTTTCCATGTTATGGTGTGTACCACCAACTATTTTGATTCCATGGTTTATTTATATATCAGCTTGCTAATTTCTATTAGTTTATTGCATAGAACTGAGAATTTATATTACATGAACTAAATTTATGAGATAAGTGTTTTATTTAAAGTGAAATATATTTTTCATGATGAAGTAGTAAATAATGTGAAATATTGTTTGTTTTCACCAGACTAATGAAGGAAGAGAAATTGTTCCATAGAAGAGAACAAGAGAATGGACTCTTATTCCAAAGGACAAATAAGACAAGAAAAACTTGTTCCTTAAAGGGAAACAAGGAGTTAAGACTTGTTCTTTCTATGTAAAAGAACAAGGAGACAATCATAACTAAGTTAAGAACGTAAGAGTGTGTTATGATAAACTAGATAGAATTAGAATAACAACCCTAGAGAGGATAAGAGCATATTTATTCCATAATGGATAAGTAGAATACACACTAGCTTCACAAAGAATAAGGCTTATGTATGTATAGTTTCCACAGAATAGACCATAATTCTTATAACAGAATAAAATAAGAAACAATGTGTATATTGTACCGATAATAGATATTATAGAAAGATTCATTTTCTACATAAGAGTATCATGTTTGATGTTTCTACATGTTAAGTGATGAAAAGAATTTTATGATTTGTTTGACTTGTAGTTTGTTATGTTTGAATACACCTTTGGCATAAAGCTTGAGGACTTATTTTCATGAAGTTTGTAAATTTGTCTTCTATGATTTTATATCCCTCTAGCTTAAAGAAAATTTTCTCTTTATGAGGATTGGATGCTTATTTCCATAGAACTTAGGAACTTGCTTTCCATAGTATGATGTATAATGATAAGTGATATAAGTATTCTAGTTGGCTTGCCATAGTTGAAAGAAAAGATATATGTTTGAGTACATTTACTATGAGGTAAGTGATATTCTTTTATAAACATGAATCAAGCAAGAGTTGATATAATCGAGATAGAAGCCTTAGTTCTTATGAGATTAGAATTAAGGTCAAGAAGTTAAAGGAAACATTAGGTCTTATGTAAGAAGAAATATTGGAACAAATATTCTGTAGATGAAATAGAAAGGATTGAAAGGCTTGTTTCATAAGGGAATAATAGTTAGTTAAAAGTAGAAATAATTAATGAGACCTTAACAAGGATATGTTCCATAGAAGAAAAATAGAAATTAGCTAAAGGCAGAAATCTAAAGGCAATACCTTTAGCAAGATTCATAATGGAAGGATAGAAGTTAGCTAAAGGTAGTAAGACCTTTAGCAACCTTTAGCAAGAATTATTTTGTAAAAGGACTCCTTCATGAACATATGATATATTATAAACCTAAGGAATTGGGTAGACCCATGATATTTTAGATCTAAGAGGAAGGTAAACTTGTGATAATACAGTGCAAACCTCTCAAATGAGTGGAGTTATAGTAATTTCATGACAAGCTATGACAAATCTTCATGATTATAAGAGAAAATATTTTATGAAAGTGGTGCATTATAAACTCATATTTTGGGTAGACTTATAGTGCACTAACAACTCTTATGATAAATAGACTCCTTGTGCATTATGAACCTATAAGTTATGGAGCAATATAAACCCTTATAGTGGGTAGATTTATATGGCATTGTAGACCCTTATGAAATAGGCAAATTAATAATACACCAATGCTATGTGCTTATGCTAATCTTTTATATTCATGGAAGTAATTGTAATGATTTAGAATGTTTTGCTTCATAATAGAACTTTTTCCCAAAGAAGGGATAGAAAAATCCTTCAAGAAATGGAATAAAGCTTATCTTGAAACCATGTATTTCTATATTAGAGTATATGTTAGCTCAAATTTTGAGGACAAAATTTTAAAAGAAGGCGAGAATTGTAACATCCCATATTTTCTTTTATTTAAGTTATATTTCTTTAATTAAGTTAGGAATGATGTTATAAAATAGTAAAATATGTTTTTGGATGCGTAGAAACAAGTAATCAAGGGAAGGCATGAGAAATTAGGATAGATGCGCTAAGAGTAGAAGAAAAATGAAGTTATAAGAGAATCAGTCGACTAATGGTAACAATCAATTGATTGATAGCATCAGAGATTAGACCAAGTTGCTAATATCTGCGATCAGTCAACTGATAAGGAAAGATCAGTCGACTGATTACTCTCTATTAGGATGAAATTTTAGGTTCTAAAGCAATCGGTTAACTAATCAGGGTGGATCAGTTGATTAATTGAGCATCAGTCAACTAATCGTCTATTGAAGTGTGAAAGTAAGTCAGTTTTAATTGAAAAATCAGTGGGAAAATTTTCTTAAGCACCCCTAGCCAACCCATGAAGCTTAGAAATGAGAGAGTAAGGTTAAAAGGGGAATTTCTATAGTAAGAAGGCTCTTTAGACTCTTTTTGAAGCATAAGAGAGAGAGAGAAAAGAGAGATTTTTGAAATTTAGAGAAAGGAGAGATAGGGAAAACGTGAAGGAGAAGAAAAAGAGAGAGAATGGACTTCTAGTTGAAGATTTAGCAACAAAATCATCAAAGGTAAGCTTCCTAGCTTGATTTCCATAATTTAGATGAATTCTAGTGCTTGAGAATTTATAGAATAGCAATTTTTAGTCTAAAAGGAAGAGAATAGAAGAAGGAGAGGTTTGAAATTGGAAAAACAAGATGAGCTAGAGAGAGACTAGGAGAGAACTCACAAGTTTTAGCTATAGGAAGAATCAAAGGTAGCTAGTTTTTTATAAAAGTAAGTTATTTACATATATTGTCATGCTTGTGTATGTTATGATGTAGTTTTATGTTAAAGCCTTCCTTGAATGTCTGAGAATATGTTTTCTCATGAAAGTAGAACTTGACTCCTCATGGGATGTAGTAATTGCTCATAGGATGAAGAGTTCTCTTCATGAGAGACTAGAAAGCAAGTTATTTTAGTTATTTATCATACTCTTTGTATGATTTAGCAAGTATGTATATTTTAAAGCTTTCTATGAGTATGTAGAACCAACTTTCTCTTAAAAAGTAAAGTTTATGTCCTCATAGGATGACAGAACCCCAGAAATTTCCTATGGGATGACAGAAATTCCTCATAGGGAGTAAAATCCTTATGGGATGACAGAATTCCTCATAAGATGTAAAAGTCCTCATGGCCCCAGAAATTTCTCATGGGATGACAGAAATTCCTTATGGGACATTGAGTGCTTTTCTTAAAAAATTAGCTAAAGCATAGTGCACTATACTGAGAAAAAAGTTCATGACACAATTTATGTGTTCATATATCAGCTTATATCTCATGAAATAAGTTTGCTATTGAGATTGCTTTTTTGATAGTTCATTTGTATTCATGGAAGTGTGACTTATTTATTGAGAATTGTTTTTACGACTGAAATGGTTCATGAAATGTTTTCTTTAGATAAACTAGCTACTGAGATTATATATCTCATGTTTTATACTATGACTAACTATTTCAGGAATTGAAGTAAGAAATGTGAGAGAAAGCAAGAACAAGTTAGTAAGAGTTGCTAAGTAGTTATTTAGCAAAGAAGAAGTTGTGTCACCTTTCTATGTAAACTTTTGGAGACTTAAGCATATTTTGTATAAGTGTATAGAAATAGATGAGTTGTATGTAAATCTCTTGTATTTTAGCTTTATTCTAGAAGAAAATTTACAAGAAAAGTTGAAGAAGTGTTGTAGATTATATGTATAATGAAATTAGATGATTTCACCATATTTCAGGTTAATATTTTTTGAAATATGAAGTTCAAGGCATATCAGTCGACTGATTATCCTGCATCAATCGACTGATACCTCTCATTTTAGATACATACAATTTTGAAGATAATCAGTCGGCTGATAGTCTGAGATCAATCGATTGATTGTCCTATGCCCAATATAAAATTTTATATTGAAAATTGTTTCAAAATTTTCCTATTTTTATGCAATCAGATATTTTATAAGAATTTTCAAAAAAATCTCGTGGTTTAAACCAAGATTTTTGCTAAATATATACTACAATTTTTTGTTAAATTATATAAGTTTAGTATGAATCTAGCAAACGTTACACCGTGGGCTCTGCCTTGATAACCCATACCACGGACGAAAACCACCAGCGGTGACTGCACTGAGAAAAGCAAGACGGGCTGAGAAGGGATGAAGGGGAGTCATGTGAATGAGGTGGATCGTGAGCGTCTCTTCAGTGGCTAACTACATGGACCCCTTTGTGCCTTTAGGCCGTCCGATCACCAGCGTGGATTGTGGAGATTAAGGTGCACTGAAGACTTCTGGGCTGTTGGATCCACGTGATCCAATGGCCCAGATCGTGTAGGCACATTAAGTAAAATACTGCATTTTGATTTTTTTTCCTTCAGCTTCCATACATTCGCCATGTGTCCCCCATGGCCCGCCCATGTCTCCTCTGGGTCTTGGATATATTACCTGACCTAGTTTGACTGTTTTTCTTTTTTTTTTTAAAATAAAAAATTTCATTACCAATCTATACCTGACACGTGGCACCTAGGACCCACCACCAATCCTTTCTTCCTTGCCAAGCACCAGCCCAGACATGTTTTCCTGTCTTTTTTTATCGTAAAGGTACGTGCGTTCGCCTCCTCCATCAATGCATATTTTTCTCCGGTAGATTGTGCGTCCTTTTCTCTGGCATTGTATGTGTATTATTCTCTAGCATCCTGTGGGTTGTCTTCTCCGTCATTCTGTGTGCTAATTCTTTGGCTTTCTGTGTGCATTCATCTCTAGAGTTATGTTGTGGGATGTCTTCTTTGGCGTTATGTAGGTGTTCTTATCCATCATTCTATGCGTGGTCTCTGTCATGCAACAGAGTATCCTTGTGAACTAGAGCCCTCTGCTTTTCTATCATGGTTTTCATTGTGTTGTTCATGGCATTCCCGTGAAACCCTCCTTCATTGTGCTATGCTTCGAATTACAGTGAATCCTCCTTCGTCGTGCTCCATACAACAACTTTATTGTGAGCATTACTACCTGATTCTAGTGGTATTTTATTTTCATGATTCATTAGTTTGTCTGAGTTATACTTTATGTAATTAAAGGAATGTGGGATTCTACAGAGTGTTGACATTTCTATTTACTGAATAGCCTTACAAGCACTATACAATCAAAAGTATTATGGTTAAAACGAGCTGATAAAATAATTTATAGAAGGCGTTGTTATAGGGTTTTCCATAGTATCAGCCACTGTGTGCAAAATCAATTTGTTAAAGGGATTTCCATTGTATTAGGTCTTTGTCCAGTTGGTTTTGCAAAAGAACCAAGTGAAAAGTGATTATCTAGAAACAATCATATATTGCAGCAAAAGATGCAACCTTCCACAGTAAAATACCAAAATGATGAACTGATGCAACCTTGATTTTTTGTGATGAGAAATCATTATCCTAAACATGTTGAATATAATTTGGAAAATGGATGCATTAGATGGTTTAGATATAGACACCTTCCATGAAAACTGAGATTTTGGCCTCATATGCTCCCAAAATAATGGATAATATTGCCATCTTTTAATTTCATGACTTCATTTCTTCTTTATGTAACTTATCAGAAAGGCTATTTTTTAGGGATATCTTCTAAATTCATGTTTTTAATGTATATCATAATGGAATTATTAAATAGATTAATTTGGTTTTATAGTTATTTGAACATAACTAGTCATAAGGTTGGGAGAAGAGATGAGTGGGAGTAGCAGTTAAAAATTATTTGAACTTTGCCTTGAACTAGGTTATATGTAAATTCTTTCTAGAGTTCATATTCAAGAAATCCTCCAAGTACAAGAGTTACAAAGAGAGAGTGCACTCTACATACAACCTTTATGCTTTAGCTTAGGAGGTTGGCCTAATTTGTAATTAGGGTCAGCTAGAATGATCTTGCAATAGGGATTGTATTTTGATTTAACAAGCCAGTTCTGGAAGTCTGTAACTTTAAAATGTATTCTTTTTCTCCTTATTCTAGTTTCAGTTTCATGAAATAGCTAAACATGTGTGTTAAAATGTTGAAATTTGCATCTTTTTTTTCCAAATCTTGGTAATTCTTAAATGTTAAAATTTGCTTCTTTGTTTTTTTTTTCAAATCTTGGTAATTCTTAAATGTTAAATGTTAAAATTTGCTATTTTTTTTTCAAATGTTGGTACTTCTTAAATCTTAAAATTTGCTATTTTTTTTTCAAATTTTGCTAATTCTTAAATGTTTAATTTTTCTATTTTTTTTTCAAATGTTGGTAATTCTTAAATGTTAAAGTTATCTATATTTTTTTCCAAATGTTGCTAATTCTTAAATGTTTAAATTTTCTATTTTTTCCAAATGTTGCTATTTCTTAAATGTTTAATTTTGTTATTTTTTTTGAAATGTTGCTATTTCTTAAATATTTAATTTTTTTTCAAGTATTACCATGTTGAAATTATCCTGATTAATAAACTTTGAATTGCTCACCACACAATATTAATAGGGATGGAGGGAAATTTGAATCCTGTGGTAGGGATGGAATTTAATAGTGTAAATGCAACATGGAATTTTTGGAGGATGTATGGTGGAAAGATGGGATTCGGAGTGAGGAAGGAAATGAAAATAAAAGCAAGAAGGATAATAAAACAATAACGTTGTTGTATTATGTATGTTCGAAGGACGGTTTCCAAGGGGTTGACAAGAGGGATGTAAACACCAAAAAAATTCGTGATGACACAAGAACGGGGTGCAAAGCCATATACGCTTGAAACTCAATTCTGGAAAGTATAAGGTGAAAGAATTTGACGGAGTGCGTAATCATGCACTACACACACCAGAGACAGCTCACATGCTTCCCTCTCAACATCATATTTCTGATGTTTAGGTGTACAAGATCGAATTGGAAGCAGATGCTGGCCTTAGGTAGAAGGCATCTTTTGATTTGATAAGCATTCATGTAGGAGGAAGAGAGAATATTGGCTTTACTGAGGATGATGAAAGAAATTACCTCAAGGTAAGAAGAGAATGGAACATGGCTTATAGGGATGCTGGTACCCTGATGCAACATTTCCAAAAGCAATAATCAGAGAATCCTTCATTCTTCCATGCTTGTCAGTTGGATGTGTAAGAACAGATAACAAATATTTTTTGGGTGGATGCGAGAATGCTAATTGACTACGGACTATTCGGTGATGTGGTTTCACTTGATACCACATTCGGTACGAATAAGAAAGGAATGCCACTTGCTGTGTTTTGTGGTTTGAATCACCACAGAATGATAGTACTATTTGAAGCGACGTTGTTGTTTGATGAGATTATAGAATCCTTTGAGTGGCTTTTCCAAACATTTCTTCAAGCTAATGGGCACAAAAAGTCCCTGACTAGGTTTACTGACTAGGATGCAGCCATGGCACAAGCATTATCCGAGGTTATGTCAGAGATAGTCCATAGGCTTTTTATGTGGCATCTGATGTAGAATGTCACGAAACACCTCTCTCGGTTGCCTAAAGGTGAGTCCTTTGAGGGAGCTCAGATAGTGTATGTACGGGATCAATGATGAAGATCAGTTTGAGGTGAAGGGCTAAATTGCTGGAGGATCATGATGTCAAGGAAAATCAGTAGATAATTAATGCATACCAAGTAAAGGAGAAATTGGCTACGTGTTATATGAAGAAGGCTTTCACACTTGGTGTACGGAGCACATAGCTTAGTGAGAGCCTCAACTCAGATTTTAAGAACTTGTTGAAATTGATTGTAGACCTTGTTTATTCTTCACACTCTTTGAGCGAATTATGGAAGAGAAGTTCTACAAAGAATTGAAGTGTGAGTATGAGTCCAGAGAGAAAAGGCCGCAATTGAGAAATTCGATGTCACTTATGCTTAAGCAGCTTTCTAACCATTATACTCTGACTATCTTTGAATTGTTCCAACAAGAATTTGATGCTAGGGAACAAACGTATATAAAGGGAATGGATGAGAGAGCCAGCCTCTTAGACGCTATGTTATTTCTCTAGTTGGTGCTGATGGAGATTACACAATGTCACTTGATCAGTCGGGTAACACAATCACTTGTTCATGTTATAAGTTCGAGTCCATTGGTATTCTTTGCTGCCATGCCCTAAAGGTCTACGATATTAATAACATCAAGCTACTCCCTAATAGATACATAATTCCTTGATGGACGAACAAAGCAAAAGCTTCTGTGGTGTATGATGCTACGGGGAGAGAGATAGAGGACGACCCTAGGCTATAGACTATGCAATGGTTTATAGAGCTCAATCAGAGATCTATAAATGCATCAACAAAAGCATGTAGGTCAACGGAAGGCTACTCATTGATGTTGAACATCATTGACAATTTACATAAGCAACTCATTGAGCTTCATTAGACTAGAAATAGTTTGGGTACGGATGTAAATGCCAATATAAATGCCAGTGTCAATGCTCCTGCTGCCCCCACCTTAGTACACACTATCGGCAACAGGATTTAATCAAAGAAATAGTGCAAACAATAAGAGAAGCATTAGGAGTTGTGTTGAGCATAGGGAAAGAAGAAGAATAATAGAATTGCCTCGATAAGAGTAAGTAAGTTGTATATTTTATATATCTAATTAAACACTATTGTAACTATCTAATTCCACCTTTGTATTTGTAGAGGAATGAGGCACAACCTAGTGTATCTTGCTAGCACCTCTAGCATCGCAACCTAGCATCTTTTGTTCAACACCTCTAACACCGCTTCCTGAATTTAGTTTCACTGAAATGCTTATGGTTTAGATTTCGTGACATAACTTAGTTTTTTTTTTCAAGGAAAGCATCAATGTTGTTGAGATGCTAATAAATTCTATTGTTTAATGTAAGCTCCTATTGATCATCCAATGCAATCACTAGAAGAATTACATTTTAATGATATTTTTCCATATACAGACAATTGAGGTTGACAACTAGTTCCTTTAAATAGAGTACTTGGATACGGCTTTACTTTTTATTCCTTCTAGTCTTCCCCTTGTCTTATTCTTGTCATTCTTCATTCTTTTTTTTTTTTGGGTAAGGGAGATTGCACGTGTGGGTTTTTGTGGTTTCATCCTTTTGGCTCTTGACAATTTTTTTTCCAACAGAAGCAAGCGAGGGAAAAGGAATCTTGAGACTTGCTTAATTCTAAATTAATTCAAGTACTTTTTTGGAAGTACTTGAATAACTCATAGTCGATGAATTATATACATGATCTATGGCTTATTATAGCCTTATGGCTTATTTTGGATGATTTTACTGTGATGTAGTTATTGATGACTTTGGTGAGTGTTATTTAAATCTATAGGTTTCTTGCTATTGATACTTATTTGCTATCTTTACTATCTTTAGATCTATTTGACTTAAAAATGTGGAACAGTTGTAGGTAGCATATTAGGTAAACTCAGTGGTAGTTATTGAGGAGAAAGACCTATCAAAATCTCATCTACTAATGCCTTCTAAGATCCATCTTGACAAAAAGAGTTTCATTCTTTTGGATTTTTGTGGTAATAAACTTGAATTATAAATATGAGTGGAAAAGAATATTTATAAGGCTTGTACTCACTTTTTTTCATTTTTACTTTTTTGTAAGTCTAATAAGTGAATTATCTTTTTCAGGTTGTTGAAGATAGTTATTCTTGTGGACTTGAAAGGTCATTTTGAATAATCATTATAATTCTTCAGTAGTATTCAATTTGGATCCATCAGTATCAAATGGTGATCTTCGTCTAATATTTGGGGTATATGGAGAGGTCAAAGAAGGAAAACTTTATGTGTGCGTTTTAACTATCCATCACTCCATATGAATTTCTTATTTAGATTTCTTCTTAGTTTTTACCTAGTCATTAATTAGTTGTCATATTTTGTGTTAAAAATTGCAGTTAAGGAAAACACCATACAAGAGACACCATAAATTTATCGAATATTATGATGTTAGAGCAGTTAAGGCAGCTCTTAAAGCATTAAATCAGAGTGATGTTGCTTAGAACTTGTGTTGTTTGTTTAATGAGTGGTGAAAGGTCAAATAATCAAGCTTCGCTTGAGTGATTTGCTAAATACTTATTGTTCATGCTGCATTGAAAGAAAGTGTACATCTTCAGCTTGATATTTACTTGATTGCAAAACAATTGTCTAAGCTTTTTGGGATTATCCAATTTCTTTCCATTTTAAAATGTTGTTTTAAATCTAAATATAGGTCTCTTGTTGCTGCAAATTGCTACAAGACCGAGCACTTGAAGAAACCAAAAAACTGGGCTTTAGGTATCTTGTTGGTCTATGTAGCCCCTTCTATATTTTTCTCCTCTTTAAGTCTCGGCAGCTGAGATATGTTATTGTGCAATTTTAACAGTTGAAAAGGCCAAGAATATCTATATTGCGGGCTTTTTCCTCATTGTATCACCAAAATCTATTCAGTTAGTTACTGAGCATGCAGCCACAAAGAACAAGGTCAGATATGATTTATAATTGGCAATCCCTATTTATGAGTGGTTTCTAACATTTTTGTAATTTATTTTGCTATGCAGTTCTTCTGTATGAACCTTTCTTCCCCATTCATCTATGAGTTCTTCAGGGATGTACAAGAAAAAGCTCTGCAATAACTTTTTGGAAATGAGACTGGAGCAGGAACTTTTGCTAAAGTTCATGGTTGGGAGGTAATTTTTAACTTTACAAATTTGTAGAGGTGCAGTTTTGGGGTTTAAATGCTGATCCGTTTTGTCTCTTCTATTGAATAGACTGATAAAGTGGAGAAGATAGCTCTAAAGATTTCCCAATGGCCAAAGGCATCAAGAACACATAAAAGGATAACTATTATCATAGGGCATGGATCCCATGTGTATTACTAAGGATGGAAAGTTGAAGTTGTTCCCAGTGATACTATTACCTAAGGAGAAACTAGTTGATACAAATGGAACAAGTACTTGTCCTATTGCTTGGAGGAGTCCTAGTATGGAACAAAGTCATATATGCGATTATGTGCATAAATTCTTGAATATAAAATTCCTTTTTCATGGTAAAAAATATGTGCTCATGATATTGGTGCAAGTTGTATTATCTGTCATGTATATGATTTTATGAAAATTACATGATGCAACCAAGTGGAGAACATGGTAGGGCAATGGGATTTAGTATTGGATAGAACCAATTATGTGGGAGTTTTAGACTTTATTTTACTTATATATCCGTTGGGCTTTGGTTTGAGTCTTTTAAAAATTTGTAATAGGAAAGCTTATGGCACTACTAGGAATTTATCATTATTGTTGCTAGCAAGGCATGAATTTCGTCAAACCTAGCATGTTAGCGAAATTGTGTTGATATTCTCTTACTTTATGTGTTTCTAGGAGATGCATTTGTTGGAGGATTTCTTTTGCAATTGGTTCAGGAGAAGTCCATTACCCATTGAAGAATGCATGAGCTGGTTGTTACGTAGCAAATGTTATCATCCAAAGGTCCAGCTGCACGTTCCCAGAGAAGCCTGATTTTAAATGAGGAGTATTTTCCCCAATTCTAGTGCCCATTGTGAAATTTTGATTGTTTGAGAAGTTGTTTGTTGTATTTTTTATATTTATAATCGTACTTATTTAAATAACTTTCCAATCAATATAAGCACATGGAGTAAGTGGGATTTCATTTCGTTGCTTACTTCTTTCTTGCAATTTATAATGTTTCCCACGTCTCTGCACCCTTCTCTATTTCTACACGCATACTCGCTTTCAATTTGAAGCAAGGAAAGGAGAAAATAGAATGCTTCTATGACAAAGTAAGACGAGCCAGAGAAAGGAAGAGACAGAGAGAGACGTCAGAATCTATAAAACAGGGGCAGGTGGCGATATATATATATATATATATTAAAAGAAATTTTTTTTAAAAAAAAAGTGAAAATAGTCAAACTGGGTCGGGTCATATATCCAGGATCCACAGGAGACGTGAGTGGGCCATGGGGGACACGTGGCGAACATATAGAAGTTGAAGGAAAAAAAATCAAAACGCAGCGTTTTACTTAATGTACCCATGCAATCTAGCCCATTGGATTGTGTGGATCCAATGGCCCAAGAGTCTTCAACACGCCTCAATCCCTATCATCCATGCTCGCGATCAGACAACCTGGAGGTGCTAATGAGGGTCCGTGCAGTTGGCCACTAAGGAGATGCTCACGATACGAATGAGGTAGGGTTCTTTACTAAAGCTTCTAATAAAATGGGTGAAGGAGAGGATGCCATGTGTCTCACTGCCATCCTCATATTGCAAATTTTCTAGCTTAAATTCCATTATGTGTCTTTTCTTTAAGTTCAATTTTCACTTAGGGTTCCTTTTTTTGTTTCTTTAATTTTTTTTTCAAACAAGACCCAAAGTTTGCTTGTTGATTAAAAGAAATATCATTAATCCTTACTTATAAGAAATATATGTTTTTTATTTTATGGAGACTTTAGATTTATTAAAAAATTCAATTTAGTCCCAAAATTTCATAATTCTACTTTGAGAATTCACCGTAGACTCCCATTAGATTCCTTGGGTATTACACATTGATTCAATGTAAGTCTTGAATCTCATCCTAGTTCCTCTTCATTTTTGAGTTTCCTAAAACCTAGGATGAACCTTGGCTAAAACCTTGATGCTAGGAGATTGGGTTATGTGGTGAACATCCTTTTGGATATTGATAAAATTTGAGCTTGAAATTTTGGGAATTGATGGTTGAAAGGTTGCTTTGGGTAAGTATGGGTTAAGAATTATTTTGAGAAAATTTTTAGGGTGTTATGGAAGGATCTTAAATCAAGTGTTGTAATTGAGTTTATAATGTGTTTGAGGTATACAATATGTACCTATATGACCTAATCTAGTAGCATTATGGTGGATGAGAGGTTTCTAAGGGTAAAAATGCAAATGTGAGTTAATTTTTGAAGGCTGACAGGTTGTCCAGCCTCGAGCCAAGGCCACAAGGGCTGGGCACCAACCTTGCTGAGAGTTGAGAGGGTGGCGCTCAAGGCGCCATCGCCTGGAGAAAGGGAAAGGTCTTAAATTTTGATTTCTTTTATTGCTGGCTTGTTTTCCTAGACCTTTGGGCAAGTTCTTACAGCATTCTTCTCTAGAAAATCTTGTGAATCATCTTAGTTAAAGAGTAGAGTAAAAATTATAGCTTGAAATCGAGATAAGGGAAAATTCTACTTGCTTATGTTCAATTCTTTTCAAAAATGTGAAAGGGACATGTAGTTATATATGTTGATCATGTGATATTGAACAAATGTTATTTTGTACATGAACTAATGTATGTGTTTTGAAGAATCTATTGGTAATATTCTTGTTGAACTTGCTGATGAGAATGAAACAAATAGGGTTATGCTAATGTAAAGGTCTTGATTAATGGAAATTAAGCACCTCTTGAATTTGAAATGGTTTATATTTATAAATAACTCTGTTATGATTGTTATATTGAATTATGCTTTCATGAAATTAAGTTCAACATAATTATGGTTTAGGCTTACGATGGAGAGATTGAGTTCACTTACCATGTTGGTCACATGCCCCATTTTGGGGCATGACATAAGTGATCATCAAAGTGCTCTTATCTCAGGGCGCCTCATATGTGATAATGCTTTGATTATATATGAAGCATTTCATTGTTCAAAAAAGAAGAGAGAGGGTAGAAAAGGCTATAAGGCCTTGAACAAGGTAATCAAGATCGAGATCTTGTATAGAAAGGCTAGTGAGATCAAATCACAGTTTAAGATCCTATGCAATTTTAAAATATAAATATAAAAAATATTTATATAATTTTTTAAATATAAAAAATTTAAAAATAAATATAATTTATCAAAATATTTTCATAAAACATATCATATTTCCATAAACAAATTGAATATCAAAACATTAGAAAAAGAAAAAACCAAATGTTAGGATCTTAAGATCTTATACGATCTTGTAAGATCCTGTATGATCTTATAAGATTTTAAGATGCAAGATCGAGATCCTAAAAAATCCTAATACAAAAAAGATCCTACATAGGATCTTACTCATTTTTGTTATTAAGATCTAGATCTTGATTACCATGGCCTTGAATATAGATATTTCCAAGTCATACAATCCTGTTGAATAGCATTTCTTACATAAGATAATGACTCAGATGAAATTTCCTAACATTTTTATAGATCTTATTATGAGATGCATAACGTCAGTTTCACACTCTATTTTTGTGGGTGGCAAACCCAATATTGTTTTCAAACCTAATAGAGGGCTTCATTAGGGGGACACCCTCTCCTTGTATTTATTTATTCTATGTGCAGAGGTCTTTTCATGTTTAATAGATGGTGTAGAATATAAAAAGAAAGTGATCAGTGTAAAGGTGAGTACGTACTCCCTGCCCATTACTCATTTTTTTTTGTTGATGATAGCATAATTTTTTTCCAAAGCATTCACAGGCTACAAATAATATCCTCGATTTAATAAGGGTATACAAAAAAGCATTTGGTCAATAAATAAACTTGGAGAAAACAAAAATCTCTTTTGGTCGCAACATGCCAGATAATACAAAAAATGAGATCTAGAATAGGATGTGAGTAAAGGTAGTAAAGAGTCATAGGAAATACTTAGGTTTACTAACCACTATTGATAAATCTAAGAAACTAATCTTCTCCTTGTTAAGCAAAGAGAGATGTTTTGATCAAAGCCATCAGGTAAGTCATACGACCATATATAATGAGTTGCTTTAAAATCCCTAAAAGCATATGTAAGTCCATGGATGTTTGCAAAGTTTTAGTGAGGACATGATGACTCGAAAAATAAAATTCATTGGATCAAGTGGAAGAAACTATGCAAATCAAAATCGAGAGGCAGTCTAGGCTTAGAATCTTTACATGATTTTAACTTGGATCTTCTCATAAAACAAGCATGGTAACTTCAGCAAAGCGCCTCATCGCTAGCAACAAGGTTGCTAAAAGGTAAATATTTTCCAAACTCCTCCTTCATGGATGCAAAACTTGGCCATTAACCAAGTTATACTTGGCAAAGTATCATAGAAGCAAGCTGGATTATTGAGGAAGGGGCAGCGTAGAGAGCTTGAAATGGGAAATGCATAAATATATGGAAAGACATATGGATTTGGCCAAATGAACCCTCAAAGGTGATTTCACCTAATCTCTCCTCATATTTAACTTTAGTCTCCTCTCTAATTAACCATGGAAATAGAACCTAGACTGATAAGGAGGTTGACTAGAATTTTCTACCTTTCAAGAGCTATTATAATAAAAATTATCGCTCTTTCGTGGCTGAATGTCAAAAACAAATTGATATGGCCTTAGGAAAGGCATGGGGAAGACATAGTAAAATCATTTCTATCATTTTGTTTTAACTCACAATAGCTGTGATACAACATCATCTTCAATTGAGTCCAACCAATAGAAAAAGATTTAGGCATTGGATACAACACCCCGCAGAAAACATTGCTTCTAGAGAATTTGTCATGACTCAGTCCCGCATAGATGGAATATGAATTAGTGTGGCATAAAATGTGAGTCAATATTCCATAGCTGTGAATAATGGAAAGAAAAAAAAACTCATATCTTCATTAAGTGTTAATGGAGTTAACAAGTATGGTTTCTATCCCCCTAGCTTCTTCCTAGTTCTGAACTGAGAGGATGTTTTCAAAGATTAGGTACAAGATCGAGTAATAAAGGAGGACAAGTAGGTACTGGTAGGCATGACTTTTATATGTTGGAAAATATGGCATAATAGAAACTCGATGATTTATAAAGGACGTTCGGAGGATCCATGGACGTGCATGCAATCTACTCACTCTCTAAACCAAGAGCTAATCGTGGGAGAATCAAATCAGGTAGGGAGAAGAACAGTGGAGCATAACCATAATGCATAGAAGACACCTAAAAGGAAAACAATAAAAAATCAACATTGACACTGCCCTTCTATCATGTAACCGATAGGATTTTGGTGTTGCTTTAAAAAATGCACAAGGTAGGATCATACTTGTTGCAACCACATAAAGTAGTATGTCATTCAATGCAGAGTTTTCTAAAGACGTGGCAATTTGTTGTGCCTTCTCAATTGTAGCACAATGGAGTTATTGGGATATAACATTGGAGACTAACAACATTAAAGCGATGGAAGCTTTGCAGAAGCTTTGCATAGAGCAAATGATAGGACTATCTATATACCTACAATTTTCTAATGTATTTATGTGAATGGTATATGTATCTTGTGTGTGTGCTTTGCTAAATGTATCTAGAACGACTAAATTGAAAGAAACAATAGTTAGTATGTATCATTGTAAATTTTGATATGTGACTTATGATGATGAATTTTGTTAAGTTTGATGGATTTTTGCATTTATATGTACATATTTGTGGTTGACAAAATTTTTGTTTAGGTTCCTCCCCCTACTCATATATATGTCTTGAGTGCTATTTCCACACTTCGACAAAATTTTCCTCCCTCTCCCTTCACTCATCTACCTCTAAAAAATTTCAAGATACTCCAACTTCACATCTTTTTTCTTTTGCTTCGGCACTCCAACAATCATCCTCAACACTATGAAGCTACAGATTGAGGGAAGAAAACACCTTCCTCCCCCTTTTTCTCCCAATTTTCGCACATGTCAAACCTAAGTGAAAATGTGTAAATTTTTGTGGTTTGGTGGTGAAAAGTTCCCTTGGGACCTCTAATGTTTTATGAGGTCTTATCCTTCTAGAAATAAAGGTTTTTGGCTGACCAATTTTGAGGAAAACTTATGAACCCTAGTTAAGTTTGTATTGGGAATCACGATGCTTAATTAGAGGCAGTGGGAACATTTATGAAGTCCTCAAAGTCACATTTAAGATAGGAGAGGTTTTGGGATGGAAAACCATATAATAGGAGCTAGTTTTTTGAAGAAGATGAGTTGCTCCAGACGTGGCACCCCATGCTCCAGACTTGTCGCTAGGCCCTAGGCTACGTAGGGCCTTGGCCTCAAGTGCCCAGGGTGGCACCTAAGGCACCAAGTGCCCTAAAATCTCCTTTCTCCCTTCTTTTTGTCATTTATCTTTTTGGTAACACCTTCGATCCTTTGGGAAGGCTTTAAATGAGTAATAGTTCAAGAGAAGGTAAAAACCACTCCCAAAACTCTAGCCAATGTGAGTAAGCTATCTCTCTCTTTACTCAAGTGCCATATTTCTTTCTTTCTCATATTCTTGCATTACTCCTAGCATAGAGAGAGTTTAATTTCCTCTGAAATATGGTACCCTATATATTTTTGTGTGCATAACCCTTTTTGGATGGTGAGCATTATGGTAATGTGTGAGTCACATGTTAGTAATCATTGAAGGTATGTTAAGCCTTGTTGATGTATAATATTTATTTACCATATTAAGAGTGGTTATATGTTGAGTATTGTTACGTGCATTGTTATTGGCTAATTCACTAGTATGATTGGAGCATAGGGAAGAATATGGTGATATTTACCTAAGCCATGACATGATTGGTGCATAGGGAAGGATATGGTGGTATTTACCTTCGCCATGGCATGGTTGGAGTATAGGGAAGTGTAATACCTGTAAATTCTATGACAATAACTTTATAGTTGTTTGACTTGTATGTGCATGTACATATGGTTGTTTGGTTTGTAATTACATGTATCAACATAAAATTACAATGCTAATGGTAAGTAATCATTTAATGGAAGGAAAAAGGGACTATATTGTTGTGTAACACGGAAAATAGGATGATTATATGTAAATGTTTATGATTGACATCCTTCACATGTTATGAACCCTTTGGAGGGATTAAATTAAAATAGAAACGAGGATGGTATGATTATTAATTTATAAATAAAATGATGAATTTAAAAATACATGTGTGTATGTGTAGAGTGTGATGTGGAAATTATGTGTGATGTTGTCATGACCTGCCAACCCAGTTAGTAACTGACGCAGAAAGTGTGTTACCAACACTACCGCAAGCCTAGATTTCAGGCACAGGATCGTTGATGGCCTATGTGATTATAGAGGACACTAGAGAAACATAATAAAATATATTACCTTACCCCCAAACAATTGGGAGGCATCCTCGATCTATGAACCCTCGACCTAACTGCTCTTGCGTACCTGTAACTGTGAGAAGGTGAGTCTAAACCACGGACTCACCACTATTAGCCTTACACTACACAGATATACAGAATCTATATATATATAAACCCATTTGGGAATATATCCTATATGACACCAAGTTGCCTGTAAGCACGTATACGGTATCACATCCCATCATATTTCCCCTAAACATACAAATACCATATATAAAATAAATGTATAAAGTCCTACACAAGGGTCCATGCTCCTACACCATATCTAAAGAGGGTAACCAACATGAATTTATATTCTCACGGATTATCACTCAAGAAATCCCACTATGTAGTGGGTCTATTGGGTCATATCCATAACCATAACATGTGTACGGTCTCTTGGATATGTCCTTAGCCAGTACATATATATATATATATATATATATATATCCCACACACCACATCACAGCCACACTCAAAATATATATAAAATGCAAATGAATGAGATGCAATGCAAATCCCTCTCTTTTCCATGCCACATTGGAGACCAGCAGCAATGCGCATGCATACCCATTGACACTACTCAGCGGTATTACACAATAGGTAGCTTCCCACTTCTATTTCCCTCTCATTTCATAATATAAATATGCAAATGAATATGCAATGTACCCATACAAATACCACAACCAATTCACACATTTCCATCCACATATATCCCAAATAATTCCCACTACATATCCAACACATAATACATTTAATAAATAAATGTATATAAGACAATATAAATATACATATACATACATATATGCATATTTACATATAGAGGAGCTAGATAGATCCCGCATCTGGATTCCATGCTCTCGGTGCTCCCGCCTTGTGCCTTGAGCATCCCTATTGTAACCAAGCAAAAATCAATTAAGGTTGCAAAATAGAGAAATTTATCTACCACTAATCCCGACCTTTACCCACTTCTTCAAACATAACTCTCAAATGGTAATGAATCTCTAAATGAAATTTATACCATTAGAAACTAGACTCAAAAAGCTTTCCAATGATATAAATTTTGCTCAAAACGAAGTCCGGATGAGAGAGTTATAGCTGATTGAATATGAACAAGGGTTTCTTAGGATGGCTGGCACCTGAGGCGCCAGACACACCTTGGCTCCTAGGCGCCATGACTCTGTACCTACGACTCCTCCTCGGTTTTGGCCTAGATCTGGCTAATTTTCCACTGTTTTCCATAATTTCTTCCATGGGATCTCTTCCTTGATGTCTAAGGAACATTTAGACACCAAAAGCCACAATTTTCATCTAGAAACGAAGCCAGAATCTCAATTTTACCCCAAATACCTTTAAAACTAGAAAATAGGAAAAAACTTGAGAAATAGGAATTTCTACCTCGATTCCCTGCTTTCTCTATGTTGCTAGGCTCCTAAAGGCTCCCCTCATCACCCGAGATCCATCCCCCGAAGCCTTAATGGAGTTGTGTGAAGAGAAAGAGTAGAGAGAAGGAAGAGAGAAAGAGAGGAGAGAGAAGGTGAAGAGAGAAAGAGAGAGAGAGGAAAGGAAGAAATGAGGAAAAGAAGCCGGGCTACCTATATATACTCGCCCAGGGTAGAATTACTAGTCTATCCCCAGTTGACCCTTAGTCAAGACTAGTAAAAGGAAATCCATAAAATTCTACCTCATGTGTTTCTAAATCCTAGGTGCTCCACAGTTTTCCTTATTTCACTTTAGTCCCTCTTTGTATCCAACATGGCTTTTAACTCCCTCGATGCCCTTGATTCCATCAATACATTTCTTGACTCTCTACCATTCAATATTCCACAACCTTGCCACTTCTAAACCTCACATTTACCTTGCTACACACCGAAAAAACTTCCTCTGCCCGAATTATTCCATAAAATTAGCTTTACATAATATCCGAAAATCATGGATTTTCTGAGGTATTACAGATGTGTTACCATGGATAAGTGTCTTTCTTTTAAGAAGTTCCATGTCTACCCTTGACCTTAGTCTTGACCCTTCCTTAAACCAAGGGCCAACTAGTCAAATGTCCCTCATCTTAACTATACCCCATCCCTTACTTTCTTTTCCACGCCACTTAGACTTGCACACACACTCATTCGTCTTGGATGCTCTTTTTTCTTCCTCCATCTCAATCTCCTTCAAGTTGCCTTCAATCATCAAATCCTAGGTACATCCTTCCCCTCCATGACCTTCCCCTACCTAAATATCTCCAATGAGGTAATATTTCTAAACCCCCTTCTCTTTTTATCCTCATACTCATGCATAGAAGAACTCTAGGTGAAAGTTTAGTTTAAACCTTGTTGCTATGGATTGGATCATGTTTCTAAATCTTCTCATGTATGTTGATGAGTTAGAAACTTGAAATCTATGGATTTATAGTCTGAATGTTGAAGTATATATGTTATTCATGAACTCAAGATCAATTTTGGGATCAATTTTGGGAAATTTTAAGTATTATGGGAGGAATCTTAAATCAAGCTCTAATCTTGAGTTTGTAGGTGATTGATGTAAGAGATAAGCTTTTTGATGACCTAAGATACTAGCAACAAGGTGGGAGAAATTGTGGAGTTAAGATGCATTTTAGGGCTATTTTCTAATGAGGGTACCTAGCCATGGGCACCAACATGGTTGAGAGTTGGATGGTTGGTGCCTCAGGTGCCAAGGTGGGAGCCCAAGGTGCCACGACTTGCACCTTGTTGGCCAAGAGTTGGATGGTTGGCACCCTGGGTTACAACCCATTTCTTGTTGTATATATTTGTGGCATCCAAGGTGCCAAGGTTGGTGCGTAATGTGCTACAACTTGAAAGTCATCAAGGTTTGGGAACTTAAAGTGGCTCTCTTTTGGTTTGTTTCCATAGGCCCTTGAGTAAATCTCCACAGCAATATTCTTCGAAACATCTTACTAATAATCCTCGTAATTAGAGTAAAGTAAGCTTGTAGCTTGAAACTAAGAAGAGGGATTATTATATTTACTCTAATTTAATTTCTTCTAATAACTCTTAAAATGTAGGAAAAGCATGTGGTTTTTACATGGTAATTATACTTAGCTAAGTGTGTGAAACATTATCCATAAAGGTACTAAAATTACTTGAATTGATAAGATGATGAAAAGAGTATGTGATGAAGCTCTTGGCTTTTAAGGCATATGTATAATCGTATAATGATAATGGAGATGATGTGAATATGACTTATATTGTATAGATGCCAAGTATGGCTAAATTCGGATATAATGCTTGAGTAAGCTTGTATTGATATTTATGAATGTTTGTATGTGTGTTGTGATATTGATAAGAGGAAGAAAGGTTATGGGTTTGAATCCCATATATATAGGAATACGAAAGTAAAGGTACCTAATATTCTTTGATGGCCTTCGAAATGATAGTGGGTGTAACAATGTAGCCTTCGGGCAAAGTAGAGTAAATAAGGGTTGAAAATGAAACTGAGCCATAAGTCCTGGATACCTTATGCCATGTGTGATGTAGAATCCTTGCTATGATTATTGAGTTTTTCATATTATGTTTATGAATGTGTAACTGATGTTTTCTTCTTTGCTTGAGTAGAGAAGAATGTTTTCCTTATTAAGTATTTTGCTCACCCTTTTCCTCCCCTTACAGATTCTCTTGCTAAAGAATAGGCATAACCCACCGAGATGAGTACTAGAGTCAACACGCCTTTTGATGTAATCAAGGATAACCCCATTGCAGCCCAAGAAAGGGAGAACACTTCAATTGGGCCTCTAACTCGTTCAAGGGTTAAAGAGCTTGGACTAATTGCAACCCAAGAAAGGGAGAACACTTTAATTGGGCCTCTAACTCGTTCAAGGGCTAATGGGCTTGGATTGGGCTTAACCACATTGTTGAAAGTGGAAGAAGTGTGAAAAAGATTGCATGTGGGATAGTTGCATTTGTTGAATATAGTTGTAGTCTATTACCTATGCATTTATTGTCTTTGACATTTAGCTACCTATGCATTTATTGTCTTTGACATTTAGCCTACACTACTTAACTTTTAGTTGATGCTTTTAATGCATTAGTTGGAGTCTTTTGTCTTTTTGTTTTAGAGACCCTCTATAAAAAGGGTCCTTGCCATTTGTTGTAAACCATCCTTGAATCATATATGAGATATTGACATTTTTTGCTTTCAAAAGGATTCTTGAGTTCTTTCTCTTATCTAACTTGCGTTAGTGGCGAGAGCAATTAGATTTCTTATCACTCACGTTCTTCTTTCTTGAGTGTAGTGAGATCAACCCATTTCTCTTAATTGTGGCGCCCTGTTAGCACGATTTGGCAAGCGCACCAATCGCACAAGTAATATAGTGATTTGAGAGTAAGAGTATCGTTCCCACGAGGACTAAGCGACTAAGTACCCAAGAAATTTAATTGAATTAGTTGGACGAAGCAATTGGATTGAGGACAACTCTAACAAAGAACTAACAATAAAAGTGAACTATGACAGTAAATTTTTATAGATTTTCTTTTAATGACAGTAAACAATGCAAAAACTGATGAAATAGTCTAATTAAAGCCTAGGGTCACTAATCCCTCTCCTCTATCTTAGAAATTACAAAACCCCTCTCATGCACTCGCAACTTATTCAACTATATAAGTTAATCCTAGGTTATTCTAATAACTTAAAAGAATCCTCCCGAATCTCAATTAAGTTGCTCAACTCCTACGCAATTCCTTGTGTGGGTTAAGCCTAACACAACCAACCTAGCTTTGATTAAACGAGATTAACTAACATTCCTATTAGCTAACAAGCGAAAACACTTAGTAAGGTTCACGCACTCGTCCTTCCTATTCAGTGTTCTACTCTCACCTCCCTCTCCCGAGTTCGAAGACAGCAACAAGCATACATATAGATTGGTCAAGTTCATATAACGCAACAATAAAATGGATAGAAAGACTTATATTAATTGAAATAAGGTTGCAAATATATGAGAGAATGTAAAATCTATTCAGGAGTCAAGTTCATAGTAACCCTAGATAGAAAATCTAGCTACTCATAGAAAATAAACAGCAGAAAGCAGAAAAAGAGATGAAGTTGGCCATGAATCTGAGGTGGAATGATGGATTGAGCTCCCCAAGCCTTGAGAATAAGGTTCCCCTTGCTCCTCTCAGCCAAAACGGCGCCCCCCTTCAGTCTCCAACTCCAGAATACCCTAAAAATTTCATCTGAAGCCTTTTATATCAGTGCAGGATCGCGAACTACCGCTATAGCGGTAAGTACCCACCGCTATAGCGGTAGGAGGCAGAGAAGAAGGCTTAAAATTGAGTTTTTTAAGGTTTTACCGCTATAGCGGTGAAGATCCACCGCTATAGCGGTGGCTGGCAGAGAAGAAGGCACCAAAATCTTTTTTTCAGCAATCCACCGCTATAGCTGTAAATTTTACCGCTATAGCTGTGGGAGACAGCAATTAATTCAGCATTTTCAGAATTTCAGCTCTAGCATTCCATCTTCTAATATGAACTTTTTACCAACTCAACCTACACCAAAAATAGCAAATAAACCCATTAAATTACATAAAAGAATCATGAAATCACTCCATTTATTAAAAGATCAAAGAAAACTCTAAACTACTCAAAATATGAGCTAAGAATTACAAGACAACAAGAAAGAGATCAAAAGAGAGGGTATTTAACATCAAAATGACACTAAATTGAGAACTCAACACTCCCCCAAACTTGAACCTTTGCTTGTCCTCAAGCAAAAACTTTCAATGAGAAAAATTTTGAGAAAAATATGTGCGACCATGAATATGTGCAACTAGGAGGGGTAAAGATATGAAAATGTGAATTAAAGCAAACCAAGTCTCATCAAACCATTACTCAAAAGATTTAACTCAAGAGTTTGCAACCTTAAGGATTCAAAAAGAAGTGTTAACCAAACCACAAGAAAATTTGAAATCAAAGCTTCACCTCTTGGAACAGTTTATAAAACCAAATTTACAAAAATTCCAAAACTAAATTACTACTTTGTTCTCAAAGGCATCGTTTTATTTCGATTCTCAAGGGCTTCACTGTTTTGTTCTCAAGGATATAGCTTCCTAACTTTCCTTATTTCCTTTGGAAAATTTTTTTTCCAATTTTCTCATTTTAGTTTAATTACAAGAGCCTATCCCTTATTAAAACTTTCAGCTATCCCCTTATTGAATCCTTTTTTCACTAGCCTCTTATTGAACTTTTTTTTTATATATAAATATGAAAATGATCTAAAAACCATTCAAAGAGACAAAAATAAAACTCCTGTTATTTTGAAGTGATAGAGCTAACACTTACAAAATATGAAAACTTAAGATTAGCAAACTCAAGAGGTAACTCTTAAAAAGAATTGCATTTGACATGATTTGACTTGCCAAAAACTTCAGACTTACAGATTTCAAAATTTTCAAAAATTTCCTCCTACTACACATGCATATGGACAACACAAAATTAACCAAAATTTTCTCAAAGAAGAAACTCATCAACAAACCTCTCCCCCAAACTTAAATTTGACAGTGTCCTCACTGTTCCAGATCAGTACAATAGAGGAAAAGAAGACACAACATAACAAACAAAACAAAACAAAACAAAATGCTATTACGAACATCCTAACTGCCATTCACCAAGATAATAAACATGACCATATTCAGCATTTATCAATTCAACTCCAAAATAAATAATAAATAGCAGTTAAAATATTACTAATAGCAGCACATCAAACCACAACAAAAAAAATAGAAGAAAAAAGAAAAAAAAATTACGAAAGCAATAAACTTGGGTTGCCTCCCAAGAGCGCTAAGTTTATAGTCTTCAGCCAGACTTTACCGATGCTTGTTCAAGGTCGATCGTCCAATGTCGGCCACCTACACAATAAGAAACACCGGTTAACAATGAAAAATATAGCTAAAAATAAATTGACACAAGAAAAGCTTAAATGATTAAATACTCAAATAGAATAGTAAAGAGAAAAATGAAAGAAATCAAGACAAAACAGAAAATAAAACAAAGCGTCCAAGCTAACACTTTCAAATTTCTTTGAATATTAGCACAAATCTTAGTCCCCGGCAACGGCGCCAAAAACTTGTTAGCACGATTTGGCAAGCGCACCAATCGCACAAGTAATATAGTGATTTGAGAGTAAGAGTATCGTTCCCACGAGGACTAAGCGACTAAGTACCCAAGAAATTTAATTGAATTAGTTGGACGAAGCAATTGGATTGAGGACAACTCTAACAAAGAACTAACAATAAAAGTGAACTATGACAGTAAATTTTTATAGATTTTCTTTTAATGACAGTAAACAATGCAAAAACTGATGAAATAGTCTAATTAAAGCCTAGGGTCACTAATCCCTCTCCTCTATCTTAGAAATTACAAAACCCCTCTCATGCACTCGCAACTTATTCAACTATATAAGTTAATCCTAGGTTATTCTAATAACTTAAAAGAATCCTCCCGAATCTCAATTAAGTTGCTCAACTCCTACGCAATTCCTTGTGTGGGTTAAGCCTAACACAACCAACCTAGCTTTGATTAAACGAGATTAACTAACATTCCTATTAGCTAACAAGCGAAAACACTTAGTAAGGTTCACGCACTCGTCCTTCCTATTCAGTGTTCTACTCTCACCTCCCTCTCCCGAGTTCGAAGACAGCAACAAGCATACATATAGATTGGTCAAGTTCATATAACGCAACAATAAAATGGATAGAAAGACTTATATTAATTGAAATAAGGTTGCAAATATATGAGAGAATGTAAAATCTATTCAGGAGTCAAGTTCATAGTAACCCTAGATAGAAAATCTAGCTACTCATAGAAAATAAACAGCAGAAAGCAGAAAAAGAGATGAAGTTGGCCATGAATCTGAGGTGGAATGATGGATTGAGCTCCCCAAGCCTTGAGAATAAGGTTCCCCTTGCTCCTCTCAGCCAAAACGGCGCCCCCCTTCAGTCTCCAACTCCAGAATACCCTAAAAATTTCATCTGAAGCCTTTTATATCAGTGCAGGATCGCGAACTACCGCTATAGCGGTAAGTACCCACCGCTATAGCGGTAGGAGGCAGAGAAGAAGGCTTAAAATTGAGTTTTTTAAGGTTTTACCGCTATAGCGGTGAAGATCCACCGCTATAGCGGTGGCTGGCAGAGAAGAAGGCACCAAAATCTTTTTTTCAGCAATCCACCGCTATAGCTGTAAATTTTACCGCTATAGCTGTGGGAGACAGCAATTAATTCAGCATTTTCAGAATTTCAGCTCTAGCATTCCATCTTCTAATATGAACTTTTTACCAACTCAACCTACACCAAAAATAGCAAATAAACCCATTAAATTACATAAAAGAATCATGAAATCACTCCATTTATTAAAAGATCAAAGAAAACTCTAAACTACTCAAAATATGAGCTAAGAATTACAAGACAACAAGAAAGAGATCAAAAGAGAGGGTATTTAACATCAAAATGACACTAAATTGAGAACTCAACACGCCCTTTGGCTTATCAATTGAGTGATTTGGTTTTCTTTGTTTGTTTTTTTCAACCTATCCAGAAAATCGATTAAGTGTTTTTCCTCCTGAAATCACATCATATTGGTATCAAAGCCACTTCAAATCAAGTTCTATTATTTGTTTTGTGTTTTGCCCCTTCGTGGAAGGCTTAATCTTTTTGCATTTTATTTTCTGTTTTGCCACCTACATGGAAGACTTAGTTTTCCTTATTTTGTATTCTGCCACCTATATGGAAGGCTTAGTTTTCCTTATTTTGTAATCTGCCACCTACATGGAAGGCTAATTTTCTGGTCTGTTCATCTTTATCTTTATTTCTATTCTTGTGTTGTTCTATTTTATTCCAGCTTTTTTATTAAAAAAATTCATCGTTACTGTTCATTGTTAATCCGAGTGTAAACACTTAGAGAGTGAACCTACCCTTCACCAAACTCAAACCAACAAATTACAAATCACTATGATAAGAGAAAATAGTTCTGAAGTTTCTTTTGGGCTTAGCCTACAACAAGCTCAAATTGTTGGCCTACAAAGAGGTCAAGAAGAAATGATGGAACAAATAGATCAACTAACCACTCAAATGGCTAGATTTATAGAGCTACAACAACAACAACCAAGAAGAAGAGCTTATGTTGAACACCATGGAGAAGAATCTGAAGCTGAAGAAGGTGAACAACCTAGGCAAATAAGGCAGTAGAGGGAACGTGATTCCAACATCAAAATGAAGATTCCTCCATTTAAGGGAACAAGTTCTCCTGAAGAATACTTGGAGTGGGTGCAACGAGTAGAGAAGATTTTTGAATATCAAGAATATTCAGAAGCTACCAAATGCCGACTTGCAGCCCTTGAATTCACTGATTATGCGAATCTATGGTGGTAAAATTTGAAGAATCAACGAAGAAGAGATGGAGAGGAAGAAGTTCGAAATTGGAGATTGATGAAAAGACTCATGCAGAGGCGTTTTGTACCTGATTACTACAAACAAGAGCTTTATTTTAAGCTTTAAAGCTTGAGGCAAGGAGGTATGTGTGTTGAAGATTATGTTAAAGAATTTGAAACTTTGATGATTCTGTGTGAGCTGAATGAACCCCAAGAGTAAACCATAGCTCGATTTCTTGGTAGTTTGAACAGAGAAGTTGCTGACTTAGTAGAGTTACAGAATTATGTCTTCTTAGAAGATGTAATTAAATTGGCAATTAAGGTGGAGAGACAGAAAAAGAGTTTATGGAAGAAACAATGGAGTGTCTAAACCATTGGGGAGTAAACCTTTCCAAACACTTTCCCAAACCTCAAACACTACCAAAGGGAGTAATAAGGAGATATGGAAGAAAGAGTCGAACGAATATGAAAGTTCTAAGGGGAAGGATAAGAGAGAAGACAACCAACCCTCTAAAAGAAGCCGAGACATTAAGTGCTTCAAGTGCTTAGGTCATGGCCATATAGCATCCGAATGTCCTAATAGAAGAGTGATGATCTTGAAGGAGAAATAAGGGGAAATAGAGAGTGAAGATGAAGATATTGTGAAGGAATGTAAAGAGGAAGAATATTTTGACGAAGAAGAAGTTGTTGAGTATGCTGATGAAGGTGTTGCCTTGGTTATTAGACATGCCTTGAATATCCAAGCCAAGGTAGAAGAAGAACAGAGGGAGAATATTTTTCAAACAAGGTGCACTATCAGAGGCAAAGTTTATAAAGTGATAATTGATAGTGGGAGCTGCACTAACGTTGCTTCAACCACCTTAGTTGGCAAATTGAAGCTACCTGTCATCAATCATCCTCGTCCATACAAGCTGCAATGGTTGAATAATCATGGCGAGATGAAGGTCACCAAACAAGTAAAGGTACCTTTCTCTATAGGGAAGAATTACAAAGATGAGGTGTTATGTGACATAGTCCCTATGGATGCTAGTCATCTTCTACTTGGGAGGTCGTGGCAATTTGATATAAGAGCACTACATGATGGCTTCAAAAACACCTACGCTTTTGAGAAAAATGGAAAGAAGATTGTGTTGGCACCCTTAAAGCCAATACAAATACAGCCGAAAGAGGATGTAATCGAGGAGAAGAAGCCTAGTTGTTTTGCTTCTAAGAATGAGTTAAAGAAGGCAATAAAAAGGGATGACTTTGTATTATTGCTAATTCTCAAGGAGCTGAATCTAGAACTTGTAGAAAAGCTTCCTAAGCTTCTCAAGACTGGATGACGTGTTGGATGAGCTTAATGATTCCAAGGTTTTTTCAAAAATTGACTTGAAGAGCGGCTATCACCAAATCCGAATGAAAGAGGGAGACGAGTGGAAGACAGCCTTCAAGACAAAGCATGGACTTTACGAATGGATGGTAATGCCATTTGGGCTATCTAATGCCCCTAGCACATTTATGTGATTGATGAATCATGTGCTTAGATCTTTCATTAGAAAATTTGTTGTTGTATATTTCGATGATATTTTGATCTACAGTCAAAGTTATGAGGAGCATGTGCAACATTTGAAGGAAGTCTTGGAAGTGTTGCGAAAGGAGAAACTCTATGCTAATCTGAAAAAATACTACTTTTGTCAAGACCATGTGATTTTTCTTGGCTTTGTAGTATCTCAGCAAGGAGTGGGAGTTGATGAAGAAAAGGTGAAAGCTATCAAAGAATGGCCCGTTCCAAGAACCATATCTGAAGTAAGAAGTTTTCACGGGCTTGCCTCTTTCTATAGAAGATTTGTAAGGGATTTCAGCACCATTTTAGCACCCATAACTGATTAAGGGAGGAAAGGAGTTCAAATGGAGTGATGCAGCCCAATAAAGTTTTGAGCTTGTCAAAGAAAAATTGTGCAATGCACCTATATTGGCTTTGCCTAATTTTTCTGAGACTTTTGAGATTGAATGTGATGCTAGTGGAGTGGGAATTAGAGCTGTACTTCTTCAAGAAAGGCATCCTATAGCTTATTTTAGTGAGAAGTTGAGTGGAGCCAGTCTTAACTACTCTACCTATGATAAGAAGTTCTACTCTTTAATTAGAGCTCTTGAGACATGGCAGCACTACTTGTTACCAAAAGAATTTGTAATTCACACAGACCATGAATCACTCAAACACTTGAAAGGTCAGAGCAAGCTGAATAGAAGACATACAAAGTGGGTGGAATTTCTTGAAGCTTTTCCCTATGTGTTGAAGTATAAGAAGGGAGAAACCAACATTGTTGCAGATGCCTTATCAAGGAGATATGCCTTAATTTCCATGATGAATGCTAAATTGTTGGGATTTGAATCTATTAAAGACCATTACATGGAAGATTCGACACTTGCTGAAATTTATCTCGCTTGTGAGAAAATGGCATATAAGGGATTTTATAGATCTGAAGGTTTTTTATTTCGCTTGGGGAGGCTTGTAATTCCAAACTGTTCTATAAAGGAATTACTTACACGAGAAGCTCACGGAGGAGGATTGGCTGGGCATTTCGGTGAAACCAAGACATTGGAGATGCTGAAAGAGCATTTTTATTGGCCTAACATGATTAGAGATGTGCATCATGTGATTGAAAGGTGTATTATTTGCAAAAAAGCCAAGAGCAAGGAAGCAGCCTATGGACTTTATACACCTCTACCTGTTCCAGATCAACCTTGGACTGATGTTAGCATGGATTTCGTGCTAGGCTTACCAAGGCCACAAAGAGGTAAAGATTCGGTCATGGTTATTGTTGATCGTTTTTTAAAAATGTCTCATTTTATCCCATGCCATAAACCGATGATGCTGTGCACATTGCCAATTTATTTTTCAAAGAAATTATGAGACTTCATGGCATTCCAAATAGTATCATGTCGGATCGTGATGCCAAATTTCTTAGCTACTTTTGGAAGACTTTATGGAGGAAGTTGGGAACAAAGTTGCTCTTTAGTACTGCCTGTCACCCACAAACTGATGGGCAAACTGAAGTGGTGAACCGAACGCTTTCTACTTTGCTAAGAACTATCATTGGCAAAAACTTGAAAAGTTGGGATGAATGCTTAGCCTATGCTGAATTTGCTTAAAATAGAAGTGTACATGGTACTACTAAACACTCTCCTTTTGAAGTAGTTTATGGATTTAATCCATTGAGCCTACTTGATTTAGTACCATTACCACTTGAAGCTCGAGAATGCATAGATGGAAAAATGAAGGTTGACGTGATAAAGAAGTTACATAAAAACATTAAACAGCAAATTGAGAATAAGAACTCCATCTATGAGAAGACTGCCAACAAGAGAAGAAAATTTGTTCAATTCAGTCCTAGAGATTTAGTGTGGGTTCATCTTCGAAAAGAAAGATTTCCAAACCAAAAGAAGTCCAAATTAATGCCAAGGGCAGATGGTCCTTTTCGTATCATAGACAAGGTAAATGATAATGCATACAAAATTGATTTGCCTAAATACTATGATGTTTCTACTACTTTCAATGTGAGGGATCTTTCCCCGTACTTAGAAAATAAAGAAGACTTGGATTTGAGGATAAATCCATTTCAACCAGGGGAGGATGATGTAATCAAAGATAACCCCATTGCAGCCCAAGAAAGGGATAACACTTTAATTGGGCCTCTAACTCGTTCATGGGTTAAAGAGCTTGGACTAATTGCAACCCAAGAAAGGGAGAACACTTCAATTGGGCCTCTAACTCGTTCAAGGGCTAATGGGCTTGGATTGGGCTTAACCACATTGTTGAAAGTGGAAGAAGTGTGAAAAAGATTGCATGTGGGATAGTTGCATTTGTTGAATATAGTTGTAGTCTATTACCTATGCATTTATTGTCTTTGACATTTAGCTACCTATGCATTTATTGTCTTTGACATTTAGCCTACACTACTTGACTTTTAGTTGATGCATTTAATGCATTAGTTGGAGTCTTTTGTCTTTTTATTTTCGAGACTCTCTATAAAAAGGGTCCTTGCCATTTGTTGTAAACCATCCTTGAATCATATATGAGATATTGGCATTTTTTGCTTTCAAGAGGATTCTTGAGTTCTTTCTCTTATCTAACTTGCGTTAGTGGTGAGAGCAACTAGATTTCTTATCACTCACGTTCTTCTTTCTTGAGTGTGGTGAGATCAACTCATTTCTCTTAATTGTGGCGCCCTTTGGCTTATCAATTGAGTGATTTGGTTTTCTTTGTTTGTTTTTTTCAACCTATTCAGAAAATCGATTAAGTGTTTGTCCTCCGAAAATCATCACCTTTGCTTGGGGTATCATTTTATCTATTGTATTCCTATTTATTTGAGGACTCTAGTAGTTGCTCTGTAACTGGGTAGGTGGGTCCTAGGAAGATGGTTTTGTTATGGATAGATGTACATGAATGAAGCTATGTATTTTTTTTTGTGAATGTCTATTTGCTACATTCTTAATTGAACTTGATGCTAAGAATGAAATCAAATAGAGATTATGTTGTAAAAGTTATATTGATCAATGAAATATATTCTCTCCCTAATTCTTTTGAATTATTATATATGTATACATCTCTATTGTGAATGAAATGTTGGCTGTTAAATGTTTTTGGCATGGTATATAACATGTTATATTAGGCTTACGGTGGTGAGTTGGGACTTACCCATCGTGCTGGTCAGGTGCTCGGATTGGGGCATGATAGAAAGGTTGTGATTTATGGAGTATGTAAGGTACAGCTGGGGCCGATGATATTGTGATAGGAATGTAATGTTAAATTTCATGTGATTGTTGTTATCACTGAGTTGCTAATGGCTATTTGTTTTCAACCTTGCTTATACTTAATTGTTTGGGTTTTTTCTTATATATATATGTATACTTATGCATTTATCTTTTGGTAGTATAGAGTTACTTATCTCACTGAGTTGTCATCTGGCTCTGTTCTTTCCTACCCCAGATAAATAGGTTGAAGAGGAGATTTCACCTATTAAGTAGTGAAGTTGATCGTGTCTCTCTCTCCCCATCCTTTTGTTCTCAAAGGGGTTTTCTTTTGATGTAAATAAACTGTTCTTGGTACTTTTAGATGTGCACTATAGTTAGGTAGAATTTAAAGAGAGTGGATGAATGATGTATGTGATGACTATAGTAATGATACTGCTTTTGTTCGTTTGGCACCAAGTTCCTAAATATTCCATATAGGTTGTTGTACTGTAACGCAGGAATAGCTAGGAACATAGAAACAATTGCTATAATTTATATTGTAACCTTACTCTTTGATAATGAAATTCTATTTTGAAAGTGCATATGTTTGTGGTTATGAAATGCTTTAATCTACTGATTAATGGTCTATGTGTTTCCTTTATGTATGGTTGTATGTTTGTGAGCTTAGATTTTAGGTTGACGATGGTGAGGATTTGGCTCATTTATCGCGTCAGTCACGTTCTTCGAGTTAGGGCATGACACCATTACAAAAATAATTTTGACTAACTGAAATTTCTTCTCTAGTTATTGTTCGACTTCTCATTAGACCATATAAGTAGAAACGACAATAAAGTAGCTCATTATGTGGCAAAACAGTTGGCTAACAGACCACATTGCCTTTGATTTTCTAATTTTCTTTTTTTAGTTATAAAGATAGTTGTACTGGATTTTTCTGATCAAGTGCAATAAATTTTAAGGCATAGTGCCTTTTCATGAACCAAAAAAAAAAAAGAAGATCAATTGCTCCCTTTAATGAGTTAATCAATTTGAATTTCAAATTCAAACACAAAAGGATATAATGTCATCCAAATATTGTTTATCTCTAAAACAAAATTTCTAATTGTAAACTCAGTTTTGTCTTCAAAGTCCTTACAAAATGAGAGTAAATTAATGTTTTGGTCCTTGAAAAATTGGTCTTTCTCAATTTAGTCCTTAATTTTTTTTTGTCTCAATTTAATCATCAAAAGATTTATTTTCAATCAAAATGGTCCTTTCATTTAAAAAATATCTCTATTAACTTAATCCATGACGTGGCAATAATAATACTGGTTTGTCCATTAAATGTTGGCAATACTATCTTAGTAATTGTTGTGTAAGTTGACATGGCAATGACTAAGTTATCCATTAAAAAAAAGTCCTTCATTCATATATTGTGTACGCGATATATTTTGTCAAAAAGGGAACAAAATAATACTATAAAATATCAATATCCTAAGGATTTAAATCTCAAGGCACTTAAATATTAATTTTTAAACTATAATGTAACAAACTAAAGTTAAATTAATTCACAAAATAACACTTTGACGGAAAATTCACACTTCCACCATAGGAAGAGGAAGTCGTCAAAACACTCAATTGCTTCAAGGAAAGTTATGCAATATTGCATACAAGCCCCTCCTACTATCCTACGAAGACTCCATTCATCTCTTGCCGACACAGTGCAATAAGTCAATAACTTTCATCTGAAATTGATAGAATATATCAAAGTTAGTTGGTTCAGATGATTTAGTATTTTTTGAAATAATAACTTAAATTTAAATATTGTAAATTATGAAATTAAGAGTTGAAAGAATATTAAATCTTTATGATTCGACCACACTCCAATTAGATTAATCTAGATTAAGTGAACTTTCAAATACTAGTGATTCTAAAAAAAAAAAAGGAAAATAGTTGTGAGAAAATAATAATTTTAATTTTAACGACGAAAGTATTAGTTGAAGTAGTTATTACATGTAGGGGTGAGCATTGGTCGGGTTGGGTTGGATTTAGGGAAAATTTCAACCCGACATGATCAAATGTGAGCAAGTCAGGTCAGGTCAGGTTATTACATTTTTAAGGGTGAACCTAAACCAACCCAACCCATACTCTAGCGGGTTATGTCTTCTTCTTTTTTTTCTTTCTTTCTTTCTTTCTTTCTTTCTTTCTTTCTTTCTTTCTTTCTTCTTCTTCTTCTTCTTCTTCTTCTTCTATCTCTTTCTCTCTCTCTCTCTTTTTCTTTTCTGGTTTTCTTCTCAATTGCCACCAGATAGTCAACATCTCCTTCTTTGTCCCTCACTCTTATCTCTTTCTCCTTGTCTCTCATCTGATCTCCTCGCCATCTCTCTCTATGACTATGTCTCTCATCTCCCCGGCCGACCTCCATCTCTCTCTCTGTCTTTCATCTCGGCCAGCCACCATTCTCACATTAAACCAGAAATTGGTTCATATGAACCAAAATTTTTGGTCTAGATGAAAGATAGAAGCTCAAGCTGAGGAGATGAGAAAGAGATTGTGGCTAGGAGATAATAGACAAACACAGAGAGAGAGAGAGAGAGAGAGGGTGAGTCACAAAGAGAGAGACAAAGAGAGGAGATGGCGACTGTGAAGAAGATTGAAGGTGAAGGAGATGAGAAGACTAAAGTGAAGGTGAAGCTGTGAAGGAGATGAGACTGAGAGGACCGAAGATGGGAGATGAGAAGGAACTCGAGGAAAGGATCGAAATTGAAGAACTGAAGCCTGAAGGTGAGAGAGACTGAGAAGAAAACTAAATAAAAAATTATATATCTATCGAGTTGGCGAGTTTTGTTGGGTTGAAAATTCTCAACCCACAACCTGACCCATACTTGGTGGGTTAAGAATACCCAACCCAAGCGTGCAAGTTGGGTCAGATTGAGCGAGTTAGGTTGGATTTTGCTCATCCTTAATTGCATGTCATCCATCATGCAAAACCATTATGAAACATGTGGATTGGGCTAAATTTCCATTTATTCAAAAGTTGAGTTGAAGTAGTTATTGCATGTTATCCATCACGCAAAGCCGTTATGAAACTTGTGGACTAGGCTAAATTGCCATTTATTCAAAAGTGCCTTGACCTTAAACCAAACGCTAGGTATGCCCTTTTATTTTGAGTATTTTGGTTTCAATTTTAGAGCTAATATTTAAAAGAATTTATTTTTCCAATATGTGGAAGGTGCGCTCTTAGAATTATTAAATAAATTAAGTTTAATTGACATAAAAATTGAATATATCTATAATAATATATATGACTTTAAGTGTATGTTTAGAAAACAGTTGGTCAAATGTCACTACAAGAAAAACATAAAATAGCAACAAAATTCTTCAATCTCAAATTTTGTTGCTAATCTGTCGCAAACTCCATTCTTGATTGGAAATTTTGTTGCAAATTCTGTCTCAAATCATTTGTGACTGAAGTTTCACAGAAACATTTGTTTCTGTCGCTGACCTATCAACGACAAAATTCCATTAAATCAGCCACAGATTTTTCCATCACTAATTTGCATGTGGTTTGAACAAATCATAGTTTGTGAAACATGGTTTGGGTAAATTTAGGTTTAGATGAATGTGATTTATGTTTAGGAAACAGATTGGGCAAACCTAGGTTTGGGCATACCATGAACGTGAATTATGTCTGAATGTTAGTTTGTAAACGTGGTTTTAGGGTTAATTATCAGAAAAGGGACATGAATTTTATATTTCATTTTTTGATATACCATTATTATTTGTTGTCACCCATTTAAGTATAACATAATGGATTATATCAATGTTTTAATAAAATGTATTTTTTTGTTTTTCTATCAAAAATACTAATTATTCACTAATTACTCATTAAAATATTTTTTAATTTAAACATTTTAAAATAATTATAATTATAACTATAGAGCTAATACATTGCTAATTACAAACTGAATTATTGACTAATTTTCTTAATTAAGTGACTATCTAATTAATTTTTGGTTAAATTATACTTTTGGTCCTTATAGTTTTGTCTAATTTATAAATTAGTCCCTATATTTTATTTTATTGTAGATTGGTCCTTGTAATTTCTCATTACATTAAAAAAAAATCCATGTCGTTAAAAAAGATTAGATTGTTGTTAAATAATGTCTATGTGGCAGATGATGTGGCACTCATTTAGTGTAAGTAAGCCACATCATCTTTTTCATCCTAACTTAGCAACACATTAGCATATCCCTCTTCACCAAAAAGCATAAGACATTGTAACTCCTCCGAGCGTTAACCCAACATCAAAGCAAAAGGACAAGAGATGATAAAGCTTTGAAAAATGAAAATTAAAGAAAGTAGCTTTAAATAGATTTCCTTTGGAACTAATCTCCTTGTCCACCTAATGTGAAGCCTTGATGCTCTAGTGAGACTCGCGAGGTAGATGTCCATATTGGATTTTAGAGAAGAGCAATTTCACGTGGGCAGGGGACAAGGAGTTCCCATAGTTAGCAATGAAGGAGGACCTAAGGAACGTGTGAGGTTGTGAAGCATCTCTTTGAGGCAAAACTCGGTGTTGAAGAAAACGAGGACCCAGTAGGGTCGTGGGGTTTGGACAAAGGTGAGGAATCGAGAGGTGGGATGGTCATTGAGGCAGATTATGCTGGATTTAGATTTGGTTGAAGTGCATGAAGCTCTTTCACTGTGTCATCATCAGATTCCGACGAGGCATTGAAGGCAATGTCCAGATGTTTTCTAGCAAAGATGCTGGGGTAAGAGCATCTCCAATGACAATTCTTAAAGGGTTCTTAAAAATAAAAATTTGTTCTTTGTGAGTTTTACCATTGGAATGTGCCAGCGTAGTTGCCACATGTAAGAATCATTCTTATATAAGTTCTTACAACAAAAGTAGTAGAGAGTTGTGACATCCATCGTGGGAGTATAAAGATGTGAGGTAACTTGTGGGACCTATTTATGAGTTCTTTAAAGTTGCACCATTAAAGTAGAAAGTTGCTTAAAGTAAAATGTGGTGATGTGACATTGTAGGACTTACAATATACAACTCATTAAAGTTGCATCATTGGAGATACTCTAAGTGTAAATAAAGATGACGACATGTTGTTGACTTGGCATCTAAAGATGACATGACTTCCTTACATGTATAAAACAGTATCACATCATCTGCCATGTAGACATTATCTAATGGTAGGGACTTTTTTTTAATGTAATAAAAAACTATGGGGATCAATTTACAACAACATAAAATATAGGGACTAATTTACAAATTGAGAAAAATTATAAAAAATATAATTTAACCTTATTTTTAATTACTAATAGCTAATTATATTTTTAATTATTTTTTAATTAATCACTAATTACTCATTAAAATACTACTCATGGATTGTTAGAGAAAATAAGAGAAATTAGTGATGTCCAATATATTATTTTCAAATAAAAATGTTAAATTTATGATGAAAACTTGGATCTTAAAATATACTAGTCAAAGTAAGTAAATCTAAAATTCTTGTACTTGTGATATTAAAATAGTAAAAAATATTAGAATATACATAATAATAAAGTTTATACACACATAAGTGACTATATACAAGAATTGGAATTAATAAAATAAGAAAAAGGAAGAAAGAAGGGCAAGAAGGATTACATTGGAAAGGAAGACGGACTAAACCGTTATATAATTCAAAGATTTTGAAAACCCAAAGTTATTTTCCATTCCCTCTACATATATCATGGGAGAGAGACCAAGAGAGAAAAAGAGAGCACAACACAAGGACAAAGGTAAAAATAAACTAAAAAGGACTAAAATGAACAAAAATCTTCTAACATGATGTCAAAGTATAATTTTTTTTCCAAACAAAAGAAACCTTTTTTTATTGTTTCGCAGCACGATTTGAGCGTCTCCTCTTCCTCCTGTAGCCTTCAATATTGTTTTGGTTTGAGGAAATGCATCAAAAGAGGTTCACGATCCCTCTTTCCACTTCAATATACTTTGTTTTTCAAATCATGAAACATGGGACAATAATGGATGTTTGTGGAGTATAAACAAAGGGATCATGAAACTTCCACACACCACACATGCAGACATAAAGCACACATCCAAGGAGTAAAGTAGGAAATTACATTAAATGCAATGAGAACCTAATTAACACCAAACCGTGTTTAATTCAACTCAGAAGCGAAGATAGGGAGTGTTGGACGAAACCATGGTTACAATGTGAAATGCAATTGGGAAGAAGACTACCCAACATCTCAAATTTCTTGCAAACCACATTAATAAGGACAAAACTAAGATTGCCTCCAACGCACTGCATATCCAAACAAACACTAAGATCTTCTTATTAAAACTCAAATAGTGACCTCTAGAGTATATATATATATATATATATATATATATATATATATATATATATATATATATAATTAAAATATATGTAAAAGTTGAAGAATGAGTAATTAAAACTTATTATTATTTATTATTTTAAAAATAAAATAAAACTACTATAATTTATTTTTATACTCAAAAAATTATTTAAAAATTTCTAAAAAAAATTAAGGTGAAAATATACATTTGGTCTCTATAGTTTTCCTAAATTTATAGTTTAGCTCCAGTAGTTTGTTTTGGTGTAACTTGATCTCCATGCTTTGTAAAATTTGTATAAAAACAAAGTCTCCATCATTAGTTACCATTAATATTCTATTAAACATGCATTAATGTGGCATAACATGTCACACAATGAAATCTAATTAGCATTCTAACTCAACATAATAATACCACCTCAAAAAATTGATGTGTAATGTAATGACCACTTTGCCCTTTCTTTTTCCCATGATTGTTCTCCTTCTAGTGAGCTCAACTCCCTATTACATTTAACAACTTAGGCTATGTTTGACAAAAATAGCTGATAAGCTAGCTGAAAGCTAAAAGCTAAATTTTAGTTGAAAGTTGTTAAGCTAGCTTATTGAACTAGAAGTATTTGGTAAAGTTAGCTATTGAATTACCTGATAAATGTAAAATAACATAAAAGAACATACTTATATAATATTTTATACAAATTTTATTTTTAGACAAAAATATATTTTTAGATAATTATAATTTTAGGTTTTTAGTTAATTTGAACTATTATAATATTTTTTAAAGATAAAAAAATTAAAAATTAAAATAAATAGTACAAATAGTGTAATAATTAAAATAAATATTTAAAATCTCAAAATAATATCATTTTATTAGGTTATCCCAAAATAATGTTATCATTATTTTGTTAATAATTACATTTCATTATGTAATCTCAAAATAGCTCAAAGGAAAGATTTATTGTACTGCTATTAGACCTGCGATTTTATATGGGAGCGAATGTTGGGCGATGAAAGGACAACAAGAGCATAAAATTGGAGTAGCACAGATGAGGATGTTGCGTTGGATGTGTGGTCATAAAAGAAGAAATATGATCCGTAATGATTATATACGAGGGAGAGTTAGAGTGGCACCTATTGAGAAAAAAAATGACTGAAAACCGTTTAAGGTGGTTTGGACATGTTCAAAGAAGACCATTAGAAGCTCTAGTAAGGAGAGTTGAGTAGATAGTTTGGAGTCCTGTGAAAAAAGGTCGAGGAAGACCAAGAAGGACACTTAAAGAAGTTATTGAGCGGGATCTTCTGGTAAATGAGATCCCTAAAGAGTTAATCATTGATAGAGCTTAATGGCGTTGTGCAATCCATGTAGCCGACCCCACCCAGTGGGATAAGGCATTGTTGTTGTTGTTGTTGTTGTTATGTAATCTCAAAATAATACAACATAAACATATCATCTAGCAATAAAATAATAAGATAAAAGAGAAAGAAAAATATAATAGCTATAAGCTAATAGCTATATGTTACTTTGAGTAATATTTCATAAAAAGCTATAAGCTACTCAAATGAGCTTGTGTACCAAACACTTCTAATTTGGTCAAACAAGCTTATAAGCTAATTAAATAAGCTATAAGCTAGCTAGCTTATTTGACTTTCTAACATACTCTTAGTGAGGTTGGACATTGAGAACTTATTTGGTTTGGTCATTTCATGTTTCCATTTTCATTGGAAATAGAAAATGAGCTTGAAAATGTATTTGGTTAAATTTAATGAAAATGTTTTCTTGAAAACATTTCTTAAAATAGGCTCAAATCTGAAAACACAAAATGTTTTCATTGTTTCAGGAAATGAAGACTAAAAATGAAAATATGAAATGTTTTCACAAATCAAATAAACTTTGAGGGATCTTATTCCTGATGCTCTTGTTTCTTCAATTTTCAAAAGATTAAGAACAAAGTTTGGGCTACTCATTAGATTTTCTAAAGATTAAGAAATATTGGGTTGGTCATAATTTTCAAGTTCTACGCCTTTCTATGCTTGATGGCTATATTGGGGAAAGCCTACGTGAGTTGATGAGGTAGGACACTGGTGAAGGGATCTCCTTCCTCATGCTTTCATTTCTTCAATTTGAGGTTATCTAGTTGGATTCGAATTTTGGTGTTATTCGTGTATTTCGTATTTGTGTTGAAATGAGATAATGGAAAATTACAACCCATGCAATGAGAATTTCATCCAAAAATTTATAATTCACAAAAGTTATATAACTCAAAATAACCTTAGAGTTGCAATTTGGCCAAGATCCATACAAAGATGATGAAGCAAAATCAATCACTAAACTAAGAAGGATTAACATATCCATCATAATCAATTAATCCAAGCAAAAGCAAAAAAGTTTTGAGGGATTTTCCAAAAGGTTGTAGAGCTTGTTTGGATCTACATTCTGAGGCACCTAACGAACGTTCATTACATTAAAAGCACATTGCACACAAATGGGTAGGTATTTGGATAGGCGTTTACAACACTTTTCAGAATTGATTTAAACATTTAAACGTGGAAACGGCAATGCTGCATATATTAGCTTCTACAAAGAATTAATTACTACCTGCTACCTGGTTGGTGTGCCTTACTACCTGCTTTCCACTACTACCCTCCCCCATATATATGTTTTATCTGTTATATTCCTGTTATATGTTTTATCTGTTACGAAGAAGATGATGAACAGTGTACGCAGTGAAAATTTTTAGCTATATGTATGTGTATATAATATATGTTACTAGATGTGATATGTGTGTGTGTGTGTGTGTGTGTGTGTGTGATTTATGTTTTAGCTATATATGTGTGTTTTATAATATATGCACGTTACTCTGTTTGTACTCTGTTTGTATATTTTTACTATTAAGTAGTCATTTTTGAGTTACTGTTTAGTCATTTTTGAGTTACTGTTACTCTCTGTTTAGCTCTGTTTTAGTTTCTGGTTTTCTATTATGTTCTTCTTTTTGTATATATAGCTTCTAAGGGTCTGTAATTGTACATATTGAAATAATATTAGGCTTGCATTCTCTCTCGCATAACATTCACTAGAATCCTTCCCTCTAACTTTCATGTTCTCAGTGTGCATGAATCTGTGTGTAGGAGAAGGAGAGTATGGAGAGTGTAATGAAACAATAGTGAAATTTTGAGAATCATGTTTATAAGGACCAAAGTGAAAAAATTGCAAAGTTTATAGGGGTTTATTTTAACAAAGAACAAAATATATTCTCAAACTAGGGACCTAGATGAAGTAATAAAAGAGTGTATATTAAACAAAGGACAAAAGAAAAATTTTAGCTAGGGATCAAATTGAATAAATTAAAAAGTTTATAAAGATTTATTTTAACAAAAATAAAATATATTCTCAATCTAGGGACCTATATGAAGTAACATAAGAGTTTATATTAAGTAAAAGACAAAAGATAGTTCATTTTGTTTAAAACTTAATTATAATAGATACTTAGTTCATTTTAATTATAATGGATACTTAGTTCATTTTGTTTAAAACTTAATTACCCATTAAAAATTAGTCAATAATTTATTTTGTAATTAGTCATTTTGTAATTAGTTATTTTTTAATTACCTTTTTTTTATTTAACGTGTTATGAGAAATTAAATAAAGATAAATGAAATAAAATATATAATATTCGTACCATTTCTAGTAATTACACATTCAAAAATACTTCTACCAACCAATATTTAAACGAAATTTATTTTCTAAAGTCACTTTTCTAATAACAGTTTCTAAATATAAATTACGTTCAAACAAAATCAATTTTGTTCAAAATCAATTTTGTTCAAAATCAATTCTGAAAATCAATTCTACTCAAACCAAAGTTTACCCAACGAATTTCTAAACACTCATTTAGTCATTGTCTCACCAAAACTCTTACAATAATGGGCAAAGTAAGAGTGATACCCTGTTTTCACACCTATCCCATTAGAACCCCAATTCCAAACCCATTATTATTAGCCCAAGCCACTTGAGATATATATATATATATATATATATATATATATATATATATATATATAGTACTTTATTATGATAATTTCCTTAGGCTATATATAAATCATTTGATAGCCTATCATGTACAATTATTATAATATGTGAGTCCATTTTAAAAGAAAAAATACTAATATAAGGGACTAAATCTCATATAATTTATATCTAAGTTATTCAATCTAATCTCTCATTTTCAACACGTGTTAGAATACACGAACAATCTCTTATTGTTACAATAGAGGATTCGAGTGCCATTTTGTTTAAAGGAGTTCACTGAAGTAATGGGCAGAAATCGAGGAAGGCATTGTGGATGAGAAAATCTAACCGTATCTTCTTAACTATATATATATATTGGCTTGAAGCAATTAATCTCGAAGGAGAAAAATTTGCATCGAGGATTAACTCACTGAGTTGCTAAGGCAAGTATAATAGGGAGTAGGGCAAAGTGGTCATTACATTATTTTTACACATAAATTTTTTGAGGTGATATATAGTATGGTGAATTAGAATGTCTAGTAGATTTCACTGAATAACATGTCATGTCACATCAACTTATATTTAACGAAACATTAATGACAACTAACAACGGAAACTTAAAAAGTATTGGAATCAAGTTATACCAAAATAAGCTATTAAACAATTAGATTGTGTAAGGATATACAAACCATTTAAACATTTTATCCAAAACTTATTGACTGGGTTGAAAATAAAAGTTATTGCTGTGAACCTTGGTCTACGTTAGAAGGATAAAACTGCTCTTATATATTCATAGTAAATTGCGATATAACTAAAAAAATCAGAAAATTCATTTTTCAGTTGTCAAAAGTGATATATATATATATATATATATTTAAAGGGACAATTTGAAAAAAAAAATAAGAAAGAACTGTATTCTTAAAAAAGAAATAAGAAAGCATTGCAATACTAATAACAAAGCAAGGAAATTTCGTCATAGAAAAAATATTATATTCCCCATTTCATTCAACGAAAGTTATGAAATTTCCCAAAGCAAGTCAGTCAATAGGAACATAGAAAGACGACTTTAGGTCTGTTTCACACTCCCTTATCCCAGCTTTGATTTCTCCCCCTCAAGGAGCATACACTCCTTGTAGGCACAAGTCGGACCTGTTTCTTATTGCCCATGAAACTTTAAATTCCATAAAATCTTCAAAAGCTAAAGATGGTTAGGTAGTTATAAAAATTGACATTAAAAAAACTTTTGATTAATGATGTATTGTGTATTCGATATATCAGATATATTATACTGTACTAATGACGTGTTAGATGATGAGTTAGTTTGTGTTAGTTACAGAACACGTAGATACACGTGGACGGTTAGGAAGTCAATTACTGTAGTTAGTTCAAATCATGTGTACATAAATTACATCGCTGAAGCTCAATAATGTACAACATATTATATTCTCATACTCTATTCTCAAATTTAGACCAAGCATTTTTTTTTTTTGCAAAATCATCATGTTCTTCTTTTTCCTTGTGGCATCACAAACTTGGGCACCCAAGCTCTGTTATAGTGAATAAAATTCTAAATGATTGTAATCTCACAGTTTCAAACAAAGATTTTACGTTTCCTTGTAATGCTTGTATACAAGGCAAAGCTCACAGATTGCCTTATGCTCCTTCAAATACCACTTACACAAAACCTTTGGAACTTGTTTTCTTAGATCTTTGGGGACCAGCACTGGTGCTATCCTCTAATGGTAACAGATAGTACATGAGTTTTATTAATGCTTATTCTAAGTTTACTTGGATTTTTCCCATCAAATTTAAGTTTGATGCTTTAGCAACCTTTGTTACCTTCAAAAAGATGGTAGAGAATCATCTTGATGCATTCATCAAATCAATTCAAACATATTGGGGAGGAGAATTTCGCCCATTTGCAAACTTTGTAAGTAACCACGGTAGCACTCACAGACTCATATCTCCCCATGCACATCCCCAAAATGGGACTATTGAGAGGAAACATCGGCATATTGTTGAGATGGGCCTCACACTTCTTGCTCAAGCTTCTATGCCGCTACGATTTTGGGAAGATGCAATTGTTACCTCTGTGTTTCTCATCAATAGACTTCCACCTACTACTTCCAAGGACGGTATAACTCCTTTACAGAAACTTTATCACACTAAACCTGACTACTTATTCCTTAAAGTCTTTGGTTGTTCGTGTTATCCTTTACTTCGTCCCTTTAATCGACATAAACTGAAATTTTGGTCCACTGAATGTGTGTTCCTTGGTTATAGTCCAACACAGAGGTTACATATGTTTACATCCAAATGGACGAATTTATATTTCAAGAGATGTACGATTTGATGAATTCAAATTTCCTTACAAGTCATTTCAACCCTGTGATACAGTTTCAGCCCCTTCTTATGTTTTCCTTCCATTTGCTAATCCTCCTATATTGAATTCTAATACCCAATGCATTTTGCAAGGAAATACCTCTCCATTACCTATTAATACTTGTTCTCTATCTGTTTCTAATGGTGTTGATTCTTTCAGTTGTACAACTCCACTAGGTAATGCAAATAATGGCAGACACTCTACTCTAGAGGCTACTAGTTCAGACTCTAACACAAATTCTATTCAGTAGAACGTTGGTGTAGAACCACATGTTTCCGTGTTGCCACTTCATGATGATGTTCCTGTACAGTGTATAGAAGGTCAACCATCATCCTCTCATCCTATGATAACATGTTCCAAGGCTGGTATATGCCTTCTTTATAGCTATAACAGAACCTGTTTCTACAAAAGAAGCCATGGCAATTCCCAAGTGGAAGTTTGCATTGATTGAGGAATATAAAGCTTTGATCAGAAACCATACTTAGACTTTGGTCAAGTTACCTCCACATATATCTCCTATTGGCTGCAAATGGGTATTCTGGATCAAAGAGAATGCCGATGGTTCTATCAATCGTTATAAGGTGAGGCTAGTGCCTAAAGGCTTTCATCAAACACATGGATTTAATTTCATAGAAACTTTCTCCCCTATGGTTAAATTGGTCACTCTTTGAACTACACTTTCTTTAGCTATTTCCAAAGGCTGGTCAATTTACCAATTAGATGTGAATAATGCATTCCTTAATGGTTGTCTTCATGAAAAGGTTTATATGTTTCAACCTCTGGGCTTTGAAATTGGTGGTAGCTCTATGGTTTGTAAGCTTGAAAAGGCACTTTATGGTCTTAAACAAGCACCACGTGCTTGGTTTGAAAGATTGGCATCTACTCTGATTTCTTTTGGTTTTACTGCAAGTAAATGTGATCTTTCTTTATTCATTCAAATTACTTCCACATACATCACCTATATCCTAGTGTCGTTGATGATATACTAATTACTAGTTCTTTTGTGGCTCATATTCATGATTTGAAACAGCTCTTGAAATCAATTTAGCTTGAAAGATCTGGGTTTAATTCATTACTTCTTAGGTATGGAGGTCAATCAAGTATCAAATGGAGTTTATCACTTTTCTCAGTACAAATATGTTCAAGATCTCTTGAAGAAAACAGGGATGCTGGCAGCCAAAGGGGTATCCCCACCTATGAGTACCACTGCTAAACTAACAAAAAATGGTAATATTAAGTATAATGATCCCAAGTTTTATCGATCTATAGTTAGGTCCCTACAATATGCCACTATCACACGTCTAGACATTTCATTTGCAATAAATAAGGTGTGTTGATTTATGACCAATCCTTTGGAGGAGCACTGGGTTATAGTCAAGCATATACTACACTACCTTGTTGTTACTTCTCATTTTGGGTTGATTCTTCATAAGTCCTCTGATTGTTCACTTCAAAGTTTTACTAATGCAAATTGGGGTAGTGACCCGAATGATCATCGTTCTACATCGAGTTCTTGCACTTTTCTTGGACCTAATTTACTTAACTAGTTGTCCAAGAAGTAGTCTATTGTTGCACGTTCCAGCACTGAGGCTGAATTTCGAAGTCTAGCAACCACGGTTGCAGAATTAATTTGGCTACAGTCCTTGTTAAAGGAACTTAGTGTTCATATTTTTGCCTCACCTCTTTTTTTTTTTTTGACAATCAGAGTGCAGTAAGCTTGTCTTATAACCTAGTCCAACATGGTTGGTCTAACCATTTGGAGATAGATCCATTTTTTGTTAGAGAAAAAGTTGTCAGTGGAGAAATATGTGTTGCTCATGTAGCTTCAGAAAATCAATTTGCTGTTGTACTCACCAAACCATTGCCCTATGCCAAGTTTTGTTGGTTTAAAGACAAACTCAATGTTGGGTAGTCTTGTGTTGTGTAAATCCCATCTTAAGTTTGAGGGAGATAATGATGTATTGTGTATTAGATATATCAGATATATTATATGTTGTACTGATGATGTGTTAGACGATGAGTTAGTTTGTGTTAGTTGCAGTATATGTGGATACACGTGGACGGTTAGGAAGTCAGTTACTTTAGTTAGCTCAAATCATGTGTATATAAATTACATCAGTGAAGCTCAATAATATACAACATATTATATTCTCAGACTCTATTCTTAATATTCTTTATTGATTCTATAAGCTGGAATTTTATTGAGTTTATGCTAACAATTTATAATTTCCATAAAGACTTAATTACTTTAATCTCTTCATGCTTGAAAAACGTTTAAATACACTCCAATTTTAAATGGGAAAAAACGACCTTTTTCTATCCAATCAGAGGAATTAAATAGGAAGATCCTTCATCTCCATACATCTTCATCTAAGTGATGGAGTATCTATTGTAAAAATCATCCCCAACACAGTCACACACTGAGTCACGTCTTAAGAGATATTGTCCTTAAGGAAAATTATTCTGTGAATACAAAAATTATTCTACATCTACATAACTTCCTCCAGGATTAAATAGACTCTTTTGAGAATTTCTCAGGTGCCAAAATAGTGGAAACTTAAAAAATGTAACCTAGAAAGTTTGAGAGCAAAGAAAGAAGACAGAAGACAACTTATGGCACTCTATTAAAAATGAGGGGGGAGACCTTTTTATAGGTATAAGAGTGTAACAGTAAAAGACATGGATTTAAAAGAAATTAAAATATAGTTACAGAAAATTAAAAGGACAGTTATGAAAGTTCTAAAAAGAATTTAAACATAGAAATCAAAACTGTCAATCCTTTTAATTTTTTGATGTTGACCAAATCAACTGTGCAACTTTTGAAATACAAAGCCTTTTACAAGCCTATTTTCACAACAATCCCCCACATATTTCAAAAGATATTTGAAAAAGAAAAAACAGACTACTGGGTTATGTACATGGATGTAGATACATTAATCTAGTGTCTTTATTTAGACTATGAACTGATCTAGATGGATAAGATATAGCTCATAGAATAAGTGGTGAAGCATATAGCTTCTATGAACCAACATACTCTTATCGTAAGTTAAGGATCTTACCAATCACATCTCACCCCCTACAATTTTTGCTATTAACATCATTGTGCATGTTATCTTGGCCATGTGCATGCATGGTACTGTTCATGAGAGTTTTAGAGGTTTTGCCACCATCTTATAGGAGCGGCCCTACTCCATACTCATATAGGTGATTTATCAAATATATCTTCAATGAATATGCCACCCTCAAGAAAGGGCTATTAAAATCATTAAGAGTTTTTGCTTAACCCCTCAATCAATACGTTCTAATACTTTTCACACTTACACTATAGAAAGGGATTGATAATGATAGTGTTAGCAGAACTAACAGATGAATTGTTATTACCTATATGAACCTTCTTCATAGGACCTCCAATTACAAAGGTTGGGTTACTGGCATTGTTAATTATCAATCAGCTTAAGTCCACTTTCCCTCGATATGTGAAGGACTAATTTTCCTCCTACATGTATGTTTAGTCAAAGATTTAGCTAAATTGACTTCACATAATCTATTGATAGAACTCTTTTCATCTTTTAGCAGATGTTTAATTATTGTGTCTCAAACACAAGTATCTATTCTTACCATTGAAAGTCTTATTCTTGACAATGGTTATTGCTGCTTGGAAATCACAATACATAGACGTTGACATCATAAGAAGTTTTTCACCAGTTTGTCATCTCGATGATCAAACTTTTAAGACATTTTTTAACTTAACATTCTTGTAATAATAAAATACCATCATCTTTTCTGATGATTTTAGTCCTAAAATCAAATTTACTTCACCCATGTCTTTCATGTCAATATTAAATGTAAAGGAATATTTGACTTTATGTAACATCCACGTCACATATATACAGACAAATATCTATCATTATCATCTATTACTTCCATATATATATATATATATATACATCCCTCTTTATTTAAAGGAGATATTTTCACTGATCACGTAGAGAAAATATTAACAACATAATAACTAAGGTTTTAGAACTAATTTATTTTCCTTAAAGTTGTGTAACATAAAATTTGCAAAATACCCCCACATTTTTAAATCTAAAAGAGCATAGCTACACAACTCATATAAAACCTCATAATTATTATAGATAGACATCAAACGCATAATATATATGCGCATCTATATTTATCCACCATATAATATTATTTTACAAAAACATAGTTACGCACACTCATTTAGGAACTTCTCAAACTCATTTTTGTGACCAATTATTGTACCTCTTTGTACAACAGAAGTTTCCTCATAGAAAAAATGTTAACTCCAATTTTTATATGGCATATTATCATGATTTCCTCAATTTTCAAGTTGACCCAAAAATTTTATATCGCAATATCCACAAACACTTTGGTCACAAATTCACAAAAAAATTGGTTCCAAAATGACATGTGTAACTCACAATACTGCTTAGCAGCTATAAAGCCATCAAATAAAATATCGTATATGATAAAATTCTATACTCCCCCACATTGATGGCTAAATGTGAAATCACAATTTATTTAACATGGATTTTCCTCAAAATACTTTTCACAATGTATAAATTGTCATATGACCTTATAAAGCTCAAGAAAAAAAATGTAATTACAAAATATTCCATAAAGCGCAATTTATTTTCCATATGGCTTTATATAGACCACAGTAGTAGAATTAAAACCAAAATTCTATTAACACATTTTTTTTTTATAATTCTCTTTACCGTTGGCCAAAATTGAAATGTAGGATTAAAAATTCACACATGAAATTCTCGTTTTACGTAACTTTAGAAAGCTCACAAAAAATGGTCAAAACATTTTATTGTAGAACTCACAATTCCATAAACACAATTTCCAACATTTTAGTATCAAATGCTTGAAGAAATAGTTCACAATCTCAATAGTTATATTAACAGAATTTTATGGGATTTTATAATACTCTCAAAATTAAATATTAAACCCATAAAATTTCTATTAATTAAATCATAATCTTCTCAACTATTGACCACATAAAAAATCTTTATAATTTTATAACAACACTCTTATCTCTCACTTGATTACTAGAATAGCGGAACCGGTTTGTAGATTTCTAGGAAAGAAAGGTAGGTCACAATGGATATACTTAAAAACCAAGTCTTTCCTAGCCAGAACCTTGCCTTGAAATGTACTCTTACATTATCATACATCTTTCTAGTAATTAAGTTTTTAGGGACAACAATCAAGCCATAAAGAACAATTCTAATTTTTTATAAAAAAAAATATCAAACAAACCATTGGCTTTGATGCTACTTGTTGTCATAAAAATATCAAAAACTCTTTTTCATTAATAAAATTCTCACAAATAAAGAAAGTTTAAAATGGTTCACATACCTCATAGTGTAGGTATAAGAAATCACCATTTCAAGTTTTCTTCATGAGCAACAATTAATCACTCATGGTTATACATTTACTCGGTCTCCTCCCTAATCATTTCAATCATGCCAAAAAATAGACCTAGAAAAATAAATGAGAATTAGAGCTGAATTATTGTTATTATCAAATAATTCATACACACAATGCTCATAATTTTTATACTTGTTTTTATCCCATTATTACATCATCTTATACATATACATAAAAGGCACCAACGTGTGTGTATATATATATATATATATATATATATATATATATATGTATTATCTCCATCTCATAGCGTTTCAAAGCACAAGATACGCATATATATAGTGTGGGCTTACTACATGTTACTTCTATATTTCCATTGGAGAAAACCACTGGTCACCAGATTGAGTATAAAAGTTTTTTATTCCAATTCATTATGCCAATCGAAGCTTTTAAATGTAATAAAAGCATGGCAACGTATAAAGCATAACAATGAATTGCAATGTTAAAACCACCCCAGGCAAAATTCATATTACACTATGTTAATGGAATGAACCAATTGAATGAATCAATCTATTAATGGAATGAATCAATCTTATCAATGCCAATGTGTGCAACATAAAGCAACATTAAATCTGAAAAAGCAAACATTAAAACCAAAGCCAACTTTCACTAGAATTCCAATATATATATTCATCATCTTCCCTCTTAAAAAGGGCATGATTATATATATTAAACCAATATTAAAAACTAATTAAAACACACAAATTAATGAGTTCCAACGTCCATGAAATGCCCCTAGCTTTGATAATGGCAATGAAAAAGGATTTAATATTATATATATATATATATATATATATATATATATATATATATTGGCAACGTATAAATCAACATGGATATTAAGATAATGACTTTCAATATCAAAAATGTTGTACAACATATAAATTAATATTGCCATTCTTAATCATTTTCCTGATATAATATAATGGCAGTAAAAACGTGCGTGAGATTGCAACATGATTTTTGTAAAATATTTTATGATAATATTTTCTAACACAAGTTTCATGCCTTTAGCAAGATAATATATTCATCAAAATAAATATTATGATATTACCTCCATGTATTTGTGACAGCGTTAGTGATTTTCCTTAAGATTGTTGTAAAAATCGTAACCAACACAGTCACAGTCTGAGTCGTGTCTTAAGAGACACTATCCTTAAGAAAAATTATTCTGCATCTACAAAACTTCCTCTAGGATTAAACAGACCCTTCTAAGAATTTCTCAGGTGCTAGAACAGTAGAAACTTAAAACATGTAACCCAGAAAGTTTGAGAGCAAAGAGAGAAGAGAGAAAACAACTTATGGCACTCTATTAAAAATGAAGGGGGAGAGGCCTTTTATAGGCATAAAAGTGTAACAGTAAAATACATAGATTTAAAAGAAATTAAAATACAGTGACAGAAAATTAAATGGACAGTTACGAAAGTTTTAAAAAGAATTTAAACATACAAATCAAAACTGCCAATCTTTTTAATTTTCTAATGTTGACCAAATCAACTTTGCAACTTTTGAAATACAAAGCCTTTTACAAGGCTATTTTCACAACAGTATCTTAGCTGCCTAATTAAAGAAAAAACTAATAACAATCTCTGGAAAACCTTTAGATTTAAAACAAGGACCCCAACCTTTCCCACCTGCTTTTTGCTGATGATATCCTATTGTTTGGAAAAGTGGATTTGCATACAATTCTTGTCATGAACGAGGTCCTTGCTGCCTTTAGTAAAGATAGTGGCATGGAGATTAATTTAGAGAAGTCTAGAGCCTAGTTTTCAAAAACTGCAAGCTTAGAAACAAAAACCTCAGAAAGGCTTGAGAAACCTCCTCCATCAAAACAAAACTTTATTTCTCAATCTCATTTGGAAATTAAGCAACTCACCAACCCTTTCCTTGACAAAAATTCTTACAAACAAATATGGCCTGTTAAACTCAAGAACCACTAACACATCTTATAGCTTTAGAGCTCTAAAAAAACTCTTCCACTTTACAAATCTTGTAAAAGATGGCTACCTGGAAGTGGAAAAAAAATGAATTTATGGTAAGACAATTGGTTAAGTACACCTCTTAGACATCAACTCATAGGACCCCTCCCAAAAATAGAAGTAGAAAGAAAAGTGAGCTTTATTATACAAGCAACTCAGTTCTCAGTTCTCAGCTCATTGGAATATTAAGAATCTCCTTTTCTGTCTACTGAACAACATTCGTCTTGAAATCCTTGCATAACCTTTACCCCAAAAAAATACCACAAAAAAAGATAAACAAATTTGGAACCTAACCATGGATGGAAACTCCACAAATAAATCAGCATACCTCTTTATATGTAATCAAGACTTAAAAAATTCTGAAGATATTAATGCTAACAATGGCATAAACAATCAGAACATAAACTTCAAATGGATATGGAAAACAAATTGCCATTTAAGAGAACAGATATTCCTCCAGCAAACTTTCTTAAAAGGTCTCCCAACAAACAAGAAAGTTCATAGACTAAAAATAGTTAACAATAGTCTTTGTCCTCTTTGTAACACAAAATGTGAAACCCTCCTACACATGCTAAATGACTGTGAACATGTCAAAATTATATGGACAAGTCTCAACATCAACCAACAAAATTTCTTTTCTTAAAGCTTTGAAATATTTTTCTCTATTTCCTTAGGGAAATTTGGCTTAGAAGGAATGAACTCTGCTTCTTTTCATCAAGCAAACCTTTTTCAAGGCAATTGAATTATGGATGAAAACCCCAGTCACTCTTCAAAATCCAAGAACATTAAGCATTGATTCTCATAATACTTTAATCTCATGGATTAAACCTTGTAATGACTAGCATAAACTTAACATTGATGGTTCAGAAAAAAAATGGTTTCATAGCAGCTGTAGGTGTCCTTAAAGATGATAAAGGATCTTGGATAGTTGGAACTTCTAAATTTGTGGGAAGAGGTTCAATACTTATGGTTGAATCTTGGGCCTTATACTATGGTTTATCTTTTGCAATCACTTTCGATTTAAAATAGCTAGAAATTGAAATGGACAGTCAGATCCTCCGAGACTTAATTCAAAATGAAAACAATAATCATTTTTTATCCATTCTAATTTCAAATTGCAGATTCATACTATCTTCACCGGAATCATTTTTTATCCATTCTAATTTCAAATTACAGATTCATACTATCTTTACCGGATCGTTTCAAGATTAATAAAATCCATAGAAGCATCAATAGATGTGTAGATATTTTGGCAAAAAGAGTAAGACATTATCAACATCATCAAAAGATCTTTTTGGAAGCCCACTTTTTGTTAATCCTATCTTCATGCAAGAATTATGATAAGTTTCATTTCGTTTTGTGTTTTTTTTTGTGGCTTTGATGTATTATGTAGACTTTAATTATACAAATCCTTTTTTAATATAATTTCCACTTTAATTAAAAAAAAACTATGTTTCACACTATTACGTAACTTTCAAGTCATGCAATATATGAAAGTGGTTCAGATAATAATTAAAGGAAAATTATGGGATTATAGCAGATTATGTTTATGTGATTGATTATTAAATTATATGTATTTATATTTAGGGAAAATGCATTTTACCCCCATAAATTTTTCTCAATGTGTAAAAAACTCCCATGAACTTTAAAACTCAACAAAGAATCCCTACAAACTTTCTATTTTGTGCGGTATAACCCTTCCGTTAAAAAAATCATTAGTTTAACTAACGATCAATGCCAAGTTAACCAAAATTTGCCACATCAGCAGCTGACATGGCAAAAATAATGCCATGTCAACTTCCACCAAACCCATAACCCAATTTGTTGGGTGTTATTATCTTTCTTGATTGTGAGTGCTACCTCTTCAATTTTCAAGATGATTTGTAACTAGTTTTCCCCTTTTTAACTTTAGATTCTTTCTCTTTTTAGTTGTTCATTCTCATGTTTGATAGAGGATAGTTTGTTCTTAGTGTTTTGTTCTTGTGTTTTTGCATTTTAGGGTAGGTTAATGTAGATTTTTGGTTTAGTTGTTCTGGGTGCTTTAAAAGGATGTTTTCCTAAAATTTCTCCCTTGATATTTTTGTCTTCTATGATTGTGATGTATAAAGAGGCTTTTGAGGGTTATATTTCATTCAAAACATGTTTTTAAAATATGTGCACATAAGGTGTTTGACAAAATGCCTAAGTGAAAATTCTAGTTTTGATGAAGATCCTTTTACACTGAGAATTGCTATATCCGTTTTTGAGTTGAGTCTTCTTCTGTAGAGTAGTTTTTAAGTTTGGGGTGGCCATTTTATCCATGATATCAATTAGAGAACATGTGCATTTTGCGTGAAATATCCTGAGTTAAATGTATATAGTTGTGGTGGCTGGAATTTTTCTTTGTGTAGGACTCATGATCATCCTCACTATCCTCATGGCTCCCCTAGCAACAAAGAGAAAGAAGCTTCCGACAAAAAGAAAGGCAACTTTGGGTGCTTCATCTTCATCTACTGAGTATCTTACTTTCAGGACTCTGGATCATGGTAAAAGATATGTTGAAGCCATAATTGATAGAACAATGTTGGTTGACAAAGTGTTTAACTTAGAGCTGGTAGAGTACCCTGAAATACAAGTGTAAATACATGAAAGAGGATGGACAAATGTTTGTAATCTACCTGAGTTTGTGAACATCAACTTAGTGAAGGAATTCTATGAAAACATATTTAGAATTAAGGATGATCCTCTTCGTAAAAAATGGAAGTCAGGGAAAAATAATTGGTTTCTCTGAGGCTGAAATTGATAAGGCTTTTGGGTTGTGGAATCCTAGAGTCCAAGATTATCACAGCTTGACCATTTTGAAATCTTGGGATCTAGAAGAAGTGCTTAGAATAATCTATAAACCGGAGGCACATTGGGAGTTAGATTCAAAAGGAGAGCCATACAGGTTGAAGCGAACAGATTTATTGCCAATTGCAAAGTCATGGTTCAACTTTATGCAGTACACAATCATGCCAACAGCCAACTTTTTAGATGTCTTTACCAAGAGGGTTGTCTTGCTGTATTGCCTTATGACTGGTATCCCCATTAATTTGGGGAAAATAATATCAAAGATGATTAAAGAGCTGGCTTAAACTAAAATGGGAATCATTAGGTATCCCTTTATCATGACTACTTTCCTGATTAAGAAAGAAGTCCCTCTGAATGGTGACATGATGATGAAGAGACCATTGGGGATAACTACCACTTATATTAATGGTTTAAACACTGCAGCAAGACTATCACCACCATACCCAGTAAGCCACCCTCATCGTACAATACCTCGAGTTGCCAATGTTACCCTTGCAGATGTTAGTGCAGAGTTGGGTGAAGTAAAATAGACAATCAATGATTTGCAAATGGATGTGTGTTATAGCATAAATTATATTACATCTCTGGGATCATTGATGGCTAAGAAGTTTAGTCTTGATACTTCGAGACTTCCAGTTAGAGGTGAAGCTTCTGGTGCCCATGGAGAGGATAATAAAGAGGAAGCCAACCATGAGGAAGCTGAGGGAGATGACAAAGAGATAATGGATTTGCACCACATTTATTTCTATCTTTTATTTTCCTGTTCTTGTTGTTTAATTATTTCTGTGAACTGTTATTAGAAAATAACATAACTACTATGTTCATGTGATTTGATTTATGTTGAACTTGATTTGTGATCTTAATCTATGTGAATGGCAGTAGTATTTTTTTGATACCATTTTATTTTGATTGTTGTGTGTTTGTTCTTCTTCCTTTGTTTTACTCTGAGATAGTGAGGACACTGTCAAAATTAAGTTTGGGAGAGGAGTTTTGTTTTTGTTTTGTGTGCTTGTTTGCTAGTATATTAAGCATAGGCATTTGTGTAAAGCACATATGGCTGTCAGTTTTGTCAGATTTTCAAACATTTTTTTTTCGTTTATGATTAGATCTTTGTAAAGGAAAGAGATGATTTGTTGTTTGAAAAATTAGAAAAATGTTGTTAAAATTAAGTTTTTGAAAATTGCTTTTAACTGAGAATTAGCCTTACTTTTAATAATATTAGGAAATTTCTTTCAAAATTCATTTTAGGTTAATTAAAGTTTTGGAAACTCTCAGAATAATTGCTTTTATTTTAGTTAAGCTTTCCTAAAATCAAAAGGAAGCTCAATAAAGGGTGTACATTCTATATTTCATTTAAATAAAATAAAGAAAACAAATGGTTCTATTTTTATAAATAAGAATAATTAATTGGCTGGAAGGAATGGTTATGGCTGTGTTGTGTAGATTAGGTACACGGACACTTTTCATCCAATGAACTAAAACCTTCAGTTGGTTTGAGAGACTGAAGGGGTAGGGAAGTGTTGTGTGGATTAGGCGCATAGGCACTTTTCTTACTCTGTAATTTTCTCATTGGGTGTGAAAAGGGAGGAAGAGTTGTGTAGATTAGGCGCACAGACTTTGCTTCCTACTGGCTATATCTCTTGTTTAGTTTGTTGACTAAATCCATTGGAATTTGGAATGAACCCTTAAGAGTGTAAAAGTATAAAAGGGAAAGATTAACTTAGGTAACTGTATTTTGCTTTAAGAGGTTTCTGAAATATCAAGGTGTTTATTTGATTTTTTATTTAATTTTCCATGATATTATTACAAGTCTTTATCTAGTAAAAGTATTTTTTAATCTAATTTTAATAGATGATTCAGTCTTTACTTGCACAAATCACTCTTTTCCCTTGCTTAGTTCAATTATTCTCAAATCTTGATTGTGAATCTGCTTATCTAACTTCTGTTTTGCACCATGTCTATTGAGAGGGTTGATTTGCTTGAGGGCAAGCAAAAGTTCAAGTTTGGGGGAGTATTAAGTTTTTTAACTTAGCAACATTTTGGTGCTAATTACCTTCTCTTTTGATCTCTATCTTACCTAGACTTGCATCTCTTAACCCATGTTTTGAGTAGTTTAAGTTTTCTAAGAATTTTTAATTAATTGAGTGATTTCATGACTCTTTGCTACTAGTAATTAGTGTTTTATTGTTTTATGTTGTAGGTTGAGTTGGTGTAGAGCTTGTGTGAGATGTGGACCATGTTAAAGCTGTAATACTGAAGTTGCTACAAAAGAAATTCTTCTCTGCCTTCCCTATAGTGGCAAGCCCTGGACAAAAGCTTGTTGCAGTTCTCCTCTCTGACAGCCACCGCTATAGTTTTTAAAGCCCCCATCTGCTTCTCACTGTTATAATAGTGGGATTGTGCCGCTATAGCGGTCGGATGATTTTTACTAATTTTTGCTGGTGGTTTAAATAGCAAAAAGGGAAGATGTTTTAAGTCACTCTGAGCACGAGAAAGACTAGAGAATGCTGACTTTGTAGAAGAAAGAAAAGGAATCCTATTTCGAAGCTCTCCGGCTCTGATTTCCATTAATCCAACCTCGGAATTGTGTAGGTGTTGAATAGCTTAATCTAGATTTGGGAGGATTATTTTAAGCAAAAAGATAACCTAAGGTTAACATGTTTAATTTATAGAATCACAAGTACAAGAGAAAGTTTAGCAATTCTTAGGACAGAAGAAGGGGATTAGTAGCTCTAGGCCTTTTATTTGAATTAATTTCATCTAATTTTTTGTGTGTGCTCATTGTTAATTGTTGGAAAAATTATAAAAGTTTATGGTTGAATTTTACTCTTTAGTTCTTAACTTAGAGTTGTCTTCTATCCAAATTTGCTCGTCTAACTAATACACTTAAATTTCTTGATTAATTAGCGAGTTAGTTCTCGTGAAAACAATATTCTTATTCTATTTTACTATATTACTTGTACGACTAGTGCACTTGCTAAATTGCTAACACCCATCCAGATACCCATGCGACCTATAAACTCGACCTGACCAGCAACTTATCTTCCTCGCCATCATCGTCTTCTTCTTCTCTACTAACCAGAGCCAGCATAGCAGAGCAAACAGTGGACTAAATCATACCTTGTGCAAGCTCTCTGGCCACTAAACTGGAATCTTGTAGTCAAGAAGAAGGGGAATCAAGCATAATGAGGTGTCCTCTACAGGCAGTGTCTCTCTCTATAGTAATTCATTAATCTACTAAGCTGACTGTTCAACCTAGGGTCCTTGCATGGCATGTGGTCCACTGTATCAATAGGGCATCCCTCGATGGTTCACTGCTCTCTGGCCTCGATCACCACAATAAGGCGTCTTCTTCTCTACTAACCAGAGCCAGCATAGCAGAGCAAACAGTGGACTAAATTGTTGACCCTAAGGCTATATGCCATAAGTTTTGATGATGACAAATGTATTTGAATAGTAGCATTGATATATATAAAGATTAATTATCATATATATGCTACAAGTACTTAAGCATGATTATGTTATTTAATATGTATGTTGCATATATTGAATCATGCTATTAAACTAACCATTGGGTTTGCAAGTAAGATATATTTTATAGGTTGGTTCAAAACAAGAAGAGTGAGCATTGTATTGAAGAACAAGGAAAAGCAATATCATGCTTCACTCAAGGAAAACATCATGCAAGGATGAAGCTCCAAGAAATGAAGAATTAGAAGATTTGAAGTCTTGGAAGCTTGGATGCATCAAGATAGCCTATGTGTTTACATTAGGTATATTTTATATAGGCTAGTATACTTGTGCAACTCAATGATTTAGATTTGCATACATTGGCTCAATTATTTTGAACAAAAAGATAGTGAGATATGAAATTTTACAAAAGTTAGTTTTTGACCTTTGGTCACTCTTTATATCATATCTCATAAACGAAAAATTATTTTTTCAAGTATCTTAATCTCATTTGATAGTATACTCAAAGATCTTTTCAACGGTATATTATTTATTCAAAACGGAGTCCAAATGAGAAATATATGACTATTCAAAATATAGTTTGAAAAACTGAAAGTTGATTTTACTGTAATAAAAAATTATTCTGTTCTGACCTATAGTCAGTATTTTGATTATATCTTTTAAAAGAAAAATAATTTTTGAGTAAAACTTGGCTCATTTGAAACTAGACTCCAAGAGCTTTCCAACGGTATATTATTTGTTTAAAACGGAGTTCAAATGAGGGAGTTATGAATTTTTAAAGAAAGCTCAAAATCTGGACTGCACTATAACGGCTATATAACGGCTATATAACGGCTAGCTTTGTAAAATCTTATATATATGACCTTAGATACACGATTTTGAGCAAGAACAAAGTCCTACAATGTGATATTAACTTCTTCTATCATATTTGAGAGAAAGGAAAGCATTCTTGAGCCAAATCTTGCGTATTCTCTATCATTAGAGTTATTAGAGCTTCATTTGTTTTCATCTACTCTTTAGAGAGAGTTTCTTTGTATTGTTGATTTTGATCAACACATATATTATTCTGAGTTGAGGTTCGCAAGTACCGGTGTTGGAAGAACTTGCTTTGGGTTGAGGAGGAGCCCGGATTCATAAATTCTTCATTGTGGTTTCGCAAATACCCGGATCGAATTTGCGTGGTTGTAGTGGTTTGTAAGTACCCGAATTAAACTTGCAATTATAGTGGAAATACTCAAGTGGTCTCTTGAGGACTGGATGTAGGCTTGCATTAGCTGAACCAGTATAAATCTCCGAGTTTGCTTTCTCTATCCCTTACTCTCTAATTTGTGCATATTGATATCTATTCTTTAATTCCTTGATCTTTATAATTATTTATCTTGACAGCACATTGATTTTCTGTATTGTATTTATTATCCTAAGCATTGTACTTTTACAGAAAATCATTTTAACTTCCAATTAATTCTTGTGAAAAATTTATAAAACCCAATTCACCCCCCCCTCTTGGGTTCCAACCATTACTTTCAATTGGTATCAGAGCTTGGGCTCTTGATTTAAGACTTAACCGTCTAAGAGTAAATATGGTTGGATCTAGTGAGTGGTTTATGTCTGAAAATTGTTCTTTCACAAAACCTCCAATTTTTTATTCTAATCATTTTCAATATTGGAAGTATGAAATGAAATTTTTTTTAATTTCAGTAGACCATAAACTCTGGGAAATTATAGAAAATGGTTTTTATATGCCTGTCAAGGAAGAACAAGGAAAATACATTCCAAAACCCAAGAGTGAATGGAATGATACTGAAAGAAGTTTAGTGCAACTCAATGCTAAGGCAAAATTGATTATTTCTTGTGCATTGAGTCAAGATGAATTTTTTAGAATTTCCAATTGTGCAACTGCTAAGGAAATGTGGGAAACTTTAAAAGTTGCATATGAGGAAGATCTTGTTGCAATGGAATTAAAGTCTAGAAATCTCATTAATGAACTTGATATCGCTCAAATGAAAAATTGTGAAACCATTAATGAGATACGACTTGTGCTTAATCAATTGCAAGCTCTTGGTGTTGAACTTAAAGGAAAATCTCAAATCACCAAGGAGATAAAAGAAAAAGAAAAAGGAGAAAAAGAGAAACCACAACCAAAAACTGAATCATCAAAGAAAGCTTACCTATCTTCCATTTGGGGAAATAGCAAATCCGATGAGGAGAACACAAATGAAGAAGCCAACACTTGTCTTGTGGCCAGAGATAAAGATGAGATAAATTCATTTGACTACTCTTTTGAAGAATTACAAGATGCCTTTGATGATTTACATGAAGAATCTCTTATACTTGCAAAGAAACTAAAAATTTCAAAACAGAAAAACTCTTCTCTTGAAAATGAGTTGGAAACATTGAAAAACGAATTTTCTATTTCCAAGGAAGAGAATTTTGTTTTTGAAAATCAAAACAGAACTTTGCAAGAAGAGAATTTGATTTTAAAGGCAAATATCTCTACCAACAAAAATTACTTTTGTACCAAGTGTGATTTCTTGAAAAAGGAGAATGAGGATCTTAAAAACACACTTAAAAAACTTTCTCAAGGTAGAGAAATTCAAAACTCTTCTGTTGAGAAACAAAGTAGTAGCTTTAACAAAATTGGTTTTGTTCTTAACAAGTCAAATCAGAAATATTTCGAAAACTACTTTGTTTCTACAAAAATGTCCAAAAGTCCACCTTGCACTTGTTTTTATTATGGACTGAAAGCACACAAGTCTTACTCCTGTTTTTATAAGAAAAATCTTGTTCATGGAGTAAAAATAAAATGGGTTCAAAAAGGACCTCATGACCCAGGCAAACCCAAAAAAATTTGGGTATCAAAGACAAAGGATTAATTTGCCGATTTGCCTCGAAGCAAGGAGCGGAAATAACTTTTCAATGGCTACATCATTCAAACTCCACTCTCTTGCATCAAAAGGAGGCAATGGATAAGTAAACATATAAGCTGGAATACATTGTAAGAAATTTGACTGATATGTTTACTGCTCTCTAATGTTTTTGTCTGTTCTCTAATATGAATTAAATCTATCCTTGATACTCATGCATGCTATATCTGAAAACAATTGTTAGGTGTGCAGCTTATAGATTCGAATTTTGTTTTGAGCTAAAATCTTTCTTCCAAATTTTGCTTAAACTATCCTTTTTACCGCATCATGAAAACTTGCTTCCATTACACACACATTTTTCTTGTCTTCACAACAATAAGATTACTCCTACCCATAGTATTTATCCTTGCTATAATCTTATTTAAATATTTTCAATGAAATCAAATTTATTGCAAAATTGCATTTCATGGAAGCATAGCACTTTTATTAATATGGCATATCTTGAACATAATGTTGCTCCTAATGCTCGAGATTTATTTGAACATCAAAGTGCTCCACCAAAAGTGTTTTGCAGGAGTTAATCCTCAAAATTATCCTCTAAAGCACATTCTTTCCTCTGCTCTCCGAAATCAGTAAGATTTATAGTTTTGAAGTTGGTTGGTCGACCAACGCTCCTATCAGTAGTCAACCAACGAAGCCTACATTGAACCAATGCTTGATAGATCTTGCAAATAATCAATCAATTAAGATCATTAAAATTGTAAGAAGACAGGATCGATCAAAAGAAGAGCAATAAGCAAAACAAGGATATTAAAATCTTGAAGAGGAACTTCAAGAAGCAACAAAAGTTTGCCAAAATTGATGAGTATCTCTATCCTTTACTTCTTCATTATTTAATTGAATGATACTCCTTGATCTCAATTGTACATTCTGGCAAATTTTTTTTACTGTCATACTTTCATTGCAATGACATATTGTTTTCTGACATCTTACATACTTGATCACAACATGACATATAAAAATATGTTAAATACTTAAATTATTTTTTTTAATACATCATGGTTTGAGCATTATACATATCATCTCTTTTACATAAGCTGTAACTTATGAACCATTGTTTATGGATTATAGTTTATATCTGATTATATCTTATTAATCCATATTACCTCAATTATGTTACTACATACTCTGATTATAATATGTTTTATCTTGAGTAAGTATGTAACTTGCTTTTGCTTTGAAATGATGATATATATATCCATGTCAGAAAATTCTTTCTATCTTTAAAATGGATATATATTTTTCAAAATATATATATCCTTCTATTGTACAAAATTTGTGCGGCTAATTTTCTTTATCTTTCTTTATTATTATAATTTTTTTTAAGTACCGTCATCTGAAAGAAACCACTTGCATTAAAATAAAAAAAAAACAAACAAACCGAAGGATTACATTGCATTAAAAAAAAGGGAAGGTTTGCTCATGGATGAGCAATCTACAAGCGAGGTGGTCTCGGATTAGGTGGGTTGTATTGAATCATCACCCCTCGGCCATTCCTTGGAGCAAGAGACTGAGCAATGTCATGGAGGGTAGTGTAAATCCCATTCATACAATCAACACTTCTTTGTTGTTGATTGCAGAAGCATTGGGTAGACCAATAGAAGAACCTATCTATTCTTGAAGTCAATGCCGCATTGTTGCGTTTAGCTAACTTCTCCTAGTCCTCTATCATCTTCTTGAGTTTCTTCACCTCCTGCTCCAGACAAGCAATTTTGTCTTCTGACGTATGGCCTGTACTATTCTCCTCAGCTTCTTCGATCTTCATCTTCTTCTTTTGGTTCTCTTGAGATTCCTCCAAAGGTCTTTTGCCTTTGTCCTTGCCTAAACTCAAGTTTAAGTCGAGCTCTTCCTCCCTTGCCTCTACTGTGAGATCAATGAACTTTCTTGCTGCCATGGTTTGAAAAATTTAGAAATTTTTGTAGGAGTATGAAGAGAGAGGAATGTCAGAAAGTTATAGGCTCAGAGATGAATACTCTTTGTGGTGTGGTAATTGAGAACTCTGGGGCAGTCTTTATAGAGAGAAAATTATGACTAAGAGCCAAAGAAGATATCTCTTCGCCGCACCCCTACACGCTCATCCTATGGATTTTTGCAAGCTGGAAGCCAGAAGTCTAGAGTACGCATGCACACCGATAACGCGTCACATTAATGGCAAAACCACGAAAGTCAATTTTCGGTGGATTTGCGGCTGATTTAATTTGTTTTGATTAGAAATTTTAAGGATTAATAAAATGGTGATATTCAGAACCGTATCACTCTGCTTTGTTGTGTTGTTCTTGAGAGCATACATGATTACATCATGCTGTGATTATATGTATCTAAGAACATATGTTGTGTATGCTATTCATGCATCATGAGCGAAGGCTATGGCTAAGAATAATATTTCATGATTCCACATGCACTCATACAAAATAAGCTGTCAAAATTTTTACATGTACTCATCCTCAAGATACATATATAAATTCATTTTGAATGGGTATATAAATTGCTTCCTTTGTGCTGAAATTTATCTTATCCTTTATGAAGCAAATTTGTTTTGAAAAAGGACTTTAAAAATGCTTCTGTTATGTTAATATGTTTTATCATATGAAACAACATTCTTTTTTGAAAAAGAAAAAATTTTAAAGATCTCTTTTGTTGTAGATAACAAAAGGGATGAAAAATATTGATGTTTCATATATGGATTATGAACTATATGCTTGAATATATCTTATTACACTAATCCATATATATTGCTTCCTTAGATGAAACGTTTCTAAATTCCTTCGAAGCAAAATGTTTTAGAAAAATATCGTGAATCTCTTAAATTGCTTCCACAATGCTGAAATTGCTTTGCCATATTGAAGCATTATCTGTTTTGAAAAGAAAAGGATTTGAGTATCCTTATTTTAAATCACTTTTGCTATATGTTGAAATAATTTTATGCATATATGCAGAAATTGTTTTTCAGAAATCTTGAAAAATATTATTATTCGATTTATGGATTATGATTAATATTCTTGTTTATATCATGCTTTGCTAATCCATATATCATACTTCTGCTGTGTGTTGTAAATATTTCTATCATATGACAGCAAATGATGTTTTTTTTTTTGAAAAAGAATATATCTTGAAAAATTGGATATTCATTATTCATTATTCTTTTTCAAATTATGCAAGGTTTAAGGGGGAGCCTAAAACTCTTTCAAGTTTTATCTTTTGGCTCATTTCATTTGACATGAGAAAAATTTTTCTAAAATTTTCTTTTTACATGTCAATGAAATCAATGATAAGTTTTGATGTATCCTTACCCCATACTATATTGACATCTTCTGACATCCTGACTTAAAGAAGGTATGTGCTTTAACTTCTATATATTGTGTTCCTTACACCTTTTTGTTGATGTCAAATAGGGGGAGAAGAAACAATAGAAAAATATGTATACGTGCTTATAACATTGCATTCATTATCTTGTGATACATATTTTTCTGTGGTGATTTGTCATCATCAAAAAGGGGGAGATTGTTGACCCTAAGGCTATATGCCATAAGTTTTGATGATGACAAATGTATTTGAATAGTAGCATTGATATATATAAAGATTAATTATCATATATATGCTACAAGTACTTAAGCATGATTATGTTATTTAATATGTATGTTGCATATATTGAATCATGCTATTAAACTAACCATTGGGTTTGCAAGTAAGATATATTTTATAGGTTGGTTCAAAACAAGAAGAGTGAGCATTGTATTGAAGAACAAGGAAAAGCAATATCATGCTTCACTCAAGGAAAACATCATGCAAGGATGAAGCTCCAAGAAATGAAGAATTAGAAGATTTGAAGTCTTGGAAGCTTGGATGCATCAAGATAGCCTATGTGTTTACATTAGGTATATTTTATATAGGCTAGTATACTTGTGCAACTCAATGATTTAGATTTGCATACATTGGCTCAATTATTTTGAACAAAAAGATAGTGAGATATGAAATTTTACAAAAGTTAGTTTTTGACCTTTGGTCACTCTTTATATCATATCTCATAAACGAAAAATCATTTTTTCAAGTATCTTAATCTCATTTGATAGTATACTCAAAGATCTTCTCAACGATATATTATTTATTCAAAACGGAGTCCAAATGAGAAATATATGACTATTCAAAATATAGTTTGAAAAACTGAAAGTTGATTTTACTGTAATAAAAAATTATTCTGTTCTGACCTATAGCCAGTATTTTGATTATATCTTTTAAAAGAAAAATAATTTTTGAGTAAAACTTGGCTCATTTGAAACTAGACTCCAAGAGCTTTCCAACGGTATATTATTTGTTTAAAACGGAGTTCAAATGAGGGAGTTATGAATTTTTAAAGAAAGCTCAAAATCTGGACTGCACTATAACGGCTATATAACTGCTATATAACGGCTAGCTTTGTAAAATCTTATATATATGACCTTAGATACACGATTTTGAGCAAGAACAAAGTCCTACAATGTGATATTAACTTCTTCTATCATATTTGAGAGAAAGGAAAGCATTCTTGAGCCAAATCTTGCATATTCTCTATCATTAGAGTTATTAGAGCTTCATTTGTTTTCATCTACTCTTTAGAGAGAGTTTCTTTGTATTGTTGATTTTGATCAACACATATATTATTCTGAGTTGAGGTTCGCAAGTACCGGTGTTGGAAGAACTTGCTTTGGGTTGAGGAGGAGCCCGGATTCATAAATTCTTCATTGTGGTTTCGCAAATACCCGGATTGAATTTGCGTGGTTGTAGTGGTTTGCAAGTACCCGGATTAAACTTGCAATTATAGTGGAAATACTCAAGTGGTCTCTTGAGGACTGGATGTAGGCTTGGATTAGCCGAACCAGTATAAATCTCCGAGTTTGCTTTCTCTATCCCTTACTCTTTAATTTATGCATATTGATATCTATTCTTTAATTCCTTGATCTTTATAATTATTTATCTTGACAGCACATTGATTTTCTGTATTGTATTTATTATCCTAAGCATTGTACTTTTACAGAAAATCATTTTAACTTCCAATTAATTCTTGTGAAAAATTTATAAAACCCAATTCACCCCCCCTCTTGGGTTCCAACCATTACTTTCATAAATCATACCTTGTGCAAGCTCTCCGGCCACTAAACTGGAATCTTGTAGTCAAGAAGAAGGGGAATCAAGCATAATGAGGTGTCCTCTACAGGCAGTGTCTCTCTCTATAGTAATTCATTAATCTACTAAGCTGACTGTTCAACCTAGGGTCCTTGCATGGCATGTGGTCCACTGTATCAATAGGGCATCCCTCGATGGTTCATTGCTCTCTGGCCTCGATCACCATAATAAGGCGGTGGCCCTGCCATGGATTAGAAATAGAGCAGAGGAGTGTCTGTCGGTCGGAGGTAGCAAACGAATCACCAAGAGGTGTGAAGACGAGGAAGAGGAAGAAGATTACGAGCGTAAAGTACGCCACAGTCACAATGTCCAAGAGCTGCCATTGCCGTACATTATGCTTGGAAAGAGGCAAATTCGATTGACCTATCGGAAAAACAAATTAGATCTAATCACATGCGCATCTGGTTATCAGAGGACTTTCAAATTAAAGAATCGAGGATTCTGTAGAAATCAGAAGAAACTTTTATTTGGTCTTTCTATAATCCAAAAATTTACACTGATAGGAGAACTGAACTTCTGAGTCTCGTTGATTTTCAGAAGTAGGGGTGGATGAATGATGACGGATTTGAGATTCTACATGTACTGAGATTTTGTTTTCAAATATAGAAGTAGAACTGATAGAGAAGAAGAATAAGACGATGATGGCAAGGAAGATAAAGTGGTGGCAGGGTCAGGTTCATGAGTCATGTGGGTATCCGGATAGGAGGGCAGGATAGGACAGGTGGCACGTTCTCATTTGCCTAAGCTTTTTTTGAAAAAAAAATTGTGTTAGTGAAACGCACGATGCGTACATTTCACTAACATGATCGTGGTCGTTGGATCAAAACTCCAGCAGCCACAAAAGGCTACTCGTCCGCAAACGCTGACCATTAGATTAAAACGATCCAACGAGCAGTTACTGCTTCTCCCCTTGAAGGTGCAACAAATCCAAACGCCTTACAGTTGACCTACACAATTGATAGTAATATTAAAGTTTTTCAAAGAGTTGTTTGGTATACCATTTATATATAATTATTTTGAATAATAAAATATACAAACAAATAAGTTTAACAATTTGCAAAATAAAAAAATATTATATATTCAAATATGTTTCAAAAAATACAAAAAGTTTAATTTCAAAGATAATTTTAAGTTACTTATAAATAATTTTTTAAACATTTCAAATAAGAAAATTAAATCAAAGAAGTTTTTTACACAATTTTCTTTTTACAATACTCTTCATAATGTTCTTGTTTTTAATCTATATAAAAATTTTGTCATGTCAATTGTGAGTAATTTAAGGTAAAAAAGGGCGAGACTTCCCTCCTATGCATAGAAGCCTCTTATGCATATGAGGGAAAGAAAGTCGTTAGATCTTGATCCAATGATTCTCATTCATTTAGTGTTTTTTTAATTTTTTTAAAAAATAAGTTAAAAAATTTATTATTATCATTTTAAATTTATTATTATATTTATAGTTATTATTAAATCAGTTGATACTTGTAAAATTTTTATTTAAAAAACAATTATTGGATAAATGGGAGGCTCCTATGCATAGGAGGAAAGTCTCATCCGATAAAAAATGAGTTAACATTGCCAGGAAAAAATCGAAAAAAAAAGACTTTTTTTAGAGTGTAAAAGTTGAAATAATTTTAAATTTTGAAAGTTCTAAGAGATTAATTATTTGTTAGTAACGCATAATTTAGATAGATTTATATATATTTATGATTACAAATATTTCTAATAAGAATATAGACAAAAATATCTTTATGTTCCTAACATTTACATTAATTTTTATTTATACTCCTGAAGTTTATTTTTTATCAAATATATTCTACATATTTCAATTTTTGTCAAATATGTCTTTTTTTTAACACTATTAAATTAATTAACAAGAAACACTGGTTGACATGCTACGTGACAAAAATCATTTGTCACGTCACTTGTCACGTGTACTTATAATTTAAAATTATAAAAATATCTCTAATAATAATTTTAAAAAAATCTCTCTCTCTCTCTCTCTCTCTCTCTCTCTACCTTGTATTCTTTTGAAAATCTCGACACCATCTTCTTTCGAGACCGTTAATCCTTGAATACTCGGATAATGTTGAATCTGAGTTGAGGGAAATCGAAGATGAGCTTCAACTGAGATGTATGAGTTGGAGGATCGCAGGGGAGGCCAACAATTTGAGTCCATGGAAGACGATTCCACAGGAATGCGCAGAGTACGTGAAGAACTATATGATGGGTGGAGACTATGCTATTGATATAGAAACAGTGTCTAAGGAAGCAGAGTCTTACGCGAAGAGTGTGAAATTGAATGGGGACGGGAAGGATGTGTGGATTTTTTACATTGACTAGACTCTACTCTCAAATCTGCCGTATTATTCTGCGCATGGATACAGGTAATTTACGAAACTTCATTTTCCCCCAATCTCCATGGTTTCTCTGATACTGTTGTCTAAATTTGGATATAACACAGTCTAAGAAGCACCAATAAAGACACCATTACACCTTTAAATATGAAGTGTTGAAATGTAATTTGAAGTGAAGTGTTGAAATGTAATTTGAAGTGTTGTATGCCAGTCTCAGATACTGTGGAACATAATAATGCTCTCTTTTTGAAGTATTAGTACTTGAAAGAATACATTGTAGTACAGAATCATTGTAAGCTCTTTCAATATCGAGAGAGAGGCAGAGAGACGGTGAAGAGAGAGAGAGAGAGGCATCACAGAGAGAGTTGAGACAAGAAAGCAAACAGAGAGAAAGAATAATTTTTTTTTAATTATTATTAGGCGTGTTTTAGTAATTTTAAGTTATGAGTAAAAATGGTAAGTAATATGGCAAATTATTTTTGTTATGTGACAATCCAGTTAGCATATTTTGTTAACTAATTAGAGGTGTTAAAATAAAAAAGATATATCTAATAAAAATTAAAACATATAGAACATATTTGACCAAAAATAAACTTTAAAAACATATATAAAAATTGATCTAAACATTAGAAATATAAAGTATGTTTTAACGAGAATATATAATATCTAGCATACTACAAAAATCAGGGAAAATAACGTCCGTTTTTTAACATCGGTTTGTATAACCGACGTTAAATGAGGCTTTTTACAAAATCTAGCGTGTGTTCTTAAAATCGACGTTAAATAGACGTATAACCGACGTTATCTCTTTCTTTCTTTTTAAATAAAAAAAAGTCTCCAAATTAAATATTTCCCTGAAATCTTTCGCCTCTTCACCTCTCTCTGAAAAATATCAATTTCCCTCCCTGCAAAACCCATTTCCCTCTCCCGAAACCCATTTCCCTCTCTTAGTCCGTCACGAGTCACCACCTGAACGGCTCACCCCTCAGCTGCGTACAGTTTCCTTGCATCTGCGTCTGGTCCGCCATTGCCACCTTGCTCAACTATGTTTACTGACTGCAAGACCCTTCTCTGACTCAGCCATGGCCATCTCTGCTTACCACGCAATGCGCTTCTCTACTCCCTTCTTGTCATAGAAGCTTCATTTCAGAGGTCCTAACCTGTTCTAAGCTCTATCCTTTCTTTATTTTTTTTATTTTTCTATATGATTTTTTGCTTTTTTTCAAGAGGGTTTATCTGTCATGATCTTCTTTTATGTTTGAGGGATTCGAGTTAATTGCTCTGATTTTGTCATTTCATTTTTACATTATCTATAGCCCATGCTTTCAAATTTCTCCCATATGTTACCATAAATGAAGGAAAAAGGAAAGAAAAGAAAAGGGGTTTTCTTTTTTACGTTTTTTGCTAGTTTCGTTTTCAGTAATACAAGTTGTGTTATTACAATAATACAGGTGTACAATTTGAATGGCTTTCATTGGAGAAGTTTCTGGAAAGGCTGCCACTAAGTTTGGATAGTGTGCTTTTAAGTATTCCAAGTTGGGAATCCAATAAAAGTGCTCCTACATAACACAATAGTAAATTTCTCTTTGAAACTTACTGTAAATGGGAAAGTGTTTTGCATTTTCTAGATTTTGGATGTTGTAATGGTGTATTGTGTTCTATTGGTGTCTAAAGGAGAGTGTTTTGGAAACTAGCTTGTTGATTTGGATGCTTTGGTGTATGGTTTTAGACACAAATATTGGAGTATCCTAGTGTGTTGGGTCTTGAGTTTCCTGGTTTTTATTTCTTTAGACTTTATTTTTGGTTGTTTATTGATATATTGCTATTTCTATTTATTTCTAATTTTAACTTTATTTATCTTAAACAAATTTTTATTTTCATAGGCTAGAAAGAGTGGTGATTACTTTCTTTAAATTAAGGTGATGGAGTAAGGAAGTAAACTCCACAGTACATCCACTTAGATTACTTTTTATTGCCTAGTCTGTAGAGTATTTTCTCTATTTAATACAATCTCCTTCTAATAGAATGCACACCACACTCTGTTTGCCTTATTTCACAGAGTAATTAATTCTTGTTTATAATGAAGTCACATGTCCACACAAGGGCCTCCTCACTGTTTTCTGTACTACAGCTGGCAGTGTATTGTCATATATTTACTGAGGTGTTGATGTGACTATATGGTGTTACTTCTGAGATCACTTTAATAGTTTATCTTAGAATAATTTATCTTCCAAGGGGAATTACAGTTGCATAAAGACAAAGAGACATTGAATTTGTTTAACAAGGAAATTGAAATTTTCTCTAATGTTTGAAACCAAGAGTTCATATTGGTTTAACCCTATAATTGGCTGGGTGATTTTCTTCGACAAACTTAATTCCTTCCTTATATATATAAACTTAATTTGTTTTTTTGCTATCTAAAATTAAGTCACATATCACCAAGACACACTCTAGGACTTACAAACTACATATCAAACCCATGTTCATCCAGTTTTAAGAAAATTGGAGTCACTCTTCAAATCATTAATCTCATCATTTTCATTATTTAGTTATGTTCTAATAGGGAGCTTTCATATAGGCACATCCGTAATCATAAAACCAAAGTTGTAAGAAATATAAACTACATTTTCAATATAAGAATATAAATGCAAGTTGAAAGTAAACAATTTCAGAGAGAAATTGAATGATTTGCTTTAAAATAATGAAGAATTACATGTGGGGGCACTGATAAATAGTAACTCTATATAAATATAGACATAAACGTGTGTGTGTGTGTGTGTGTGTGTTTGTGATGCTGATATTTTTTGAACAGAGAAAGGGAGTAAATAGTAATTTCTCCTCCATTTGAGAGATACATGTTGCCTAATAATCATGGTTTTGTTATTCATGATTTTTGTTGTCTTGAAAGTGTGTTATTTGATGTATATATAAAGATATGGTTTTCTTGAAAAATCATATTTGGACGTTTACTTTTCAAGCTTTTATGCATTTGGATAGTGTTGTTTACTTTGCTTATAGCTTTATTTTGTGTTGTTTCACTCTTGTAGGAACAAATTTCAGAAAAAGAATCTCTATCCCAATCCGTTCAATCGCAAGCTCCTTTTATTTCATCAGATGATGCAATTTCGCAAGTATTGGGTAAAGAACATTCTGGACGAGTACGTCTATTAGGATTGGGTCCATGTCCTTCAAAAGTATTTGGGTTGCCTACTCATCGATTTAGAGACATGAACATAACTTCTACAAGTAGTGGCAATGCAATAGCTAAGTGAATACTTTGCGAACTGAATTGGGTTCCATGAAAGATAAAAATAGAAACTATGGAGCGAGAGCGTCAAACTATGGAACGAGAATGTGAAACTATGGAGCGAGAATGCAATCGTGAGCTTGGTCGATTGGACATCATGGTGAAATATTTTGTAGAGCAACTTGGACTACAACTACCTCCAGAGGTTGCATGTGTCCCAGAACCAAGTGGTACATGAAAGTAATGGTTGGAACCCAAGAGGGGGGGTGAATTGGGTTTTATAAATTTTTCACATCACTTTATTGGAAGTTAAAATGATTTTTTGTAAAAGTACAATGCTTAGGATAATAAATACAACACAGAAAATCAATGTGCTATCAAGATGAATAATTATGAAGGGCAAGGAAATAAAGAACAGATAACAATAAGCACAAATAAATGAGTAAGGGATAGAGAGAGCAAACTCAGATATTTATACTGGTTCGGCTAATCTCAAGCCTACATCCAGTCTTCAAGAAGTTACTTGAGTATTTTCACTATACTTGCAAGTTTGATCCGGGTACTTGCAAACCACTACAAAGAATTTCGTTAGCCAAGGCTCCTCCACAACCCAACGGAAAATTTATGAATCTGGGCTCCTCCTCAACCCTCCGGAGAATTTATGCTAAACTGGCTTCTCTACAACCCAAAGGAAAGCTCTCTCAATAAATACTTTATCAAGGAATACTCTCCTTGATAATACAACTCAAGATAATATTTGTGTTGATCTAAATCAACAATTACAGAGAAACTCTCTAAAAACAGAGTATATGTTACATTGATAAGCTCACAAAGGTATAGTCTGCATAAGAGAGAATTTACAGATGATGTTCAGCAATAGGAGTGTTCTCTCTTCTGTTTTGATAGTCCCCAAGGTTGATATATATAGTCCAAGGACGAATAAGACCGTTAGAGACAAATCCAAGGTGATTCCATAATGATGTCAGCAAAAACTAGCCGTTACAGTATATTTTCTGATGTCGGTGGTCGACCAGTGTGGCACGTTGGTCGACCAGTGTGGCACGTTGGTCGACCAGTGTGGCACGTTGGTCGACCAGTGTGGCACGTTGGTCGACCAGTGTAGTCTAGAAGTGATTCATCAGTCACGTTGGTCGACCGGTGTGGCACGTTGGTCGACCAGTGCTCAAATATTTTGCTTCTAGAACTCGTTGGTCGACCAGTCAGCATAGGGTGGTCGACCAGTGCTCAAAGATTTTGCTTCTGGAGCTCGTTGGTCGACTAGTCAGCATAGGGTGGTCGACCAGTCACTTGTTATCTTCAAATTCTTTGTTTTTAGAGCATGATGGTTGCTTTCTTGATGCATCCAAGCTTCCAAGACTTCAAATCTTCTAATTCTTCATTTCTTGGAGCTTTATCCTTGCATGTTATTTTCCTTGAGTGAAGCATAATATTTCTTTTCCTTGTTCTTCAATCCAATGCTTACTATTCTTGTTTTGAACCAACCTATAAAATATATCTTACTTGCAAATCCAATGGTTAGTTCAATTCATGATAATAGCATGATTCACTATATGCAACATACATATTAAATAATATAATCATGCTTAAGTGCTTGTAACATATATATGATAATTAATCTTTATATATATCAATGCTACAATTTAAGTACATTTGTCATCATCAAAACTTATGGCATAAAGCCTTAGGTTCAACAGTCCACAGGTAATATAATTTTAGACTTATTAATTCATTATTTTCATTCACTATGAACTCTCATAATAAATATTATGTTTACAGGCACCTGATGCCAACAGTGCAGAAGCTTCACCTCAAGGATGTCGACCTTCTTCTGGAGCTAGTCACAACCCATGACTAGGCTTTGTAATATTTATCTTGTTAAGACATGTGAAACTTTTACTTTTAGAATGTGTTACTTTTTTATTTTTAACTTTGGATTTGATGTAAAACTTGTATGTTTAAAAATATCTATGTTTTATATTTGTTTTTATAGTTTGGCTTCCAATATCCATTAAATTTTGGCTAGATATTATATTGGATTATAGATATATATAAATTAAATTTGATTGTATTTACAAGATTGGCTTTGGAAATTAACATTAGTTTCCATTTAATAAAAACTAGAATTAAAAATTAGCTAAAGGCATCTAGCGTCTGTTTTGACCGATGCTAAATAATTAATTAACATAGCCACAATCGTATAGCGTTGGTCAAAACTGACATTAAATGATAGCAAAAATGATTTAAGAAGTCAAATAGACATTAGTCAAAGGTATCTAGTGTCGGTCGAAACCGACATTAGACTACTAACTTAACGTCGGTCACAACCGACGTTACAATTCAGAATTTAGCGTCGATCAGAATCGACGCTAAATCACAGAATTTAACATCAGTTATGTACAGAATTTAGCGTCGGTCACAACCAACGCTAAATTCATCTAACATCGGTTATACTAACGGATGTCAAAACCGACCCTAAATAATATCGCAACGGAGAATATAACGTCGGTTCTTGAAACCGACGTTAAGTACTTTAGCGTCGGTTTTGACCGACGCTAAATGGTATTTTTGACCCACGCTAAACGCCTGTTTTTTTTGTAGTAATAAGGCTTCTCTTTTCAATCCAAAAAGTATGAGAAGAATTCATGATGTTCATACGACCAAATTAATATCGTTATATAGATTGAGAGAGAGAATCTTAAACTCCATTCACATTGAAAGCCAAAGAAGTGAACAAATTAAAGCATCTAGAATCATGTTTAGTTCAATTCAAACCACTTTATTCCAAAGTGCCTTAATGCTTAAGTTCCAAATCGTGTAGACCGGGGTGAAACCCTAGTAAGTAACAATCACGGTTTACTTTTTCCCACCATGTAAGCGCCCATAAATAGCCGTCCTCGCCACAAACAACAGCAACACCAAGCAAACCGCGTCCAAAAATTTCCATACGTTTATACTCAAAATGGCACAAAGATCACTGGCCCCATTTCTCTCACTCCCCCTTCTTCTTCTTCTTCTTCTTCTTCTTCTTCTTCTTCTTCCTTGGTCTGACTGTGACGCAGCAGGAATCGCTGTTTATTGGGGCCAGAATGGGAAGGAAGGAAGCTTAGCTGAGACCTGCGATTCTGGGAATTACAACTTTGTGATTCTCAGTTTCCTATCCACTTTTGGCAACAACCAGGTCCCTCAGATCAACCTCGCCAGCCACTGTGACCCCACAAACAACGGTTGTGCTTTTTTGAGCAGCGACATCAACCATTGCAAAAGCCAAGGAATCAAGGTGCTTTTGTCCATCGGTGGCAGTTCCGGTGGCTATTACCTTTCCTCTGCTGACGATGCCAGGCAAGTATATTCACATTCAGATTATATACATGCTTCTTTTTTTTTTCATGAGAGTTTCATTTCTCGAAAACATATATACCTAACAATTGTAACAATAAAAGTTTTTGTCCATACAGGCAAGTGGCACAATCCTTATGGGACAACTATCTAGGAGGCCAATCTAGCTCTCGCCCATTAGGCGACGCAGTGTTGGATGGCATAGACTTCGATATAGAAGGTGGCACAACCCAATAATATTGGGACGAACTAGCCAGAGCATTAGCAAGCCATAGCCAACAAGGAAAAGTATACCTAAGCGCAGCCCCACAGTGCCCCTTCCCTGACACGTGGCTCAAATCCGCCCTAGAAACTGGCCTCTTTGACTACGTTTGGGTTCAGTTCTACAATAATCCTTCTTGTCAGTACTCTGGAAATGCAGATAACCTCAAGAGCTATTGGAACCAATGGACCTCATCAATTCAAGCTGGACAGATCTTCCTAGGACTTCCTGCATCCCCAGAGGCAGCTGGGAGTGGCTATATCCCTCCCGATGTCCTTAACTCTCAAGTCCTTCCTGCAATTAAGAGCACCCCTAAATATGGAGGGGTTATGCTTTGGTCTAAGTATTATGACCAAGGTTATAGCTCAGCTATTAAGCCTAATGTTTGACTCATAACTCATTTAAGCTTTTCTTATCATTAGACATATTTGGTTTATAAAAAAATTGATAAGCTAATCTAATTATATATATATATAACATATAAGCATGTTGCACGTGGATTACACTGAAAAACTTACTAACATGCTTATATGATTATGCATTATAATTGATTTACTTTGTCAATTTCTTTAAATCAATTATGTTAAAGAATTTCTCGTAAAGAATAATGTCACTCTTCTGAGAATGTGATGTAACTATGATGTACCAAAGTATCAAAAAAATTATTTATGTAATGGAAGATTATTATATATGTTTATTATAAATCTGATCAAACTGATTTCATGTTAATATATTTTTCAATTAAATTTCTAAAAATTTATTTTGAAATATTTTAAATAAGTTTACGGAACAAAAATCATGTTAATATATTTTTCAATTAAATTTCTAAAAATTTATTTTGAAATATTTTAAATAAGTTTACGGAACAAAAAATTATCAAATAAACTCAATCATAAATAATAAACATAGAAAATCTAAACTTAGTCTACAAACCTTAGTTTATAAAAAAAATATTAATATAATGGAGAAATTACATATATTTACTATAAATTTGATCAAATTTTGGCATTGGCTCAAGGTTTAAAAGGGTTCATTCAATAAGTTATAAACTGTAGAATCAAGGACATAAAAAAAGAAAGAAAAAGACACCGTAGACTAAGTTTAAAAATTAGGCTTTTTTTAAAAAAGGAAAAAAAAAAGAGTAGTCTAGTATTACTATATTGTGATTGGTGAAGTATTATTTCCAAATTAAATTTCTTCATTAGACACTTAAAGGCTAATTTTTGTGATAACTTTAGAAAACTGATTTGAGCTTATTACCACATTGGTCGTATGTATTTGGATTAAAAGGGATAGAGGAGAACTAAGATTATAATTTAGAGACCTTTCTTTTAATTTAATTTAAATTAATCTAAATTTTCTCAGAATATATTATAGATATGATAATAAAAAGAAAAATTTCTTTAATATTGAATAAAATTGTTCAAATTAAAATTTCTCTCGCATTCTCTCCTATTCTCACTAATTCAAATATATATCCCAACATAACATGAATTACTAATGATGATAGAATATCATATCAATCAACTTAAAAGTTATAAGGTGAGATTTAAGTTGTGAGAAACTTTTCCTTAATAGATCAGTTTTTTAAAATACATTTTTCTAATGACTCATTTCACATCAATTTATATCAAAACAATCAACTATTATATTTGATTGCAATCATGCGAGTGCCACATAAATGATGCATAAGTGTGGTTAAATGTTAAAAGACCAAAAAACTTGAGTCGTATCGTATGAATATATCAAACTTCTACATATAGTCCCACAAACACTTGCGTTTACCATGAAGAAAAGTCTAAATCATAAAGCACCAAAAAAAAATTAAAAAGAAAACTGAATTTTCTTTGGACCTTTCCATTTCCATATTTCATCTCACACTCTCATTTGTAGCTTTGAAAATCGGTCTTCAAACTCCTTTAGGGAAAAAACGAGATGAAGTAAATAGATGTGTTGCCTTAGCCTTTTGTTTTCAATATAGATGTTGATGTCAAATAACTTTAAGTTGTTTTTTCAAAAGATGTGTTGCCCTGTATTTTATATATTCCTAATCTCATCTCAGAATAGAAAGTTTGACATGTTAAAAAAAAATTTCTATTTAACCTATCCATATCTTCTTTACTTCTTAATTTGGTGTCATATTAATGAAATATCTCGTTTGATAAAAAAACTTTTGACTAATAAGTTGCCATCTTTGGCTTTGTTTGGTTTCGCATTGATTTTCCTCAAACACTTGTTTAGTGCTCCAAACCTAGGTTTTGGTTAAAAACTTATATGTTTGGTTAAGCGTTGAAAACCTTTTGGATAATCGATTTTGAATGAAAACTTAATTTTATATCACCTTAAGTTTTTCTTGCTTCTCCGTTGGAATCAATTTCTACAACTATAGTTTTCTCTTTTCTACCCCTCATTCTCCTATCATCTTCTTTGTGTGTGTGTGTGTGTGTGTGTGTGTGTGTGTGTGTGTGTGTGTGTGTGTGTGTGTGTGTGTGTGTGTGTGTGTGTGTGTGTGTGTGTGTGTGTGTGTGTGTGTGTGTGTGTGTGTGTGTGTGTGTGTGTGTGTGTGTGTGTGTGTGTGTGTGTGTGTGTGTGTGTGTGTGTGTGTGAGAGAGAGAGAGAGAGAGAGAGAGCAACTGGAAGAAAAAGTCAGAGATAGTGCTAAAGAGAGTATTGGAGAAATTAGAAGAAGAGAAAAATAAGAAGAGAGAAGAAGAAAGGAAAGATAGAGGAGGTCACGGACAATAGAGGAGGAGAGATAAAGATGCAAGATGAGGCAGATGAAAAAGGAAGACATCTAAAATATTAATATATTTTATTATTAAAAATTCATTAAAAAAATCATATATTTTATTATTAAAATATTAATATAAATTATTATTATTATTACAACGTTAATACATTTTATTTTATTACATCTGATAATAAATAAAATTAAAAAGGATAGTAAAATAAAAAATAAAATTTATATTTTTTTTATAATTACACATTCAAAAGTATTTCTACTAATCAATATTCAAATAAAATTTATTTTTTAAAATCATTTTTTTGAAATAATATTCATGTCATTTTTTATAATTACACATTCAAAAGGGCTTCTCATAATTAATATCCAAACGAAATTTATTTTTTAAAATCAATTTTTTAAACAGTTTTCAAACATAAATCATACTTATGTAAAATCAATTTTACTCAAAATTAATTTTAAAAATCAATTTTACTTAAACCTAAGTTTACTTAATGAATTTTCAAATACACACTTTCCCACCAATCTATAAAGTGTGACTTCCATGGGATTCATTGGAAGGAAGCCTGGTGTAGAATTTCAAAGCAACGTTTTCATCAAAGAGCCGTAAATTCTATCTCATTTCTAGTATCCGTTCTCAAAGGCTATTAATTCTCTCACAACATGTGGTTTTCTCCAATTAGGAATTTCAATGAATATGGGTAGTTCAATTGTTCAAGTGTTTTATATCGGTCCGATGTGATAGTATTTATTATTTAAATGTATAATATAAAATATTAATATATAACTTGTAAAATGTTATGTATATAATATATAAATTTGATGAAATTAAAAATTGTTGTTGTGTTAATATTAGGTATTTGGGTATCCAATAATCAAATCGTAGTTTCTGATATTTATTGCGCAACATTACTTTTAAGATATTTCAAGTATTTCAGACATCGGGTACTTGGATACGGATAATAAAAAGTTATTTTTTTAGATTCAAACAGGACATATATAAAGACAGGTAAGAAAAAAAATGAATGAAGGTCCGTTGCTATCCATAGCATAAATATTGTTTCAGTTGATGAAACGGAGAGAATTCCTTGCTTAGTCTCAAAGTTAAATTGGGTATTTAGTTCAATCTAATAATTAAATCTCATAATTAATGATTTAAGATGTTGTTGTCTTTTTTGTTTTTATATCATCTTAAAATTTGAGCTGTTGATTATAAAATTTAACAACTTAAATTAGGTTAAATACAAGCTTGGCTTTGAGGCCAAGTAAGAAATCCAAATTTTAATGAAAGGGGCATCATCTAGCCAAAAATATGCTACAGGTCAATACAATGGTAGTCTGGTAACTAAAATGTAAAGAGTCTCTTTTCAATTTAGAAGTTTTGCAATTTATTCCTTCAATATTAAAAGTTGATAATAAATTAATAATATTACTTGTTCATGCAAGCACGTAAACTAAGAAAGGTTATATCAGTAAAAAAAAATTCAGTCAATCTATATTCTATCCATTTAAATTTGAAGTGGGAAACATTTTTTTTATCATTTTCATCTACATTTTAGAAAAAAAAAAGTCCTTTAAAACAATATATCAGATGCATTTTTTTATTAATTAAACTTATTTCAGTCAATATAATCAAATAGTGTGACTGTGTGAAAATTTTGAATGAAAAAAAAATAATAGAAGAATTATGTTACATAAAATTAAAAATTAAAGAAATTATTGTTGATTTTCAAAATAAAGGAATTGAATTATATAAACTTTAAAGAAGTTTTTTTTTTGTCAAAATGAAAATCATTTATATTATTATGGTAGTTAGGAATACATAAAATTTTATAAGACACAAAGATAAATTATTACAATGCAGGCCTAAACTTATTTAAGTAGAGAAAACATAATTTAGTGCAACATACTCTAAAAAATAAATTTAAAACTATACAATATCACCATAAATCAATAAGACTAAAATATAGAGACATCACATCTCATTTCTTCTATTTTTCTCTAAAAAGACAACATTAAAACAAGTATTTCAAACATGATTTGAAGAAAAAAATTTTATACATATGAAGAAGTGGGTTGCTGAGTTTTAAAAATCCAAAAATGATTCATCAAAGAGAAATTGTTTTTATAGAAGAAGAGAAAAACTTTTATAATAAAAATAAAATTCATTTTATTTAAGAAAACAAAACTCACACAAAAAAAAAAAGAGAAAGAAATGAGTGGAGGGCGGCCGGAGAGGCAACCCTCACCTTCGAGTAGCGGTGCTTTTTCTTCAAACCCCTAGCACTAGCAGAGCTCTCTCGATGTTGTGTGTCTCGTGTGACCAATAACGAGAACCAAGTTGTTTTTTAAATACAGAATTAGGATTTTTTTTCGGCTTATATTGAGGCCCACTAAGACATTATTTGGGCTTGTCTTGGACTGGGCTACGCCTTCTATTGTTCATAGTCCATTATCTTCTAGGCATAACGATTGTCACCGCCTATCACCTTCTTCCTCCGACTCCAACGCCTCCTTCTTGCTGCAAAGGCAGGCCAGTGGCTAGCTCTTCCTTACACTGCAAACTTACCCGGTTTCTGAAAGCAGCGCATCAGTATTCTTTCGAAGCAACGGGGTCTACGGTTTCATACAATCTCTTCGAAATCTCCTTGAGCTCGTCAAACCGAAGAGATGGGTAAAGCCAAAAAAGGCCCCAAATTTGCGGTCATGAAGAAAGTTGTCACCTCCAAAGCAATCAAAAAGTGAGATATATTTGATTTTTCTGTGTATCCATTGCTTTAAGTTTCACGGTTACTCTATTCATTTTTTCCTAATAAATTTTATATTGTGTTGAATTTAGCTACAAAGAGGAGGTGTTGAACCCTAATAAGAAGGATCTTAGCAAGGAAAAGCTTCCCAGAAACGTGTAAGCACTCATTCTGGCTCTTTTTTGAATCCCTTATATTTGTATGAGTTTCTTTTCTGTTGGATAACATGTGGTTTTTTATTTGTCTAATTTAGCCCATATTATCCTTCGGCGCTCTTCTTTTCACACAACACTGAATTGGGACCTCCCTATCGTGTTTTGGTGGACACCAACTTCATCAATTTCTCCATCCAGAATAAAGTGAGTATACCTTTTTTTTTTTGGGGGCTACCGTTATATGGAGTTTATTTATCTATTTATTTATATATTTATTTTTGGATATATACATATGGTTTTACACGCCTGGATTTCCACAGAGCAGTTGTTAAACTTTTTAGTAAATGGTGACAAGATGCCAAGTGGATTAAATTCTTTACGTATGATGTTTCTGATTTGCTTCTATTGATGATATGCATGTCATTTGACACTTGTCCTAAGAAGACTGAAATAATAAATCAAAGATTATCGCTCTATTCTTATTAATACTATAAAGTATTTTAGTTTCGTATGTAATGGCCTTAAACTTACTAGTACGAAAGGTATCATTTTCTTTTGAAGAATCTTTGTGGTGTTGTCTCACGTAAACCTTTGTCTTTTGCTATGTAGTTGGACTTGGAGAAGGGAATGATGGACTGCTTATATGCAAAATGTGAGTTTGATGTAGACTGTTACACAAAATTTATTCATTCGTGTGATTCATGTAGCCGACCTCACCTAGTGGGATAAGGCTTGGTTGTTGTTGTTGTTGGTGGTGGTGGTGAATTTTGTGTAAATTAGTAGAGTGGTGGGTTCCTACTGATTTTTGGATATTATTTTGCTTGTATAGCATTTTTCAGGAGGCCAAAGATTGAATTGGTCATTGCACTTGTGAATAATAATTTTCTTGTTTCTATTCTTATGTTCATACTATTTTATATTTTGATTTTCTAGGTACTCCTTGTATCACAGATTGTGTTATGGCCGAACTTGAGAAATTAGGCCAGAAATATCGTGTAGCTCTCAGGTAGATATTTTGTCTTCTGCTTTTATATATTCATATAAATTATTTGATTATTGGCATATATTCTCATATTTTTTGGCTGTTCATGTAGTATAGCAAAATTATTATATGTATCCCCAGCTTGTCGAAGCTTGTTGCATGTTTTGTCATCCCCTATTCTTACAAACATTTAAGAATAAAAGAGAGAGAGAGAGAGATATAGAGAGAGAGAGAGATAGCTGTCTCTAAAACTATTTTATTTGTTCTTCGTGGTGCTTCATAATGTCCGTTCTGAACATTAGCATCATTCCGGCATACTTTTACACTGATTACTCCCCTGGTAACTGTCTTTCTTGATTCCCTACATCTGTTCTGATTGCCTCCCTATTTGAGGTTCATTAATCTTCACTTGGATCAATTGGAGTGATGCGAAGCTGCAATGTTTTCACTCTCTTTCCAAATGCACTTTCATCTCAGTGTTCTGTTTTCTTTATCTGATATATCCAGTTTTTCAATAAGGATTTTATCCAGACAAGTGGAATGTTATTTGTCATCGAGTAATTTTGTTCTCCCTCCTCTTTGATCATTTGTACCTGCCAATTTCTTGTCATCTTTACAGCCAGTTGGTTGTTCTTTAATACCTATCTCGTGTCTGAGGATGACAAAAGTTTCTGGATCCAATGGTGCTTTGTAAACCATGGAATGAACTTGATATTTCTCATGTGCTAAATTTGCGTTTTTCTAGCACATGTTCAGTGTTGACATCTGAGCGTTACTAGACTCATGTGGTTTGACTCATTAGCCTTTTGGGGTTTCATAATTGTAATGCTCAAATTAAAGATTTGCTGGAGTGCTTCTTGTGCTACTTTAAAGTGCTTGGAGTTTGGAATATACTCCCTCATCTTGTATATCATTTTTCTACTTTTGCTAATCTAGTTAAGTTTTGAGTTGGACAAAAGATTTGATATTTCCTTGTGCTTTGGCTTATTTTCACTTTGTCCCTTGCAATTTTTGAGGTGTCATTTTGCGCATACATAGTCTAGTTCTTTAGCACCTTAGTTGCCTGCTTACTTCATATTTGATAATGCATGAGTTGAATGGAACCGTGTCTTCTTACTTGCTTGTCTGAAATCATAATTTCAGAAAAGAAAAAGAAATGGATAATCCCTATGACTGGACCAATGATCACAAAATAGACAGCTGCGACCCCAGTGCTAGTGGACTAAACAACAAGGAACAAAATGACATTTTTCATATAGATTGTCCATCCACTGGTTTTCTCTAATTATTTCTTCCACCATCCTTTTTCATCATGCAACTATTGACCATTTTTATCATACAGTCATCTCATAGACAAGTGGTGAAAGAGATTTCATTAACCAGTTCATCTTTTTAGTAATTGATTTATTAAATATTTCACTATCTCCGTGACAGGATTGCAAAGGATCCTCGATTTGATAGGCTACCCTGTATTCACAAAGGGACCTATGCAGATGACTGCATTGTTGAGAGAGTTACGGAGGTGCGATTTTGTTTGTAATTTTTATTTAATTTTCTTATCAGAATCTTCCAAGAGAAAACTTGATTGTTACCATAGTTGTAGAAATCGCACGATTCACGATTTGAATCGTACGATTCGATTCGATTCAACATGAAAACGATACAGATCTGAAGGGTGAATCGTAACCAGCTGTGAATCGCCCTTTGAATCATCGAAATCGTACGATTCGAGTTGTAATCGTGGAATCGCACATTTCCGGCGAGTCTAAAAGTTTTGATCTGTAAAGTCATGAAGTACACGAAAGCTTCCATTTGTCGGGTCACGAGGGTCACAGTACTTGGGTATTTCGTGACCCGACACAATTGAAGAAGACGACTCCCAGTTTTTTTTTTTCCTTTCTTTCTATCTTTCTTTTTTCCTTCCTTTAAATAAAACGCAAAAAGAGGTGCCGTTTTGTTACTCCGCAGTAGGAATGTGTACTACTGGAGTTACATTGTTGAGTAGGACCCACCAACCAAAGATTATTACTAATAATTTAATATATTATATTTAAAAAAAAAAACTAAACACACTAAAACACTTCTTCTGCCACTGCCACCAGCCACAGTCTATGTTATTGGCTTATTTATGAGTTACCATTTAGATAATTACTCACTTTTTTGGTATGATTTTGTTGAATCTTATTTTCTTAAGATTTATGAAATTGAATATTTCATTTATGATACAATCACACTCACATATATACACACACACACACACACACACACATATATATATATATAAACTTTTTCATTGTGTTCTTGAATCTTACGATTCGATACGATTCACGATTCACGATTCAAAAATTAACTTTCCGATTCACGATTTGAATCGCGATTTGATAACTATGATTGTTACAGTGTTCTTTCCTTCTGAAGAAATTTCAAATTTCTTCTTTCATTTAAAAAAGCTCTATTTGTATTCAGGTTGGATGAAAGACCATTTGTTTGCTATATTTATTTCATGGATGAAGGGTTTGAGGGGCTAAGAATAATAAATCTGAAACTATTTCTTAATTTTGAAGCATATGAAACTGATAGAACTACAAACGGAGAGCTACTAAAATTATATAAGAAATACTGGTATTTATAGGAATGAAACAGTAAAAACAGAGGTAAATCACCTAACTGCAGAAATGCCTTTACACAGAATAGAGGTAAAATGCAGAACTAGTAAATCGCTAGGCCTTTGAGATGCCAGCTATCTCCAAGCTTTTGAGAGGCTAGAATCTCTCCCAAACCATGCTATGAATTTCCATGCCCTTCACTCTGATGCCTCCTTCCTTTTAGACCTCTCCTTGTAACTAACTTGTCCCACCCATTCAACCTAAGGGAAACATGTGTGTCACCATCCTCTTAATGCTCTCCACCTATGCCTTGCTATTCCAATCTAGATTTTTCCTTATCCCCTTACTTATACCTTCCACATTATATATCAGAAACCTAATATTCATCTTATACAGAGATAAGGTTACCTCTAAGTCAGATCAGCAAAATTTCAGGTTTTCTCTTTGTCCTGGTGATTGCAGAAGGGTAAGGGTTTGGCTCCTCTTATTGGGTGTATTTGTTTGAACCAAGAGCATTATAAGGTGGTAAATTCCATGGGTACCTAAATCCATTCAATTGGTACTGGTAATTATTTTTCTATTATTATGACTGATGTTTCAAAAGTCTTGATTGTCTATGATGTTTTTGATCAGTAATCTTATATCAGGTACTACTTTTGAGAGACCAATTGAATCAAGAGGATATTGTCATGTTTAAGATAATAGGGTTGCCTTTTCTTTTCTCCCCTCTCGTTCTTTTATTGTATTTTTTTTTTTTTTCCTTTGGAAATCTGCAGTGCAATGTTTTTTTGCTTCCAAATTCTGAATCCATGGCTAGTTGTTAAAGTTGTTAATCCAAATGCACATGTTGCTTATTATTTGCTTCATTTTATTTATCTGTGTGCTGTTTCTCACCTATGAACTCAACACATCGAATTCCCAGCTTCCACAATGTAAATTCATTTAAAGTGACTATTTTTATTAGTAACTAGGGTAAATGAAGTGTGGCTAGTGCATTTTTCTGCTGCTTATTCCATTGTTCTTTTCATTCTATTTACACAAACCATCTTGTTGATCGCAGTTTAAGTGCTTCATTGTTGCAACATGTGATCGAGACTTGAAGAGAAGGATCCGCAAGGTAAAGTGAATAAAATTGTTCTCCCGCTCTCCACTTTCGGCATCTGTATTTTAATGGATGAACTTGGTTTTAATGCAGATTCCCGGTGTACCAATCATGTACATCACCAAACACAAATACTCAATTGAGCGGTTGCCTGAGGCAACAATTGGTGGAGGTAAATATGATTTTATGTTTACAACTTTACTTACAAACTAACAAGGTAACAATTATTTGAAGTAGACCTTATATGGGCCAGAAAGCCCATCCAGCGCCCAGCTCAAAAAAATAATAACAAATGAGCACGAATAAAAAGGCCCAAAAAACATGGGCTAGTCTTGAGCTTTTTTCAAGCCTGGCCCGAGCCCAGTAGACCTGAATTAACTATTCATATATTTTTCTAAAATAAATAAAGTGCATATTTAAATTATAAAATATATATTATAGTATTTAAGATATTTTATATAACGTGTGTAATATTAAAATGTATGACATATATCTTTTTATTAATATATTATAAATAATGTATGAATAATTTTCAAATTTAACTTGATATTCAATTGTTTATCATATATTTCATGTTATAATTGTATAACATTATTATTTTCATTCCACACAAAAATAAGATATTTTTATAAATCTTAAAAGCGAACGTGTAAAGTATTGAGATCAAGTAAAAGCCCTGTCTGTTTTCAAAAAGCTTGGCTTGTTTACTGAACGAGCTTGATTAGTTTTAATGTAGAAAGGCCTGGCTCATTTTTAAATGAGGGCCCTTGCTTAGGTCTAATTTCAAACCATGAGCTTAACTTGTTTATTTGAGCAAGCCAACCTCCAAGCTTATACTACAAGGGCCCATTGGGTATACTGGACACGAATGGAAAGGAAAGAAACAAGAATAGAAGGGGGAAAAAAAGGGAAAAGAATTGTTTGATATGAGATGAAAAAAAATACAGGATAATATGTTTATTGTGTTTGGTATGTATTTTTTTAAAATAGAAGAAAGGAAAACTTATTAGTAAAATGACTATGTTACTCCTGAATAATTTATCTGACTAGTTTTGATTAAGAACAAAGACCCCCAATCTCTAGTACACCACTTGTGAAGAACATGGTACTTTACCTGTAGTCAAACAAAATGGAGCGTCGATAGGGTGATCGACGACTATGATGCAACCAGGCGTACAGAGGCTGTTGGTGAGGGTGACGGAGAGCTTGACCCAGTCGCATTGGTCGTCATCGCAAGGGGTGAAGGTGCGAAGCTAGTTGTGGCTGTCATTGAAGCCCCAAGTTTGGAGAAGGGTTCCATTGGATATGATGGTGGCCGAGGAGAACCAAGTGTCGGTTTGGATGGTGAGGAGTCCAAGGGAGTTGGAGGGGAGGTTGTAGAGGATAGAACGGGAGGTGCAATCGAGCTTGAGGGCCATGTCGCAAGGGTTGTAGCGGTTGCGACAATGGGGGAGGGCATTTTAGGAATCAAATCATCCTTTTGTGCGTCTTCCCTCTTCTCGATTGGGTCTTCCATGGTTGGCTGTGTAGAAAAAAAAAATTGGAAAAAAAATGTAGGAAGGAAAGGAATGGTTCTTGAGAATTCACTATGCTAAGCATCTACCAAATGAGTGAGAGAGACAGGCTGTATTGGAATGGACCTATTCCCTTCTCAGTAATTGGGCTACCAAATGGGCCCTAAGAGAAGCAAAACTTCATTAAATGTGGATCATTCAGTCGAAAGTATTTCCAATACGAATAGACAAACTAACTATGCATGTGACCTTTAAAAACAATAATTTGGAATATTTAATTGCTTTGTTGACATTATACAAAATCCTGGTTGGTATGATTTTACTTAATTCATGGAAGAAAATTGCTCATTTTAAGTGGTCAAATCTTAAAAAGAGAATGAAGCTTCATCTTTCAGCTGATAATGAGTTTAAAGCTAGCACTATAATTAGGCAAAAGATGAGTTTTGCTTCTTGCACCTGAATTAATAGCTGTTAGCAATTCCAGAGACTCTCTCTCTCTCTCTCTCTCTCAATGCTTAACCGACTCACTTCTGTGGCTTTCAATGCAGCTCCAAGAATTTGATGATGCTGGTTGATGGAAGATCCTTTACAGGTGATCAGAAGTCGATGTTCATTGAATTCTGATGGAAGCTTGATGCTGAACACAAAAATCTTTAGAAGCTTGATACCTGAAATCTTCGTAGTTTGTAATACTAGTTCTGATGCTCACCAAAGTCTCCCCCATGTTGCTTCTAGTCTTGGTTCTATCTAATTTTGTTTTCTTATGTAACTTTTTTATACCGGTAGTAATTTATTAGTAGATATGTCGTGCAGCAAAATTCATGCATAATTTGACCATGTTAATCACTAAACAGCGTTCGTGGTGTAGAATAAATTAATGAAAATATTTTTGGCAACTAAGTTGTGATAATCAAGTAAATAATATTAAAGAGACATCTCGTAAATGATACTTTAATTTCTTTGAAATGATATTTAATTAGAAGACATTTCTAATTCAAAGTACCTTGAATGTGGCGCCATGAATGATGAATCCACCAATTTATTATTATTAATGTGCTTTATGATAATAATGTTATTTCTTAAAATAGTAACAACCGTTAAATGAAAAAATGGTTTCAATTGAAAAAAAAAACTAAAATTAAATTTAGATGCTAAAACGTCAAAGCTATAACATGGCTTTAAAATGAGGCTATTCTTATAATATTTATCATATAATAAATATTTAATTTAATACTTCCTCCAAATATTAGTAATTAGCAATTCTTAGTTACAAAAAGATTGAGGGTATAACGTTAATTGTAATTCTATCAATATTAGTATAAATTAATGTAATATCAATAGTGTTAGTTACCAATAATGTAATATTAATTTAATATTGGTAAATTAAACCACTCTCTATATGTAACTAAAATTACAATTAAGGATTCATGTATGGCGGATAAATTACAATTGAATTTATTATTTGAAGTTTATCAATAAGTAACAATTACTGAACTTGCAACTCTTTCAAAGGCTTAGGGGTTAGGGTATTAGTTCGAGCGTGAGAAAATAGTAGAATATAAAGAGTAGTATTAATGTACTTTTTTTTTTTTGACCTTTTTCTTCTTAATAGTAGTTTTGTGTTCTTAATGATTATTAATGTGCTTTTAAAATGTTTTTGATTATATTATATGTTTTATATATATTCAATTAAATTGATCGACTAGAAAATGAAACAAAAAGAGACAAACATACAACATAATGAAAAAGGACAAAGACGAGGCTTTAATTGGGAATAGAATGGATGGTTCAAGATGGTCTCTTTTTGCAAATGAAGACCATATCATGTTATGCTTCATAGGAGATGGAGCATTTGATGTAATGTTGGAAAATAATAGTATGAAATGTGAGACTCAATGTGATCTAGATTTGAATCCTAGAAATTCAAAGCCTATAAATTGCAAGGTATGTAGGTAACGATTACCACTTTTGATTTAGACTCACAAAAGAAAATGATCTAAAATTGAAAGCTTTCTTTTGTTGTTGTAAAAATCAGCTTCATTGTGGTGAGTATGCAAAATAGGACAAGGAAAGATCCCATGCAGTCAATGAAGAGGACCACCTCATGACCTTTTTGTGTGTCTTTGTTAAAATGATGTTACTGTAGAAAAAAAGAAATTATGAACATGGGAAGACAACAATAGAGAACTACTAGTATTAGAAGGGGGAGACTGAGAAGTGGCGTCCGATAAGTCAAGGGACTCTAATCAATCTGAAGGCAATACAGGTTCCCTTACATTCTCAGTGTCAGATTAATGTTTAATTTTGTTAGATTTTTTATTAAAATAATGTCTAATTTTGCCATGGACTAAGGTCTTGTTGTTTTTGTGAAAATCACATATTAGGTTGGGATGGGAGCCAATGCAACTACCAAAATATTTTAATATTTGTTCTTTATTTATTTTATAATTAAATTATTGATCTTCATAGTGTAAAATATTTGTTGTTTGCGTGATATTGGTATCATTAAAATTGTTAGAGCCAGTCGAACAAATAGGGATATTAAAGTTGTAATAGATTAGTAAGTCTTTTATCTTCCTATAAATTACAATCATACTACTTTTTAAAAATCTCCAAAGCAAAAATGTCTAAAAGCTAACAAAAGAAATCACTATCTAATTAACAATCTATTTTTAGATCAATTTTACTAACTTCTACTCAAATTTAATAACACTTTTTAAAGCACTTTGATGACTATGCGAAGCATTGTCTAGTAATAAGATAAACAAAACCTTATAATAAAATTTTAGGTAAATAACAATTTATTCTTTCTTTGTATCGACTCAAAAATTAGATTTCCAAACTATGATTTAAATTGTATTATTTAATTTAAACAAAAAAAAGTGTATTATTTAACACCTTTGTGGTTTATTTAGTTATTTTTAAACAATTTCAAAATATGGTTAAAAACTTAAAATATTATAATATTAGTTACATTATTCAAGGCACATAAGTTGTCTATATTTTTAATAATAAAACTGTTTCATCATTTGTATTTTTATGTGATTATTTTTATGAAAATAAATTAACACCATGAATTATTTATTACAAAGTGATTAAACGATCAAGAGACAAATAGAAAATAATATCATATCAAAGCATAAGGGAATAAAGTTTACTTCGAAAGATTATATAATTAATATAAAGGCTAAACCAATCATATTATAAGAAGCTTTACATAAATAGAAGTTTGACCACGATCTAGCAAGGAATGATTGCTCTATCAATAGTCAAACTTGTATTTTCAAACATTAGATCTTTTATTTTTAATATTCAGAAATCAAATGATTGAAGCTTTGTACTTTTCAATTAATAAATCGAATATCTCTGCCATTGAAGGAGACAGCCTGAAACTAGCTTTTGACCGCAAACTTGTGTAAATAAATAATGCAGAAATTCCGCGTTGTAAATTATATTCAATTAAATGCTCCAATTTTAATTGGGAGAATTTTACCAAATTAGAACTTGGACTCTCTGGCCATTTGATTTATCATTTATTGTAATAAACGAGGTCACAAAAATAAGAACGACTTCAAACTTAAGCAACTTGAAAAAGAATATATTCCTCATATACCTATCACTATGAAAAAACAGTAAAATTTTCTTAAGCTCTCAAAAACATTTTCAAATTAACCTATCACTATGAAGGATATGGTCAATTTGCAGGAAGACTAATGTTCAAATTTTCATACTATCATACAAATTTTTTTTAAAACTTTTTAATTTCAAAATAAAATTTTAAAATAATCCTAACAATATTAGATCATAAAAATTAAGAAAATTTAAATAAAAATGTGGAAAATAAACAAGTTTAATTTTATGGTAAAAAAATATATTGTAAAAGTGCTTGATTTCTGACCAAATTGATAAAGATCTGGCCTTTAAATTGATTGCAAAATGGCATACCAACTTCATCAAGAAAATCCATTTAGGTTCTGTAGAATAAACTTATTTGCACACTTTTCTGTAATTTATTTGCAATTTGACTACTTGAAAATATGGTAGCCCTTGTCTCTGAAATTGATTATTACAAACTCATAAAATGAGAAACCATAAATTAAAAAAAGAAAAATTGTTCAAAAAGAATTGAAGATATTTATACCCAAATGCAACTGCTATTAGGGGATAACTGCTGAGAGAATTGGGCTCTAATCATCAACACAAGTTTCATTTAGGAACCAAATGTTTTTCCAAAAGTTACAACTTGCCTTACCCCACTTTTCTCTTAAAATCTACATCCTCCGAGAATGAGACTACAGAACAAATAAATGCAAGGAAAAAAAAATGTATATAATACTTTACACATTAGCTATATATCAGCATCAATGACCAGAAGGATGCATTTTTTTTTCCCCAAGTGCAAGACCCTCAAATACTGATAATCTCTGCATCATTTTTCTTTTTCTGGTTATCTAATGAAAATCACAGTAATTTGGGTGAAGAAAAATGAAACAAAAGTTACAAAAAAAGAATCTTCAATTAAGAATCCCGTCAAATTATATATCATGATACTTTTGTTGAGTTTGTACCTCCATCTTCTGGCAGAGGCTTCACATACTTCCCTATCACTTGCTGGCGATGTCGCTTCCTCATTCGATTCTGTTTTTCGATACTTTTCTGCTTCCTCTTCTCCTTCTCCTTGTGCCGTAAATTCCGCTCTCTCTCGTATACACCATGCCAGAATACTTCACCTGTTGATGGCCACAACCAGTGCTCACTAGTAGACCTAGAATCTGATAACTCGGCCAAGTCTTCATCCATGCTCTTTAGTGTGGCGTACGAGAACCATTTGATCCACATAAGCCCTCTGCGGCTCTTGAAATTGTGCTGTTCCTGCATTTGACCGGTCTCAGGATTTACATACACCAACCTCCTTGCACTGTGGTATGCCCAAACATTTACAAGAAGCTCGAGAAGCCGTGAATAGCAATGCTTATCCTGCAATTTGCATAATTATACATTAAATTCAGATGAGGTCAAGTAAGCAGCAATCTTGATCATGAAAATAAAAAGATAGTATGCATTTACAAGAACAGCTATACTTATCCAATTTGCACACACACAATATACATACATACATACATATATATATATATATATATATATATATATATATATATCCAGACAGAAGGAAAGAAAATGAACTTTCTTTAACTACTTTCTCTCTAGCTGAAACCAAACCTGTCATTTTCTTTTGGGCAGTGAACTGGGGAATGCAGAATTCAAATTGAAAGGTCATTTCACTCAATCCAACGCTCTTTGAAATGTCTATTAAGAATTATGTATCCAGAAACAATTCTTTTAACAGCATATTTTGAAGAAAATATTATGACGAGTTTCAACCTCAGAAAGGAGTATTGAGAATTTATGAATGATCTCTTAGTTAAAAGCCCCAAATTTCCACAGTACATACTACAGATAATATTATTTGTCATGCTTTTTACAGCAACAAAAAGTCCGAAGTTTTAAAGGAAAACTTAACAATGACTGCGAAAATTGATATACCATTTTTTTTTTCTCTTTTAGCTATTCATAAACCAGGTGGTTTGTTGGCCTGTATAATTTGTAAAAGCCAATTTTTTTTATGGTAAGGAGGTGCGTCTAAGAACCCTCAGTTCAAATCATGACCCTCTGAGTTTGTAAGGGTGTACTAAATAAAAAAAAAAAAGTAAATATAAATACCAAAAGAATTCTTTAAAAGAAATTAAATCATAAAAGAGAAAACAGCTAAAACCACTACAGAAAGCAAAGTAGAAAACGAATTCTGTGGAAAGAGTAATTTACTTTTGACAAACTCAAAAAACAGCGACCACTTGAATGGTGTTCATCATACATCTGCACATCCAAAGCATCAACAACCATTCTGCACAAACGATAGTTATACAGCAATTACTTAAAAATCAAGCAAGCTGAAAAAGACTTAAATGAGATTAAATGAGCCTATCACTCAATAGGGGGCATCCACCATTGCAACCTCTAATACCTTGAGAACATAACAAGCTCTAGGAAGGATCTTGTAGGCAAGGCCCAACTCTGCATGACAGACCAAGTGCCGCCATCTACTGGCATGGGCGGTAAAGAATTCAAATAATCTTTTATCCCATACATTCTCGTCAAGGCCTCAGAGAAAGCAGACCTTCACTCAAACATGAAGAGAAAATCAAGACACTTAAACTTCCATAAACTCAAGGAAAAACATACAATGCCTTTAAAGAGTCTTACTTGCAATTTCCTGCATTGATGGCATCACAAAATGACCAGAAGTCTTTCTGTAGAGGGTTTCGGGGATCCTTATCCATGGGAACCCAAAAGTATAGTGCATCCCCATACCTTTGGGATTGTATAGCATCTAATAATGCATTTTCAGCAATTCTGGACAAAGATGCCTGCCAAAGACCTCACTAGATGTCAAAGAACCCAGAAAAGAGACATGCAAAATATAATTTACTGTTTCAAGATGAATTATTTTGCTGCATTTCATCCCTACACACAATTATCACAATAACCAAGTGATGGGAAATAGAATCCACATAATTGATGATTCAGTACAAACTTTTCATTTTCTTTCATTTTTGCAGCCAAAAATTTCAAAATACTTTCTCTGATAAGACAGACAGTTGCTTGTTTCAAATAGCTTATTTTATCAACAATATTTGTCTCTACATATAATCAAGTGCTGAGGGCAAAGATAATATACAACCAGCATTACAGCCTTCAAAATTGATCTGACAATTTGATTAAGATGGATTCTTTTTTTTTTTTTTGGTTGGGGTAAGGGGGGATTTGGGGGAGGAATTATTCATTAAAATTCCAAGTACCTTGGTGAAGGGAAAGGAGATTAGCTGTAGGCCTTGAAAAACACTAGCTTTTAGAAGCAATCACATACCTTCCGTGCAGTAGCTCTCCAAGACTGAAACCCAATCCAAGCATTCTTGTGTATACGGTCAACCTTGTTTGCAATTGCAAAAAAGGCTCCATATTCACCAAGCACGTCTCGATAGTAAGGGTTACTAAGCAGCGGAAGACGAGAAGGTGCATCAACATCATCTCTACCTAGTCTTCGGCCTTTTGTGGACTGCAAAGATCCAGTATAAACTTTGCATTACATTAAATCAATACCCACACATTTTATGCAGTTCTGAAGAGAATAAGAATTACAGAGCATTTGAGGCGTACTTGAGACAAATGTGGCAAATCAAAGTACGGGGAAGAAGGTGGGGGAGGAGAAGCGAAGAAGTATGAAGTACAACATATTAAAATTTGTATACAAAAGCACTTGCAAATGAGAGAAGATAAGTAAGGCATCTATCTATTGAATGAACCTGAGCTCTGCATCACAAGGGACAAGTTGCATAAAATACAGAAAATTTACTCCAGCTAGTAACATTACCAATTTAATGAATATAACGTAGTTATAAAAGAACAATTCTTATTTGAAAGGAAAAAGAGTATTTTTTGCACAGATATAGTAGCTTATAAAGTTGATAAAATAACAAAAAATAGATGCACAACTTACCAGCCCAATTCCACGATAAAGAGATCTATCGTGTAGAAAAGGCCAGGTTCCTTCCCCAAAGTAAGGTTCATAAATGGTGAGTGGTTGGCCCGTCCGCTCAAGTTCTCCTTCATCCCTTTCATGCAAATCATGTTTCAACCGATCAGCTTTTTTAGCACTTCGGTACACCTCCTCCCACGTTCCATGTGACTGCTCAGTTCTATCCTTCAACTGCATTAAATTTCAAGGTACATGATGTAAGCTTAATTTGATTCACCAGCCTTGCAAAAAGGCGTCAGAATCCATCACCCTGATTTTACAAGTTAGAACATTCTATGATTTTACCTGTTCTTCCTCTCTTCTTCTTCTTGTAACAGCCATCTGAATATTCTTTTCTTCCTCCCATATTCTATACAAAAATGAATCATTATCAGCAGGAGTAATACTATATCTACTTTTTTTAGTATAGTTCCACTGCTCCTCATATTTATCCAAATATGTGTAACTTCTTGATGTCCTATTGTGATATGTCAAATTTGAAACTGCTCCAAATAAATGCCACTGCCATTGTTCTTTAAGCTTGGGAGGGATTTCTGATACAGCCTTAGGAAGTGCAACTTCAGACGGAAGCCTTAGAATATTCTGAAGTAAACTGGCATATCCTTCAATTGCTTCGGACACCAAAAGGTTCTTAGCAATACTTCTCCCTATTGAGGCAATATTACAAGCTGGCGGTGATATTTTCCCTTTTGAGATCACTTCCAACACAATTTTTGTCAGAGCCCTACTATTATCCCTAGGAAAAAGATAACCATTCACTCTGTCATCAACCTAAATGTTGTTGGCAATATGGTTAGTACTTTGCATAGAAATATGTAACCAAAAAAAAAAATCCAAGATATTTAGTAAATTAAATGCCAGATGCTGAGAAGTCATTATGATGCCAGTACCATAAAAGCCAACTTGACTTAGGATTATCCTAGGAGAGTTTAAATAAAGAATGAAAGAAAGATCAATCTAAATAGGCCATTTTGTAAATCTCCCAGCCCCAGGTTCAAATAACTGCCATCAAAATATTTAAAATTCAATGCTATTTGTCCAAGTCTTGAAGAAGCCAGGAACAGTAGAAGGATTTTTCAGGCAAGCTTGAGAAAGCACAAGTATAACATCAATATAGGAACCATGAAATATAATATATTCAACAAAGGAAGAGGATAGAAAAAGAAAGAATTGGAAGCAAGAACCCTGATAAAGAAGAATATTCTAACTAAATTAAGGAGCAGAAGGACAAGATGGGAACAGTAAAGAAGAGATAATTTTATTGAACAATGGTCACAGTTTCATAGTTGGTAAGCTGGTGAAAAAAGTAGAGCAGAAACGTACATATTTCCTGATCATGGGAAAATCTGGAGCAATAATTGGTTTTTCAAAGCACATAGCTTTCACCAAAATCTCTGGAAAAGATTGCTCTTTGAGGAAGGATCCAAAAATCACAATATCAGCTGTGCCAAGAACAGAATCTGCATTCAAGTCTCCAGCTATGTGCTTTACAGTGCCTCTTGGATATTTCAAGGTATGAGCCATGGTCTAGTGAAACAGAATAATCAATAAGAAACTAGGAATTATTTATGCATAAATAAAAAGAACAAAGGAAGCATACCTCGAGAGCCACACTGTAGTTATTTGTGGAATCAAAAGTATGAACAATGATTCGTAGATATGCAGTGGAATTATCTTTGCTTAATGGGAAGTCTGCCAGAAGTGGTGATAAAGCCTGCAAAACAATGGCATGCCCTAACCACGAACCTTTGTACATAAATTGGCTTCCTACAATTGCAATAATGACATCTTCAGAGCCATAACCCATCATGGTGCGCAGATTATCTTTCTCTGATGCCATAAAAGCATCAGCTTCAAATGATCCGGCTGGGGAACCCGGAATGACATAAAAATTTCCAGCATCAAACATGGAGTAAACCATCTGTGCAATTACATAAGAGATATAAGCTGTCAATGATTAGTTGTGGACTACTATTCTAGTTAGCTAATATTTTTCTTAAGAAAATTTGATACCTAAGGTGGTTATAACATAAAAATCACATTCAGCAAACAACAATTTGGAATATAAGTTTCAGCTTGTTCTCAACTGACAAGCAATTAACAGTGTACAACATACTATTAATTAAATAATGGCATGACTTCATTGAGATACTAACCTATGCCTACAAAGTTTAATTACTCCACTATCTGGATGGTTGGGTCTTTTGTTGTTTTTTTTTTTTTGGGGGGGGGGGGTAAGGTTTGAAAAATAATAGACAAACAAATCAATTGTCCCATGCGTATTACCGGCAGTGCATAGTTTGGGAAAACAACAACTGCTGATCGATTGAAGGCTCTTCTCCAATCATTTAAAAGTTCAACCTGTGCACTTGTAGCATATTTTCTTGAACGATAAGCAAGAGCATTTTCATGAATAATCCATATAAGAGGTATAGAATTGAAAGGTTCCTGCAAAAAACTGTGACAACTAAAATCATTCATGTGACTTGAATAATATATTACAACCTCAAAGTGCATGCCGTACAAGGGGGCATGTCCAAGCCAATATTGACTTTGACTAGGTACAGATTCATAGACAACATACAGAGTGAGGCATTTTTGCACGATGTATCTAACAATTTGCAAAGTAGAAAATTAAAGAAAGAATAACAGATGATTATATTTACTGTACAAAGTATTAGAGAGATCCTGTTTTGCCCATATTACAAATTAAGAAGTGTATAAGTTACATTATTAGATTTGAGACATTCTCCTATAGCCCTGATCTCACGCCCTGTGAAGCCATTCAGAAATCTGTTGATGATTCCAGGATTCTGACATTTCTATGGGTAAATTGTTATACAGAATATAGACATTATCACCTATTCTTGTTAAGAGCAACAGGTAGTTCACTATCTCATCAAAAGGACAAAAAATAATGCATTAATTAGCTCAACATATATGGGTCAATTTTCAAGCAATTGCATATGATAAAATACCAATGTGAAAACCACCACATAAATTAACGTTGTAAAGAAATCTAACATAAGAGGCTCCTTTAATGGTCATAAATCTAGTTTCACAATTTAAAAGCTAATAAACCAAATAACAGTAGCCATTTCTTGACCCTTCTCATCCATGTTGCAAAATAACTCAATAAATTTAACAAAATTAACCAAATAGGTAGGCAAATAGTTTATCAAAGTTTAAATAAACTAATATTGATAAAGAAAATTAAATATTTTCTTGATATTTTTTCTCAAAGTTATCATGACAGTATATGGACAAGTAGAACTAAAGCAACCGAAATCATGGAATATAACATGTGATTTGAAGTCTGAACTATTCTAACTGCCAGTTTTAATGCAGGACCAGAGTTACCAATAAAAATTCAAGACTTCAAGGTAAACAGACATTGTAAATCATTACAATTGAAGATTTTTTTTTTTTTTTGGATAGAAGCATTTGAAGATTTATATTTCAATGGTAAGAGAAGTACAAATTCCAGCATCATATCTCAAATTTGTAATCAACCACAAATAAACTTCTGATGCCATTACCATGTAAGAATTACACCAGATGGCTTCCAGAACTTATATCAATATGTGAAAATTATTAAGGAGTACAGAGTCATCAAAGAATTCAAGCGACAACCACAAGTCGGAGCCTTTTCATTCAAGAAATGAAATGAGATAAGTCGTTTACCAAGAAAAAGCACCCTTGGCTTCAAGAGAGTTCACGATTATACCATCATAACTGCAAAAGACATACAAGCATATGAGATGCAACCGGAATTTTTTGAATCCAACCAAGATACTACAGTTTTCTCCATTAGTAACATATTGAAAAACCATTCTGGGTGAATCACATGAACTGAATATACTGAAACGCCCTACACACTATTCATCAATACCGAAAAGAATTACTGCAAATCATTACAGGATTTAAAATATGAAAGTGACTCAAAATACAAAGAAGCAAACTAAGGAAATACAGAAAAATTGATCAAGGAATCAGAACTGCAATTTGAAAATATTCTTATAAGACATTATAATTTGGCTGTAGTTTTCTACTGAATCATTAACTCAACCAACACTTAGAAAAAGAACAAATACAAGTAGCAGCAACAATTACATAGAGATCAGATCAAATGTATAAGATGTATAGACCTTAAATAGACAGTTATATTTGCAGCTGAAGTTAATAGGCTCTGATTTCTCAACATTTCAAATTCTTAAAATATGAATATGCTTAGTTTACAAAAAAAAAAATATAGAACGATAAGCATACTTTAGCCAGTCCACAGTGTTCTTGTGCTTGTCACATATTCGAATAATAGTGACGGTAACTCCTAAATTTATCCAAACATCACTTGCTGGACCATCTTCAAGTGAAAAAACCTGCAAAACAAAGTAACCACTTGAACCCAATAATAATAATAATTTTTGAACAAAAAAAAAATCAGTTTTGATATATTTTTTGAGAATACTGATAACGACTAGTGGGTATGTAACATGATATATAGGATCAAGGGTCTGGTTTATCAAGAAGGATGAAAGTTTAACAATGTACGGGTATTTATAATATAATTAAAATGACCAAAAGCTCCTACTCTATGTTTCTGTATTGTTTATTCCTTCAGGAAAGTGAGAGACATCTTGACCCAGATGAGAAAGTCAAAGAAGAGGAAGACAAATTAAAGTTGCTCAAAATATATCTCACAATCTGCCCTTATAGTGTAGAAGTTCTGAAAACCTATAATACTATATACAGGTCCTTTGCCTGACAATTATTGTCCAGAATCAGATCACTCCAATTACATCTGCATAACAAATTATTTTCTTCAAATTATAAGTTCAGTAGCTAATAGTCATGAAAACCAACCATCAATTTCTTACACCACAGCCATTTTGACATGCTAATTCTAAATTCTAATAACCACTGTGATATGTCTGCAGGATATGATAATGGAGTGCTACAATATATTGGAGTATGTTTACCTGGAAGTTAATGTACGCAAGCTCGTTATTAATCTGTATTAAGCAGTGAAGCAATATTCTATATATAACTAGTAATATTTTTTGACAAGGGAAAATATCATATTTCATGCATAAAAGTAATAACTGATATATAAACAGTGATCCAAGGTAAACAATAAAGTTTAATCCACTGGTATTTCTGCCAACTGCTGATCATACAGGTGCAGCACATTTCATAAAACAAAACAAAGAAATGGTCACGTCATGAAAGATTGCTATAAATTTAGGTAGAGGTGCAAATTTTAAAATGAAAGTCTGCTAGTCAAACATGACTCTCTAAGCATGGTGGACTAACTGCAAGAAGAGTGAACTCCTCAAACCTCACTAACAGCAAGATGAGCAAACATATAAGTGAGAACATTTTATTTGTACTTTTGCCCTTAGCAAGATTAGATACAGTAGTCGAAACCTTTCAATCCCATGATAGACCATCTATAGCTAGTTGAACGCCCCCTCCCCAAAATTACCTCCCTCTATATATGTTTAATTAATCTTCTGGAATATAGACTGAGAACAAATTATAAGTGCAGTACCTGAATTGTGTAGCCAATCTCTAGCAAAGCAGATGCAATTGTTACCATCAGCAATTGTTGTGAATCAACCAACAGTTCTCCAGATAACTTAGGGAAAGAAAAGCAAAAGATGAAGTCATATAAATGTAAGGTGTGAAGAGAAAAATAAAATAATTTTTTTTTTAGTTGGAAAATATAGGAAACCCGTATCTTTGTAGAGGCTAATTAAATGATACACTTCACTTAAACTCAAAATCCCTGAATTTCCGCGAAATATGACCCATTTTACTAAATGCATACGTTTCCCCTAGGCTAGCCTTGAACAACAATGAACAAGAATCCATTTTCTAAATTATAAAAGGGTCTTGGAATGGATCGCTATGATTTCAGAGCTCTATTAATTCCTCAAAATCGAAATAAAATAACAAAACGAAAATGAAAACTAACCAGTGCCAGCTGAGGCTTTCTGTATCCGAAATGCTGCACGGTCTTGTTGAAAAGATTCGCCTCCCTAGATTCTACCCGGAATTTCTCCGAAATCTTAGGCAGAAATCTAGCACCCTCCTCCAATTCTAAAACATACTTCTCTATATCTTCATAATGCAAGAGAGTCCCAGAAAGCATCTTCGCTGCTCTCAAAGAATCCTCGGATTTTTCCACTACCGAACTGGGTAGAAACATTTGGAAAACAATTATGAAGAACAGGAAAACAGCCACAGTGCAAATCCATTGGATGTAATCTAGTTTCTTGAAAAGCAAACGTGAAAAGCTCGATCTAAATTTCTGTGACAATGGATGCCTCTCCTTTCTACTTGACTGAGACCCAAATAAGCTTCCCTTCTTCAATGGGGTTCCGGATTCCAAAGAACCCATTTAGAGTCCCATCAATTAATTTGCAACAGATTAAGCTTCGATATCGATGAAACTACATGCAAATAAGGGAACCCCCAGATGCAAACCCTTCAATGCGGTTCAAAAGCAGAGCTTCTTGGAGTAATAAATAGTACGTGAGGAAGAAGAAATCTCGCGATTCGAATTCGAAAATGGTCAAGAAAGCTTGTGGTTGGCTTGGAAAATTAAAAATTGGTCAGAATGGGAGAGAAAGGTCAGCGAATGAGCTAGATTTGACGTCGAAGTGGCATGTCGTCAAGGATTATCAAGTTGGAAGTAGATGGTCACTGATTTTACTGAACAAGAAGAAGAAGACGATGATTTTCTGTGGTGCAAACCAGAGAGATGAATATGCAAAAGACTATTGCTTGAGACCTGTGCGCTACAAAATCTAATTGAAAATGTTATATCCTCCGTTTTTTTGGGTGTCCGAAAAAAGTACACTTGCGTCATGCCAAACGCTTACATTGAATCGAAGAATTATAAAAATGAATGGTTTTGTTTTTCTTTTTTCATTTTTATTGAAAATTAAAAAAACTAAAAATGCTTTAAAAGTTAAAAAGGTATTGTTAAAAAATAATTTGAAAATAAAAAATTAAACATTAATATTTGTGTATGATTGACTTACGTTAAAATTAAAAAATGACATTATTAAAAATAAAAATTACATATCTTCACTAACTAAAAGCATCAAACTTTATGAATACTTGTTAGTTCAGGGGATACTAATAAGTGTATTGATGTTTTCGTTAGGATAGGTGCTCGCGAGTTGATTCAACTTTACTTATAAAAAGATTCTCTTCTGTCTCTTGCTGTTCCTCATGTAGTTGATTACACTTTAACAGTGTTCATTAGATTTTACTTTACTTTTGTTGTGTTTCTTCTTTTATATTTAAAAAAATAAATAAATTTGGATCGGATTAATTAAAAAATTAATAAATTTTTCAATATTGCTAATTTTTTAAAATAGGAAATAAAATTATGAATATAAAATAAGATACCAATGTCTGCCTAGAATCCCGAGATATGGTATTGTAATTGTATTCGTGACTAGCGTGAGGCAATTTAATGTTCAACCAATATTAATGTATAACCTCAAAAGGATTTACATATCAATGGAATCAGAGAATTAAATAAAAATTAGTATTTAAATAATCAGATCAAATAAGTCAGTTTAACTAAAAAATTAGTAAATCGGTCAAAAAATTAATTTAGTTTGGACCAATAAAATGATAAGTATTTAAACTAGTGAAAAATCAGTCTCAAACAAGTCAATCAGTTCAAATGGTTCAACCGTTTCTTTTTTTTTTGAATTTTTTTAAATTTTTATTGAATATTATTATGCATTTTAAGAAATCTCCAAAAAATTAAGTTATTAGAAAAAGTTTTAGAATTGGTATAAATATGTATCTTTAATATGTTCAGAATATTTTAATATTTTAATATATGTAATATATACATTAATTATATATTTTAATATATTTTAAGTACCATTAATTCGACCGCAATTTAACAACAATCCAACTATTGACCCTGAATTGATGTCATAACCGATTCAATGACCAGTCATGTGTTTCTAAACCTTGATAAAAACACTACCACCAAAAAATAAATCTAAATAAATAAGAAATTTGTAATCATCCGTCCCATTTATTGCCATAAATCAAGTTATAGTTATGTTTGGCAAAATTAGCTGATAAGTTAGCTAAAAGCTTATAAGTTAGCTTATTAAATTAAAAGTATTTGGTAAAAGTAGTTGTTAAGTTAGTTAAAAAATACAAAATGACATATATTTTAGAATTCCTAAATAATACAAATAAACATATTAGTTTTTAATTTTTAAATTATTATATGTAATATATATATATATATTGTTATATATAATATATTATATATAAATATAATAAAATATATTTTATATATAAAATTTAATCAAAGATAAAAAAATTTAATTAAAAATAAAAAATATTTACAAACAAGTGAAGAAATTTAGGGATTTAAATTATAATAAACTTATGAATATAATGGGTATTTTAAAAAAGTGATAAGAGTAAAATAAGAATAAAAAATTAGAAATTATAAGCTATAGTTAAAAAATACAAAATGACATATATTTTAGAATTCCCAAATAATACAAATAAACATATCATTTTTTAATTTTTAAATTATTATATGTAATATATATATATATATATATATTATATTGTTATATATAATATATTATATATAAATATAATAAAATATATTTTATATATAAATTTAATCAAAGATAAAAAAATTAATTAAAAATAAAAAATATTTACAAACAAGTGAAGAAATTTAGGAATTTAGGTTATAATAAACTTATGAATATAATGAGTATTTTAAAAAAATGATAAGAGTAAAATAGAAATAAAAAATTAGAAATTATAAGCTATAAGTTACTCAAAATAGCATTTTAAAATAAGTACTAAACTATTAAAATAAACTAGTTTATCGAAAATTTTTAACGAAGTTATAAGGTAGTCAAATAAATTATAAAATCTTCTTTTCCCTATATTTATTTTTACAAGTTATGTATTTTATATTTGTAAATTATTGTTTTCATTTTAAACTCCTCATTGCAGGCCATATGTGTTTCTTATATTATTTATGTATTCTATTAATATTTTTCGAACTTAATTTTACTTTTGGCAGATAATAATAGTTGGTCAGCTTTCCTTATTTAGCTGCCAACCTTATTTTAATTAAGGATGTATACAAGTCGTTTGAGAGGAATTTTTTGTTTGGAAGTATTATATAAAGGGCAAATTATATTCCTTCTGTCTCAGAATTTTGTTACATAGTAAATAATTATTTTTGTTGACCCTAAGGCTATATGTCATAAGTTTTGATGATGACAAATGTATTTGAATAGTAGCATTGATATATATAAAGATTAATTATCATATATATGCTACAAATACTTAAGCATGATTATGTTATTTAATATGTATGTTGCATATATTGAATCATGCTATTGAACTAACCATTGGGTTTGCAAGTAAGACATATTTTATAGGTTGGTTCAAAACAAGAAGAGTGAGCATTGTATTGAAGAACAAGGAAAAGCAATATCATGCTTCACTCAAGGAAAACAACATGCAAGGATGAAGCTCCAAGAAATGAAGAATTAGAAGATTTGAAGTCTTGGAAGCTTGGATGCATCAAGATAGCCTATGTGTTTACATTAGGTATATTTTATATAGGCTAGTATACTTGTGCAACTCAATGATTTAGATTTGCATACATTGGCTCAATTATTTTGAACAAAAAGATAGTGAGATATAAAGTTTTACAAAAGTTAGTTTTTGACCTTTGGTCACTCTTTATATCATATCTCATAAACGAAAAATCAGTTTTTCAAGTATCTTAATCTCATTTGATAGTAGACTCAAAGATCTTTCCAACGGTATATTATTTATTGAAAACGGAGTCCAAATGAGAAATATATGACTATTTAAAATATAGTTTGAAAAACTGAAAGTTGATTTTACTGTAATAAAAAATTATTCTGTTCTGACCTATAGTCAGTATTTTGATTATATCTTTTAAAAGAAAAATAATTTTTGAGTAAAACTTAGCTCATTTGAAACTAAACTCCAAGAGCTTTCCAACGGTATATTATTTGTTTAAAACGGAGTTCAAATGAGGGAGTTATGAATTTTTAAAGAAAGCTCAAAATCTGGACTGCACTGTAACGGCTATATAACGGCTATATAACGGCTAGTTTTGCAAAATCTTATATATATGACCTTAGATACACGATTTTTAAGCAAGAACAAAGTGCTACAATGTGATATTAACTTCTTCTATCATCTTTGAGAGAAAGAAAAACATTCTTGAGCCAAATCTTGCATATTCTCTATCATTAGAGTTATTAGAGCTTCATTTGTATTCATCTACTCTTTAGAGAGAGTTTCTTTGTATTGTTGATTTTGATCAACACCAATATTATTCTGAGTTGAGGTTTGCAAGTACCGGTATTGGAAGAACTTGCTTTGGGTTGAGGAGGAGCCCGGATTCATAAATTCTCCATTGTGGTTTCGCAAATAGCCGGATCGAATTTGCGTGGTTGTAGTGGTTTGCAAGTACCCGGATTAAACTTGCAATTATAGTGGAAATACTCAAGTGGTCTCTTGAGGACTGGATGTAGGCTTGGATTAGCCGAACCAGTATAAATCTCCGAGTTTGCTTTCTCTATCCCTTACTCTTTAATTTATGCATATTGATATCTATTCTTTAATTCCTTGATCTTTATAATTATTTATCTTGACAGCACATTGATTTTCTGTATTGTATTTATTATCCTAAGCATTGTACTTTTACAGAAAATCATTTTAACTTCCAATTAATTCTTGTGAAAAATTTATAAAACCCAATTCACCCCCCTCTTGGGTTCCAACCATTACTTTCAATTGGTATCAAAGCTTGGGCTCTTGATTTGAGACTTAACCGTCTAAGAGTAAACATGGTTGGATTTAGTGATTGGTTTATGTATAAAAATTATTCTTTCACAGAACCTCCAATTTTTGATGCTAATCATTTTCAATATTGGAAGTATGAAATGAAAATGTTTTTAATTTCAGTAGACCATAAACTCTGGGAAGTTATAGAAAATGAATTTTATATGCCTGTCAAGGAAGAACAAGGAAAATGCATTCCAAAACCCAAGAGTGAATGGAATGATACTGAAAGAAGTTTAGTGCAACTCAATGCTAAGGCAAAATTAATTATTTCTTGTGCATTGAGTCAAGATGAATTTTTCAGAATTTCCAATTGTGCAACTGCAAAAGAAATGTGGGAAACTCTTGAAGTTGCATATGAGGAAGATCTTATTGCTGAGGAATTAAAGTATAGAAGTTTCATTAATGAACTTGAAATTTCTCAAATGAAAAATTATGAAACCATTAATGAGATACAACTTGTGCTTAATCAGTTGCAAGCTCTTGGTGTTGAACTTACAGGAAAATCTCAAATCACCAAGGTGGCAGACGAAGAAGAAAAAGGAGAAGAAGAGAAACCACAACCAAAAGCAGAATCATCAAAGAAAGCTTACATATCTTCCATTTGGGGAAATAGCAATTCTGATGAGGAGAACACAAATGAAGAAGCCAACACTTGTCTTGTGGCCAGAGATAAAGATGAGGTAAATTCATTTGACTACTCTTTTGAAGAATTACAAGATGCCTTTGATGATTTACATGAAGAATCTCTTATACTTGCAAAGAAACTAAATGTTTCAAAACAGAAAAACTCTTCTCTTGAAAATGAGTTGGAAACATTGAAAAATGAATTTTCTATTTCCAAGGAAGAGAATTTTGTTTTTGAAAATCAAAACACAACTTTGCAAGAAGAGAATTTGATTTTAAAAACAAATATCTCTACCAACAAAAATTGCTTTTGTACCAAGTGTGATTTTTTGAAAAAGGAAAATGATAATCTTAAAAACACACTTGCAAAACTCTCTCAAGGTAGAGAAATTTTAAATACCTCAGTTTTGAAACAAAGAAGAATTAACAAAGTTGGTCTTATTTCTAAAAAGAAATCAAACCAAAAGCAGTTTAAAAACTTCTTTGTCTCTGCAAAGATGTCCAATGGTCCAACTTGCACTTGTTTCTATTGTGGACTGAAAGGACACAAATCTTACTCCTGTTTTTATAAGAAAAATCTTGTTCATGGAGTAAAAATGAAATGGGTTCAAAAAGGAACTCATGACCCAGGCAAACCCAAAGAAATTTGGGTACCAAAGATAAATGAATAATTTGTAGATTTGCCTCGAAGCAAGGAGCGGAAATGACTTTTCAATGGCTACATCATTCAAACTCCACTCTCTTGCATCAAAAGGAGGCAATGGATAAGTAAACATATAAGCTGGAATGCATTGTAAGAATTTTGACTGATATGTTTACTGCTCTCTAATGCTTTTGTCTGTTGTCTAATATGTCTTACATCTATCCTTGATACTCATGCATGCTATATCTGAAAACAATTGTTAGGTGTGCAGATTATAAATTCGAATTTTGTTTTTGAGCTAAAATCTTTCTTCCAAATTTTGCTCAAACTATCCTTTTTACTGCATCATGAAAACTTGCTTCCATTACACGTACATTTTTCTTGTCTTCACAACAATAAGATTCCTCCTACCTATAGTATTTATCCTTGTTGTAATCTTATTTAAATATTTTCAATGAAATCAAATATTTTGCAAAATTGCATTTCATGAAAGCATAGCACTTTTATTAATATGGCATATCTTGAACATAATGTTGCTCCTAGTACTCGAGATTTATTTGAACATTACTGATTTGAACATCAAAGTGCTCCACCAAAAGTGTTTTGCAGGAGTTAATCCTCAAATTTATCCTCTAAAGCACATTCTTTCCTCTGCTCTCCGAAATCAGTAAGATTTATAGTTTTCAAGTTGGTTGGTCGACCAACGCTCCTATCAGTAGTCGACCAACGAAGCCTACATTGAACCATTGTTTATGGATTATAGTTTGTATCTGATTATATCTTATTAATCCATATTACCTCAATTATGTTACTACATACTCTGATTATAATATGTTTTATCTTGAGTAAGTATGTAACTTGCTTTTGATTTGAAATGATGATATATATATCCATGTCAGAAAAATTCTTTCTATCTTTAAAATGGATATATATTTTTCAAAATATATATATCCTTCTATTGTGCTAAATTTGTGCGGCTGATTTTCTTTATCTTTCTTTATTATTATTATAATTTTTTTAAGTACCGTCATCTGAAAGAAACCACTTGCATTAAAAAAAAAACAAACTGAAGGATTACATTGCAAAAAAAAAAGGGAAAGTTTGCTCATGCATGAGTAATCTACAGGCGAGGTGGTCTCGGATTAGGAGGGTTGTATTGTATCATCACCCCTCGGCCATTCCTTGGAGCAAGAGACTGAGCAATGTCACGGAGGGTAGTGTAAATCTCATTCATACAATCAACACTTCTTTGTTGTTGATTGCAGAAGCATTGGGTAGACCAATAGAAGAACCTATCTATTCTTGAAGTCAGTTCCGCATTGTTGCGTTTAGCTAACTTCTCCTGGTCCTCTATCATCTTCTTGAGTTTCTTCACCTCCTGCTCCAGACAAGCAATTTTGTCCTCTGACGTATGGCCTGTACTAATCTCCTCAGCTTCTTCGATCTTCATTTTCTTCTTTCGGTTCTCTTGAGATTCCTCCAAAGGTCTTTTGCCCTTGTCCCTGCCTAGACTCAAGTTTAAGTCGAGCTCTTCCTCCCTGGCCTCTACTGTGAGATCAATGAACTTTCTTGCTGCCATGGTTTGAAAATTTTAGAAATTTTTGTAGGAGTATGAAGAGAGAGGAATGTCAGAAAGTTGTAGGCTCAGAGATGAATACTCTTTGTGGTGTGGTAATTGAGAACTCTGGGGCAGTCTTTATAGAGAGAAAATTATGACTTAGAGCCAACAAGGATATCTCTTCGCCGCACCCCTACACGCTCATCCTATGGATTTCTGCAAGCTAGAAGCCAGAAGTCTAGGGTACGCATGCACACCAAAAACGCGTCGCATTAATGGCAAAACTACGAAAGTCAATTTTCGGTGGATTTGCGGCTGATTTAATTTGTTTTGATTAAAAATTTTAAAGATTTATAAAACGGTGATAATCAAAACCGTATTTCTCTGCTTTGTTGTGTTGTTCTTGAGAGCATACATGATTGAATGCATCATGCTTACATGTATCTAAGAACATATATTGTGTATGCTATTCATGCATCATGAGCGAAGGCTACGGCCAAGAATAATATTTCATGATTCCACATGCACTCATACAAAATGAGAAGTCAAAAATTTAAAATGACTTGAATAAAATGACTTGTGTAGAGGCTGATACATTTTCATAGATACACATACTTGCATATAATGCTTTTGTGGGTAAATGAAAGGCAATAATTTGCTTACATCATGATAATGCTTGATGCATACGACCGTAAGCAGTTAATTTTGCCTTTAACCTTTGAGTTACGTTACTAACTTAAGCATTAGAGTGGCTGTCAAAATTTTTACATGTATTGATCCTCAAGATACATATATAAATTCATTTTGAATGGGTATATAAATTGCTTCCGTTGTGCTGAAATTTATCTTATCCTTTATGAAGCAAATTTGTTTTGAAAAAGGACTTTAAAAATGCTTCTGTTATGTTAATATATTTTATCATATGAAGCAACATTCTTTTTGAAAAAGAAAAGATTTTAAAGATCTCTTTTGTTGTAGATAACAAAAGGGATGAAAAATATTGATGTTTCATATATGGATTATGAACTATATGGTTGAATATATCTTATTACACTAATCCATATATATTGCTTCCTTAGATGAAACGTTTCTAAATTCCTTCGAAGCAAAATGTTTTAGAAAAATATCGTGAATCTCTTGAATTGCTTCCACAATGCTGAAATTACTTTGCCATATTGAAGCATTATCTGTTTTGAAAAGAAAAGGATTTGAGTATCCTTATTTTAAATCACTTTTGCTATATGTTGAAATAATTTTATGCGTATATGCAGAAATTATTTTTCAGAAATATTGAAAAATATTATTATTCGATTTATGGATTATGATTAATATTCTTGTTTATATCATGCTTTGCTAATCCATATATCATACTTCTGCTGTGTGCTGTAAATATTTCTATCATATGACAGCAAATGATGTTTATTTTTTTAATTTCAAAGAGTTCAATTTTTCTGCTATTTTCTAAAAATGCCTCTTCATAAACAAGCAGAAATCATTTTCAATGAAAATATTGTAGAAATTTCTTCAAAAATCTTACTTCAAAATTCTGCAATCCAAAACTGAATTTCCTTTATAATGATTTGGACAATCTTTTTCAAAGGAAAAAGGTTATGAAATTCAGGGGGAGCTTTGTCTCACTTGAATGTATTTTTTTTTGAAAAAGAATATATCTTGAAAAATTGGATATTCATTATTCATTATTCTTTTTCAAATTATGCAAGGTTTAAGGGGGAGCCTAAAACTCTTTCAAGTTTTATCTTTTGGCTCATTTCATTTGACATGAGAAAAATTTTTCTAAAATTTTCTTTTTACATGTCAATGAAATCAATGATAAGTTTTGATGTATCCTTACCCCATACTATATTGACATCTTCTGACATCCTGACTTAAAGAAGGTATGTGCTTTAACTTCTATATATTGTGTTCCTTACACCTTTTTGTTGATGTCAAATAGGGGGAGAAGAAACAATAGAAAAATATGTGTACGTGCTTATAACATTGCATTCATTATCTTGTGATACATATTTTTCTGTGGTGATTTGTCATCATCAAAAAGGGGGAGATTGTTGACCCTAAGGCTATATGTCATAAGTTTTGATGATGACAAATGTATTTGAATAGTAGCATTGATATATATAAAGATTAATTATCATATATATGCTACAAATACTTAAGCATGATTATGTTATTTAATATGTATGTTGCATATATTGAATCATGCTATTGAACTAACCATTGGGTTTGCAAGTAAGACATATTTTATAGGTTGGTTCAAAACAAGAAGAGTGAGCATTGTATTGAAGAACAAGGAAAAGCAATATCATGCTTCACTCAAGGAAAACAACATGCAAGGATGAAGCTCCAAGAAATGAAGAATTAGAAGATTTGAAGTCTTGGAAGCTTGGATGCATCAAGATAGCCTATGTGTTTACATTAGGTATATTTTATATAGGCTAGTATACTTGTGCAACTCAATGATTTAGATTTGCATACATTGGCTCAATTATTTTGAACAAAAAGATAGTGAGATATAAAGTTTTACAAAAGTTAGTTTTTGACCTTTGGTCACTCTTTATATCATATCTCATAAACGAAAAATCAGTTTTTCAAGTATCTTAATCTCATTTGATAGTAGACTCAAAGATCTTTCCAACGGTATATTATTTATTGAAAACGGAGTCCAAATGAGAAATATATGACTATTTAAAATATAGTTTGAAAAACTGAAAGTTGATTTTACTGTAATAAAAAATTATTCTGTTCTGACCTATAGTCATTATTTTGATTATATCTTTTAAAAGAAAAATAATTTTTGAGTAAAACTTAGCTCATTTGAAACTAGACTCCAAGAGCTTTCCAACGGTATATTATTTGTTTAAAACGGAGTTCAAATGAGGGAGTTATGAATTTTTAAAGAAAGCTCAAAATCTGGACTGCACTGTAACGGCTATATAACGGCTATATAACGGCTAGTTTTGCAAAATCTTATATATATGACCTTAGATACACGATTTTTAAGCAAGAACAAAGTGCTACAATGTGATATTAACTTCTTCTATCATCTTTGAGAGAAAGAAAAACATTCTTGAGCCAAATCTTGCATATTCTCTATCATTAGAGTTATTAGAGCTTCATTTGTATTCATCTACTCTTTAGAGAGAGTTTCTTTGTATTGTTGATTTTGATCAACACCAATATTATTCTGAGTTGAGGTTTGCAAGTACCGGTATTGGAAGAACTTGCTTTGGGTTGAGGAGGAGCCCGGATTCATAAATTCTCCATTGTGGTTTCGCAAATAGCCGGATCGAATTTGCGTGGTTGTAGTGGTTTGCAAGTACCCGGATTAAACTTGCAATTATAGTGGAAATACTCAAGTGGTCTCTTGAGGACTGGATGTAGGCTTGGATTAGCCGAACCAGTATAAATCTCCGAGTTTGCTTTCTCTATCCCTTACTCTTTAATTTATGCATATTGATATCTATTCTTTAATTCCTTGATCTTTATAATTATTTATCTTGACAGCACATTGATTTTCTGTATTGTATTTATTATCCTAAGCATTGTACTTTTACAGAAAATCATTTTAACTTCCAATTAATTCTTGTGAAAAATTTATAAAACCCAATTCACCCCCCTCTTGGGTTTCAACCATTACTTTCAATTTTAGTCTCTAAAATATTGATAATTTATCAATTTGATCCCTCTGTATCAATTTGGTTTATAAAATAAGTGCCATGGTTTACAAACTTAACAATACATAGGTGACTAGTTATATTAACATGGCAAGTGATGACTTAGACGAAAAGGGTGTGCTCACTTGCCATGTCAACAGCAACGAAAAGGAGGCTACCAAAAGCAACATCGTTTAATAAAATTTGAGGCTCACTTGCCATGTCAATAGTAACAACCTGTTTGGTACACCTTCCTCCCTATAATTTCATCACTATTCTCCCATTTTCACTTCCCTTCCTGTGTTTGGTAAGCCCTGCTCTCCCATCCGACTTTCCCTCTCCCATTCTTGTGTACGGATTTTTTCCCTCCTAAATCAAATGGAAGGCACGCCAGGAGACAGAAAGGAGGGGACAAATACGCTTCTACCCATGTTGCCGAAACACACAAACAAAATGGAAAACAAATTTCCATCAAGAGTTAAAGAGTTTAGGACCATTTGGGTGTGGACCAAATAATACGATTACAACTTAACGGAGGAGGAAGAAGTAATGAACCTGCGATCGAGCCGCCGTCCGTTCCTGCACCATAAAAGGACTAGTCACACCGGTCACCATCGAAGCCACACTCGGACACATTCGTCTGGGGAGAAGGGAAGACGTCACACACCACAGCTGGGAGAAGGGAGCTCATGAAGTCAAAGAAACGGGCTAGGGTTATGGGAGATGATGAGTGTAATTTTTTTTTCTTTAAATCGTGATATTAAACCAAGGGCTAATTTGGTAAATTCATCTTCAGATTTCTTACTTTCCTTTATTCTATTCCATTCTATATCAAATATATTTTTTTCCTCTTTTCTTTTATCTTTTTCCTTTCCCGTTTTCTTTTTAATTTTTATCTTCCTTTTCTTTCATTTCCTTTCCTCTGCTTCTTACTAAACAAGCTCTAACAGTCATATGTATACCATATGTGTCCAAGTCATCAAATCCATTACGAGTTTGTTAAGTTTGTGGAGGCAGACACCTTTTTTTTTTTTTTTTTTTTAAAGTAGGAAATACATCTTTAATCTTTTAGATGCTAAATTAATACAAACAATTTTGAGTAACTAAATTAATAAAGTACCATTCTTTCATAAACTAAAACAATATTTTACTCTTTTGTTAAATTATACTTAAGATTTTTTATTTAAATATTATATTTCATTTTTTAATCTATTGGTTGCCAATAAAATTATTTTTATATACAATATACATTTCTTCTAAGTTCTAATAATAAAATTTATTAACAATTATTTTTATCATATTAAGTTAAAATTATATTCTCTTGTGAGAATTTAATATTAATTTAATTGTCTTTATAATGATAAGAATAAACATACCAGCTCTCAGAAAAAAGAGTAAACATACCATATAAAAATTACATTATTTAATAAAAAATTGAATGAGAAATTTTACAATATATGTTAAAATATTATGAAAGCTAAATGTAATATTTTAAATAAAACTATATTAAATATGGTTTAAATAAACCTTAACAGATGTAAATATAGTTTACTCTTTATACAATAAATTAAACAAGGTGAAAGAATCCAGTGAATTACAGCTTGAGAAAATATTAATAGGTAACATATAAGGGGGTTATTGTATAGGAGCAAATTGTAATTTTCATTTCTGAATTTTATATAAATTCACTTCTATTTACTTTATTTAATCCTGTCATTTTCTAAAAAGTGGTCAACATTATCTATAACTTAATCTCGTCTTTCTTCATCACCTTTCAAGCGATAATTCCAGAAATGTCGACATTCTATTTCTTCTTTTTCTTCCCTCGCCAAGTCTTGGGCTGTGTTCGTTAGTAATGGCTTATCCATCACACGTGTCTTAGCAGAACGATAAAACTACGAAGTGACCGAGGATAGAGACATATATCAGAATGTTTAAAAAATGAAACTCATCGTTACAATTAATAGTCCGTATATAATTAAATTGATAATATTTAAAATATATAATTAATGTATATATTATAGATATTAATATATTAAAATATACAATATATAATATATATTATTAAAATATTTTAAGTATGTTACAAATATATATTTATATTAATACTAGATTCTCTCATAATAGTTTAAATTTTTAAAAATTTTTTAAAAAAATATAATAATATTTAGTAAAATTTTAAAAAAATTCAAAAAATTAAAAAATGAACAAATTAAACCGACAAATTTTTCACCAATTATAACATTTACTAGTTCAATGATCCAAATCAAATTGATTTATCAATTTTTTGGTTAAATTAACCGATTTAATACAATTCTCTAAACAAACACACACAATAGAGCCAGAGACATATATATATATATATATATATATCAGTGATTTTGAAAAATTATAAAAGTAGATTAGTGATTTTGAAAAATAATGTGCCATAATCTATTTTGGGCCAATGTGATTGTAGGCCCCCGCTATCAACCTCAATCAAGCCGAGTCATTAAGAAAAATAATAATAATGCAGAGAAATTATTTTTTAAAATTTGTCAATTAAAGGAATAGGTTTACAGTATGATGACAAATTTGAATCTCACAATTTTGTTTATTTTATTTTTTGGCAACAGAATCTCTCGACTGTATTTCAGCAACTAAACTATTATATATGACATTCGTTAATTCCTTTTTTACTCTTTTTTTATTATAAAAAATATCTAAGCAACTCAGATTTTAATTATAATTTAAAAGTTTATTTTGTCTTAGTTATATTTCATATATTTTTAATTAATTTTAATTATATCTTTAAATTTAATACTGTCCAAATATTTAATGATAAAAATTTGTGATATTTCATCTTACACACATCAAAATTTACTAATACATCCTGATTTTACCACGTTGAGTTAGAATTTATAAAGACCAAAATGCCTTTGTTAATTTATTATTAATATAATGATTATGAGGCAAGATTAAATGATTTTAGTTATTGTAAGTTTCAATCCCAAGGAAAAGAGTTAGGTGACAAAGTGCACATGTGGGCAAGATGTTATGTTATTTGAGTGATATTAGACTCAGAAACATAGTTAAAATTAATTAAAAATATGAGATATAATTAATACACCTAATTAAAACATACGTCAAATTTCAAAAATATAAATATTACATTTGCCAAAAGATCTCTAACTTTTAAGAATTTGAGACTCGAATTGTGTAATTACTCATTCACCCGTGTGTCTTCATTCACACGCCATCCTCTAATCATGACTGGATCTCCTCTTAAATATTCAAATCCTTTTTTTTTTTTTGGGGAACATTTTTAAGAACTCATTCTTGTATGTTAGATTTAAGATTTTACCCTCAAAATACTCTAAAAAGCCATTAATGAGGCCAAAGAATTGATATAAGCATAAGCCCCAGTATGGGAAAATCCCATATATTCTGAAGCTATCAAACTCGCTGAAAACTCTTTTTGTAACATCAACACCGCAGTTATACATTTTAAAGATGCTTGAACACTACCACCAATAAATCACAAGTATATATGTTGTTTAATATTCTACACAGGAAATCATGTCATCATTGATCAAGGGCAAGAGCGGAAGCTGGAAACTCTGAGCATCATTCTACTAGTACTATACACAGTTGGTCATTATTCAAAGGCTTGAACTGGAATCTAATTCATTCCCTCCCGAGCATTTATGGATATATAGCCAAAGGAAAGTTAAATAAGCATTTGAGTATCCTCAAGTGAAATCACCATCCCTACTGTAATAGAAAAAGAAGCATGCAATGGGGCATCAACGCCCTGGCTTTATTTATTCACGAAACGGAACCGGCCTTCAGTTTTTGAGTTTTCTGCTTAACGAAGAATGCAGATAGCACGCTTTTGCTGCGAGTAGGAACCTGGAAAGTCTCACGCCGATTTGGGTTCTCAAATGACTTGAAAGCTCCCAAGGGTTTTGAAGTCTCCAAGCCATCCTGCAAATAACACAACAATTAACATATTAACCATTAATTGACTCAAAAATAGCGTGTTTTCCAGCTATTCAAGAAAGAGTTTAATGATGCCTTTATTTCAAATAATGATCATGAGTTGCATTTAGCGGATTTGGATTCTCTCCATTTTTGGTAAGAAATGGAGAGTACATTTCCCTAACTGTGACCGATTGTTTTGGATTAGACGATCACGATTGAATAAATAAAATATTGTATGTGATTGACAATTTTTTTTTTAATTTTCTTTTTTCTATTGTGACTGTCCGATCCAAAACAGACTGTTACTACTGGAGAAATATACTCTTCATATTTCGCAAAAAAAAATGGAGAGAATCCAAATCTGCATTTAGCGGAATTTCCATTTACTGGCTGCGCAATCCAATGAAGCCCTAGGCGCAAATCCTGTATTATTTCTCAAAATTTTTCTTCAAAATATAATTTATCCTCTAAAGTACCCACAGGGCCAGGTCTTTGAAATATTCACAAATCATTTTTCAAGACTAATAACAAATCAACACCATTCATCTTTTCAACCAAGAGCTTCTCAAACAAAATTGATCATTGAGATCAACGAACAGTTTTCAGAAACACAAACAACAGGCAAAGAATATATCAACAAGAACAACAAGTCGACAATCAAGCATTTTGCCACCACGCATTTGCACTTCCTGATCCTGATGAATATGACATTACCCTGCGCACAGCACCTGAAGTTTGCTGAGCTGTACTAGAAGCAGGAACTCCGCGTGGTAAGTTAATTTGTGCAGTTGAGGATTTGATCAAGCTACTGTCTTCATTATCTACAGGCATTTAACCACAGATTGTGAGGAGCTATGATTGAGGAAGAAGAGACCATTGCTTGGCCGATTTAACTGAATTGTATAATAAAAGGGATGTAACTTTTTGCACACACCTAAAAGTTGGAAAACTCCATAAGTTTTGGCAGAGAACTTCGTGTCTCCCCTACACCGATATGTCAAATAGGTTAAAACTTAAAAGCCATGGCATGCTATCCACAGTGAGAGATCATAACAGAAAAGGCAATAATAATGCAAAGCCTCAAACTGTTTTTTTTTTTTTTTAAAATATTCCTGAACTTACCTTTTTGAACCACGTGAACTCCCTTTCAAGGTAGAATTAGTTTCTGAAGCTAAATGCCACGAAAGAGTTTTTGCTGCCAGGGTAATTAAACATAACAAAATAGTATGTATTGAAATAAAACAATGTAATATGTACTTATTGGCAAATGGCCCCAAAAAAAAAAAAAGAAAATAAATAAAAAAAGATCATACATCAAAACCATTACCAAAAGCTTCAGAAGGAACAAAATTTCCCCAACCACGCACCTGAAGATCGAAAACGAGCTCTAGCTTGAAATGGATTTTGCCTTCCATCAAGCCGTATGTGTGGACTAAAATGCACTTTTTTATTGACAGAGTCTAGGCTTGCATTGTTAAACAGAAACAAATACACTCATGAGTAAAACCAAAGGTCACAAATCTTTGGCACCAACATTTACTTCCAAATGAAAAGCAGTTAAGCCTACTTGGCAAAATGTAGTGCTTATGATGTCTGGGAATGAGAGCCAACAATTGCTGCTGCCGAAGACATTCTTTATCGGTGTAAATTTGGCATGTGAGTAGTTGCTGCTAGTTAAGAAATAAAGTAACCTCAAATCCCAATGAAAATTATCTATGTAAGCAGCGCATCTCTTACAAGTTAGTAATTACCTGATTTACGGTAGAGACCTTGAGGTCAATGGTTGAGACATCCAAAGTTTGTTGTTCAAGAAGATCGGTTAACTTGTATGCAACAGTTCCAAGATGATCAACAGCATTAACAATGGCTCGCACAGCATAATCTTTCAGGTTGTCAAGTACCCTAGTGAAAATATAACATTCATCTAAGTGAAGTTCAACACAAGAGAACACATGCATGGACGTTGACAATCATTTATATTATCCATCTGATGAAGAACAGCCCCATCCCCCTCCCCCTCCCCCTCCCCTGCCCCCAAACAAAGAAAATAAGCACTATTAATCAAAAGACTAAATATGCAGTATGCATCGAAGGTACCCACCCTGCTGCCACATCCAGATGGAGACAAAATTACTGGTCACAAATTTTTCTAGGACAGATACTCAAGTATCCTGTTTTAAGAGATACATGCCATGACATTCGATCTCCCTAATCCCACAATTGAGACACAACCATACATTTTAATCAGTGTAGTGAATGTTCCTGCATAAATACGACAGTGCTGATACTAAAGAAAGGATCAGGATTCAGGACCTAACACAATGAGTTACACTAACAATAACAAAATTTTAATCAATGCTTATAGTGTTCCAGACCAGCCAAAGTTTGTTACCAGAAAGCCTATATACGTGCATGTACCTATTGACCCATGCACAGTGGAATAGTTGCAATATTTGACTGTGTCACAATCCTCAAAAAGCCTGTAGTTGGCATTTCATACTTGCAATATGCAACGTGAATTGACTGAAATGCCCAATGCATATGTAATATAAAAGTTTCATCAAAATTTGCGTTGTTAGTTGGCACCAATTAGAAAAATACTCCAAAGAAGTCACTAGTTACCTGTCCTGTGGTTCAATCACTTATCAAAAAGAATCTTATAGAGGTAAAGTTGCCTTCAAGAACAACTTAAATAAAAAATCTCATTAATAAAACAAAAAATCTTATTAATAAAACAAGTATCCTTACATTTGTTTTTGTTCACTGTGCAGATAGGAATTTTCACAGTATTCTGCAGCAGAGTAAAGCTGAGGCCTCAGGTTCTTTAGTTCCTGGAATGGCCATCATATGAGGATCAAATGACTGTCTATGCATGTGTCAAACCATAATCACAACAAGCAAAGAGAAAGTAGTCAAAGCAACGTGATGAGAAGATATATAGCTATATTAACCCCTTAAAAGTCAGAAATTAATATAATCCACAGACCCACTTAGCACTTCTCTGTATTTTTTGGATTTAACAGTGAGATTCTGAGATGTTTGAAATTAATCTTAGAGTTCAGCAGTTGACGTAGAGCAACCAATACCAATGTAGACAGCGATATGACAACTCTCATTCTAGAATAATAAGATAAAACCACCTAGAAAGATAAGAACTTAATATTTGACGAAACGAAAGTGCATGCTATGTCTGCTATATCATGAGCAATGAGGTCAGGAAAAGAGCACCCATGCATTCTCCTGGGTGGCAATGGCACACGGACTGTTATATCATGGATGGTAATTGCCATTAATTCCTACCTTGTGATCTCTTTCACTCTCAATATATTAAACTCAGTTATACCAGAATACCAGGGGTCCTTGCCATATCAGGAAATGTTAAGACACCATGGAGTAATAATAACACCAAACATCCGAGCACCAGCCATTAAAAAAAAAAAAAGGAAAAAAAAGAAAGAAAGAAAAGGTCGAGAACTTATAAGTTGCTTTATCATCACCCAGAGAACCATCAACTAAAATGACAGAAGAACACTTCAAAAAAAAAAAAAAATATATATATATATATCCGCCAGATTCAATATAATTTAAAATTACAAGCGTAACTTGTTTCTAGTAGAATAGTTCAATTAATACTATAGCTTAAATGAACTTTCTGTGCTTCTTTGCAAAGAAAATGTTATATTTTAACCCACCATCCCCACACCCCAGCCAAAGGAAATAAGTTAAAGAACCAGAGAAAATAATCCATCTCCGCCAAAGACAACTCAAAATTAGGACAAAATTCAACTTTTACAAACCCCAATTTTTCCATATTCTCCTCCATGATATGATGATACAGAGATTACAAGCGCAAGTACAACCAATTGGTAACACACAGAAATGCCAATAGCTCGTAATCTATCTTCCGGGGCATACGAGGATTCTTTCGCCATTTGAGGCGTTAATTTACCCACTAAAATATCGCCCGTCTCTACCCAAGATCCAAACAAGATCTACCATAGTAATATGAAGATCTAGATCTAGTCCAATCATCCCACACCAAAAACATAGGACAGAAAGTGAGATAATCAAGAGGATCACCTGCAATGCCTTGACGAAGCTCTTGCTGCGCTCCATGGAGACCTCATCGAATGTCATGGCGGGATTGACAGACCTCATGAGCTCCAATTCCATGCCTGACCCACCAAACTGAAATCCCCTCTCACAACTGAAAACGCAGGATTATGATTAACATAGCAATGCGCGGAAATCAATGGGGTCAGGTTTTGGTGGAAGAGGCAAGCAAGTAAACACAAGAAAGATAGAGTGAGTGAGGAAGAAGCAAAGCCCCAAGAGAGGAGATAAAAGGACGAAGCCTTGAAGAAAAGAGAGTGACTTTGGTTTGGAGTTAAACGCAAGGGAAAATGACGCAAAGATATGCAGTGTGCCACTTGCATTTATTTTTAATTTTAACTTTTACGTGGTGGATGGTTGATGCTCCAGTTAGCCAGTGGATTCTCTCTTTCTTCAACTCTCAGATCATTCGGGAGCATGAAAGGGAAATGAAGAATGAAAGGGAAAGGAGGATAGAAAAAAGAAAAGAAAAAAAAATTATTTAGTTTACAATAAAAAAATAAATAAATAAGAGAAAATAAATATTTTGATATATATTTTTTAATGGGATGATTTTACTAAATTAACCCTAACTATCTTTTTTTTTAAAAAAAAAATTCACCAAATGAAGTTCTGCAAGCAAGACAATTACAAGAACGAATGAGTTTTGCAAGCAAGCCAATTACAACGGCAAATAAAGTTCTTGACTTTTCTCTCTCTATTTCACCTCTGACTCCATTATTACACCCATGACCCACCTCTCCTCCACCTTGGCCTTGTTTCGTCGCTTCAAGGCCTTCCGAAGCAGGGGTCTCATGTCGGTCATCCACGAGGCACTTGGTTAGACACTTCTCCTCTTCCATTAGTAGGAGAAAGTTGGAGGTAGAGATCCAGTTGTTGCTTGCTGTTGGGTCATCTCGTCGGTGACAGAGAAGATGAGGGCTTGTTTTTCCAGTGAGCTAGAGGCGGAGATCCAGCAAGTCTTGGTTTTGTTTTTCCGCGAGCTGGAGGCAGAGATCGAAAGAAGAAAAAGGAGTGTGGAGGGTAATCCAGTCTTTTCTCTGCATTTTCCACTGAAAGCCCCGCGTTTTCCACCCTTCAGTGACGAAAAAGGTCATACTGGAAAAAAACTGCATACTATAGCCCACTGGAATGTTTCCATTCTATTGCCATTAACAAACCAAACATGGAGTTGGTACTTTAGATGAGAGTCTAAACTTTCTATTTCTGCTCTCCCTTGCCAACCAAACTACCCCTAAAGGCCAAATGTTTCCATTGCTGAACAAGTGTAAGTACCACAATAACCTTATATGGTTGGAAATTTTGGAGTCATAATACAACACACAAATTTCTTAATATTTCAAAAGATGGTGATTTTATATCTACTTTTATTTATCATTATACATATAAAATAAATTACTTATTTGATTTTTAAAAAATTATAGTATCAATTTAATTATTTTTATTACCAAATCACTGAATTTATTGTAAACAAATATTAAATTTATCATTGCTAAAACATTATTTGATTGATGAATAGGCAACATTCAAAATGAATGTAATCTTTTAAAAATTAAATTAAAATATATGATATTTTAAATATAGAATTATGATCACCTTAACTTTTTAACTGATGATTATATTTCAATTGTTACCATGTAAAAAGGTAATAAGAAATGTATGCCAATAGAAGCACATACTTTTATTATTAAAAAAAGAAAAAGAAAAAAGAAAAAAACTATTTACTTTCAAGTTAGATGAAACAACTAAGGTAGATGCATGACCATAAATTAGAATATTTTTCCTAACTGAAAGGTTTGAGATTAAGTCCTCAAAATTGTTTTTGTGATATTGTTCATTATTTGCCTTTTTTCTGTTGAAAAAAAAAACCAGAAAAAACAGAATATTTAGAAGAGAGAGAAAAAATTGAGAAATCAAGTTTTATATATTATAAACTCATTTTTAAGGAAGTACAATGCTTTGGTTTGGAAATAAAAAATTAAAATCATAGATATCAATAATGTTAAACACTGGTGTTCAAAAGGAATGTTATATTAACCAATTAAAGGAATAATTTGAATTTTTAGCAAAATAAATTAGTTGAAGTGCAAAAAACTGTTTCAAATTCTAAGTTATATATATATTAAATATACATTTGTAATCCTTATTTAAAATATAAAATATTAAGCCACATGCTTACATCGTACGTCGAAACAAGAAGATTTGGAAGAATCTTATAATCAATTGATGACACCTTGTTTTGTTCTTCCTCTTTTTTTTTTTTGTGGGGGAGAGGGGTAAGATCCTCCTCTTTTTATTTTTCATATATCACTCAATATTGGTGACTCAAAGGTTAATTTAGTCTTAGTCATCTAATTTGATTAAATTGCAATTGACTCAGCCAAAACTTGATGACCTAGTTAGAAGGAATAAAATCTATGACACTATGAATAATGAGTAACAATTTTAATAATCATGGTTGGAGTTTCATGTTATTTAATATATGAGATGAATTATATATATACTATTAGATATAATATTATAAAACATAAATTTTTTAATGTAAATCATATTATTTGTTTATATAAAATGATTTTAAATCATGAAAGTTCAACGATATCATAAAAAAAATTATAATATCATATCATATTAAAAATAATAATTAAATAATAAAAAATAATTTACTTTTAATTATATTTTTATGATTTATTAATTTAATTATAAAAGATTATATATTTATTTATTATGGGAATTGCATGCCAAATTATTTTAAAATATATTTTTTATGATAATTTGATTGTGAAATTAACATATAAATTATTTGTTTTATTTATTTTGATATTTATTTATAAACATATATATATATATATATATATTATTTTCTTGATACAGTAATTAACTCGCTGACTTGATAATTGAACCAATAACATGCTTTCTCTTTGGATCAACGACTAGACTTCTAGGAAAAAATGCAGAAAACTCCTCAAACTTTCATCAATATGTAGAAAACCCTCATACTGTTGACCATAAGGCTTTATGCCATAAGTTTTGATGATGACAAATGTATTTGAAATGTAGCATTGAATGTAGCATTGATATATATAAAGGTTAATTATCATATATATGCTACAAGTACTTAAGCATGATTATGTTACCTATATATGTTGCATATATTGAATCATGCTATTATCATGAATTGAACTAACCATTGGATTTGCAAGTAAGACATATTTTATAGGTTGGTTCAAAATAAGAAAGAGTGAGCATTAGATTGAAGAACAAGGAAAAGCAATATCATGTTTTACTCAAAGAAAACAACATGTAACAACAAAGCTCCAAGAAATGAAGAATTAGAAGATTTGAAGTCTTGGAAGCTTGGATGCATCAAGAAAGCAACCACCATACTCTAAAAACAAAAATTTTGAAGATAACAAGTGACTGGTCGACCACCTGGCCTGCACTGGTTGACCAACGAACTCCAGAAGCAAAGTCTTTGAGCATTGGTCGACCACCCCATGCTGACTGGTCGACCAACGAGCTCCAGAAGCAAATTCTTTGAGCACTGGTCGACCACCCTATGCTGACTAGTCAACCAATGAGCTCCAGAAGCAAAAATATTTGAACACTGGTCGACCAACGTGCCACACTGGTCGACCAACGTGCCACACTGGTCGACCAACGTGCCACACTGGTCGACCAACGTGACTGATGAATCACTTCTGGACTACACTGGTCGACCAACGTGCCACACTGGTCGACCAACGTGCCACACTGGTCGACCACCGACATCAGAAAATGTGCTGTAACGGCTAGTTTTTGCTGACATCATTATGGAACCACCTTGGATTTGTCTCCAACGGTCTTAGTCGTCCTTGGGCTATATATATCAACCTTGGGGGCTATCAAAACAGAAGAGAGAACACTCCTATTGCTGAACATCATCGGTAAATTCTCTCTTATGCAGATTATATCCTTGTGAGCTTATCAATGTAATATATACTCTGTTTTTTAGAGAGTTTCTCTGTAATTGTTGATTTTGATCAACACAAATATCATCTTGAGTTGTATTATCAAGGAGAGTATTCCTTGATAGAGTATTTATTGAGAGAGCATTCATTTGGGTTGTAGAGAAGCCAGTTTAGCAGAAATTCTCCGGAGGGTTGAGGAGGAGCCCGGATTCATAAATTCTCCGTTGGGTTGTGTAGGAGCCTTGGCTAACGAAATTCTTTGTAGTGGTTTGCAAGTACCCAGACCAAACTTGCAAGTATAGTGAAAATACTCAAGTGACTTCTTGAGGACTGGATGTAGGCTTGAGATTAGCCGAACCAGTATAAATTTCTGAGTTTGCTCTCTCTATCCTTTACTCCTTTATTTGTGCTTATTGTTATCTATTCTTTATTTCCTTGCTCCTCATAATTATTCATCTTGATAGCACATTGATTTTCTGTATTGTATTTATTATCTTAAGTATTACACTTATACAGAAAATCATTTTAACTTCCAATAAAGTTTTGTGAAAAATTTACAAAACCCAATTCACCCCCCCTCTTGGGTTCCAATCATTACTTTCACATACACTTTAAAACTGAATAAAGAACTCATGCGAATTTTTTATTTTGAACAAAAAACTCTTTCATCCAATTGACCATTAGTCAAACTAATAGTCAATATGACTAGGCTTTGTTGACTGCCACGTCAACTAAAAATTCACACGTCAGCAGATGACATGGCAAAAATAATGCCATGTCATCCTTGGATCACTCTTGGTAACCAAACTTGACCCGAGCACAGTGAAAGAATTACAGAAGAAGAGAACCGCCAGTATGATCCTGCCTTTCGCCATCGAAGTCACCTTCTCCTACCTCTTTCACAATGACATCGAAGCCTTCATTAACCAAGGAACCTACATTTTATTCCTTGGCGTCACCCTCTTCGTCATCCCTGTCCATGTTTTCGCCCACATTCTCATAGAGCTCAAGCGTATCAACATGGAGCTCAGTCAAATCATCCTTTCTTCCGCTCTAATCAACGAAAGGGAAGACAATTTGTGAAGCATACTGGGTAATACTGAATTAGATTATTTATAATTGTCAAACAAATTGCTTTTAACAACTCTAGCTCTTCCACTCTTCTACCAATATCACTACAAACAAAGCTCCAACATCATATCCAATGAATTACTAGAGTAGCGACATAAAATTAGATCCATAAAATAATTGTCTCTTCAAAGGTGGATTTAAAGAATACAAGTTTCGTTCATTGTGCTAGACTTTATTGCCAATATTTTTAGTGTGAACTTGTGATTAGACTCCCTAAGCCCAATGAGAATTTCTATTTAAAACCTAAGCATAGGCGGAAGAAAGCACGATTCAACCGATCTTTGTGTTGATGAGCTTGAGCTCTGCGAGAATATAGGTGAGAACATGGAAGGCAGTGACGGAAAGAGTGACGCCGAGGAACAAGATGTAGGTGCCTTGGTCAATGAAGGCTTCCCTGTGACTGTGAATGAGGGAGGAAAATGAGGCTCCAATGGGGAAGGGTGGTATCATGCTGACAGTTCTCTTCTTCTACAATTCCTTCACTATGCTCGGGTCAATTTGGTTACCAAGGGTGATCCAAGAATAACACGATATTTTTTTGCCATGTCATCTGTTGATGTGGCAGTCAACAAAGCCAATTCAACATTGACCGTTTGTTTGACTAATAATCAACTGGATGGAAGGGCACAAAATAAAAAGTTCATGGGGTTCTTTGTTTATTTTTAAAGTTGATGGAAGTTTTTCTACACATTACTGAAAGTTCATGAGGGTTTGATGCATTTTTTCTGTAAAACTATGATCTCACTACATTTTATTGTTTCTTTCCCAATTTCTCTCTCTCTCTCTCTCTCTCTCACACACACACACAACCCAAAACCAGGCACATAACTGGTGTGGACGGTGCCTAACCCGCACCACTGCAAGCCTAACTTTCACTTAGAATCCTTATACTTTTCATTTTCTCGACTATCTTTCAGTTTAAAAGCAAATTAACTTGCAACTAAAAGAATGTGTCACATTCCAAAAATTGAACATGTGAAAACATACTACTCATTTGATAAAATTCTTAAACATAAGTTATTTACATATATTCTGTAAGGTTTTACATTCAACCTTAATCATTCATTCCACACTACAGAATTATATTCATCTGATAAGCAAATATATACATACATAATTTGATGTTTCTATCTCATCGCAAGCCTAGGAGACCTATAGAAAGTACAGAGCGTTCCTAGTATCTACATTAATAAGTATTGGTATCCCACCAGACAGAAAGAGAAAATAATTCCAAGGGGCTTCTATTTTTCAAACGGATACTCTTCTTTCTTGTTTTCTGTATCTGAAAAGATAATCATAAGGAGTGTGAGTTTATTTAAAAACTCAGTAAGTAAATAACTGTACTACATAAAATATCAAAAGTACAAATACTACATTTACTCATATAATTAATTGTCTTATACATCAAGTAGTATGAGACTTTAACCCTTTCAAACTCGTGAATAAGATTTCATAGATATACACCGAGTAATATGGGACTCTAACCCTTTCAAACTCGTGTATAGGTTTCATAGATATACACCGAGTAGTATGAGACTCTAACCCTTTCAAACTCGTGTGTAGTTTTTCATCGTTATGCACTGAGTAGTATGAGACTTTAACCCTTTCAAACTCATGTATTAGATCCCGTAGATCTTTACTCATTAATAAGATAGTGAGAATTTATCACATAGTACAATTGCCATGAAATAAAATAATTTCTACATACTCTTATTTCTACCGATCATCATATACTCTCATATGAAAAATTGATTACTTAATATCCAAATAATATTGTAAATGAGACTTATATTGTACTTTGACTAGTAATATCAAATTAGCTTAGCAAGGTTATTCACTTACCTTGATGTTTGTCCAAGTTTACCTTGTTTCACACTAGAATTGGTGTAGGAAAATTTTCTAGTAAAATATATTACAAGGAAACATAAGAAAGGAAACAAAATCACGAAAATATGCAAAATTTTCTGATTGCTACAGTAACAGTTTGCTACAGTACGGTTCGCCACAGTAACGGTTCGTTACAGTAACGTTGACTGCTACAGTACCGTTGACTGCCGACACTACAGTAACTGCTACAGTTACTCGAAAAATTTTCCCGAAATTTCTGGTCGCTACAGTAAATTCGAGTTTTTGCAGAACTTTCTCAGAAAATTCATCCTTTCCTTTCTTGTTTCAAAACCAGAATTTCAACTCCATTGACCGATATAACTCAATCCTAACTCAAAAATAACCTCTAAAACAACTAAGATTCATGAATTATCATCAAAATCTTCAAGAACAAAACCTCCTCTAATCTTCTATATAAACTGAAATTTAAGGAAAATAATGAGATTAAAGCTTACCTTTGATCCTTACAAAGCTTTTAAACCGAACAAATAATCAAAACTCTGAAGATCAAGGAAAAGATTTGAGAAGAGGATGAAGAAATGAGAGAAAACGAAGTTCAGCCTTTGCTTCGGTTGCGTGAGAAATGATAGGGGTACTATTGAAGCTTTATATTAAATATTTCTAATGGGTTATTGAATAACCCATGGGTATCCATAACCCAACATCCAAACCCATCCAGTCAATTTACAATAAATGGACTAATTGACTATTCTTAAACCACTTTTCCATGAATTTCACCATTCTTAGAATATATCCCACATGGTGCAAATATTCAGTCCAGTCATTTAACTCAATTTTCATAAATAATATTCAAAAAGAACAATTAAATATGAAAATTAAAAAATGACCAAAATAAATAACTAAAGTAACGTTGTAAAATTTTAAAATACTGTTAGGCGAATTATATTCCAAAATTAACGGGTATTACATTCTACCCCCCTTAAAGAATTCGGTCCTCCGAATTAAAATCTTACCTCAAGTTTCAAACAAATGTGGATATTTTTTCCAAATTTCATCTTCTGCCTCGCACGTAGCTTCACTGGTACCTCTTCGTAGGTGAGAGTTTCATCAAAATGAACTTCTTGGGGTTGAATGACATGAGAAGCATCAGGAAGATATTTCCGTAGCATGGACACATGAAATATTGGATGAACTCCCTCTAGGTCGGAAGGTAGGTCTAGGCGATATGCCACATTACCCACTCTATCTACAACCTCATATGGGCCAACATACCTCGGACTAAGCTTGCCTTTCTTCCCGAATCTCATTACTCCCTTCATAGGTGAGATTCGTAAGAAAACCATGTCACCTATTGCAAATTCAAGGTCACGTCGTCGGTTGTCCGCATAAGACTTCTGTCTACTCTGAGCAGTTAACAACTTCTCTCTGATCAGTTTAACTTTATTTATATCTTCTTGTATCATCTCAGGTCCAAGTATTTTGGTTTCACCAAGTTCAAACCAACTTATAGGAGATCGACATCGTCTCCCATATAAAGCCTCAAAAGGTGCCATCTGGATACTGGCTTGGTAACTGTTATTATAAGCAAATTCAATAAGAGACAAATGATCTTCCCAACTTCCACTGAAATCCATCACACAAGCTCTTAGCATATCCTCTAAAGTCTGAATTGTCCTTTCGGACTGTCCATCAGTTTGAGGATGGAGTGCTGTGCTAAGATTCACTTTGGTACCCAAAGCCTCTTGAAAGACTTTCCAGAACCGAGAAGTAAACTGAGGTTCTCGGTCTGATATAATGGATATTGGTACACCATGAAGTTTTACTATTTCTTTAACATAAAGTCGAGCAAGTTTTGCTAAACTGAAAGTGGTATGAACAGGAAGAAAATGTGCTGACTTAGTAAGTCGCTCCACTATGACCCATATTGAGTCATTTCCTTTTGTTGACCGGGGTAAACCTACTACAAAATCCATAGTGATTCTTTCCCATTTCCATTCGGGAATATCTAGTTTTTGCATCAAACCAGGTGGTCGTCGATGTTCAGCTTTAACTTGCTGACAAGTCAAACATCGAGCTACAAAGTCAGTCACATCTCGCTTCATGCCCTCCCACCAGTAAACTTGTTTCAAGTCCTGATACATTTTCACAGCACCAGGATGTACAACGTAGGGCGAACCATGAGCTTCCATTAAGATTTCATGTTTCAAAGATTCAATGTTGGGGACACAGAGTCTCCCATTAAACCATAAGACTTCTTCTTCATTTACCAAGAAACTTGGTGCTAGACCTTGCCTTGCCTTATCTCTGATTTTGACCATATCAATGTCATTTTCTAAAGTTGCTTTTACTTTTTCAACAAGGGATGATCTAACTGTTAAATGAGCCAGAAATGTACCTGACTCAGTGATCTCAAAGAATACTCCATCAGCTTCCAATTCTTGTAGTTCATGTATTAGAGACCTCCTTATAGTGGCAATGTGAGCTAAACTTCCCATAGACTTTCGACTTAGAGCATCAGCCACTACATTTGCTTTACCTGGATGGTAAAGGATGGTACAATCATAATCTTTCAGAAGTTCCATCCACCTTCGTTGCCTTAGATTGAGATCTCTCTGATCAAAAATATACTTAAGGCTTTTGTGATTTGTAAAAATTTTACTAGTCTCCCCATACAAGTAATGTCTCCAAATCTTTAGGGCAAACACTACAACTGCCATTTCCAAATCATGAGTGGGGTAATTCAATTCATGCTTTTTAAGCTGACGTGAGCCATAAGCTATAACCTTACCATGTTGCATCAATACACACCCTAAGCCTATCCTTGAGGCATCACAAAATACAGAGTAACCCCCTGGTCCTGATGGTAGGATTAAAACTGGTGCAGAAGTTAAACACTCTTTCAATTGGGTGAAACTTCGCTCACATGAATCATCCCAAATGTATTTAACATCCTTTCGGGTTAACTTATTTAATGGAAGAGCCGTCTTAGAGAAATCTTTGACAAAGCGACGGTAATACCCTGCTAAGCCAAGAAAACTACGTTTTTCCGACACAATTGTTGGTGATGTGATCATGAAGGCTGTCCTTGAAGAACAAGAGGTTGAATCTATACATGGGCCAATAACACGTTCAAGGGCCAAGAAGCATCAAATGGGATTGACTTGGGTTTCTTTACTTGTGTGCAATGATGGGCTGGGCCAATTTAGAAGCTTGGACTTTGAAGATTAAAATAACTACAGATTTTTCTTATTGTTTTAATAATTTTCGTGCATGACTTTTTGGGATATAAAATCTGATGTAATTTAATGTTTTCAGAGTTGTTGTATTGTCTTTTAGCTTTCCAAGTGGTTGTAGTTGTTGTTGTTGCATTAATGAGGTGGTTATAGGGTGGCTGTAGTTGGTATAGGCTAGGTGGCTGTATGTTGACTATAGTTGTTGTAGGCTCATTAATGAGGTGGCTATAGGGAGGCTGTAGTTGTTGTAGAGGTGGCTATAGGTTGACTATAGTTGTTGTAGGCTCATTAATGAGGTGGCTTTGGTTGCATTAATGAGGCAGCTGGTTTTTGTTATCTATAAAAGGGAACTTGCCCCCTTGTGGCAAGATAATCAGATTTGAGTGAATTATATTTCAGATTGCTTTGTGCACATCTATCTTCTCTTATCTAACAATTGTGTTAGTGTGGCGAGAAAATCTCAGAGTTCTTATCACTCCCATTCCGTTCTCTAATCTGGGGTGTGGCGAATTCTACCCATCTTAGCTTGATTGTGGCGCCATAGGCTTATCAATTTAGTTGAGTTGGTTTTCTTCTCTTTATTTTTCTTGTGGTACAGATTGTGTCCTCTTTTAGGCACATCATATTGGTATCAGAGCGGTGGTTTCGTGTGGGAAAACTCTTGTAACTTGAGAGTAGAACACTTATAGAGAGAGATCATGTCTGGAGAAAACAGTTCTGAACCTCCAATTCCAATGGGGCTTATTTTAGAGCAAGCTCAAATTCTGAAGTTGGAAAGGTCTCACAGTCAAATGGAGAGATCTCAACAACAAATGATGGAGCAGTTGAATCGCTTGGTAGAACAAATGGAGAGGCTAAACCATCAACCAAGGCGTCGGCAGCGAAGAAATAGAAATGAAGAGCAATCGGACCAAGAAAGCAATACAGAAGATGAAATGTCTCCAAGGCCAAGGAGGCAACAAAGAGAGCAAGAATTGAAGATTAAGATGAAGGTCCCTACTTTCAAGGGAAGTAGCTCTCCAGAGGAATTTTTGGAGTGGGTGCAGCGTGTAGAGAAGGTCTTTGAGTGCCATGAGTACTCGGAGGCAACCAAATGTCGTCTTGCAGCCCTTGAATTCACAGATTACGCCAATTTATGGTGGGAGAATTTGAAGAACCAACGGAGGAGAGATGGTGAGGAAGAAGTCAAAAATTGGAGGCTAATGAAGAGACTTATGCAAAGAAGATTTGTGCCAGAATATTACAAGCAAGAGCTCTTCTTCAAATTTCAATCCTTGAGACAAGGAGGTATGTGTGTAGAAGACTATGTGAAAGAGTTTGAGATGCTAATGATTCGATGTGAACTGAATGAACCTCAAGAGCAAACAATTGCAAGGTTCATTGGTGGTTTGCATAGGGAGATTGGTGATTTGGTGGAACTACAAAATTATGTAACCTTAGAGGATGTTATTAAACTTGCAGTCAAAGTGGAGAGACAAAGGAAGAGAGTTTCTAGTAAGCAAATGTCACAACCAACTAGAAACAAAATCACAAATTTCTCTACAACACCATCATGGGTTGCATCTAAAGGAGAAGAAAAAAAGGTGGAGAAGAGGGAGTCTTCAAAACTTCCATCAAGTTCATCAAAGGGGAAAGAAAAGGGAGCTGATTCAGAACCTCCTAAAAGGAGTAGAGATGTAAAGTGCTTCAAATGTCTTGGTCATGGGCATTACGCATCTGAATGTCCAAACCGTAGGGTAATGATTATCCAAGACACGCATGGAGAAGTGGTAAGCGAAGATGAGGCAGCCATTGAAGGAGTTATGGAAGAATGTTCTGATAAGGAAAACATGGAGTATGCTGATGAGGGAGAACTCCTTGTCATAAGGCGTGCTCTAAATTTGCAAGCTAAGCCTAGTGATGAGCAAAGGGAGAACATTTTTCACACAAGGTGTACTGTTGAAAAGAAGGTTTGTGGTGTAATTATAGATGGAGGGAGCTGCACAAATGTGGCTTCTACTACTTTGGTGGAGAAGTTGAATTTAGCCACAACTGAACACCCTCATCCTTACAAATTGCAGTGGCTAAATGAAGATGGAATTGTGAGAGTCACTAAACAGGTTGTTGTGCCCTTTTCTATTGGGAAAAATTACAAAGATAAGGTACTATGTGATGTTGTTCCAATGAGTGCTAGTCATTTGCTCTTGGGAAGACCTTGGCAGTATGATAGAAGAGCTTTGCATGATGGGTTTAAAAACACATATTCCTTTGAGAAAGATGGAAGGAAGATTGTGTTAGCACCATTGAGTCCTCAACAAGTGAAGATACATCAACAGGAAGCTGAAAGGAAGGGTAATTTACTTGCCAACAAAGGAGACATTGAGAGAGCTTTATCCAGCTCTAATTTAGTTCTTTTATTGCATTTGAAGGAGATAGTACCAGAAATTGTGGGATCACTTCCACCACAAATTCAAAGGCTCTTGGAAGAATTTCGTGATGTATTTCCAGAAGAACTACCAAAGGAATTACCACCAATTCGTGGTATTGAGCACCAAATTGATCTTGTACCAGGAGCTGCCTTACCAAATAGGCCAGCTTATAGAATGAATCCGGAGGAGGCAAAGGAGTTGCAACGTCAAGTAAATGAGTTGCTGGAAAGAGGATATGTGCAGGAGTCCATGAGTCCTTGTTCAGTACCGGCCTTATTGGTGCCAAAGAAAGATGGGACCATGAGGATGTGTGTGGATAGCAGAGTAATTAACAAGATTACAGTCAAGTATCGTTATCCCATTCCAAGGTTAGATGACATGCTTGATGAATTACATGGCTCTAAAGTGTTTTCAAAGATAGACTTGAAGAGTGGTTATCACCAAATTCGTATGAAGGAAGGAGATGAATGGAAGACAGCCTTTAAGACAAAACATGAGCTGTATGAATGGAAGGTCATGCCATTTGGATTATCCAATCCCCCAAGCACCTTTATGAGGCTAATGAACCATGTGCTTCGAAAATTTATAGGTATGTTTGTTATCGTTTATTTTGATGACATTTTGGTTTATAGTAAAAATTCTGAAGAGCATGAAGAGCATTTGAGGCAAGTATTTGAAGTATTACGAGAACAAAAGCTATTTGGCAATTTCAAGAAGTGCCAATTCTGTCAAGACCAAGTTATTTTCCTTGGTTTTGTTGTCTCTCAACATGGGGTGCACGTGGATGAGGAGAAAATAAAAGCAATCAAGGAGTGGCCAATTCCTAAAAGTATTTCTGAAGTACGAAGTTTTCATGGCCTTGCTTCATTTTATAGACGATTTGTGAAGAATTTTAGCACTATTCTTGCACCATTAACTGCATGCATAAAAAAAAATTGTGAGTTTAAATGGACCGAAGCTACACAAAAGAGTTTTGACTTAATCAAGGAGAAATTGTGTTCAGCACCTATTCTAGCTCTTCCAGATTTTTCAAAGGTATTTGAGATTGAATGTGATGCATCTGGAGTAGGGATTGGAGCTGTCTTAATGCAAGATAAGTGTCCCATTGCTTATTTTAGTGAGAAGCTTGGTGGAGCAAGTCTGAATTACTCAATCTATGATAAAGAGTTCTTTGCACTAATTCGAGCTCTTGAGACATGGCAGCATTATTTATTACCAAAGGAGTTCATCATTCACACCGATCATGAATCCCTAAAGCATTTGAAGGGGCAAGGGAAGCTGAATAGAAGACATGCCAAATGGGTGGAGTATTTGGAAGCTTTCCCCTATGTAATCAAATACAAAAAGGGAGAGACGAATGTTGTGGCTGATGCATTATCTCGGAGGTATGCTTTGATTTCTCTGTTGAACACTAAACTGTTGGGCTTTGAACTTATTAAGGAGCAATACTTGCTTGATCCTATGCTGGCTAAAATCTATTCAGCTTGTGAGAAAATGGCCATTAAAGGGTTTTATAGGCATAATGGTTATTTGTTCAGATTTGGGAAACTTGTGATTCCTAATTGTTCTATTAGGGAATTGCTTGTTAGAGAATCACATGCAGGTGGGCTGGCTGGACATTTTGGTGAAAAGAAGACATTTGAAATGTTGAAAGAGCATTTCTATTGGCCAAATATGATGAAGGATGTGCATCGGATTGTAGAAAGATGTGTTGCTTGCAAGAAAGCAAAGAGCAATGAGGCTGCACATGGCTTGTACATGCCATTGACTGTTCCAGATCAACCATGGATGGATCTAAGCATGGATTTTGTGCTTGGATTACCCAGAACAAAAAGGGGAAAAGATTCAGTTATGGTGGTTGTTGATAGATTCTCAAAAATGTCTCATTTTATTTCATGTCAGAAAACTGATGATGCTTCTCATATTGCTGATTTATTCTTCAAAGAAGTTGTGAGATTGCATGGCATTCCAAAGAGTATTGTTTCTGATCGTGATGCCAAATTCTTGAGCTATTTTTGGAAGACATTATGGATGAAGCTTGGAACAAAGCTGCTATTTAGCACAACTTGTCATCCTCAAACTGATGGGCAAACTGAAGTGGTAAATAGATCTCTTTCCTCTTTGCTTAGAAGTGTTATCAGTAAAAACTTGAAGAATTGGGATGAGTACTTGCCGCATGTTGAATTTGCTTATAATCGGAGTGTTCATAGTACTACAAAGAAATCTCCATTTGAGGTTGTGTATGGATTTAATCCTAATACACCAGCAGATTTGGTACCTCTTCCAATTAATGAAAAACTTAGCTTGGATGGCAAAAGTAAAGCTGAATTCATGAAGAAAATGCATGAGGCACTAAAGAAGCAAATTGAGAAGAAGAATGCTGCCTATAAAAAGTCAGTAGACAAGAAGAGAAAGCATGTTCAATTTAGCCCAGGAGATCTTGTTTGGATTCACCTACGCAAGGAGAGATTTCCAAACAAAAGGAAGTCTAAACTTATGCCACGAGCTGATGGTCCTTTTCGAGTACTAGCAAAGGTAAATGACAATGCGTATAAAATTGATCTCCCAGGAGATTATGGTGTTTCAGCAACATTCAATGTAAGGGACATAACCCCTTATTTGGAAGATAACATGGAGCTGGATTTGAGGGCAAATCCTTGTCAACCAGGGGAAGATGATGTGATCATGAAGGCTGTCCTTGAAGAACAAGAGGTTGAATCTATACATGGGCCAATAACACGTTCAAGGGCCAAGAAGCATCAAATGGGATTGACTTGGGTTTCTTTACTTGTGTGCAATGATGGGCTGGGCCAATTTAGAAGCTTGGACTTTGAAGATTAAAATAACTACAGATTTTTCTTATTGTTTTAATAATTTTCGTGCATGACTTTTTGGGATATAAAATCTGATGTAATTTAATGTTTTCAGAGTTGTTGTATTGTCTTTTAGCTTTCCAAGTGGTTGTAGTTGTTGTTGTTGCATTAATGAGGTGGTTATAGGGTGGCTGTAGTTGGTATAGGCTAGGTGGCTGTATGTTGACTATAGTTGTTGTAGGCTCATTAATGAGGTGGCTATAAGGAGGCTGTAGTTGTTGTAGAGGTGGCTATAGGTTGACTATAGTTGTTGTAGGCTCATTAATGAGGTGGCTTTGGTTGCATTAATGAGGCAGCTGGTTTTTGTTATCTATAAAAGGGAACTTGCCCCCTTGTGGCAAGATAATCAGATTTGAGTGAATTATATTTCAGATTGCTTTGTGCACATCTATCTTCTCTTATCTAGCAATTGTGTTAGTGTGGCGAGAAAATCTCAGAGTTCTTATCACTCCCATTCCGTTCTCTAATCTGGGGTGTGGCGAATTCTACCCATCTTAGCTTGATTGTGGCGCCATAGGCTTATCAATTTAGTTGAGTTGGTTTTCTTCTCTTTATTTTTCTTGTGGTACAGATTGTGTCCTCTTTTAGGCACATCAGTTGGTCTAGGCCATTGTTTTACTGCTTCAATTTTACTTGGATCAACATGAATACCTTCTTGGGAAATAACATGTCTCAAAAACGTTACATGACTCATCCAGAATTCACATTTTGAGAGCTTTGCGTACAACTGATGCTCTCTCAAGATCTGAAGCACTATTCTCAAATGTTCAGTATGTTCTTCATGACTCTTTGAATATACCAAAATATCATCAATAAATACAATTACAAACTTATCAAGGAATGATTTAAACACTCTGTTCATTAAATCCATAAATGCTGCTGGTGCATTTGTCAACCCAAAAGACATCACAAGAAACTCATAATGTCCATACCGTGTATGAAAAGCTATCTTAGGTATATCATCGTTCTTAATTCGTAACTGATGATATCCAGACCTTAAATCAATCTTTGAGAAGTATTTTGCTCCTTAAAGCTGATCAAACAAATCATCTATCCTTGGTAAAGGATACTTATTCTTCACTGTAACTTTATTCAGCTGACGATAATCTATACATAGTCTCATAGAACCATCTTTCTTTTTCACAAAAAGAACAGGAGCACCCCAAGGTGAAAAACTTGGGCGAATCAACCCTTTGTTCAACAAATCTTCCAATTGTTCTTTGAGTTCTTTTAGCTCAACAGGAGCCATACGATAAGGTAGAATAGAAATTGGTCGTGTGTCTGGGACCAAATCAATACTGAACTCAATATCTTTTTCTGGCGGTAATCCAGGTAAATCTTTTGGGAACATATCTGGGAATTCATTAACCACATGTATGTCTTCTAACTTCTGTTCTTTCTTTTCTAAATCTTTGATAAAAGCTAGAAATCCCTGACATCCCTTTCGCAACATACGTCAAGCACTTAACATAGATATCATGTTGCAAGGTATATCACTTCAATCTCCTTGAAACACAAAATTACTCCTCCCCGGCATATTAAAGGAAATAACTTTGTCACGACAATTTATAGTAGCATGACAAGAAGATAGCCAGTCCATCCCTAAAATCACATCAAAATCTAACATATTGAGAATCATAAGATCTATCTCAGTTTCCATGCCTCCAACAATTATTTTACAAGAACGATAACATGTTTTAACCATCAAAGTCTCTCTCATCGGTGTGGAAACCAATAATGGTTCTTTAAGAGTAATCGAATCAAATGCAAATCTCTTGGCAAATAGGGGTGACACATATGAGTGAGTAGAACCGGGATCAAACAAAATACGTGTAGCAAAAGTATTAACAGATAATATACCTGTAACTACAGCATTGAATGTTTGAGCATCATGTCGGGTTAGAACATACACTCTTACATTTCCTCTGCCAGCAGCTTGTTTTCCACGGTCACATTGGCCTATTCCAGAACCTCTTCCCATACTACCCCCTATTGGAGGGGTTGGTATTCGAGTAATAGAAGCAGAAATAGATTGTGGTCGAGGTGGCAAAGTAGACCCTTGACCTGGTCTTGTCATGAGCTGAGGGCACTCCCTTATAAAATGTCCTTTTTGTCCACAGTTAAAACAACCTGTACCAACAGTGTTTAACCTGCATTCTCCGAAGTGAAACTTTCGACATTCAGGACATTGAGGTTTTTCCCTTCTAGATTGAGTACCTCCTCTACTAGAAGAGCTAAAACCACCCCTGCTCTCTGAACGAGGCTTAGTCACACTGGCTGTAGAATAAGATGACTTAGTAGGAGTGGCTGGAACATGTTGTGATGCAGTAAAGGGTTTCAAAGTCCCTGAGTCTTCCCCTTGATCAAAAGATCTCCTATATCTAGCTTTCTTCTTTTGACGATATTCTTCTTTATTCTTTGACCTCTTTTCCATTCTTCGGGCCACATCAACAACTTATGAGTACGAAGAGTAATCGTTCATATTGGAACCCACTTGATCATATAAGGCATCACGAAGTCCTTCCACAAACTTTTCTATTTTCTTCCTTTCAGAAGGAATGATTTCAGGGGCATATTCAGATAATTTAACAAACTGAGCTGAATATTCATCAACAGTCATGGTTCCCTGCCGTAGATACAGAAAATTCCTGGCCCTAGATGATCGTTCACTTGCCGGAAGAAATTCATCCATAACCAATCTGTAAAACTCCGTCCACATAACTGGCGGTGCGCCTTGAATTCTAGCTTTCTTCCAGTTCCTCCACCATTTACCAGCCCTACCCTTTAACTGAAAGGAAGTAAATTCTACCTTTTGAGTAGGAGAACACACTATAGCATCATAGATTGCTTCACAATCTTCAAGCAAATATTGTGGGTCCTCTTTGGGATCTTCCCCTGAAAAAGTAGGAAGCCTCATTTTCTGAAATTCAGACATTTTTACCTCCCTTACATTACCTCCTCCAGCTAACTGAGCTGGTGGTACAATTTCAGCTTCAACAATAGGAGGATCCACTGGCAGTTTAGCTTGTGCAGCTCGACCTCTCATTTCAGCCTCAAATCGGTCAAATCGTTCATTCATTAAATTAATCACATGTGCAATAGTTACATTATCAATGTGAGCGTCAAGTTCGACTCTCCTTGCTTGATCACTAGTTGCACCCTCAGTACTTTGAGCATGAAAACTATCACCACGGTTAGGATCATCTTGCCCATGTACTGGTGGAATTATGGCCCTCCTTGGACCCATATGCTCATTATTATTAGAAGATCCTTCTGACATTGAACTGTCACAGATCTACACACATAACAAACAATTTTCACACATAAACAAAATATCACTTACTAGCCTCACTGAAAAGTTATCTATAAAATGACGTTATACTCTACAAGGTCTTTTATGGAACCTAATCCTATGGTCATGCCGCGGCTCATGACAATAGGGAAAGGCACACAAAGATCACTTTGCTCTGTACTCTATAGGGGACCTATAAAACCTATCATCTGATACCAAATTGTCACATCCCAAAAATTGAACATGTGAAAAGATACTACTCATTTGATAAAATTCTCAAACATAAGTTATTTACATATATTCTGTAAGGTTTTACATTCAACCTTAATCATTCATTCCACACTACAGAATTATATTCATCTGATAAGCAAATATATACATACATAATTTGATGTTTCTATCTCATCGCAAGCTTAGGAGACCTATAGAAAGTACAGAGCGTTCTTAGTATCCACATTAATAAGTATTGGTATCACACCAGACAGAAAGAGAAAATAATTCCAAGGGTTTTCTATTCTTCAAACGGATACTCTTCTTCCTTGTTTTCTGTATCTGAAAAGATAATCATAGGGAGTGTGAGTTTATTTAAAAACTCAGTAAGTAAATAACTGTACTACATAAAATATCAAAAGTACAAATACCACATTTACTCATATAATTAATTGTCTTATACATCAAGTAGTATGGGACTCTAACCCTTTCAAACTCGTGTATAGGTTTCATAGATATACACCGAGTAGTATGAGACTCTAACCATTTCAAACTCGTGTGTAGTTTTTCATCGTTATGCACTGAGTAGTATGGGACTTTAACCCTTTCAAACTCATGTATTAGATCCCGTAGATCTTTACTCATTAATAAGATAGTGAGAATTTATCACATAGTACAATTGCCATGAAATAAAATAATTTCCACATACTCTTATTTCTATCGATCATCATATACTCTCATATGAAAAATTGATTACTTAATATCCAAATAATATTGTAAATGGGACTTATATTGTACTTTGACTAGTAATATCAAATTAGCTTAGCAAGGTTATTCACTTACCTTGATGTTTGTCCAAGTTTACCTTGTTCCATACTAGAATTGGTGTAGGAAAATTTCCTAGTAAAATATATTACAAGTAAACATAAGAAAGGAAACAAAATCACGAAAATATGCAAAATTTTCTGATTGCTACAGTAACGGTTTGCTACAGTACGGTTCGCTACAGTGACGGTTCGTTACAGTAACGTTGACTGCTACAGTACCGTTGACTGCCGATACTACAATAACTGCTACAGTACTCGAAAAATTTCCCCGAAATTTCTGGTCGCTACAGTAAATTCGAGTTTTTGCAGAACTTTCCCAGAAAATTCATCCTTTCCTTTCTTGTTTCAAAACCAGAATTTCAACTCCATTGACCGATATAACTCAATCCTAACTCAAAAATAACCTCTAAAACAACTAAGATTCATGAATTATCATCAAAATCTTCAAGAACAAAACCTTCTCTGATCTTCTATATAAATTGAAATTTAAAGAAAATAATGAGATTAAAGCTTACCTTTGATCCTTACAAAGCTTTTGAACCGAACAAATAATCAAAACTCTGAAGATCAAAGAAAAGATTTGAGAAGAGGATGAAGAAATGAGAGAAAATGAAGTTCAGCCTTTGCTTCGGTTGCGTGAGAAATGAGGGGGGTACTATTGAAGCTTTATATTAAATATTTCTAATGGGTTATTGAATAACTCATGGGTATCCATAACCCAACATCCAAACCTATCCAGTCGATTTACAATAAATGGACTAATTGACCATTTTTAAACCACTTTTCCATGAATTTCACCATTCTTAGAATATATCCCACATGGTGCAAATATTCAGTCCAGTCATTTAACTCAATTTTCATAAATAATATTCAAAGAGAACAATTAAATATGAAAATTAAAAAATGACCAAAATAAATAACTAAAGTAACGTTGTAAAATTCTAAAATATTGTTAGGCGAATTATATTCCAAAATTAACGGGTATTACAGAATGAAAGTTCATTTTCCTTCATAAACTCGCATTCATAAACATTTAAATAAATGACTGTTTCTACACTTAGCTTGTCATAATCTCAAATCATATATTACAATCTTTTGTGTTAGTTCTTACTATGTCCATTGCATAAATACAAATCATAATGTGGCCTATTAGATTACAGAGCTTTTCTATGATTTCCTAACTTGACATAAATCTACTCTACCTTATCCCGAACAATGGGGGCATTCTCGGCTCATACATCATCGAGTTATTAGGGTCTTTTGTATCTAAAACTGTGAAGGGGTGAGTCTGACAACTTGACTTTCCAAAAACAGCCTTACCTCAACAGATACACTTGACTATGTATGCTACCAGAATACATATAATAGATGCATAAACATATGAATATTCATAGATAACTATGCATCATCATTATTCACATGTCAAGTTTCATGATACACCTAACACTTCAACTAGTGTCAGAAGAATTTACATCTAAACTTAACATGGCAACAATATAGTTATCCTAACCTCTTTTTAAGTTCACGAAATCAATATCCTCATGCAATCATCATTTCATACATCTCATCACAACGTGTGGCAACATAATAACACGACATATCTATCTACTCTTGCCATCAGAATCCATATGTCTCTATGGATGATGTCCGCCAAACCTCACTCTACTAGATCTCATAGGTCTCTACGGACCATGTCCCATTGAACCTTATGGGGTTTTTTAGGCTAACTAGTATTCGGTTTCATAAGCCTCTGTGGATTGCATCCTGCCGAACCTTATGAACGGAAGTAGATACTCTATCAAGCCTCATAGGTCTCTATGGACCATGCCCTATCGAGGCTCATGAAAATCCTAAGCATCACTTGTAATGGAGGTTCACCTCCATGACTTAATGTTAAAACAATCTCATCTATAACAATCATTCATAACTCATATATATATATATATATATATATATATATATATATATATTTAAATGCAAGTATTCATTTACCATTAATTAGCATTTACGTCCTAGTCATCGCTCATAACACATGAATATTACTCAATATTTACTACTCAAACAAAGCCATAATTTCTAATAGATTTGCTTCACTAGTCTATTTGGTGCGCCAATGCAACACATCAGTGTGTATGTATATATATATATATATATATATATATGCAAATATACAAATATAACATTTACATATGATTTAGTATTCTCAACTCTTAAGCATACAAAAATCTCCTTTTTTATTCATTCAGAATATATTGACATTCACTTACAAAAAATATTCCATACACTCTAGGAGGTAAAATACTAGGAAAGAAAATTATATAAAGTAAGGCTGGATCCCTCACCTCAGCTCCAAGCTAGCTAATCCTCCTCAAGAGATGTGGAAGATGCTTCAAAGAATCCACTCCTATGAGAAAACCATGTAAACAAATGAAAAGGTCACAAGAGAAGACAAAGCTATCTGGTAGCAACTGGTTGACTACCCTCTTTGCTGGTAGTTGACTAGCTAGGTACCGCTAGTCCCAAACCATGAGCAACCAGTCTACCTATATCACCTTAATAGTCGATCGATGTGCTTTTGGAAAACTTGGGCAAAAAGGACCAGGGGCAGCCCGTCAGCCGCGAGCTACTCGATAGTTGACCGGTCATCCAGTAGACATCGAAATCTTACTATCAAAATCTTCCAATCTTCATTCCAATCCCAACTTTGATCATTTCTCATGATTTTTCTCCATGGGTTTTCATTAATAAAGTCCATAAAACATTTACATAATCAATCCAAAATTTTTCTGTCATGTTTTCCAATCCACGATTTCCTTGTTTTTATTCATAGTTTTTACAAGTTTCTCGCTCCAATTTGTTCAATAAACATTCAAGAAGGGTTTTAAATCATTAATTTAGCTTAGAACTCCCAAGAACATTCATTCTCACACCCAATGCCCACATATACAAAAATGGAGTAGAAAAGTGCCACACCCCAATTTTGGGCCTGTGACCAGCGCAGATAATGTCCAAACTCATACTGCCGCAAGCTTAACTTTCCTTTAAACTCTTTAAAATTAAATTACACAATGAAGAAATAAAGTAAGAGAATCTTTTTCTCTTTTCATAACCATATAAGAAAGTATGAATAAGATTTCGTATAATTAAATTACATGTTTTCAAATTTAACCATCCTATACATGACTTACCCGATTACAGAGCTTTTGAAGATTACTAAAACAACATAATTAAATCTGTTACCACACCTTGAACAAAGGGGAGGTATCATCGGCACGCTCGTCCTTGAAGTTGGAGGGTCATCTTTACCTAAAATTATGAGGGAGTGAGTCTAGTCCATTTGACTCACCATAAAATAGCCCTACCACACATACAATCAATTATGCATGTCAAAAGTGCATATAATTATGCATAAATATGTGAAAACTCACATTATTAATAATTCATGAAGTAAATATATGTCAAGAGGAATTCATGATGAGAAAGTTCATAAATAGTCACATGCACCTTGCTCAAAGGGGTATTCTGCCTGTAGGCGATATTCCTACCCAAAGGTGTATCCTTCCCCTTGGCGATATTCCTACCCAAAGGCGTATCCTACTCGTAGGCAATATTCCCATCCGTTTGTAGATGTCATCTCGCCTGAAGGCATATTCTGCCCGTAGGTGATATTCCTACCTGAAGGTATATCCTACCTATAGGCACCAACCTTATTTTACAGCCCTCAAAGGGACGTCAAACAATTCAACCTTATTTCACCCTCACCCTTAAAGGGATGCAAAAGTGTTTGAAATCTCTGTTTTTTCAAATACAATCACATGCACAAACCAGAAATCCATATGCACATGATGAACTTTAATAAATTCATGTCATTCATAATCATCAATGCATATCTTATTTTCTCACAAGATTTAATCCTAATGCATTAATAGACACATAGTAACAAAGGTATTAACATTAATCATTCACATGTACTTCCTTTGCAAGTTCACTCCATGCACAAATAGTATCTCAATCCAAATATATAGAAAGTATATTCATTTGTTATTTTATTATATCTGTAGGAAATAAAATTTCTAAAAATAAATCAAACAAGGTATGGCCAGATCCCTCACCTCGGGTCCGAGCTAGATTTCTATGTTTTATATCAATCAAAGAATATCCAAAATCCCATTGAAGGCTCAAAGCTCACCATGCATCTTGAAGTTGGAGGGTCATCTTTACCTGAAACTATGAGGGGGTGAGTCTAGTCCACTTGACTCACCATAAAATAGCCCTACCACACATACAATCAATTATGCATGTCAAAAGTACATATAATTATGCATAAATATGTGAAAACTCACATCATTAATAATTCATGAAGTAAATGTATGCCAAGAGGAATTCATGATGAGAAAGTTCATAAATAATCACATGCACCTTGCCCGAAGGCGTATTCTGCCTGTAGGCGGTATTCCTACCCAAAGGTGTATCCTTCCCCTTGGCGATATTCCTATCCAAAGGCGTATCCTGCTTGTAGGCAATATTCCCACTCGAAGGCATCATTCTGTTCGTAGATGTCATCTTGCCTGAAGGCATATTCTGCCCGTAGGTGATATTCCTGCCTGAAGGCGTATCCTGCCTATAGGCACCAACCTTATTTCACCCCCCTCAAAGGGATGTCAAGCAATTCAACCTTATTTCACCCCCATCCTCAAAGGGATGCAAAAGTGTTTGAAATCTCTATTTCTTTCAAATACAATCACATGCACAAACTGGAAATCCATATGCACATCATGAACTTTAATAAATTCATGTCATTCATAATTATCAATGCATATCATATTTTCTCACAAGATTTAATCCTAATGCATTAATAGACACATAGTAACAAAGGTATCAACGTTAATCATTCACATGTACTTCCTTTGCAATTTCACTCCATGCACAAATAGTATCTCAATCCAAATATATAGAAAGTATATTCATTTGTTATTTTATTATATCTGTAGGAAATAAAATTTCTAAAAATAAATCAAACAAGGTATGGCTAGATCCCTCACCTCGGGTCCGAGCTAGATTTCTACATTTTATATCAATTAAAGGATGTCCAAAATCCCATTGAAGGCTCAAAGCTCACCATGCATCTCCATCGGGATGCTTTGTTCTCTCATTTTTCTCCAACTCTTGTAATATTCAAAAATACGTATGATTACTATTCATATATACAGATACTATTTATACATTCTATTTATACGTATGATTACTATTTATATATATAGTTACTATTTATATATATGGTAACTATTCATATGTATATTACTATTTATACATACGGTTAATATATAATTACTATTCATACATATGATTAATATTCATAAATAATGTATAAATACATATGATCACTATTCTACCAGGAAAAGTTCATTTTTGATGTGGAGGCTCAGCTAAAACCGCAACCACAAAGCCTACTTAAGAATATAACCTCTAAAATTTTAAAGACATAAGAAAAGCATAGTATCCTCACCTCGAATTCAAACTGAAAAGGAGCAGTCTAAAATATTAGAGACCTAGTGCCAGAGTAAGAAGTTTGAGGAGAGGAAATAAGAGAAGCCGAAGGTGTGAGTTTCGAAGTAAAATGGAAGGACCTATTTATAGGAAAAGTTAGGGGGTACTATGCATTAATAAAATATTCAACTTACTATTTATGAAAATAACTTTTTTTTTAAAATAATTCAATTTACTATGCACTTTAATAACTTAGATTGCTATTTGGTTACATAGTAAATGAACGTTTTGCACGAGGCAGCTGAAAATTGGTTACTATTGGAAACAAAAGAAAAAACTATCCTTTCTCCTAAACCTCTTTAAGTTTCTTTTCACTTTAGTCCTTTCATTTTAGTCCCTAAGGGGATTCTCTCACATAAAACGTCATTTTTCTCTTAGTTTTTTCTAGTTCCATCTTATGCCCAATCCAGATTTTACTCATGAGATAAATGTCATATCATATCATCCATCATACCCCACAATTTATGCAATTTGTATGTGAAAATCTATATTTTCATCAACATACATAAACAAGATAACAAGATTCACATAAGTATACAGAAAATTAAATAGACAGAGAGATCATTTTCTCTATTGAATTACTCTAAATCAAAATTAGTACTCAGCCATGATAACCATATATGTGAACAGTTCTATGAATAATGCCATATAGGTGAATAGTACCATATACTGAATTTTTTTTTACGAGTATTACAAAAAGAATTAGTGGGAAGTTTACCTTGTTTTCTCTTCCTTTCGGTAGTGGTTGGTCACCGAAGACTCGAACTTTCACAGAGATCAGTGGCTGAAAGCTTGGGGTGGTGCTCTCAGGTGAAGGAGGTGGGGAGAAGTGAGAGCTAGGATTAGGGGGAGGATGGTATGCTTAAGGGAGGAGAGAAAATTGGCTGAAGTTGTGTATGTGGGGGGCTTATATACTCATCCAAGGGAAATTACTATTTTGCCTCTTTGTTTTAATCCTGATCAAATAAGTAGTGGCAAAAATCATAATTTCTCTAGCTTGGTATTCTTCAACACACACAAGACACTACACATGTCCATGCCCAATTTCTCAACTCTTAACACACCACTATCTTTATCTCCCTTTTTCCTTAAAGAGCGTTGCTTAATATTTTTATTTCACCCTAGTCCCTTCATGGTCCCTTCATCCATCTACCTTCCTTTTGTTACATGTACACCCTCATCCCTTGGCCATTTACTATTCCACATACAACACCACATTTCAACCATGAATTCCTTCCTTATAAACAAAAAATTTTCCCACATCTAATTACTTGATCAAAGATCCAATTACACTAATACTCGAGGTCCTTAGGTATTACAATACTTCCCCCTTAAAAAAATTGAGTCCCCAAATTTCAACATCCTTTGTAAACTTGTTTGACTCATATGACTTCTTGTTTTTAACAGATAATTCTTGGGTTATCACCTTTCACGTTATAATCTCATACCCTTGTATCAAGCATGTTTGCCAAGAAGCATACCAAACATACACTGGCGTACTAGTAAAAGATACTTCACACATGGGATATCACTCGACAAAAATCAAGACATACACCTCTTTAAATATGTGTATATAAGGATGACATGTTTTGGTCTTTTTGGGTTAATGCCCTTGACCACCTCGATTTTACCGATTTACTCTTTTAACTTGTATATGTTGTTCATCTATACCGAGTATCCAATCAGTACCTTAGTTGTACCTTACTCTAGTTATCATAAGCATAACATCTCACACAAGGGTTCCACTTAGTGGAATTATCATTCTAATGCAAAGAGAATGTGAAACACTTTCATTTTCCTTACGCCATTCCCATCATTATGCAAGCAACCAAGAGGTCCCATTGAAATCCATACACTACACATTCATCATTCCTACTTCCCATAATTTCGAGGTTAGTCCTTACCCAAGTGCTGACATAGCCTTTCACAGTAGGTACTCTCCAACATGCCATAACAGAGTCAGCTTAATCCATGCAAATAGTGATCTTAATCGTGTTTTATAAAATATCTCTATTATGGCATGTAGAAGACTCTTGTCAAGAACTGCACTTGGGATAAGAGACTTGCCTTGATGACAATCCTACTAGGATCAATTATCATACTTTTCTCATACTTGCATCATCTATTTAGACCATTCGATAGTGTCTCCTTTCTTCTTAAAGGATAGGGGTGGAGTTCCCTCGGAACTTCCCTATTAAGATCAAAGCAATCTCTTAAGCCAAGATCTCCTCCCATAATCACGACCTTTCCAATGCAAGGCCTAGCCCTTCTAATTCACAAGGCCATTTGTACTTTGGCAAGCATCGATTATACCTTACATTCTTGATCTATAATCCAGGGGATTTACCATCATTTTTAACCCTCAAGGTTCAAACTCAAGATCCATACACTATACATCGTCCTCTCCCATTATTTCAATTCCTATGGCATCCTTTCTCTTTTCCTTGAGAGGTTTCACACCTTCACCATTCCAATCATAGAAGAGTCCAAATGGACCAGAGAGCGTTTGATAAACTTGAGCCAGCTCTTATCAATTACTCATCGTATTTCATTTTAACGTGATTCTCATTTTCCTTTACCTCTGGAGAAGTCGCATTGATAAATCTTACTACTTACCACATTTGTCTTGCTAGCGATCCTGATCTTCCTAACCATATGGTTACCTATAACCTTTCTCTTGTCGAGGAAAGCATGTCTCAACATAACCAAAAAGCCACCTCACCTAGAGGTATCCCGTATCCAGATCTACCATATCCTCCAGGAGTATGTTCTTAACTCTCCTTAACTACTGCTCAAGCCGGGGCTATTACCCAGGTAATCTCTCTACCCACATGGGATTCATCATGTCAAGGAAACTGGACCATGCCTACATAATTATTAACCCACTGGCTACTCCCAGGGTGATTCATCTCATGATCACAACACATATACATAGCACATATATGCCACACATGTATATAGATATAACACATATAGCATAATCACAATCACATATTATACATAGGTCATGAAACATAAGTAAGGTAATGTACCTGCACTCACTGGATACGGTATTTGAACCTCCCACGAGTAAGTATATACATCAGGTCTATCCCAGACCTCCCATAACCTTGCCTCTTCCTTCGGGTCATTGTCAACTCTTAGATTAGCCTCTCTTCTCTTAGGAAATATAGAGGATATTCCAAAAGTAAAAGGGAAAAGAGGAGCCTTTTGTCTTAATCCTGACGCCAACCGAGGGTATTCTATCTTAATATGGCTCGCTCGACCACATCGATTGCAAACGAACCTTGTGTGACGACACATTCCATGATAAAATTTTCCACATATCTCAACTTGAGCATACCTTGCTCAATTCCAGATGAATCCTGGAAATATGTAGTTGTTTCCTTGTCACCATTTGAACCAACCCTCTTGTTACAACCCATAGGTTTCGTTGACGTCAAAGGCTCTCCTACATCACCTTTCCCCTGCTTCTCTTTCTTCTCTTGCTTATCCCGTTCTACCTCCATCATCTTTGAAAACAAGATGGTGTTTAACATTGCCTCATACGAAGGGCACATCTCTATTTATAGTCCCACAAGTTGACACAGTGACGGACAGAGACCCCAAATAAACCTTCTCACCTTTTCTCTTTCATCATAGAGCACGTAGGGGGAAAACTATGCCAAACGGTTAAACTTAGTATCATACTCTTGCATCGTCATGGGTCCTTGCTTCAGAGTCTCAAACTCATGAGCTTTTGCAAGGTGCATGCTCTAATGTATAAACCATTCCAAGAATACTCCTTTGAACTCTTTCCACTCCATTAGTGAGGAATTTAGGGTTCTGCCACCCCTCCCCTCATGCCACCAACTACAAGCTTTTCCCTCCAATTGAAATGTGGCTAACTCCATAATCTTGTAGTCATCACCTTGTACCACCCTTTTAATCTTCTCCATTTTCTCTAGGAACCTTAAAGAGTTCTTGGGATCTATTGCACCAAAAAAAAAGTGGGTGGATGAAGTTTCAGAAACTCTTTAATCACCACAAAACTTTCTCTTATTTAAGGGACTCGCACAGGTTAAGGTTCCATCTCCAGTTCCCTCTCATGACACATGTTTATTGATCTTTGCACTTCTCTGGTGATTTCAAATAGATTCCATGTTCTGGCCTTGCCACTCTCCTCCTCAAGGCCTTAAGATACATGTGCTTATCGCTACTTGAGAGGTATCTCGACTGGGTCATTCACGGACTTGAGGAAGACCATAGAAAAGAACAAGACACGAAAAGGAAGAAACACATCCGACAGGGCCTTTGGTGGAGACATCTCTCTACAGTTGAGCCCGGGTACACAATGATAGAGGAAGACCCACTAAGGTTACCTTGCTTTGTAATTGGTAGGAGACTTAATCCCATTACTCTTATACCAACTTTGTCACCAGCTAAAACGTGGCACATGACTGGCATGGATGATGCCTAGCTTGCACTACCATAAGTCTAACTTTCACTTAGAATCCTTATACTTTTCATTTTCTCAACTATCTTTTGGCTCAAAAGCAAATTAACTTGTAGCTAAAAAAATGAATGTTCCTTTTCCTTCATAAAATAACTATTTCTACACTTAGCTTTTCATAATCTCAAATCATAAATTACAATTTTTTTATGCTAGTTCCTACTATTTCCTTTACATAAATACAAATCATGGTGTGACCTACCTAATTTTAGAGCTTTTCTAAAATTTTTTAACTGGACATAAATCTAAGGTACTCTACCTTACCCCGAACAATGGGGGGTATTCTCAGCTCATACGTGTCACGTCCCAATCTGGGCACGTAACCAGTACAGTAAATGGGAAAACCACCAGAATATCTGTAAGCTTATTCTATACTCAAACAACACTAAATCACATAACATCCACGCCAACACATACCAATAAAGGAAGAAAAGCTCTTTATCCAAAGAGCAATTTCCATGCATGGTAATAACTTCCAAGAAACATTCAACAATTTTTCATTCAACAGACATAAGAAAACATCATCTTATACTTTACATTCATAAACAAGATTACCTAGATGACCTACGTGACTCCAGAGTAACTCCAGATGAAAATTTAACTTACGAAAACTTTATAAACACTTACTTCTGGATAAAAAGGGGGTCTTGCTATAGGATGACACTTCCCTCATGCTAGTATTCTAAACCGATCACCCGCTCTAAAATAGTAAATAGTATGAATGAGTCATAGACTCAGAGAGCAAGATACTAACCTCTAAGTAATTTTTTTATCGATTCTTTTTATCATACGTATATAATTATTAAATAATAATAATAATAATAACAATAAGTTCAGTTAAGTACATAACATACCTGCACATTTCGTTCTTTATTTCATTATGCATCAATACGCACCTGTATCATCATAAAAACAGTTACTGAGTAGATGATAACAATAGACATACAAAGATGTTTACACACATATATACATGTAATCATGTTCCACCATAATCAAGGCATTTGCAACCTCAGAGGTATTACATTCAAACCATTCTCTCACAAATTATGGAAGTCAAATTGGATTATTGTCACATTCAAAATCAAAGGCACACAACCAATCAAACAAATATTTTATTCATACAAATTTCCTGTACCAATTAGGTCGTCTAGGGTGCCACTTGAGTGTTGCCCACGGCCTTTACCGCATTTGCTCTTATTGTTCCAAGTATAAATCTCCACCCTTATGGCTCCATGTAGATTTTTCCATTAGATGCACCACCATGCCTTTCATTTCTTTCTCACACACAAGCACATTCATAAATCAAAATCTCATATCCATATCAAATACTCATCCATAATATATCTCATCAACTATAAATGCATATATTCAACAATTCAAGTATGCCACGACTTAGTTCATTTTCCATATTATTCACAATTCTTAACATAATCTTAACACAAAAATACATCACATAATCGAGAGTTTACAATTATCCCATATAAAATCCTCATCACATAGTAACAATTTAGTATACAGAAGAATCACAACTTTCTTACTATGTCAATCATAAAGTTAGAGTACCTATATATATTTGTTGAATGCCAAAATTGAATCTTCTAAGCAACCTCTTGTAAAATAGGTATATACCTCGTAACCAAATAGCATAAGAATTTGTATATGTATATACATATATCCCTTAAATCTTAGACTTAATACTTCATCCTTTCTATGTGTATATATATGTAATCCATTTATACATTTCCAAGGAATGGTGGAATGTATATGTACATCTACAATTCTAAGTTTCCTGGTAAATCAGTGACAACAGATATATTCACATAGGTACATACAAATATATATATATATATACACATTTACACATTTAGATGTATAGTCTTCTCATGTCCAACCAAGAAATAAGACAATCATGGTATATATATATATATATATATATCCACACACAGGACTTAAACTAATTACGTTTCAACCGTTGTTTCTCGAAGACTAAACGTTATCACTTGAAACATCATTGGAGTGAATTTGTTTAAGAATAAGAAAAAATTACAAGAATAGTTCTTTATTGTGTTATCTCTCTTTCTACTTAACATATAGGTAAAGCTCTCTTAAAACCATTTTAATTTTCTCAAAAAGACCACACATGTTCTATTTAGGACAGAATTCGGACTCCAAATTTCATAAATTTTCTGGGTAGTAACTACAACTCCAAAATTTATGAATTTTTGTAAAAAATATGCTTAACATGTCTAGAATCTTAAATAAAAATTTTCGAGAAAAATAATACAATTTGCCCTTTCAAAACCTTGCTTTTGTAACTACTGTCCAAACTGTCTCTGCAGCTTCAGGGTCTTGATTTTGCAAACCATTGACCCACTAAATCATCTCTAAAACTCATGAAACTTGATAGGTATATATTTTAGTGTTATTAAATCCTTCTTGAAAAATTTCAAAGCAAAACATGACTATTTGGGCAGTCTAACATAACTTTTACTAAAACAGGTCAGATTGTTCTAATTTCTGAGGTAGTTTTGGTTTCTCTAATATTTGACCTAGAAATTGCTTCTCAAACACTATGAAACTATCCATTTCACAGATACACATGCCAAGGAATGCCTCATAAAAATTTCAAGCCAAAAGGACCTAGTTTGAATATATTTCTAACTTAGGAAGCATACCAATAGTAAAGCTGTCTTGTTTTGGTCAACAAAGCTAATTGAGTGAGATTGGGATATCTAATGAAGTTAGATTCTGATAAATTTTGGGAGGAAATTTCTATTATATCCATACAAGTAGCACACCAAAATTCAAATGGGTTGGAGTTCATTTGATGCCTCAAACAGTCCCAAAACTTCAGTAGCAACAGATAACAGACATTAGGCAAGTTCAATTTCACAATTCATAACCTTGCATAATTTCTTATCTTTTGTTTACTAAATCAAAGGGCACTTCTTTGGCTTACTCAATTCTCTTCCTATGATCATTTAGCTACTGAATCACCAATAGGTCACCAATTAAATGACACAAAAGAAGGAATATTAACTATGGTCCTATATACCTAACACAATTATTTAATTACCAAATCATTTTTAACCCTTGCATACCTATAATAGTTAGGCACATCAATTTAATGTAAAGAAAAGGTCAAGTTTCCACCTAAGTTCCACACCTATCCAAAGAAGCATTCCAAAATTCAATCCTTTCTATCATTTTCCAAGTAACCAGAAGTTCCTTGAGAAGTAAGAAAAAAAAAAATGAAGTTTCAACAGAATTGATGCAGAAAAGAATCCAAAATATTCATTGTCCTCCATGAGTTTCTAATTTAGTTCTGTCTCACCCTTCTTTTCAATCCCAAACAAAAATCATAATTAAGATAGCCAGATCAAATTTGACCACCAAAAGAATCACTAAAATACAGTAAAGCATTACAAATTTTTGTTTACTCCCAAGAGAAAACATCTTCAGATTTATGAATATATAAATACAACGTAGAAAATACAAAACTTTTTTGTCCATAGCTATATGTCTATAATGTCTCAATTTACACTCCTTTCGGTCATTCCAAATCCATTACCAAAATTTATCATTTAACACACACAAATTATCCCTTCAAATCCAAACAAAAATGAAAATAAAACTCTGCAAGAAGGCATTTAAATCTAGTGTTCTCACCCATTTCAAATTGTTCTGTCATTTTCTCCTTTCCACTCTCGGATACAGCACTGACGACAGTAATTCAATTCTTTACCCCAACAAATTTATGCTCTGATCTTCATGGCTAACTGGGAGCTTCGAAGAAAAAGGAAAAAAAAAAAGAAAACGAGAGAGAAAGGATACTCACTATGAGATGGTGATAGAGAGCAATGGCGAGTTCAACTACTGATTCCTTCCTAGTCGTTTTCTCTATACTTTGCATCTCTGTTTCTCGGCCAAGCAGCAGGGGAAATCGAAAGAAAGGGAAGAAGAAGGGAAGGGGATGGTTTTCCGGCGAAGGGGATGATGATGGTGGCCAATCGTGGCCACCAAAGTTCAATCTCTCACTCTCTCCCTTATTCTCGGTCTCTCTCTCTTCCTTCCTAGCCATGACCATAGTGTGCGTGTATGTTTATTGCCTAGAAGCTTCAAGGGTTCAGATGAAGAACTATGACACATGGCATCATCTCATAAAAAAATTGAGACACATGGCAACATCTCCAAATGCCATCTTGCACATCTCCTTTTTGAAATTATACAAAACAACCTTCCTTAAAATAAGTTTTCATTTAGATCCTTAAAATTTTGTAAAAATTTCAAATTTCACCTGAAATTCAAAATTATATTTTTACCACTTCTTATCTTATATTTTCCATTAATTTAATTCTCCCACTTAAATTAAGATTTTTTTCAAATAAATTCTCAGAAATCTATTACTATTTTATTTCCTATTACAAATTAATTCTCAATATATCGACACTTTCACATTTTAATTCATAAAAAAATTCTTTTAATTTTAAAGGTCCACTGCACCATTTTAAAATATGAGATATTACAATACGTCATCAGGTTATTAGAGTTTTCTGTACCTGAAACTATGAGGGGGTGAATCTGACAACTTGACTTACCAAAAATAGCCATACCTCAATAGATACACTTAACTATGTATGCTACAAGAAGAATACATATAATAGATTCATGAACATATGAATATTTACGGATAACTATGCATCATCATTATCGACATGTCAAGTTTCATGATACACCTAACACTTCAACTAGTGTTAGAAGAATTGACATATAAAACATGTCACCAATATAGTTATCCTGACTTCTTTTTAGTTCATGAAATCAATATCCTCATGCAATCATCATTTCATACATTTCATCACAAGGTGTGGCAACATAATAACACAACATATCTATTTACTTCATAGTGGAAAGCACACTCCACTAGATCTCATAGGTCTCTACAAACCACATCCTATCGAACCTCATGGGATTTCTGAGGCTAACTAGTATTGGGTTTCATAGGCCTCAATGGATGGTGTCATGACCAAAATTCTGAGCACGTGACCGGCACGTTGACACGAGTCTCTGTCATTGTAAGCCTACACAAACTCTCTATTTCTAGCCCCTTTTTAAGAATTTATGAATATCCATAAATTAAGTTCTTTATTTCTCAAATATTAAATAACGTGTGAATATATTTAGAATTTCTCAGGAAAAGAGATATGCAAAAATCAAGCAAAATAGATACAAAGCTGCCAGTGTTCCAACACTGAGCGTTGGCCTAGCAGAGAGTGACCTCACCTCTGTCTCGTTGGTGCTGGGCACTTATACCCAGTGCTCAGCGTTGCCATGGTTGGCATTGGGCGCTGGCCCTTGGCACTCAGCGCCTGTCTTTCTGAAGCCAGTCCTGCTATTTCTTGTAGGCTGACGCTGAGTGCCTGATTTTTGTCACTTAGCCCTGGCTTGCAGAACAATGCTAAACCTTCTTAAATTTTTTTTGGTTTTTCTTCTGAAATTTGAGGCAACTAAACAAACACACGTAAGTAGATATTCCCATGCCTTAAACGATATATTTATGTGCATACAAGGGAAAAAGGGACTTACCTGGATTCCTTTCATTCTCCCATAATTCATATTTAACATTTAAATCAAATAATTTACTTAAACTCATGAATTCACATAATCAATCATCACGTTAGTAACCCATGCAAATATCCTTGCAATTCCCATAAATTCGATGCCATAAATTATTGTAAACTTAATCTTCTTTGTCAATTAATTTAATTACAAAACCAATTAAAATGGTTAATCCACCTCAAAACCCCTAGATGTTCTAGTTAACTACAAAACTTCCTAACTTGACGAAAATAAAATACTAATGATATGAGACCTATCCAACAAAGAGATAGTCCAATGGCAACTCTAGTCCTCTGGCAGAAATTCCTTTTTTGTTACTTGATCTAAAAAAATAATAAACTAACGAGTGTGAGATAAATATATTAGTGAGTGAGTTAATCCCCAACCTAATAAAATCCGCCATGCTAAAATAATAAAATAAATTCATAAGCATACATCATGAAATCATAAGGAAAGATACATACCAAAGAGATTGCAATTCAACTCAACCAATCAAAACCAATGTAATTAGTACTCGTCAATGGCAACCAACCCAAAAGTGCCTGTAGGCCCACTTAACTAATCTTATCAAACCTGCCATGACGCACAACCTCATCCTCTACTGTCAGAGCACCTCACAGGTCCAAATCCTGAACTCGGCTCATCTCCCTACCAAGGAAATCATTGTCTCCACTCTCAAAGGTCGAGGCCATTTTATCATCCAAATTTCCTGCCAAGACATGGAAAGGGGTACTATTCTGCTCAAATACAATCAAAGTTCAACCAATTTCAAACAATCATCCATATAATTGTTGATATATTCATCAATATATCCATCAATATAATCATCAATATAATCATAATTCCAATTTCCACCAGATAACCATAAATTATCCCAAATCATAAGTAATCATTTTTTCTCATGAACCATGTCTTTTCCCTAACGTTTTTCATTAGCAATTTCATCAATAATTGAATTCAATACTTTCTTCAAACTCATCCAAATTTCCACATGAATTCCCCTTTTCTCACCATGATTTTTGCCTATTTCAATACTCTATTATTTTAACATTTAAGATGATAATAAAGAGGGGTTAATTCACTCACCTGGATTCCAACAAATCCGTCTGATCAAAAGCAGTCAAGCTCTTCAATTGTGAAAAAGAAAACGTGTTCTTTGGAATTTTTATGTTTTTGGAAAAGAAAAGACTTGATGTTTGGGTTTGTGTTCTTGTTGTCACTTTAATCTTCGAAACCCAAAACGAAAATAATAAAACTTACCTTGATCTCCTTTAGAACTCTTGGATGATAGTTTCCCTTGAAGTTTCCAAAAGTTTGCAATTTATGTGTCTTTGTTTATGGAAAAAGTGTTTTGGCCGAGAAAGGAGTATAGAAAGAACAGAGAGAGATAGGAAGAAAAGGATTGTATTTGATATGTTTGTTTGATACAACTGAGCCTAAATTTTATACGCTCCTAAAAGATTCTAAAGAAAAAACATAATAATGTTAATAACTATAAGGACCACTAAGTAGACAACAGACAACTGTACAATAATTAAAAGTTTGTAAAGTTACAGATAGATAATAATTGAGAATAAAACATAATAATTTGAGAATATTTCAACACTCACCCTCAAATTGGATCATAAATGTTAATCATTTCCAACGTGTTGATGAAATTCTCAAAACATGTTCGAGGAAGGCCTTTGGTGAAGATATTTGTTGTTTGTTGATCAGTGGCGATATAGGTTAGACAGATTATCCCATCTTGAAGCTTTTCTTTGATGAAGTGTCTATCAACTTTCACATGCTTCGTTCGATCGTGTTGGATAGGATTTAAAGAGATATTAATTATTGCCTTATTGTCACTAAAAAGTCTAATTGGTAGCATATCTTCTCTTTTTAACTCTTCTAATAGCTTCTTTAGCCAAAGTCCTTTATAGATCCTATGAGCAATTGCTCGAAATTCGGCTTTAGCACTACTTCGAGCAACCACATTTTATTTTTTACTTCTCTAAGTGACGAGATTTCTCCATACAAAAGTGCAATACCTTATTGTTGACCTTCGATCTTCTTGTGATCCAACCCAATCTGTGTCTGTGAACACATCTATGCCTTGTCTTTCACCCTTTTTGAAGAAAAGTCCTTTTCTAGGAGATCCTTTGAGATATCATAGGATTCTATACACAGCTTCTAAGTGGACTTCTTTGGGAGAATGCATGTGTTGGCTAACCATACTGACTGCGAAGGCAATATCAGGTCTAGTATAAGAAAGATAAATTAATTTTCCAATTAATCTTTGGAATCTTTCTTTGTTAACTGGTTTTCCATTGTCTTCTATCTTATTACCGGGATCCATAGGTGTATCACTTGGTTTGCAACCAAGCATTCCAATTTTAGTCAAAAGATCAAGAACATACTTCCGCTGCGAGACACTAATGCCCCTACTTGACCTTACAATTCCATGCCAAGAAAATAATGCATGCCCTCGAGATGTTTTACTTCAAATTCTATGGTAAGAACTCCTTTAAGTCTTTTAATCTCAGTTGATCATCCTATATGAGAACAATGTCATCCATATAAACAATAAATATTGACTTTAATCCTTCCTTACTTTGTCTGGAAAAAAAGTGTGTGATCTGACCACCCCTGAATATACCCTTGTCTCAGTAGGACTTTTGAGAATCTATCGAACTACACGCTTGGTGACTATTTTAGTCCATACAATGATTTCTTCAGCTTGTAGACTCTTTCCTCTCCTTGTTCGCTGAAACCTGGTAGGATTATCGTAAATATTTCTTCTTCCAGCTTTCCATTTAAGAACACATTTTTTATGTCAAGTAGAGATGCCAATCTAAGTTAATTGCCAATAACAAGAGGACTTGTACAGTGTTTAGCTTAGCCACAGGTGCAAAAGTTTCAGTATAATCAATGCCATAGATTGTGCAAAGCCCTTAGCTACCAGAAGAGCTTTGTAGTGTTCAATTGTCCCATTGACTTTATATTTTATAGTGAGCACCCATTGGCATCCGATAGCCAATCAAATCCCATATATCATTTTTTTTCAAGCTTTTATTTCCCCCATCATAGCTTCCTTCCACTCAAGATGTCTCAATGCCTTACATATATCTTTCGAAATTTCTATTTTATCAAGGTTACATGAAAATGCATAGAAATTGGGTGAAAGAGCATTATATGAGATAAAATTTGAAATGGGATGAAGAGTAGAAGACCTTGTCATTTTTCATAAGGTTATAGGCAAATCATCATTAGAGAGTTTAGGATTACCTTTTCTTGAGGGAGGAGAATTATCTAGGCCTATCACCGAGGTTGACTCTTGTGGTGCCTTAGAGGTGAGTTCTTCCTTTTTTAGCCTTGTGAGTAGACAAGTATTTCCTAAACAAATTATGATGGTTCTTCCCTTGTGTTCAAGTCTTCTTTTGTGGATGGCATACTAGGTGGAGGAGAATTATATTCAGCTAGCCTTTCTTCATATTCAAAGAAACTATCTTCATTAATATCACTCTCCCCCTAAAGAGATATTTTGGTGAAGTAGGGTTGGTTTTCGAAAAAAGTGATATCTATACTCAAATAATTTGCCCGTTAAGAGGTTGAAAGATTTATAACCTTTATGGGATGGAGAGTAGCCTAGGAAGATACATTTGATAGCTCGAGGATCAAGTTTATTGTGTGTAATGTGGTTATGAACAAAAGCTATGCAATCAAAGACTTTTAGAGGTAGGTCGGGTGAAAGACTGGAAGTAGGAAATGGCTCTTTTATTCTATGAATAGGATACTCATATGAGAAAATATTACTGGGCATCCTATTTATGAAGTATGCAGAAGTTAAAATGGCATCTTCCCAAATATTTTTGGTATATTGGTAGTGAACATTATGGCACAAGCAATATCTAAAAGGTGCCGATTTTTTCTTTTAGTAATCCCATTTTGTTATGGAGTGTAAGGGCATGAACTTTGATGAATAATGTCATGATGCTAAGATAATCCCTTAGGGTGGAATTAAAATATTCATTGCCATTCTCAGTTCTTAAAATTTGAATTTGAGTTTGAAATTGAGTTTGGATCATGGAGTGAAAATTTGTAAACACATTTCGAACATCTATTTTATCCTTTAGAAGATATACCCAACAAACCTTGGTGTGATCATCTATGAATGTTACAAACCATTTTGATTACGTGATGGCCCCCATAAGTCACTATGAATAATGGTAAATGGTTTAGAAGGTTTATAAGAATGTTTTGAAAAAGAAGTGCAATGGTGTTTTGTAAGTTCACAAAATTCACACCGAAATTCAAGAATTCCTTTATTCTTAAATATGGATGGTAACAAATATTTTAAATATGAAATATTTGGGTGTCCCAACCTAAAGTGCCATAACAGAAGTTCTTTGTCCCTAGGAGTAGAACCAAACCCATAATTTGCAACTTGATACTCTTTACTCATTTTGGAGTTGTTGAAGTAATAGAGTCCCTCACACTCTTTAGCACTGCCAATCGTCTTCCTCGATGATAGATCCTAAAATACACGTGAGCATGATAGAAAGTTAGCAGAACATTTTGAATGTTTTGTTAATTGGCTAACAAATAGCAAATTACAAGATAGTCTTGGGACATGGAGGATAGATTCAAGAGTAATAGAATTAGAGAGTCTAATACTTCCTTTTCCAACAACGGGTGAAAAAGTCCCATCTGTAATTTTAATTTTCAAATTTCTGGCACAAGGTTTATAAGATGAAAAAAGGTAATGATTTGCAGTCATGTGATCAGAAGCACCTGAGTCAATTATCTTAGGAGATTTATTGATGGAAGTATTAAGCGCCTGTAAAAAATTACCTTTCTTTGCTAAGGAACTAGAAGAAGTAGATGATGACTGATTAGTAATATTAGCGAACATTTTACAAATTTGTTCCATTTGTTTGGCACTGAAAGAATTTTGACTTCCTTTTGATTGTTCACTATTTTCCAAGGAAACCTGATACCCATTGTGGTTCTTATGCTGCTTCGGTTTCCAATTAGCCAACTTGCCATGAATTTCCCAACAATTATTTTTGTATGGCCTGAATTTTTGCAATGCTCACAATAAGGCCTCTTTTTTATTTGGCCCATTATTTTGGGCCCCAATATTTTGAAATCTATGTGCAACAAATCCCATCATACTTTGAAATTTATTATCCCCATTTTCAGACCCAAAACTTGCCACATTTGGCCCGTTTAGGCTTAACCCAATTAGGCCATAAAAGTCTAACCCAGTTGGTTTATTAACATCTAACTTGGTTTGCCCAAGATAACCCCACCTAGCTTGCCCGATTAATGTAGGTACAAGGTGTGATTTAGGGCCATTTCCAGTCTTCTTCAACATCACTTTCCTTCTCTGTTCTTCTCACTTTACTTCTGTGAAAACTTCTCGAAGCTCTGGCAGTGGTTTCTGACCAAGGATGCTTCCTCTCACATCATCGAGCTTGGGGTTATGACCAGCAAGGAATTCAAAGACTCTCTTAGATTAAAGTCTCTTTTGGTACATGATGCTATTATCTAAGCACTTCTAAGTCTCGTCCAAATTTGCATCAAGCTCTTGCCATAACATCGCCATCTCTATGAATTAGGTAGTAAAATCTTGTTCTCCTTGCTTTGATCTCCATAGCTTAGTTTTAATTTCGAAAATCCTTCCAAAATATTCTTTGTCTAAGTAAATTTGGTGGACAGCTTCCCGGATGGCTTTGCAGGTCAGCAAGAATAGGTAGAATCTCCCTATTGCTGATTTCATTGAATTTACCAGCCATGCCCAAATCATGGAGTGCTCTGATCTCCATTTCCGAGGATTGGTCTTGGGTTCCTTGATTTCTCCATTAAGGTAACCATCTTCCCTTTTTCTTCTAAAAACAATATGACTAACTGAGCCCATGGACGGAAATTTGTTCCATTGAGTTTTTCTATTGAGAATTGAAAGGATGAATTTTCATTAAAATTTATGTCCTCTGTTTGGTTGTAAGAGGTTTTGGATTCCCTCTCGCTCTCTTTCCTGTTTGTCATTGAAGGACAAGAATCAATAACATTGCTTTGATACCATATAGAAAGAACAGAGAGAGAGAGATAGGAAGAAAATGATTGTATTTGATATGTTTGTTTGATACAACTGAGCCTAAATTTATACGCTCCTAAAAGATTCTAAAGAAGAAACATAATAATGTTAACATCTATAAGGACCTAAGCAAACAACAAACAACTGTACAATAATTAAAAATTTGTAAAGTTATAGAAAACATAATAATTTGAGAATATTTCAACAAGGTGTGTGTGAGAGAGAGCATGGGGTGAAGGAAAATTGTAGGAGTTTGTATCAAGGGCTTTGTTTTTTTCCCCCTTTTCTCTTTGATTGGGGGCTTTGGACGTGGTGCATTTGAAATATGGGAGGAATTGGAATTGGATTTTGTTGTTGTGTGAATGGTGTATGCCGAAAGAAGGGAGGTGTTTAAGTTGTGTATGAAGTGAAAGGTGCATATATATGTGATTTGGGAGTTGATGTGAAGAGGTTAGGAATTAGATGGAGTAGGTCTTGGTGTGTGAAGAGGTGGGTGGTGAGGTGCGTATGTGATGGATTGAGAGATAAAGTGGGGAGCTTCTTGGTTTGAAAGTTGAATTAAGTAGTAGATAGTTGTTTAAGTGTCTAATTTAGGGTTCTAGGGTTTCTTTTTGGTTTTAAGATAGTTTAGTTAATTTAATTTAAAGGTTAGACTACCCAGATTTTAATTATCTACAGCTATAGTGAAAATAAGGATTTGTAAAAATATTTTAATAGTAAATTAATAGAATTGTTTAAAAAGAATTCTCCTAATTAGGATATGTTAGCTTGGAAAGATCTTAAATAATTGTTTAGTTTATTTTGATTTCTTTTAATCTAATATCTTTGTTGTTACTATTACTAATATCTATTTAATTAATCCTTATAATCTTTCGATATCCATTGTAGCTCATACGATTAGTATTCTAGCTGGTTAATTTATCAACTTGCATTTTTATTAATTTTTCAATTTTGTATTCTTATTAATTCTTTTCTGTTCAAATTTCAGAATTCAAACTTAGAGCATCTGCAGTGGTAATGCTTAAGATGTTTTTAAATTTAAGAACAGATTCTTATTTCAGTTTATCACTGTAATTCGCTACATTGGCTGCCATGTGTAAGAATGGTTCTTATACAAGAACTGGTTCTTATACAAAAAGTAATAGTAAAATAATCAACTCACAATAAATGTTAGTAAAAAGTAGTAAATGCTAAAGTAGTAGAGAGTTGATTGTGTGACCATTTATGAGTTCTTAAGAGGTTCACCACTGTAGTGGAGAGTTGCTTAAAGTTGTGGAGAGTTGCTTAAGCTGATGTAATATTGTGGGACCCATAAGAAGAACCTAAATAAAGTTCACCAATAGATACTTTTAAACATCCAATCCTAGATTGTGTAAACAAAATCTAAGATCTTACTTCAAATATTAGAAGGTATATTTTAGATTTTTCCTTTTCATTTATTTTCGTAATTCATTAAATTTTTCCTTTTATACTTTCCTTGTATATAATTATTTCTTAATTACAATCATATATTCCAAATAATATCTAAAGTTTTACTCGTCATTTTTGCCTTGTTATTTCACCTCTAGGTCCCATAGAATTTCCTCCATTTTATAAATATTTCTCATGAAAATCCCAAGCATCACCCGTAATGAAGGTTCACCTCCATGACTCAACGTTAAAACAATCTCATCCATAACAATAATTCATAACTCATAACACAAGAATATTTTTCAATATTCACTACTCAGACAAAGCCATAGTTTCAAATAGATTTGCTTCACTAGTCTATTTGGTGCCCCAATGCAACACATCAGTGTATATATATATATATATATACACATATATACAAATATAACATTTACATATGATTCAGTATTCTCAACTCTCAAGGATACAAAATTCTCCTTTTTATTCATTCAGAATATATCGACATTCAAGTACAAAAATATTCCATACACTTTAAGAGGTAAAATACTAGGAAATAAAATCATATAATAGTAAGACTAGATCCCTCATCTCAACTTCCACCTAGCTAATCCTCCTCAAGAGATGTGGAAGATGCTCCAAAGAATCCACTTCTATGACTTAAAACATGTCAAGGTCACAAGAGAAGACAAAGTTCTAGTAACAATCGGTCGATTGCCCTCTTTGCTGGCTATTGACTGGCAAGGTACCACAAGTCCTAACTTGAGATCAATCGATCGACTAATATCACCATACCAGTCAATAGTCAATCGGTTGTCCCGTAGACATCAAAATCTTACTATCAAAATATTCCAATCTTCAATCCAATCCCAACTTTGATCATTTCTCATGATTTTTCTCCATGGACTTTCATTAATAAAGTCCAGAAATCATTTACATACTCAAGTTACATTCAAGAATCAAAGCTTGAATCCATGAAAATCTCTTCTAACAACCCTAACTTCCAAAACTTTTCTGTCATGTTTTCCAATCCACAATTTCCTTATTTTTAATCATAGTTTCTACAAATTTCTTGCTCCAATTCATTCAATAAACATCTAAGAAAGGTTTTAGATCATTAATCTAGCTTAGAACTCCCAAGAACACTCATTCTCACCTCTAATGCCCACATACACAAAAATGGGGTAGAAAAAAAATGAGTGGGAAGTTTACCTTGTTTTCTCTTCCTTCCTTATATGAACCTTGGTGCAATGCAACAAGACCCAAATTGTGGAAAAGAATAAACAATCTGGAAAGTCTAAATTTAGATTCAAAAGATCTCGACCCAATATTTTACTAGAAGTATGAACCTTGGTATAAGAAAGGAAGTTGGATGCCACACTCAAGAAAAAGGAAGAAAGTGTAAGTCTCAATTGAATGCCACAAGACAAATATTGATAAGTTCATAAGTTCTTAGAAGAACCAAGTAGTGAATTGCTCACAAATAAAATTCAGAATTCATGTGTGTCTTTCACCATGTGCTATACATAGTGTTTATAGACAAAATAAAAACCCTAATTCCCATATGCATAGGGAATCAATCTAAATAAAAGAAATAAGCAAAATATAAACTAATTGAAAAGCTTTCCTAACAAGCAACTTTATTGATTTAGGTAGTCTAATTATAGAAGATATGACTAAATCAATCAATAAATGTTTTCTAATAACAAGATAGGCAATCTATTTTGAAAATATGACTAAATCAAGAAATTAAATGCTCCTATTTGACTAAATCAATCAAGCGCCCCACTAAATTACTAAAAATAATCTTAATCTGATTCTTGACTCCAATTAGGTGCCTCTTTTAATGCTTCTTTGACCAGGTGTCTCCTTGTTTCCTTAATGCATTTTCGGCCCAAATAAGATGGAATCATGGCTTAACATGCTGAATTAGGTTAATAATACTAGTATGTTTGATTAATTCTAATTCCTTATGGGCTATAGTAGGCGTGGCCCAAATATCTTGAATAAGTCCATTTAATACCTCCTTCATTCTCTTGGCTCTAAAGATTAGGCCTCCCTAATGAACAATGGATCATTTGGGTTTGGAACTTGAACTTCTTGACTTGGGCTACTACTTTGTCCCTTAGACTTTGGATTTGCATAACTTTCGATAGTGGTTGGTCGCGAGAGACTCAAACTTTTGTTGGAGATTGATGGTCAGAGGCCTAGGGCGAAGCTATCGGGTGAAGGAGATGGGGAGAAGTGAGAGCTAGGGCTTCGGGGAAGATGGTTTGCTTGAGGGAGGAGAGAAAATTGGTTGAAGTTGTGTGTGGGGGGGGGGGGGGGGGGCTTATATACTCATCCAAGAAGAGAAATTACCATTATGCCCCTTTGTTTTAACCTTGATCAAATAAGTTGTGGCAAAAATCGTAATTTCTCTAACTTTGGTGTTCTTCAATACACACAAGACACTACACATTTCCATGCCCAACTCTTACTATCCTTATCTCCCTTTTTCCTTAAAGAGTGTCCCTTAATATTTTTATTTCACCTTAGTCCCTCCACTGTCCCTTCACCCATCTATATTCTCTGTGTCAAACGTACACCCTTATCCCTCGGCCACTTACCATTCCACATACAACAGCACATTTCAACCATGAATTCCTTCTTTACAAACGAAATTTTTTCCCACGTCTAATTACTTGATTTTATCCAATTACACTAGTACCGTAGGGCTTCGGGTATTACACACACACTATCTCTTTTAAATGCAAAAGAAATCCTCCATTCTATAAAATTATAAAATTTATCCCATCTAAAAGTTAATAATAAATTCTTTAGATTTTAAATTTATACATAACTCTTTTATTAACATTATAATATAAAATCTTTAACGCCACTTAGTTATATAAGTTAAAAGATACCAAATTAAAAAAAAAAAGGTACGGTCATGTAAAATCTAAATTTTTTTTTGGGAAAAGATGTGAAAAAATGACACAAAATAAAAAGTACGAGCCATTATTTGTCAATTGAGATGTCGTGTGGGATTTTTTTTGACTGCTTCAACTTCTTTTAACATACAGAATATGTAATGTTAATGTTTTACATTTAAAAAAAAAAGCTGATGGGGAAAGTGCACAATTTTCTTTTTGCATTTTAGCTTTATTTTCTTTATTTATTTAATTTTGGATAAAATATTTTTATCTCTCAATCTAATTTCAAGTTTCATTTTCATATTTATTTTAATTTTATTCTAAATTGATCTCCTAATTTCATTTTATATTTTATTTTGGTGATTTAAGTATATTTTGATTGGATTTGATATCTTAACTTTGCTTTAAATTTTATTTTAGTTACTTAATTTTATTTTATTTCAATTTAGTCATTTAACTTTAAAAAAAATATGTAAACATTTTTTAACATAAAAAAAATGCTTAACATAAAAGTTTCATATTGTTTCTTGATGACTTAATTCTAATAGTCTTACATTAACTTGGATCATTTCAATTGTAGTGTTACTCTTTATCATTAAGTAAGCTTTCTATTTTGTTATGTGGAATTTTTGCATTTTTTTGTTTATTGTTATATTATTACATTGATTTAATTAAGACTCTATCATTTACAGTAGTGAACTTTAATTAGGTTCTTATTGTGGTTTTTACAGTGTCAAATCAGTTTAAGTAACTCCCCATCACTTTAAACAATTCTCTACTCCAATGGTGAATTTATTAAGAACCCAATGAGTCTCACAATCAACTCTCCACTACTTTAACATTTATTACTCTCTACTAACTCTACTAATATTTATTGTGAGTTAATTATTTTATTATTATTTTTTGTATAAGAATCGTTCTTACGTATAGCAGCCAACATGGTGAATTACAGTGGTAAACTGAAATAACAACTAGTTTTTAAATTTAAGAATATTTTAAGAATCAGCACTGTAAATACTCTTATATCTTTATATTTCATCAAGAAAATTTGAGTTATCATTATTGTTGTTAAGTATTTTAAGAAACTATAAAAGAATAGAAAATATTTAAGTAGTTGTTTCAAGGTTAAAAAGCTAAATTAAAAGAAAAGAAAATAAAAATAAAAAATAAAATTTGAAAATAAATCTAAAAAATAAAGGCAAAACTTAAAATAGAATTAAAAAAATAAATTAATAACTCCAACTTTATCTCATAATTGGACCAAAAATAAAGTTAAAATCCAATCCAGCCAACCACATATTTCTCGCTTTAAAGCCTAATAATCTCAGTATCCACAACATAAAGTCATTCTTTACTGTTCCCATTCTGCGTTCTTGCTTGCTAAAGATTGTTTCCCAAGAAAATTTCCCTAAAGTCACAATTTCCAGGAAAATGGCACTGTTTTCTTTGATTTTCCTCTGATTTCATTTTATGTGGAAAAATCTGAGTTACTCATGGCCGTCCATACCTATTCACCGGTAACGTCCGTTTGCCCCAAATTTTTGTCCGATCATGTCCCCAACCGGAAGCTGCAGAGCTTTAAACCTTTCACAGAGAGTACTTTGATTAGGTCAAAATTTAGGGTAAGAGTTTCCTGCAGAGTGAAAGACTTTGGGGTTTCCAATTTGGATCAGAATGTAAGTTTGAGGTCTTACGGTCAATTTTCGGCTCCGGTAAAGCAAGCGTCGAGGCAGAGCAAAGAAGAGGAAGAAAAGCAGAGTTACTATTTGAATATGGGCTATGCGATACGGACTTTGAGGGAGGAGTTCCCTGAGCTCTTTTACAGGGAGCTTAGTTTCGACATCTACAGGTCGGAATTTGATTGTTTATATTCATGATTTTGCTTAATGGTCGTTGAGTATCCGAGGGGAATAAGTAAAATTACTGTTACTTTTTCGTATATTTTTGGGTTGTCGCCGAAAGTTTATATTCCTGTCAAACAGTTAAGTGCGATTATTGATGATATAAAATTGAACAATGAATTTGATATTTTTGTCCTCGTTTTTTGTCTGGGGCGTCTATGATCATATACCAGTTCATGATTGTAATTTTATTGTTAACATATATTATGACGTGTGACTGATCGCATGTATCTCATTTAATAACTTATTTATGTTCATATCCAATGGGGGTGAAACTCAATAATTCTGTACAAATGAACTTGTCTTGTTGTTGATAATTTTAAACCATTGATATTATAATTGTGATTAGGAGGGAGCATAACCCAACTAACCCATTCAAACCCGACTAAAAATGTTTATTGCTATTGGGTAGGTACGGGTTTAATGGGTTAATTTTGGCCAAGGTTTTGGGGGGAAAAAATAGTCGGTCTAGTCAGGTAATTCGGATTGACCCAAGTAGACTTGACTAAACCCTACTCGATCTTTATATATATTGAAAAAACCCCTTGTTTACTCTTGATTTCTATGGTCATTTGTCCTTGATATTATATACGTGGTTTCACATTGGCCACTCATTTGTCAGTGCCTTAAATAGAATGCATTTCTATATATCTCATATAATATTATTTGTGATAGAAGCTAAAGGTGTGATGAATTGATAATAGATGTGTTGGGATTGATTGAAAGTAAGAAGTCCCCCATTGCTTAGAAAACAAAGGAGAAGTGGATGCCAAGCCTATATAAGGAGCCCAAGGTCTTTGTTTCAAATTGTACCACCAGTCATAAGCACCTTAAGTTTGTATTTGACTTTGTTTAAATTCCTTTCTTGATCTCTTGTTTTAGAGAATTGAGAGGTGTGGGTTAGATATTTGCTTTAGAGAGTGTGGGTGTAATTGGATTGTGGGGTGCTTGAGAAAAAAGTGTGTTGTAAACATTTTTATAGTGTTTTTTCTAGTTGCCTTTAACAACGGTTATAATTTTTTGTTCGGTTTTGGAGTTTTTACGTTAATTTTTGTGTTGTGATGATTGTGTTTTGTTTTACTTTATCTCCCTCTTTTATTTAAGGCAAGAAGTTCTCAAAGGGGAAATGATTTTTTTTTTAGAGGTGTCAAAATGGGCTAACACGGTCTGTTCAGGTTGGTCCCGAATGGCCTAGCTCTTGGCCCGTTATTTAAAATTGTTGGCCCGACTCACATTTTGCAGGCTAGCGGGCCAAACGGGCCGGTTCGCCATCTCGCACTATTTTTTTGTTTTTAAAATTACTTTTTATTTAAATAAAAACTAATAAAAAATAGATCATTTGCTTAAAAATAGAGAGAAAGATACGGATTTAGAGATTTGAAACTAAAAAAAAAATAAAAATGGAATTATTCTTTTTTTTAATGTTATATTTTCTTATTAATTAATAATTAGAATAAAATGATTATACATATTTGATATGAAATTATCTTCAAATGATGTCTTTTGCTCCTTTTATATTTTGCAACTTAATATATTATTAATATTTAATATATATATATATATATACACATATATAAAATAAAAGTAACTCGCGTGTTAGGCGAAATGGGCTATTTCAGCCCGGTTTTAAACGGGTCAAAAACTAGCTTGCCACACCCCTTAAGCGGGCTAAACGGGCCCAATCTGACAGGTTGAGTCGGTTTTGACAGCTCTACTTTTTTCTCTACAAGACGCCCTCTACTTATCACAATACTTACTCAATTTTTTGTTTGCCTTTAAGCTTTCGTGGTATTGGTATCAGAGGCCAAAGGTGCTGCATTGTCAGCTATTGTGTATTGCCTCCATTTTTAAGATTGGATATTTTAAAATTTGATTAGTGTCGTATAACATCATGACTAGTTTTACTTAGTTATATGCCAGAGCTGTTGCAGATATTATAAACAACTCTCAATTGAGTCCTTAGCTTTGCATTAAGATTAAGGAAAAACAGTACACAGTAGTAGATTTGGAGAACATCATTGGGCTAAACAAGAATGTGACAGTGCGTATATTGTTTATTTATTAAATTTTGGGTTACATCATAGGCTAATAACGCACAAGGCCTGGCAAATATATAGAACTAGGATTAGGAATACACACAGCATCAATTGAGGTGCTGTATGGTTTTGTTCCTGTGCCTAATTTCCACAGAATCATATCTCAAAACTCTTTATGCACTTCTGCTAAATGATAGCAGTGTTATGTCTATTATACAGGGATGATATTGTATTCAAAGATCCTTTGAATACATTCTATGGCATTGAGAATTACAGATCAATCTTCTGGGCACTACGATTTCATGGCAGAATTTTTTTCAAGGCTTTGTGGGTAGACATAAGTAATGTGTGGCAGCCTGTTGAGAACACGATTATGGTTCGCTGGACCATTCATGGAGTACCACGAGTTCCATGGGAGAGTCGTGGAAGTTTTGACGGAATCTCCGAGTATAAACTCGACAAGGAAGGCAAGGTTTTTGAGCACCGAGTTGACAACATTGCTTTGTATTCTCCTCCAAAGTTTGAAGTGTTAGGTGTGGAAGAATTAATTCAATTAATTGGATGCCCCTCAACCCCAAGACCAACTTATTTTAAAATATCTTCATCTTCAAAGAGAACTTGATGTGGCTGAAGTTCTTTAAAATTTTGGTGTAAAATGTAAATGTTGTGGTCCTGGCTGTGTAAAGGATATTAAGCTGTCACCTGTGTAAAGGATCTTCATTGCCTGGCTGTTGTAAGTAGCAAAATATTAAGCCCCGTGTGTATATATATATATATATATACTTTGTTGATCTATTTCTCAGATGTTAACATCAGATTTAGATAGACTTTTGATGAGAATATTGCAATTTTAGAAAATAATTCTTATACATGCATTAGAACAATGGAGTATAACATTCAATATGCATATACATACACAATGCTCACACAAAATATACAGAAGCACAGGTACGGTAAACTAACTGGCCGGCAATTTGAGACATCACTTTTAATGGAAGAGCCGTATCCAGTTTGATCATCATAGTACTTGGACAACAGCATGACTCCCCCATAATTTGCACTGCCTTTAATAGCTGGAAGCACTTGTGAGGTAAGATCAGGCACAGGAATAAAGCCACTTCCAGCCGCCTGTGGAACTGCTTGTAGACCCCATAAAACTTTTGAGTTTGGGATATCCGCAATCCATTGCTTCCATGCATCATCAAGATTGACAACGTCTCCAGATGAGTACTGGCATGGGGGATTGTTGTAAAACTGAACCCAGACATACTCAGAAAGGCCTGTCCTAATGGCCTTCCCAAGCCAAGCATCAGGAAAAGGACACCGTGTAGCTGTAGAGAGGTAAACCTTCTCTCCTTTGCTGCTATATCCTGCAAGTGGAGATGGCAATTACATTGCTACTATTTAATCATCTTAATTTAATTTTATTGTGATATAATTATTCACAATCATTTAGATTAATATGCTTAATTGGGTTGGGCAACTAAATGAATGTTTTAACAATGGGTTTTAGTAGGTCTACTCATGGTCAATCATTAACCTACCTTTTGTTACTTGATTCATTGTTTACTTATTATGTCTCTTATGGTCTATTTACCAATAGAAATAGAACATTGTAACTTGAAAATTTTAAAATTACTGATGAAATAGAAATAAGAGAAAGATTTAGAACCCTTTTATGAACCACATTTAGTAAGGCGAGTTTAATAATATGTTTACATATTTTATGAAATTGATTGAATAAATTAATGATTAAAAAGCAATGAAAATCTGCAATAAACTATTAAAAACTGAAATTAAAATATATTATATACCTATAAGTGGCTTAATAGGTGAATTAGTGTCACCCTACTAATTGAATCATGACTTATTTAATAACTTACGAAAAACTTTAAATGAATAATAAAGATATGCTTAACCTCTTAAAAGTTAGTTTAGACTTTAAATGTGATTTAATACACAACTAATTGTTTGAGTTGATGTTTATCTTTCTTTTCGAATCACATTTTCTTTTTCATACTCCCATTTGCATCTTTGACTTTCTTTCGACAAAAATAAAATTTGAAAAATCAAATTGATCTGAAATTAAATATGTTCAACTCAAATCCAAACAAACATTAAATAGTTAAACATATAGTAAAGCACCAACTTTTTTTTTTTTATTTGACCTAACTCAAGCCTGTTCAAACTTCAAATCCAACCACTTTTCAGCCATACCTGAAAGATATTTTGCAAGATCACCCCAATAAAGGTCTGTTCCTTGTTCAATGTTAAATTCAATGCCATCCAAAACAGCTTCACCAAGAGGACGATCAGATGACTTTCCCCCTAAGAAGCTATTCCAAAGATAAGTTGCAACCTGCCTAGCATCCTCTGGGGATGCCAGTGAGTAGCTCCCAGCTCCTCCACCTATTGAAAGCATCACCTTGATTCCCTTTTCTTGACATGACTTTATGTCGGCGCTAAGAGCCTTGTAGGCATTGCTATACGCATCACAATGGCCTGAAAGGTCTATTCTGGGGATTCTGCCATTGCCAAAAGTGTAGAGAAAAGCTATGTTCACGAAGTCATAGTTCCCTGCGGCACAAGTCTGCTAGAGTTCCCTCATTTCCATTTTGACCCCAGTAGATGGCAATTCCACCAGCATCTGATCCTCTTGCTTGGATAAGCACCATCGCTGAGAAGAAAATTAAAACAAGATTTCCTAAAGCACCTGCCATTTTTAGTTTCTCCCTTGAGATTCTAAATTTTTTTCCTTTTTCTTTTTTGACTTTGTTTATTTTGGATTAATAGGATTCCCTGAATGTTAACATAGTCATTTAATCTGATTACTGCTTTGTCTCTTGTTATCTGTTGGGCCTCGTTAACGTACGTTATACGAAACAGAAGTAGGCAAATTTACTCTTGTTATCTGATTATCTGTTGTGTCTTTTAAGTTTTAACTTTCCACTCATTCATTAAGACGCTCATCTCATTTTGTCCCAAAAAAAAAATTAAGATGCTCATCATCTAAGTAAGTTTAATAATAGATAGTTCTTTGATTATACTTTCAATGATTAAAAAAAAAATTAAATCCAAGAGTAAATTAATAAGCTCATCACTGAATTTAAACTATTATTTTATTATTATCGTTAGTATGTATTTATTTTTTTCAAAATAAATAAACTTTAATTTATTTTTAAAAAGGGAAAAATGAGAAATTATATATCTTCAAATAATTTCTTGCTATTCATCATCTTCATTTTTATTTTAAAAATATTAAAGACGTAATAGAGACAAAATGTAATACCCGCAAATTTTATATTTATATAATTGACAGTATTACGGTATTTAAATGTCTTTGTGGAAATTACGTTACTTTTAATGCAATATTTAATAGCATTATTTTTATTTGTATATTTCAAATCATTTAATTTCCATAAATTGGAGGAATGTTGGTGAAAGGTAGGTTCGCTTTTAAGTGTTTACACTCAGATTAACAATGAACAGTAATGGTGAACAATGAACAGTAAAAATGAACAATGAACAGTAATGGTGAACAAATGTATTTTTTTAAGAGCCGGAATAAAGTAGAACAATACAAGAATTGAAATAAGAACAAAGATGAACAGACCATAAAATTAGCCTTTCATGTAGGTGACAGAATACAAAATAAGGAAAACTAAGCCCTCCATGTATGTGGTAGAATACAAAATAAGGAAAACTAAGCCTTCCATGAGGGGGCAAAACATAAAACAAATAACAGAACATGATTTGAAGTGGCTTTGATACCAATATGATGTGATTTCTAGAGGAAAAACACTTAGTTGATTTTTGGATAGGTTGAAAGAAACAAACAAAGAAAACCAAATCACTCAATTGATAAGCCAAAGGATGCCACAATTAAGAGAAATAGGTTGATCTTGCCACACTTAAGAAAGACGAATGTGAGTGATAAGAAATCTAGTTGCTCTCGCCACTAACCTAAGTTAGATAAGAGAAATAATCAAGAATCCTTTTGAAAGCAAAATGCCAATATCTCATATATGATTCAAGGATGGTGTATCTACAACATATGGCAAGGACCTTTTATATAGAGGGCCTCCAAAACAAAAGACAAAAGACTCCAACTAAAGCATTAAATGCATCGATAAAAAGTCAAGTATTACAGGCTAAATGTCAAAGACAATAAACGCACATGTAACTAAATGTCAAAGACAATAAATACATAGGTAGCTAAACTCCAACTATATTCAACAAATGCAACCTTTCTACATGCAGTCTTGTTCACATTTCTTCCACTTTTAATAAGGTGGTTAAGCCCAATCCAAGCCCTTTAGCTCTTGCATGAGTTCGAGGCCCAATTGAAGTGTTCTCTTTTTCTTGGGCTGCAATTGGGCTATCTTTGATGTTATCCTTGATTACATTAGTTCACTTGACGGGTTCCTTCCCAAGGACTCCTCAAGCTCTCTTGTTCATTGATAAAGAAGCTAGTTTACTATACCATGGGAAAAAGACCAAAGATATCATAAGCTTTCTTCGGAGAGTAGTATACCGAAAAAAGCCCTTATTAAAGAAGATAGGCTTAAGTCGTTGTCGAATAGGGGCTTTTAAAGAGCATGACTCTTCTTTTTGAAAAAAGGTAAGACTCTATCTTTATATATACAATTTTTAGTCTAGTTTGCCACAAACAAGGCATGCAAGCAAGGAAGCTAGCCTATGTAGAAGAAAGAAGTAAAGCTGCACGCAATCCACAACTAAAAGATAAAAGCCACTCACACTCACGGGATAAATACTATATTCCACAACTCCTGTAAGAGATGATTCTATAATAAATGATTTGTTGATAACATTTGAAGCTCCCCCACTGAAAAAGCTGGAGAAAGGTTGCTTAGCCTTGACTTCCCTAGGCCCTTCGTTCAACTCGTCTTTTGGCAATTATACTTCCTACGATAGAAAAACCTTATTCGTAACCAGAGCTCCCTTCTCACTTGTTGACCAGACTACTCGCTTTGTTGTAGATTGGGATTTGGCATGCTGAAGGTAGAGAGACTGGGGTCTATGTAAGATAGAAAAAGGCAGTCTATTCGTCTTTCTTTGATGGGTCCTTACTCCATCCCACATAGTGTATTACTCCACCGAATCATCTTTCTTTGCTTGGAATTCCTATGTTCAGCCTGCGGCTAAAGTAGAGAATAACACATCTTCCCTCGAGCAAGGAGAAGGTATCAGAGCACATAGAGGAGCAGTCCGTTTATAAGGACTTTCTGAGGGATCGCTTTCAGCTAGATCGAGCTCTCATGCTGATTAGAGGAATTCTAATCTTTCTTTCTTTTCTGAGAAAGCACTCTTTTTCTCTTTGTCGCAAAGTCGTCTTATGATTATGAATTCCCTTCTTGAAGGTTGCATCATCAGAGAAGGTCCCTATTTTGTTCTTGTAGTCAGAGTGATGGCTCCTCATCCTCGACAAAGCAATGTTAGGCTTCTGAGATAGTTGAAGAAGAACCCCAAGTCTTAGGTGATGTAGATAATCAGTCCAAAGATAGAAGGTGATCCTAATTACATTGAACCAACCACTGGTTATAGGAATCTTTGAATTTAATCACAGATCCTGGCATAAGATCCCATTCCCGTGTAAAGGCAGGTCCTAGGTATTCTTACCAAAAGACTTTACTAGTGGACTCATAATGCTTGAACCCCCTTGAGGTGAAAAGGCCCCACCCATCAACTTCTGTAATGTAAGCTTCGACCATTATGCATGCAAAAGAATGTATATGAAAATGCATGAACATATGGGCATAAATATTTAACCATGCACGAATACCCTCACTAAGCCCTCCTATGATCTCTCAACACACACAAATGTAAAAATCATGGTTAATATGTATTAATAATATTGCATAACCATAATACGATGCTCACATGTTATGCGCATATACTACACATATTAGTCACAATCTTGTCCACAACCACCCACACACACCTCAGAAGCCTTAATACAAACATCATTCACATTGTGTATTCTCAATGACATACTCATCGAGCTATGTGTACATGTATGTGCATAGATACATATATGTATATACATTTCCTGCACCACGCAAATGCATAATTACATAAGTATCGCAACACACATGGGCGCATCAACCACATCCCACATAGCACAAGGCATAGCACAAGCCATCACAAGGCAATCATGCAAACAAGTGTCACCCATGGATCCTCAATCATTTCATCATAACATAGGCAACTACTAGTTCATGACCCCGGGTATGCCTTCCTTAGGCTTTGGCCCATGCCCTATTTTGACGACTACCATATCATAGCCCCAGAAGCGCACCCCTTGGTATTGGCCTATGCCTCACAGCCACTGACTACCAGGTACACCCCCTTAATCTTGGCCTGTGTCCTATTTAGGGATCTACCAATTCACAACCCCAGGAGTGCACCGTAGGTCTAGTCCAGCCATAAACACATCCACAGTACAAACAAGGCAATCAACATTCCACATGTTTAAATTCACTCTCACATCATACTTTCATCACACAACCATGGCAACAATTTGAATATTATTACAATCATTTTCACATGATAATTTATTAAATAATCCCCATGCCACATGCATTCATACATAATTTCATTTATGCCACAATTGCGTGGTATTTACTATCACGCATTATAAATAACAAATAATCTAATGTTTTCATATCTAACAATCACCCACAGATTCATTTATTCCCTTTTTTACATGCTTGTATATGTATGTATATAAATATATTTATTTATATCTATGCATACATATATGCATTTGTCCCTATATCTAGCACAATATACTACCCCCAATCACTACAAATCATTTATACATTTCACACATAGCATACATCCCACTATTATATTCAAAGTCATCATCCTTACAAGGGTATGCTTGTTTAATTCATAAGCATATAAGATTTTGTGTGTTAATCATAATATCAGCACATCACATGTTTACACAATTTAAAACTCTAGGGAAAATAATCTTAGAAAGGAAAACAACCAAGGTAAAGTCCTCTAATCTTAACTCCTTGTTATCAAATGCTACTGGTTCACGCCACTACGATGCCGAATCGCCCAGAATTGAATTCGTGGCAATTTTACGGTATAGTGATCCCAGGTCGTATTAACTCAATGAGTCTCACTTCTAATCACTAATTAGTTGTTCTAAACACCCAAACACTAATTAAAAATGCATAAACGGGGGAGGGGGGTTTGTTGGTACTAACAGAAAATCAAACATAAACAGAATTTAAACAACACAGTGACAGCAATAAAATCAAAACAGAACAAGAAATAATCCACACAGAAAATGTAATCTGTCATGTAAATCCCTGGAAACATAACTATCACTATTCCAAACTTAAGTTAATCTCTAATCCATTTCTACCATTTGGTTCTAAGTCTTGCAGTTTCTAGAAAATCTTCTAGAATAAGTTATCAACTCCTTAAAGTCCTAACCAAATTATATCTCGCAATCGCATATTAACATACCATTCTATTCTACTTGTCATTCCCATCGGTTACAACAAGTTTTCATCTCAGATAAAGCATTAAAATAATGTTCATGAAACTTTGACTAGAATTTAACATAAACATAAAACAGAGAGAAATAGAACAAAAATGGAATAGAAAGTGTGTTAGAATACTTATCTGAACCAAGGAATTCAAGCTACATCTCCCAATTCATCCAAATGACAGATTACAAGAGAGTTTTAGCTTTCCATGGAAGCTAAAACAAAAATACAGAAAGAAAGCTACAAGAACCCTAAACTACTATAGAAAGGAGGAAGAAGAAAGTGTTATCTGCCTTCAAAATGAATTCTAAAGTCCCTTTGTATTCTACCCTAGGGGAGAGACGAAAATGGCTTTAAGACATGTCCCTTTCCCTTGCAGAAAGTTGCAGTACATATCTGGAAAGCCTATAGCAGCAAATCAGAGGAGAGTGGCATGAAAAAGGAAGCTGTTGCACTAAATTTTCTGCATAGAAGAGTTGACCAGTGAATTCATCATTTTAGGAAAACTTTGGAGAGTAAAAAAGGCTGAATGCATGCTCTAATTCAGAACCAAGAAGGGGCCTACATCAGCTCATCCTAGTAGCATCTAATCACCAAAAAGGCCCACATCAGCTCCCACATATGCACCTTTGTCCATGTCATCAATTTAGCTCTCTAATTACATAATTAAAGCACAATTAGTCCATAACTAAATTTCATTCAATTAATTCTAAAACATAATAGAATCAGAGAGTTATCATGAAAATATATGCAATAGGACTAAGATAGGGGCCAAAGTGTATATAAAAATGCCTGATATCAGCTACATCAAACCCCAATGTTTTATCGTGCAATCCATACTTCAATCTTCTTGCCTTATCCGTTTGGAGATTAATAATGGGGAGGTGGTAGGTTCCTACAAGAAAATGGACCAAACAATGAATTTTAGGGCTATTCAGCATGTCCCAAGTGAAACCTTGCATGCTTAAGTGTGCTTTGCTTGTTTAAGCATGCAGGAGGGTGGGCAACACTACCCTCTGTGCGCCTAAGCAGGCATATGCATGCTTAGGCATACAAAGGCCATCCTACACTTGCCACCCATGCTTAGGCATGACGGCAAGTGGCAGTGTATTTGCTCTATTTTCAAGCCCCAATTTCCTTCTTCGTGTTCCCTTCTTACCCAGTCCCAATCCTCATAATTTCTCTTCATTTATTGGCTCAAACATTCATTCCTAAATGTGATTGAACCTCCCCAAACATCAAACACAAATTATTTTAGGATTCATTCACGAAATTTCCATTTTTCCTCACCAAAACATAACCATTTCCTCCAACTAATATGCTCTCTCACCCACGAAACTCCTAATTTTATCACTAGTTTTTCCCAAATCCTTTGCTCCAAATCCATCATCATTCATGAAGGAATGTTGGAAAACAAAACCCAAACCAAGACATCTCCATTTGAGTCCATTTGGCCCCTAATCCACTAAGATACAAAAATGGGCAGAAAAGAAAAGAATTAGGAGCTTACCTCAAACTTTCTCCTTTTTAGTAAAGATTGAATGCCGGAGAATCAGACCCATGCCAGAGAAATGTTTTTGGGAAGCTTGGGAAGTGATCTTGGGTGGAAGAGGGATGAGGGACAAAGAGATGAGAGCTTGGGCACAAGAGTTGATGGATGTGTGAGAGAATGGAAAGAGAAGTCTGAAAGTGTGTGTGTGTCTTTTGTGTGTATGTGTGTATATATATATATATATAAACAATGAAAAATTACCAAATTTCCCCTTAGCCATTTCATGGTCAAATTTTTTACATAAGGGCAAAATTGTAATTTTTTCTAAATCCATGTATACCCTACATACTTGAAGCACTACACTTCCCACAACTCCATTCCCATCCTTGGTCCATAGGATTTTCCAAATTCAATTTATTCTTCCTTTTCACAAGGGATACCACATAACAATTCTTATTTTGGTTTAGTTCCTTCATGGACTATTATTCTCCCAAGTCGTCTCATGCCACAGTAGTCCTTCTCCAGTTTGTCACTTATTGTTTTACAACTAACAATGGTCCACCTATACATTTCCTTCCCATATATGCGAAAATTTTTCCCCCGTACTAGAACACAGATCCAAAATCCAATAACACTAATACTCGAGAGCTTCGAGTATTACAACTATATGTAATAATATTCGACAATGGGTCAAAAGACACCATATAATCTCTCTCCCAATTAATCAAAGAAATAATACATTACAACACCAACTAACTTTCATTTTTTCCCTTTATGCATGCCTTTGGTATGTCATCATATTCTCTCTGAAACATTTCAAAAATAGTACTAGTATAAATCGTAGAAAGTTGTCTTAACATAGGGGACTTCAAGTTTCTGGAATTTTCTCCCTAGAATCATACTTACACTTTAATTCATTATACCTTCTATCATCTATAATTATTTCAAAACGTTGAAAAATTGAACTAGGTCCAAGTCTGGGTTTATTAGGTCCTTTAAGTCTGAGTTCAAGGTTTTTCTCTATGAATTGATTTATTTTATACTTAGTCCCCACAAGTTTCAATCCCAATCTAGCCTAGAAACCAGTTCTAGTTTCCTCACGAGGATTCTTAGTTACATCTTTTTTGTCTAACTCCCGAAACCTTCTTTGGAACATATATAACTTATCGATGTTATGGTTTTTCCATCCTTCTTTCTTTTAACTTGTCAATCCTTCCTCACTTTGAAGTCCATTTTCCTCCATATCTCCTCCAAAAATTTCATGCCTCATATAGATTATCAAATTTCATCCTAACCTCAGGCTTTCAAATTGTCTCCATCGAAGGAACAATGTCGTTATCCGGAATCAAACAAATCAATGCATATTAACACAACACTCACTTGAAAAGGAAGTTCTATCCTAACTAGAAATGGAAGGGAAAAGAACCCACACCTCATATTGAATCATCTCTCCTCTTTTTAATAACAAATATGATAAACTTTTGACTCAACCTTTAATATGCAAATTCTTCTTACATGACCTCCCAATTCCACTTTTTGTAGACACACTCTTGTTACAAGCACATTTTTTACTAGATTGAGGAAACATCAAATTAAAATTAAAAGATTAAAAAAAAAATCCAAGGTAAAGTTAAAAAAATTAAATTAGAAGAAAATAAAATTAAGGGGCCAAATTGAAATATAAAGTTATGGGACCAAATTGATAATAAATTAACTTAAAGGAAAAAAATAAAATTGGAAGCAAAACAAAGGGACTAAAATGATATTTATGGCATTACATTTGATGAATAAAAAATTAGAAGGGGGTTGAATTATATATTGAAGCAAATCAAAGGGACTAAAATGAGCCTCCTTCTCTTTTATTACACCCACATCTCCATACTTACTGATATATTTTAAATTGTACAACAATTCATGATGCTAGGTTTGGATGAATGTTATTTGAAACTTGTTCAAATAAATTAACCCATGGATCTATATATAATTGGTCCTTTTAGTGATAATTTTTTTATTCTGAGGTTCTTATTGTAAACTCACTCTAAAAAGCAAATGAAGAGGATGGAATCTAAAAAAATCTCATTCTTGGTGGTGGGGTAGTCACATTAAGTGAAATTGGACCTAGACTGGCCTGACAGGTCGACTTGGAACCTAATAACCTATGGGCTAGATTGGTTCGGGTCATGGTTTTAGACTAGTCTGTCATAGAACCAACTAAGACTTGATAGAACCGGTGGCCCATTTGACCTGACCTTTCTTTTTTTTTTTTTTAAAATTGTTTGACTTAATAGCTAGGACCCTTCACACACTACGTCTTTGACCTAGTTGCTACAACTTCGAACCTTCTCAAATGATGCTCTCGATCTGCTTCCATACCCCTCGACCACCAACTGCCACCTCTGTAAGAGACTCTTTGATCCAAGTTCACTGATGGGTAGGTAATTATGTTATTCCTTTGACCTAGCTCACCGGTGGCTACCTCTATAAGCTTACTATCGAGTTATTTCCTCTCTCTCTATGTTAGAAATTGGAATCTGTTACTGATTGTTGCCTCTCTCTAGCTCTCTGTCTCTCTCTGTTATTGATTGTTGCCTCTTTCAGCATTGAGTTCTTCTATTATGGAGATATTTGTCTTCTGTCATTTAAATATATAAGGGAGATATAAAGAACAGAGTCAAACTAATAGAAGAAAATCAAATCAGGAAAAGAAAATCAAATCTGAACTTAAGAAAGGAAAGAAAAAAAGTCAAATGCAAGGACATCTAATCATACACTAAAGAAAAAGATCATTAAAACAAATTTCCACAATAAAAGACATGATTGTCAGAAATCTAGTTAATTTCTAGCTTGCTTATTAAGATTCAAAATCTTACAATTATTAACCCTTCAGTTTAGATGTAAGCAATTTGATTTTTTGATGGATTTGAAATCTTGATTATTTGATTATTAACCTTTCAGCTTTCCTTCCCTAGATCATGCATGAATTAGTTCCTTACCCTCATTTTTTGAGCAATGAAATCTTTTTATCCAAAGAATGGACAAAGCATGCACAGATTCATTGTGTTACTCTATTTACTGTGACTACGTGCTTCCTCTTTTGGCATATGCTACAGATTCATAGTGCACTTTGTTTGTAATTGAAAAATTTCCTTTTGAGTTGTTGTTCGTTTTTAGCAGTGTATCATTCCTTTAATGATATTATTTATGACTTTATGAATTATTATGAATATTTATGACCTAACGTTTGAATTATTATGGATGTTTATTAAAGTGTGAAATTTGAAAATAAATTATTTATTTTACTTGTTTTTGAATTTATTTGTAAAGATATGTATTGTTGGACGATTATTTTTAAATACAAATATATGTATTTGTCAACAAAAAAGTTTGCTTGGTTGACAAGTAATCATCCTTAGTAATGTAACAAAAATGGTGTCGATTGTCTAAGTGTCAAAATAGTGATCTGGCATATTCGACAAAGATCAGCAGCTCGATGGAGATGAATTCAACAAAAAAGAGTAAGAAAAGTAGACATTGAACTCGTAATGATTCGTAGACATTCATGTACATTTGTCGAAATTCAATTGTCAGAGGCACATCGTTTGACAGGCAAGTTCAATTAAAATATCATAAAACAAATGAGTCTAAAGACAAAAGATGTCGAGTGATGGAGATGTCAATTAGTTATATGACTTGGTTGTTGAATGATGAAAACAAGAGATTGTCAAATGAAGTCGGTCGAAGACCGTTACTCCAAAAGATAGTTATGTTGAACCTTGTAAACTACCATTTACATGGGTAAGGGTAGTTGTCAAGAAATGTAAACCGTCCCTTACGTGGCAATTAGATAGTAGGCAGTTACTTCAGTCATTTGCCTATAAATACTAAGTTAATCATTGTAAAAGGGGTTGGCAACTCTTGATTAAAAATCCTAACATCTCACACGAGCAGTTAAAAGATTAACATCGAAGTATGCTTTCTACCCTTACATTTCAGTCAACTTAATTCAAAGCCTTTTATCAGTTCTAGCAATTTCTTCCCAATCATTTAATCGCTTTCATTTAATTGCTTTCATTTACTTTATGCAATTTAATTGCTTTCCTTTAAACTTTCTATACTTTAACTTTTAGCAGTCTATTTTCAACAATTTACTTTCTACTGCTTACGTTCTACACTTTATCCTTCTACCATTTACATTCTGTCATTTACTTTTTGCCGTTTACCTTCTGTAGTTGCCTTTTTTATGCACTTTATATTCTGTACCTTACTTTCCTGTAATTTTATCGTTTTTATTTAACTTCTGCAAAAAAAGCTTATTTTCAGGCCTCACACTCTTTCATGCAATGCTTGTCGAATCACTTGCATTTGACATGTTTGTATTTTAAATGAGATAACCACATAACTTTGAAAACATAGTTGCTCTCGATAGAATCAAGTATTTATTGTCAGATTTGGCATTTGACCAAAAATCACCGTAAACAAATTGGCATGCCCAGTGGGACGAGTTCACTAACGCAAATGGTAAACAAATACCCACTCATAACTCTGAAATCATGAGTAACGCAAATGGTGTTAATCAATTGACATGTTCACTAACTACATCTACGATTGTCGTAACTACGGCAAATGTGCCAACAGTTACAACAACTGTTAATCCTCCAGACTTTGTGCTAAAGATGTCCCTCTCAGGAAATCCCATATTGGAACAAGTGTCTGGATCGACACCAGTGTCATCGAATCCAGTGGGTAGTCAAATGATAAGGTTTGTGCCTCAATATAGTTTACCTCATGGGTATGTCCCTCCTATGATGACCCAACTTGGGATTGGAAATCAGCTGACCAATCATACATGTCAAATGGTTCAAAGCCAAGTAGTAAGTTTTGCATTGGTAAATATAGCAGGAACCAGTACTCCCATTGTGTTCCGACAGGAAAGATTGAATTTGGGACCTATTTTTCCAAATATGTCGAGAGACATGCCAAATACTGTCGCCACATCTACTGTAAGTTTATTGGCTAACATTCGACAATAAATGGACAAAAGTAATCACGATATGGTGAGTATGCTAACACAACAAATGGGTGTTGTATTGAAACCCCTGATGGAAAATATGAATAACGCATGTAGTATGTTAGCATTACAAATGGATAGACTAACTCAGGCCTTAGAGATTGTTGTGCCTAAAAATGTCCAACCAAAATAGGTGATTATGGCCCAAGATCAAGGACAAAATCAACAAAATAATGTAGTACAAGGGACCAACCTCAACTTTAGTTGAGACTTGGTCAAGTACAAATTTTGCGTCGAAATGAGCGATAGGTAGATAATGCCGTAAGAGAATTTCAACAAAACCTTGTAGGAAACCAAGTCGAACGTAATGTAAATCAAGTAGTTGAACAAGTCCTTAATAGATTTGGTTTCAACGTAGGTTATACTAATCAACCTTATTTCACCTCTTCGTTCCTTGATTGGGTTCAACAGGCAGAATTGCCTAGAGGAATGGTTAAGGTTCCTAAATTATCTAAGTTCGCTGGAGAGAGTGGTGAATCGACCGTCAAACACATTACACGGTACACCATTGAAATGAGAGATTTAGCGATAGATGAAGGACTTGAAATGAGATTCTTTCCTAGTTCACTCACAAAAATGCCTTCTCTTGGTTCTTGACATTGAGACCGAAATCTATTCATTCATGGGCTCATATGGAGAGAAGTTTTCATGACTAATTCCTCAGAAGAGATTTGAAAGTTGGTTTGATAGATTTGTTTAATATTAAAAGGTTATATAACAAATATGTGGAAGATTACTTGGCAAGATTTAGGTAAATAAGGAGTAGATGTTTTACTCTAATTTTTGAAGAAGAGATTGTCAAAATGGATATTAGGGGCCTAGATTATTATATCCAAAAAAAGCTTGTTAACCAACATTTAGTTGATCTTGCCCAACTAGAAGGCAAAGTTCAACAAATAGAACAGTTTAAAGCTGAAAAAATGCAAAAGCAAAAAAAGATTCTCAAAAGAAAAAAGGTAAACTATGTCGGAATGGTAGAGTCCGACAAAGAGGATGATAATGCTAATTATGACACAAATCTTGTAGAATTAAAAAATGGACCTCCCTATACTTGTCAGGCTATAAAGCTAATGAGGGCTAAAGAAAAGATGAGCTATGTCAATAGAAAAGTATACACATTCGATATAACAAAAGCTGAACAAATTTTTAATGTTCTGTTAAAAGAAAAACAAATAAAATTGTCAGATAATCATAGGCTGTTAAAGCCTAATGAAATTAAAGACTAAAAATGTTGTAAATTTCATAATGTATTCAGTCATGTCACTAACGAATGTGTACATTTCAAGGACTTGATGCAAAAGACCTTGACAGACAGAAGATTGGAGTTTGTTGATAAAAAAGCAGACATGAAGGTTAATATTGATCCCTTCCAAATAAATGTTGCAGCTATTGATAGCCAAATTCCTTTGAACATTGGCATGGTTGATGTGCAAAGAAAAGGAAAGAAGCATGTTGAAGTAAATTCGACTGAGGTTGGCATAGACATTGACCCTATGGCAGATCCTTACGACATATACCAAAAGTCTTAGGAGACTTATGAAGAATTTTTGACAAGAAAGAAAGGTTCAATAGCAATCCAAATGTGTCCAACTGTATGATCCAGAAGCCATAAAAGCACATTGGAAAGTAATGACTGATACCCAATTAATTGAGAATCAGGAAAAAGAAAGACTTTATAAGAGAAATTCTCAACAAAAACCACCAAGATCTCAGCCACATCATTCTGGTAGGCCGAATTCTAATGGCTGATGGGTTAAAAATCCAAAAGAGTCAGTTGGGAGCAATTTGATTTACCAAACCAGTTTCAACATGTCAGAACTCGAGTACCACCTGTAAATGTGAAGATCAGTAAATGGATGAAGAATTTAGCATTGACAAACAAGGATACTGTCAAGAGAAATAAATTCCATAAGGAACATCCTTTTTGGAATGAAGATTATCATTATGGCAAATTAATGCCATTTGACAAAAATAAGCTTGAAGCTTCTCATTGACCTTCGTTGAAAACCCAGAAACGAAGGCTACATAAATACAGGTAAGCTTAGAAGAGGAAAGCTTTGATAGACGTACTCCAGATCAAAGAAGAACCTTTGGGATCAGGAAAAAATGTTTGGTTATTGAAACTAAACCACTACTCGACACAGAAATCATTGCACCACAGGAAGAAAATATGGCATAGCCACCGCCAAATCTATTAAGTGCATGGCTTGAGAGAGAAGTCGCAAAGGCTCAAAAAATGATGCAACTAACACCATTGACAATAGAGCCTAACAACAAGTATCCTTCAGAAGCTAGGTCAAAAGTGTACCAAAAGAAGCTGGCCAGTCGGGTTGGTAGAAGCTGAGAAGGCCAACCGGGATAAAGAAAAACAGGTAGCCATGGTAGAAGTCAAAGGGAAAGATTATGAAGCCTAGACTAATAAAGAAATAAAAGCAATCTTGGAAGATCTCATAATTGACGTCGAATAGGAAGATAAACCTTAGCCAAGGTTAAACAAGGGGGTAACTCGTCGAGTTCAAACCTAAATGCCATATGTATGACATAGATTTGTTAGCTGATGAGATCATAGGAGCCTTCAATGATCCCAAAGATCCTCTGGGTCTTAACAACGAGGAAGAATTTGACTTGGACTTTGATATAGATAAGGATTTAGATGATGTGATCATGGCCATGCGAACAACTTTGTCAGAAACAGGATCGGATGTCGGTCTAGTAGACTGGGATTATCTTAAACTCGGACCATTCATGATGAAGATGACTGGGATTCAGTTGAAGGAAAATTCAAAAATAAAGATGATGTTGAAGAGGAAGATGATGTTGGGAAAAAAGATACGGATGAATATCACATAAACAAGAATCTCAATCTCATCTCCTGATACCTCTAGAGTATGAAGCTCATTATGAGATTTATGTAGGAGAGAATGAAGAGGATTTAAAAGATCTGTCAGAGGATTGTTTATTCCTAGAAGATGATATAAATTCAGGATTTGACAATTTAGAGGACGACTTACTCACAGGATTTGACAATTTGGCCAAGTTTGAAAACTAACTGATATGCAAAAGGCACATCTACTGCCTTTACATATCAAGGCCTCATTGGAAGGGAAGACCACCAACAGAGTTTTGGTGGATGGTGGAGCCACAATTAATCTGATACCAAAAGCCATGTTCAAGAGGTTAGGGAAGGATGAGTCTAACTTAATTCAGACAGATATGATTGTCATTGATTTTAGTGGCAAGTTTTCTCCATCTAATAGGGTAGTGATGATGAATATTCAGTCAGATTTGTCGAAAGATCAACCCTCTTTGTCGTAGTCCCCTCAAAATCCAATTATAACATACTATCGGGTAGAGATTGGATTCACGCCATTGGAGCCATTTCGTTAACTGTGCACCATAAATTGATGTTGTGAAATGGTGAAGGATAGGTGGAAGTTGTAGAAGCAGATGACAGTTGTAAAACTCGTGAATTTTAAATTCACTCGATGAATGTATAAATCTTATTATATGTTTATATGTAAAATTTTGGGGTTAATTTGAAATTTTGTGAAATTATAAAAAATCTTAGATTCCTTAAATTTTTTTGTGAGAAATTTCCAAGAAAATTTTAATCGAGGAACTTAACTGAAATTGATGATAATTATATTTGGGACTTATTTGGAACCGTTGGAAAAAGTAGAGCTCCTAAATTTATTGGAAAAATATGAAAAGAAAGAAATAAAAACAATTTTGAACTTTGAAAGTGAGTTGGAATTTTATTTGAAATCTATAAGGACCATAGTGAATAAGGTTTCAGAAATGGGTGGTTCCTTATGATTATAATAAAGAGAATGGACAAGTGGCACATGGAGAGCCACACATGTGTACACTTTTTCTTTCACTCAACATTAAGCCCCAATCCTTTAGGAAAGAGCCACTGAACCTTGAACCATCGGACATGGTAGCCAAGAGAGAGAGAGAGGAGAAAAGACAAAGATGGTGGCCACCGTTTTGTTCCTTGGTCACCAGTGACCAGCTGTCTCTTCGGTGACCACCACTCTTCCCTTTCCCTTTCTCCTTTTCCTCCTTCAGTATTCTTCACTGCTTGGACAAGAACAGAGCACCAAGAGAGAGAGATTGAGCTGAGATGGAGTGTAAGGTTTAACCACCAACCCTTGGTCGATGAGGGATGCATCTGGAGGTTCATGGTGGCAGGGTAAACCATCACTAAGGGCTAAATCGAGAGGGACAGAGCAGATGGCCAAGAGGTAAGGGGGAAAAAAACCAAACTCATGGTCTTATTGCAAATTACTGATTTAAATCTTTTTGAAATATTTCATTATACTGGGTACTGAGTAAGGGAGAGTTCTGTTTTATGCATAATGTAAAATTTAGCTTGTTGTCATGTAAAATTTCTGTAATGTAAAATGTTTACTGTCATGTGTCCCTCGACTTAACAGAAGAAGGATATGTTGCATGTAAATTATGAGTAACTAAGAATATAAACTTGAAGCTTGTTGAGTGTAAACATGAAAATTGATGGAACATGGATAGTTGGAGTTCTAAAAATTTGTCTATGTTTGATAGTAAATTGGTAAGTATTGTGATGTTCATTTTAGTTTTGGGGGGTGGTGGCAAGATGATTGGGGCCATACTTTAAAGAGGAATACATAAGAGAAAAGAGCAAATGAATTAGAAGTCCAAACAAGAAAGAGGAGGAAAAGATGGACAGATTATGCAGAAAATTCCACATAATTTGTCATGTTTTGGTTCTCTTAATTCTCTCACCATATGGCTGAAATGATTGAGCTAGGAACCAAAATAAATAAGAATGAGTGATGGAAATTATGGTGTATGATTGTATTGCTTGTTGGGTTCCATTTGGAGCTAATACATTGCTGAAAATTTATTCACTAAAAGACCATGAGAGGAAAATATGACAGCTTTGTATGTTACTAGTTTATTTTGTTTTTGGATGATCAAATCAATTCCTAAATTTATGAAACTCTGTGGAGAGATTCCTTATGGTGTGTTAATCTGATCTGGAAAGTTTCAAGTTCATAAAAATTGGTTTGCTTGGTCAAACAAGCATGAAAACAATACTTGTTTAGTGCAGAGTTAAATTTGGGCAGTTTTGGAAATTTGTTTGGTTTCGGTAGTTAAAGGTCTCTTTTTGACTGAAATTTTTATGGCACTTATTCAAGATATAAATATTATGATCTGGAAAATTTTATTGTATTTGGATATGTTTAAGATGGTCTATTGTATGACAGAACAGAACCTATAGCAGAATTAAGCAATCCTGATGTATGGGTGCTAAAGTGACCATTTGAGGGGCCCAATAGTAGAGTTTTGATCTGACATTTTTACTATAGTGTATTAACACATAAATAGGTCTATGTACCAAATTTTATAATTTTTGGAACCGTTTTGGTGGGCCACATTCTTACAAGACCGAGGCTACAAAAACTGCAAAGTCAGTCTGGGCAGCATAAGCATTTTAGTGATTTTGAATGAGCAAATCAAAGTATTTTATTTTGAAATTTTAATCTAAGATTCTAGATATATTAAGGATGTTTCCTACCAAATTTTATGAATTTTGGAGTTATGATAACTGCCCGGACAATTCTTCAATTATAGGGTCTGAATTTTAATCTTAAACAGAGCATGGGTGATTATGTGTAGAAATTTAATTAGTTTAGAGGGGATTGGCTTCTAAGCTTAGTAGGAAGAGGTAATTCACACATAAAGGAGTAGTCTCATGGCTTTTAACTCCTAGATAGGTTCATTCAATGGTGATTTAAATGGTCACATTGAGTCTAGTGAAATAATAAAGTGATCCTAAAGGAAACACCTTTTTATTCATTTGAATGCTATGAATGTTACATATGTGAATGACAAAATTACTTGTGCTTGTCTTACATTTTACTTTTATGGATCCTAATATTTGGGTCGATTATCCTCTATATATGTGCCAAGTGAGTTGTTACAGTTATGTTTTAGATCACATGAAATTATATATTTATGTATATATATTGTGATTCCCTTCCCTTGAAAAGACTTAACGCATGAATCATTATCTGTTATTACCATTAATTGATCAGTGATGGGGCAATTTTTATGTTGAGATATAGGTGAGAGATATTAAACTCCTCGTTTAATAAATTAAAGCATGATACATTGGTTGAGGCGAATTTCCTTATTAATAGAATATATAAGTACATAGTACATTTAAATGTCCTGGAATGGTGGACTTCACTATTAAATTAAATGTCATAGAATAGTGGACATCATTATTAAATTAATTGTTGACATCATCACTATTAAATTAAATGTCTTGGAATGGTGGACATCATTATTAAATTAAATATCGACATCATCACTATTAAATTAATTGTCTTGAAACGGTAGACATCATTATTAAATTAATTGTCTTGGAATGGTGCACATCATTATTAAATTAAATGTCGACATCATCACTATTGAATTAAATGTCCTGGAATGATGGACATCATTATTAAATTAAATATTGATATCATCACTATTAAATTAATTGTCCTAGAACGGTAGACATCACTATTAAATTAATTGTCTTGGATTGGTAGACATCACTATTAAATTAAATGTCCTAAAACGGTGGGCATTATTATTAAATTAAATGTCGACATCATCACTATTAAATTAAATGTCCTAGAATAGTGGACATCATCATTATTAAATTAAATGTCGTGGAACGATGGATATCATTATTAAATTAAATGTTCTGGAACGGTGGATAGTATTAAAATAATAAATGTTTGTGCTTTTCTATGGGTGTTCTTCTTGTGGGGGGACTCTAGCCTTAATTATATATGTATGTGTATGCCTACTAATAGTCTATTCCAAAAATGAATTGAAATAAGTTTGGTAATCTATTTATGTATGTATGGTAGGACTTTATACTTAACATGTAGGTTATGTGAGGTGAGTCCTTGGTCTTATGTTGGTGGATGGGGTCCCTCTTTGTGTCCCATCCCTGTGAGCGTTACATAGGTCATATTTAAATTTCTAATTATTTTTCCCTTATTGAGTATTTTCATACTTATCCCTTCCTCTGTGTACCCCTTGCAGGTTTTGTGTTAAAAGTTGAGTCTTTGTATGAGGAGTAGCGGAGTCTCTAGGTATATGTTCCTCTATCTTGGAATGCTGGTACATCTTATAGTTAGGCATTTGCGTCGCTCTGTAGTTAGATAGAATACCTAGTAAATCTTGTGTTAGTTGTAAATAAGAACCCGTATATATTATATTTCTTCCATATGTTAATGGATTGAGGTTAGGATTACAGTGGTGGACGGAGTCCAACTCCATGCTGATCATGTTCCCAAAATAAGGTGTGACAGCAGTCCTTGTTACTTATAGCAACTATATGTTGATTTCAGAATACATGCTTCGAACGTTAGACTTATAGCTACAAAAGATGGCCTAATCAACAAGGAGGCTTTGGAGGCTTACTTAATGGATCAATTTGGTGTCAAATTAATAGATAAGATGGACAAAAATAGGCCAAGTGCTAGCCATGAGTCTTAAGACTCAATTAGACATGTTGTCAGCCTATGTAGTCGACAAGGTAGTCAATACCACATAAGGTATTTTGTCGGACTGCATTATAGATAATGGCCCTTTGGGATTTGAGAAAGGGCCTAGCAAAAAAGATAAATGTCAAAGCAGAAGATCTTTGGAAGAGGTGAACTTGGGTACTGAAGAGAATAAAAGACCCATTTTTGTGAGTGTATTTATGCCAAAGGAATTCAAAGAAGAACTTGTCATGCTAATTACAAAATATAGAGATTATTTTGCTTGGGATTACAACGAAATGCCTAGTTTAAGTAGAGACCTTGTCGAACACAGATTACCACTCAAGGAAGGTTATAGACCTGTTAAATAGGAAAATAAATGTCAAAGCAGAAGATCTTTGGAAGAGGTGAACTTGGGTACTGAAGAGAATAAAAGACCCATTTTTGTGAGTGTATTTATGCCAAAGGAATTCAAAGAAGAACTTGTCATGCTAATTACAAAATATAGAGATTATTTTGCTTGGGATTACAACGAAATGCCTAGTTTAAGTAGAGACCTTGTCGAACACAGATTACCACTCAAGGAAGGTTATAGACCTGTTAAATAGGAAAATAAATGTCAAAGCAGAAGATCTTTGGAAGAGGTGAACTTGGGTACTGAAGAGAATAAAAGACCCATTTTTGTGAGTGTATTTATGCCAAAGGAATTCAAAGAAGAACTTGTCATGCTAATTACAAAATATAGAGATTATTTTGCTTGGGATTACAACGAAATGCCTAGTTTAAGTAGAGACCTTGTCGAACACAGATTACCACTCAAGGAAGGTTATAGACCTATTAAATAGGAAAATAAATGTCAAAGCAGAAGATCTTTGGAAGAGGTGAACTTGGGTACTGAAGAGAATAAAAGACCCATTTTTGTGAGTGTATTTATGCCAAAGGAATTCAAAGAAGAACTTGTCATGCTAATTACAAAATATAGAGATTATTTTGCTTGGGATTACAACGAAATGCCTAGTTTAAGTAGAGACCTTGTCGAACACAGATTACCACTCAAGGAAGGTTATAGACCTGTTAAATAGGAAAATAAATGTCAAAGCAGAAGATCTTTGGAAGAGGTGAACTTGGGTACTGAAGAGAATAAAAGACCCATTTTTGTGAGTGTATTTATGCCAAAGGAATTCAAAGAAGAACTTGTCATGCTAATTACAAAATATAGAGATTATTTTGCTTGGGATTACAACGAAATGCCTAGTTTAAGTAGAGACCTTGTCGAACACAGATTACCACTCAAGGAAGGTTATAGACCTGTTAAACAGGAAAATATGAGATTTGCCCCTGAAATAGTGTTGAAAATCAAAGAGAAGATCAAACGGCTACTCAAAGGTAAGTTTATAAGAATTACCAGGTATGTCAAATGGTTCTCTAATATAGTTCCAGTTATTGAGAGAAAGAACGATGCACACCATCTTCTATGATATTATAGGGAAGTTTATGGAGGTTTACATCGACGATGTCATTGTCAAGTCAGAAGATAACCAAAACCACTTGACACATTTGAGGTAGGCTTTTGAAAGGATGCAAAAGAATAGCCTTAAAGTGAATCCACAGAAATGTGCTTTTGGAGTATTGGCTACCAAATTTTTAGGATTTTAGTCCATAAAAAAGAAATTGATGTCGACAAGAATAAGACTAGAGTAGTTTTGGAAGCCTCTGCACCGAAAAATAAGAAGGAATTACAATCTTTCTTGGGGAAAGTGAACTTTTTAAGGAGATTCATATCCAACTTGTTGGGTAGGACTAGAGTCTTCTCACCTTTGGTCAAGTTGAAAGCTAAGCAAGATTTCGTTTGGGAGCCCTATTGCCAAGAGGTCTTTGATTAAATCAAACAATATCTGAAAAATCCTCCAGTTATAATGTCACCAATACCACGTCAACCATTAACATTATATATTTTAGCTTCTGAGGAAACTATAGGGTGTTTACTGGCTCAAGACAATGAGAATAGTGTCAAAAAGAGCCGTTTACTACCTCAGTTGAGTTTTAAATGATGCAGAAACAAGATACAATGTAATTGAAAAATTATGTTTGTCATTATATTTTTCTTGTACTAAATTGAAATATTATATGATGCCTTGTAATGTATTTGTCATCTTAAAGACAAACATAATAAAATTTATGTTATCTAAACCTATTCTTAATGGATGTATCAGCAAATGGACTATTGCATTGTTAGAATTTTCTTTACAATATGTTCCAGCGAAAGCCGTTAAAGGCCAAGCATTGGCTAACTTCCTAGTCAACCATCCTAGCTTGGACATAGATAACGACATAAATTTTGTTAGATTGAAACCATGACATCTTTATTTTGACGAATCAAGGCACAAAAAAGGGAGTGGCATTAGGATTTTAATAATTTCCCCTAAGAAAACTCCAACCAAATTTATGTCTAAACTAAAGTATTCTTGTTCTAACAATGAGGCTGAATATGAAGCTTTAATTGTCAGATTAGAAATACTTTCTCAAATGAAAGCACAAAGAGTGCACATACTTATAAATTTCCAGTTAGTCGTCAAACAACTTTTTCAAGAATACAAAAGTGTTAATCAAAATTTGATTAAATATTGTGCTATGGTGAGTAAGTTAATGAAAAAATTTGACGAAGTTATTGTTTAACACATTCCTAGGGAATCAAATGAAGAAGCCAATGACTTAGTTCAAATAGCTTCTGGGTATAAGGTTTCTTAAGAAGTTCTGTCGGAGCTAATAGAAATTAGAGAACTTTTATATCCCTTGGAAGAAAGGGATGTGTTACAAAATGACATTCACACAAGTAATGATTGGAGAAAAGCAATCATTAATTATTTAGAAAATCCAAGTTCTAATGTAGAATAGAAACTCAAATGTAGAGCGTTAAATTTTGTACTGTTGGGTGGACAATTATATAGAAAGATTGTCGATAGATAGTTAAAAGAATGCTTAAGTGAGTCACAGGTATACATTGCCTTGTCAGAAGTCCATGAAGGTATTTGTGGAGCTCACCAAGCAGGAGAGAAAATGAAATGGGTCCTTTGACGATGAAGATACTATTGGCCAATGCTAGTTAAGGATTGTATAATGTTTGCCAAGTCTTGTGAAAAATGTCAATGACATGGCCATATACAAAACATTCCAGCTAATCAGTTACATTCAATTATTACACTTTGGCTATTTAGAGGATGGGCTTTAGACTTAATAGGCCAAATATATCCTTCTTTGTCGAAAGGACATGAATACATTAATCAGGGTTGATTATTTCACCAAATGGGTTGAAGTAATAGTGTAAAAAGATGTTACTTAGCAAGATGTGATCAATTTTATCAAAAATACATCATTTGCAGGTTTGGGATACCTCAAACAGAAAGTTGTAGAATATGCTGATTCTAGGAAAATAAAGTTAATTACGTCAACACCATACTATGCACAGGCAAATGGTCAGTAGAGGCCATCAATAAAATACTTATAAGCCTGATTAAAAAGCATATTGGTCAACAGCCTAGAAATTGGCATAATACCCTTGATCAAGTTCTATGGGCATATAGGAATTCACCAAGAAAATCGATAAGCACGTCATCATATAAATTAATTTATGGTCATGATGCCATTTTGTTTGTCGAGATTAATCTTCAATCAATTCGCATTCAAAGAAAAGATGAATTACCAGTTGAAAGTTATTAGGATTCAATGTTCGACAAATTAAACGAGTTAAGGCAATTTAGTTAGGGAGGTAATTTTGCCTATTCAGAAACATTGTCGAGAATATGGTAAGTGGTTGCCAAAATAGGAAGGACTATTTTTTTAATTATGCAAGTATTTTCTGGTAATGCCTATGCTCTTGACAAAGTTAACATTGGAATAAAAGTGAAGGCAATCAATGGCAAATACCTAAAGCAATACAGGCCAACAATGTGTGAAGTAAATATTAAATAAAGAATTTTTATTGCATCAAAATTTGTACATTTCATTGTTGAATGCTATATAATAAAAAAATTTACTATTAAAATTTGTCAGATTAAAAGGATCGACAATACAAACCAAACTAATCTATCAGATAAGCCTGTTGGTGTAAACGTTTTCAGATAGAAGCTAATGTCTTTTTGTTTGCGCAGGCCATCAGATAGCTAATCTCTAAAGACTTCATCTTTTTAGCAATAACTCGGGCGTTGACCTCGATGGCTGTGGCACTTTCTTTTATTTTTTCCTATTTTGCCACACGTTTGGTCAGACCATTATCAAGCTTATCTCTCAGCTCTTCAGCTGACACCATTTCTTCTTTGATTTTCTTGATTCTTTCTTCTAATTCGTTGAGGTATTCTCAATACTGGTTAATAGTACTAATAGCATGTATACAACTTTCCTTCATTTTGGCGATCATTTCATTCTGTCGATCTCTGTTAGCCTTCAAATCTCATAATTGACTTATGGCAATTTCTTTTTTTGACATTTCCTTTTTATAAGAGGAAATGACTTGATTGAAAGCAGGTGCCTTGTTAGATAATTTGTCAATAAAATCTTTATAGGCTGAATAAAGACTTCAATAAGAAATAGGAAGTCATGATTTTATTGGTTTAAATTCACCCAAGATAACTTGAACTCTGCTTCTTAGTGACTCATCGAATGCAATAACCTTGAAGGAATAATCAAGGAAGTCATTCAACTCTTTTAGCAATTTGTTGACCCTTGAGTCTATTAAAGATTGAGAAGAAACAGAAGAGACGGACAGAGTTAGATCACCCGACAAAAGGTTTATCAATGCATCTATTTCTAGATCATCAGTACTTGGATGATTAGAAGGTTCTACTTGGACTATCGGGTGAATTGGACTGGAGATAGAAGATAGAGGTGAAACATTGGTTATCAACTCCTCCATGTTTATAGTCTCTGATCACAAATGGCAAATCACTCTGTGAAGGCAAGTTGACAGCAGGGTGTCTTTGCTAGGAACTAAAAGGCACTAGCTCCTGTCCATGTTCTTTAGGGGATGGAGATCGTTGAGGCAGAGACTGAATAGCTGCTGATTCTATGGCAAGAAAAGCTTTAGCTACTTTAAATGTAAGCTCTCCTTGATGGGTTTCGACTGGTAGCAACGTTGTTGGAGCCTCAATCTGAAGAACTTCAGCATGCAGAACTCAATCTAAGGGACTTTGATAGATGTTTTAGCAATAGGAGCTTTACCCTGAAGAGCTCTAATGGATTCTTTAGCAATTGGGCTTAAGACCTTTTGACCCAGATCCTGAAATAAAAATTCATATTAGTCTCAAGATAGAATACATGTCTAATATAATTTATTTTTAAAGGATCATACTCTTGGTTAGGTTTGCAGGTCTGGTTCTTCAGATACAATAGCTGAAGTCGAGTGCTCAGAAGTAGACTCTTTGTCCTATCAAAGGAAATGAATGCATATATTTTATTTCGATAAACCTTAATACTCGATAGTTAAAGTATACCTGAGAATCAACGGCTTGGTTAGAAATTACTAGGCCTTTACATGCTTTAGACTTCTTGGAAGCAAGCTCAACGTTAGAAAAAAACTATTTTTCTTTTCGTTGGAGCTTTTTCTTTTTCAAGCTGGTAGTTGTTTTGGATGTGTCGGGTTGAGGAGATGCAGCAGCCGGTTGGCCACTCGTTTTAGTTGTTGATTAGTCACTCACTTTGACCAATCTTGTTCTCCCCTACTAAAGAGGTTGACAATCTTCCTCTTCTTCTTCTTCAGACTTAACAACGACTAATTGCTCTATTGGCCACTTATAAGTCAAGGGCTCCTTTAAGGGGAGTGTTGTAGATAAAATTATGAATATGAGTGGTCAGAAGTGATCATTGCCTTTGAACAAACAAGATTGTATACCTTGGGGAAACTCAATGGCAATCCTTATAGCATCAATTTGTTTAGAAGGGAGGGCAAACCTACGAGCGAAAGTAACTTTGTTATTCTTTGTTTGAAAAAGGTTTATGACAAATCCATGTCTTTCGACAAATTTGATATTACCTGCCCTCATCAGTTCCCCAGGGAATATATCAGCCAAACCAAAATGAGCACAAGGTAAGAGCACTGGGTTTGGTAAGGGAACTTTTTAAATAATGTCTGGTGGAATATCAACATCAAGAAATTCTAAATATCTGAACCCATGTTGAGCCCTATGCTCTTGTTTTTGTTTGGCTATGACTTCTTCCATATTTTGAATAATCCAATGGTCGTAGCGAGGATCCTATTTTATCTTGTAGAATTTTTTGAAAGCTCAAATTTCCTCCAAATTTTCACCTTTGGTTTTCGACGCCAATTGCGTTCCTACACAAGAGAATCAACAAGGATGTCAAAACAGGTTCTAATACTTTGGTGATATGATTGGTAGTATCTTGGCCACCAATTGACAAAACAACCCGACACTCCTTGTGAAACTTCAGGGGGACAAGTTCGAGGCATTAACAGTGTCTATCATTTTCTCCCCTCAGCTCCCTATCATCCTGTTCTTTAGAGATATGGGCATTGATGAAGTGATCCTCCGATGTGGATGAGTAAGGACTTGGAATCAATTAGCATAAACTTATCTGTCAAGCTACTGTGTTGGACAGATGGATGTAAAAATTGGTGTCTTTCCTATTAGGAACACCTCTAAAAATGATCTGTCAACAGAGAAAATTCGACTAGATTGAAACTCCTTTGTCAGAAGCTATTGGTTCGGTGAACCACCTTGGACCTCTTTGATGACTAGCAAATGGAGTAAAATTCTTTTTTTTTTTGAATCAAACACAATGGCATGAAAAATTTTAAAGAAGTAGAAATTTTTTTTTCTTCTCATCCTTGGTGAGAGAGTCACAAACTAAATAACAAAGTCACATCCATATGAACTTGACATGTAATTAGCCAGCTCGTTGGACAGAGGCCTAATGGACAGATGCTGCTCTAAAATAGCATTCAACCATAATCGAAGTAGCCAGATAAGACCTCTGATGTTCTCCTTCTTTGACTGAGCCTTAATGTTGTTGACCATTTAGCTCATGCATTGGAAAGGATTGGCAAGGAGCTGTTGGTTGAGGGCAAGTCAGGTACCTTCATGGATAAGGTTGGCCAAGGGCTGAAGGGATTTAGCTACAGTTACAAATTTCAAGCCAAATGCGTAAGCCGACAGTCAAGTAGAAGAAATGAGACATGTTCTTCATCCGACATGGCAGATGAACTTTTGTGGTGGAAGCTAATAAAAGAGGAGAAAGAGGTGTATTTGAGAGAATAAACCTCTATAGTTTGACGAGGTTGAAGCTATGGGTGAATAATTCTCCCATCTGGTTGAAGGCCTGTGATGGCTAATACATCGAAGGCTAACGGACCCATCATGCCATATGAAAAATGGAAGTTGTTGATGGTCTTGTTCTAGAAAAAAGACCAAAGCTCCAATCATGGTGAGGTCAATCTTGATGGTATGTTAGGAGAGTTAGATGAAGTTATAGATGCCCATATTCTTCTAAAATTAGCCTTTTTGTGCCTGTACTCTGTAAAGCCAGGCATGATATCCATCGACTAGAGAAGGCAGTGTCTGGAACATTATTTTGGCCTTCTAAAAGTAGTGGGTGGGAATCGTCGAACTAGAAGCAAGAATAGCTTCATCAAGGATTTTGTAAGGGAACACTGGACGGAGGATCGCTGGGAAGGTTTCTGGAGTTAGTACAAGTCCCAAAAATGCAGGAAGAGGAGTAGAAAAAGATTCGAGAATAGGGAGGATTACCTTTGATTTTTGCTATAGTTTAGAGCGATCCATGACTGGATCATGAATTACATTCTTGTTCTTGATAATGGCAGACTGTTTGGCAGAAGAAGAGGCTCCAGCATTGGTAAAAGATGCCATTGTTAAGAGTAACTTGGGGGCAAAGGTTTTTGGATGTTCAAAGAAGAACGACGTGAGTACAAATGCACGTAGCGCAAACATCAGAGTAAGTGGCCTGATGACTAGGGTCTAGGGTTTTAAAGGACTTGAGGGACACGAAACGTCAAGTAAGCAATGATGGTTCACGTGCTAAGATAAGGCTATCATATTAGGGATAATCATTTCTGAGCCAAATCCCTAGAAATCCGATGTTAGTTACTAGGCCATTTAAAATTTAATTTTCTCTGTGTCAATAGAGAACAAAATTTTGGGGGCATCTATTAGATGATTAATTTTAAATAAAATTATATGTGTTTGTCAACAAAAAGTTTGCTTGGCCAACAAGTAATCGTCCTCAGTAAAGTAACAAAAGTGGTACCGATTGTTTGAGTGTCAAAATAGGGATCTGGCATATTCGACAAAGATTAGTAGTTCAACAGAGATGAATTCAACAAAAAAAGAGTACGAAAAGTAGACATTGAACTCGTAATGATTCGTAGACATTCATGTACGCTTGTCGAAATTCAATCGTCAGAGGCACATCATTTGACAGGCAAGTTCGATTAAAATATCATCAAACAAATGAGTCTAAAGACAAAAGACGTCGAGTGATGGAGATGTCAATTAATGATATGACTTGTTGTCGAATGATGAATGCAAGAGATTGTCGAATGAAGGCCATCAAAGATCGTTACTCCAAAAGATTGTTATGTTGAACCTTGTAAACTACTACTTACGTGGGTTAGGGTAGTTGTCAAGCAATGTAAAATGTCACTTACAAGGCGATTAGATAGATAGGCAGTTACTTCAGTCATTTGCCTATAAGTACCGAGTTAATCATTGCAAAAGGGTTTCGCAACTCTTGATTAAAAATCCTAACATCTCACACGAGCAGATTAAAGGATCAACATTGAAGTATACTTTCTACCCTTACATTTTAATTAATTTAATTTGAAGCCTTTTATCAATTCCAGCAATTTCTTCCCAGTCATTTAATCACTTTCATTTAATTGCTTTTATTTACTTTATGCAATTTAATCACTTTTCTTTAAACTTTCTGTACTTTAACTTTCAACAATTTACTTTCTGCTGCTTACGTTCTTCACTTTATTCTTCTGCCATTTACTTTTTGCCATTTACCCTATGCAGTTTCCTTTTCTATGCACTTTACGTTTTGTAACTTACTTTCCTGTAATTTTCCCTTTTTATTTAACTTATGCAAAAACACTTATTTTCAGGCCTCATGCTCTTTCATGCAATGCTTGTCAAATCACTTGCATTAGACATATTTGTCTTTTAAACGAGATTACCGCATAACTTTGAAAACACAGTTTCTCTCAATAGAATCAAGTATTTTTTTCAGATTTGGCATTTGACCAAAAATCACTATAAACAGCTATATATATATATATATATATTATTTATTTGGGTCAGCAATTAACTCGATGATCTGGACAGTTAAACTAGTGACCCAGTGTAACATTCTCCCTTATTTACAATTTATAATTTAATTTTCTTTACTGATTGGTTAAATAAGGAAAAATTTTTGCTATTAATTATCATATTTATTTATTTGTTTAGGAACAATTGTGATATGAATCTTGATGCAATGTAACAAGATCTAAATTGTAGAAAAGGTCTAAATTCATATTCGAAAGACCTCGACCCAATACTTTATTAGAAGTACAAACCTTAGTATAAGAAAGGAAATTGGATGCCACACTCAAGAAATGGGGAGAAAGTGAGTGATCAGTCTCAATTGAATGCCACAAGAGAAGTTTTGATAAGTTCACAAGTTCTTACCAGAACCAAGAAGTGAATTGCTTACAAATGAAATTCAGAATTCATGTGTGTCCTTCACCATGCACCATACATGGTATTTATAGGAAAAATAAAAACCTTGGTTCCCATATGCATTGGGAATTAATCTAGATAAGAAAAATATAAGCAAAATATAAACTAATTGAAAAGTTTTCCTAACTAGCAACTTAATTGATTTAGGCAATATGACAATGACTAAATCAATCAATAAATGTTTCCTAATAACAAGATAAGCAACCTGATTTGAAAATGTGACTAAATCAAGTAATTAAATGCTCCTAATTGACTAAATCAATTAGGCACTCCACTTAATTACTAAAAATTAATCTTGATCTGATTCTTGGCTCCAATTAAAATGCTTCTTTGACCAGGTGCCTCTTTGCTTCCTTAGTGCATTTTCGACCCAAATAAGATGAAATCATGGCCTAACATGCTGAATTAGGTTAATAACACTAGTATGTTTAATTAACTCTAATTTCTCATGGGCTGTAGTAGGCGTGGCCAAAATGTCTTGACTAAGTCTATTTAGTGCCTCCTTCATTCTCTTGGCTCTAGCCCTTGTAATTGGGCTTCCCTTGATGAATAATAGATCATTTAAGTTTGGAACTTGAACTCCTTGACTTAGGCTACTATTTTGCTCAAATCGAAATCTGTATAAAAAAGAGTTAAGTCAGCGACATTGAAAGTAGTACTTACATTGTATCACCAGGTAGGTTAAGTTTGTAGGCATTGTCATTGATCGTTTCAATTACTCGAAAAGGACCATCTCTTCTTGGGACTTACTTAGAATGCCTTTGAGCTGAAAACCTCTCTTTGTGCATATGAACCTAAACCCAATTGCTAGGGTAAAAAAACACTTTCTTTCACCCTTTGTTAGCTTGAGTAACATATTGCTTCGTCATGCCTTAATGTTCAATTGCACCTTGCTATGCAATTGCTTCACATATTCGGCCTTTTTTTGCACCATCTAAGTTAATATACTCACGTATAGGCAAAGGAGATAAATCTAATAGAGTTAAAGGAATGAAACCATAAACATCTCAAAGGTGAATACCTAGTAGTAGAATGTACAAATCTATTATAAGTAAACTCAACATGTGGCAAACATTCTTCCCATGTTTTCAAGTTTTTCTTAATGATAGCAAGCAATAAAGTAGACAAAGTTCTATTTACTACTTCTGTTTGACCATCGGTTTATGGATGACATGTAGTAGAAAACAAAAGTTTAGTACCTAATTTACACCACATGATCTTCCAAAAGTAACTCAAGAACTTAGTATCTCTATCACTAACAATAGTACAAGGCATGCCATGTAAACACATAATTTCGTTGAAAAACAAATCAGCAATATGTCATGCATCATTGGTTTTATGACATGGAATAAAACAAGCAATCTTTGAAAACTTGTCAATAACCACATATATGGAATCCTTACCACTCCTAGACCTAGATAATCCAACACAAAGTCCATGGAAATATCAATCCAAGGTGCATTAGGAATAGGTAATGGTGTGTACAATCCATGCAGCTTAACCTTAGATTTGGCTTGTTTGCATGTAATACATCTATCACATACACGTATAACATCACGTTTCATATTAGGCCAAAAGAAGTGTTCATGCAAAACATCCAAAGTCTTAACAATGCCAAAATGCCCCATTAACCCACCTCCATGAGCTTCTCTTACAAGTAGTTCAAGCAAAGAATTCATAGGCACACATAAACATTTTTCCTTAAACAAGTATCCATCATGCCTATAAAACTTACCAAAAGCAACCTCCTTACAAGCATTAAACAAATTGCAAAAATCAGAATCATTTGCATACAAATCCTTAATTTTCTCAAATCCTAACAGCTTTTCATCTAAAGTACAAAGAAGTGTATACATTTGAGATAATGCATCTATAACAACATTATCTTTACCTTGCTTGTATTTGATGATATAAGGGAAGGACTCAATGAACTCGCTTCGCCTTGCATGTTGCCTATTCAATTTGTTTTTCCCTTTCAAATGCTTCAACGATTCATGATCGGTGTGGATCACAAATTCTTGACGCCAAAGATAGTGTTGCCAAGTCTCCAATGCACGAACTAATGCATACATCTCCTTATCATATGTTGGGTATTTTAAGGCTGCCCCATTCAATTTCTTGCAAAAATAAGCAATTGGGCGACCTTCTTGCATCAATGCAGCTCTAATTTCAATACCTGAAGCATCACACTCAACCAGTGTTCATGTTCATAAAAATCCAACCAGATTAATACAAACATAAAAACAGAGATAATAAACAAGAATAGAAATGAAATTTAGAAACAACAAGAGAAACTTACTGATTAGGCTCCAAGAATTTAGATTACAACCCTAGTTCATCCATGGACTGATTACAAGTCTTTTAGCCTTCCATGGAGGCCAAAATACACAAGGGGGGGGGGGATGGGAAGAAGACCTACGAATTACAGAAGAAAATGGAAGAAGACAACTCTTCAACATCTAAAAATGGAGGTTTTGAAGTGCTTTTAACCAGAGCAGAGAAGGAAGGACGAAATTGTAATATTTTCTTTCATGTGTTGTCCCTTTCTTTTGCAGAAAGCAATTTTGCTGCTACTACCTTACTGTGTTCTGCTGCTTTTGGTTTTCTGTTGCTGTCTACTACTGTTTTCTATTTTTTGGTTGCTACAAAAAACATTTCTGGTTCTGTTTGCCTTTGTTGGAAAATGTAGAAATGTGGGACCCAATCAGTCCAGTCAGCCCTAGTCAATGCACAGTCAGCTGCCATGTCATCATTTCGACCATGGTAGCATCTAAGTGGCCTCCAAGTCAACATATACTGTCCAATTAATTTAAATCTAAAAATTAAGCACAAGAATTAATTGCGATAAAATTATGAAATTGAAGCATATTAATTCTATAATTAATTTACACCCAATAAATCCAAAACATAGTAAAATTAGAGAGTTCACAATATTTAAGATGCAAAAAGGACTAAGATAGGAACTAAATTGTATATAAAAATGCCCCATATCAAATCCCTTACACTTAGCCTTTTGCACTCCTGGGCAAAATCATATTCAGAACACCAAAAGACACGAAAGGAAAAGTGTGGAAAGCATGCAAGGATAAAATAATTAAAATTTGAGAAGATTTAGCATTTAAAGAAATTGAATCTTAAATTTCTAAAATTCAAGCATCATGGCAATTTCATTTGATAAGAATGAATTAAAGTATTAGCCTCCTCATATGGGATGTGTTTACTCTCTATTCTCTCAAGTGTTTAGGGGTAATTCACTTAAAATTCAACTTATCACAAAATGCACTACCATAGGCTTGTCAAGTATCTAAAATCTCCACTGCTCATATTCACATGCATGCTTGAATTAAAAGGACTTTACAAGGGTTGTAATGTTGGGTGAAAAACAATGGAAAGAGAGAAGGAAACATAATAAAGGTGGAAAACAACTCAAGAAAGAAGGTGAAGGAAACAACTGAGATAATGAAGGAGAACAACTTAAGAACATGAAGAGCTTTAATCAAAACAATGCAAGAGATTGGATATAAACAAATTTTAGGTATAAAAAGTTTTTTCTACTCCTTTTTTTTTTCTATTTTCTTTTTTTTCTTCTTTTTCTTTCTTTTCGAAGTTGACGCATATTCTTTTTCAATCATAATATTTTTTTCTATTTGAATGACCATTTCTTTTCTTTCTTTTTTTTTTGCTTGGGAGTAGAGAGAAATATTCATTTAAAAATATCCCAAAATTCACAGAATTGTTTAGCACATCAAATCTGTAAAAGAATTTAAATGCTCTTCACTTCTCAAATTGGGAAGCAAAAATTCTGGTATAGGAAGAAAAGTGGTGGAAAATGCAAGAAGGAAAGTGGGAACAAGGCACAAAATGGCATACAATGGAAATAACACATGAAATGACTATTTGGTTAAAAATGGCTCACAAAGAAATGCCTAAATCATCTCCAAGCATGCACATGTAGAACTCATTGAGACCAAATTTATTGCCATTTAGGCTTGAACTCTAGAAAAACAAGATTAAAATTCTAATTATGCTAAAACAATTCAAACCTAAACTATTCCAACAAGCATATTTCCACATCAAAATCTTCTTCCAAAACGAAAAAGAAAGGACTAAACTAATCTAAAAACATAATAAAATTATGTACCAAAACACAAACCAAAAGTGCAAAAAAGTGCAAAAAAGAAGCTAGAAGCATAACAAAAACACATAAAAACATAACAAAAAAATTTTTAAATTGCATGAAATTTAAAAATGCATGAAATTTAAAAACAAAGACCATTTCATTCTCCCCCTCACACTTAAATTTTGCATTGTCCTCAATGCAAACAATTATCAGCACATATCATCAAAGAGACATAGAGGACAAGAAAATAAAAGAGAGAAAAGGGAAAAAGAGACAGCCTTATCGGTTTGAAGTGCCTTTTCTGCGTCTTCCAATTGCGTGGCACTGGCTTCTTCTAGAAGTTTTTCTCAGTAGCAGGTTGGATGATGGAAAGAATTGAATTTATGTCACCAACCTGAAGAAAAACAGAAGAAGCTTCACTTGCCAGGAGGGGTGAGAACAAAAAGAAGAACTAAAAGAGAAGGTAGAAAGACTACTAACTAAAACACAATTTAAAGAAAAAAGAGAACTACTTTCTAAAACAGAATTAAAATTAAAACTTCTACTCCTACTCCTACTCCTACTCAAAACAGAACAAGAATTTAATCTATCATCTACACAAGAATTATCCAAAACAAAATTGTTATCTAAAACAGAACTATCATCTAAAATAGAATTATCTAAAACAGAATCTGAACTAAGACTATTATCTACAACAGAATCTAACTTAGAAACAAAATTAAAAACACAAGGGATAAAATCATATTTTACAATAGAAACAGAGGTGAAATTAGAATCATATTCAGATGCACATGCATAATTAGATTCAAATTCACATGCCTTGAATTCAGGTGTAGGTGTATAATAAGATGCAGATGCAGAATCAGATACAATTTTAGATGCAGATGCATTCAATTCAGTCTCAAGTACAGATTCAGGTGCAAGTACATACAGCTCATGTTCAACAAAATGATCACAATTGCCGAGTTTCAAGGCTTTTTCTATTTCAATGCATGCATGACAAGTATGATAGTCACAATTAAAATCTCTCACAAACTTTGACTCTTTCTCCAACACTTTTATGTCTACCTTTTCTTCTCTTAAGGATTCTATTTCTTTTTCTAACTCAAGCTCAACAACCTCAGATTGGGTAACCCTATTTGGAGAAGGTAATAGTCTATGATGGAAAGGGAACTCATCCTTATCAGCTTCCTCATTCTCATTTTTCTTACCTATGCCACTTGAGGAAGGGGACTCCCTAATTGGCCCACTTAATTCTTCTAACTCAGCTTGGAGGGCTAGACCATCTAATTGAGTGCCATTATTCAGAAAAAATGACACTACTATTGGCTTCTAGGTTAGCCATAGGTGGAGAAGGTAGGTTATTATCAAACCCCTGATTGATCAACTGACTAACTATGCTAGCTAGTTGGCCTAATTGAGATTCTAAGCTCTGTAAGTTCACCTTAGTTTGCTCTTGGAATTGCAGGGTATTTGTGGCCAACTGTTGAATTAAGTCTTTCAAACTTGACTCGGTCTCCTTAGGGTTGGTTAGAGGAGGTACATCACAGAGTTAAAGAGCATCAATTTTGTGTTCATATGGTGAATGGGATAAGCTCTCATACCTCAAATCTTGAAGCTCATAATTAGGATGGCATGTTGTGGGGTAGAGGTTATACTCTTGAAGATCTTGTTGCAATTCCCTAAGCCCATGAAAGACTCTTATATAGGATTCTGTACTTTCTTGGAATTGAAAATATTGGTCTGTCCTATATACAGATGAGGAATCTATGCCACTAACAAATGGAGAAGGGGGAAGGGGAAAGGATGGTGGCTCTTGTTGTTCTTGTCTAAGGGCTAGGTACCTCACTATGGATGCTAGTTCATCAAAGCTATGTTTAACTCTATATAGATCCATGGGCAAGGACATAATCTGATTCATTGTAAGCAACCTCAAAATAGAATTAAACATTGATTCTATCCTATCCTATACACAACTACACAAGAAAAACAATAACAACAACAACAACACTACAACAACTATACTACTCCTAACACAACTACTCTAACTATCCTATAAAAAGGGTCTATCCAACTTTTGATCAAATTAGCCAATTGACAAACCTTATTATAGGCTAGAAAGATGAAACACACAAGAAAAACACAAATGAAATTACCCCTAATACTATTTCTATGCCCAACCTATGAAAAACACCCAAAAATCAAGTATATCAGAAAATTCTAATTTTTGTTTGGAAAAATCCTTCACAAGTTGGAGGCACAAAAAAGACAAATAGAGCTCAAAAATACAATCTACAAAAATCACACCAAAAATCACAATATATTAGAAAAATCATAAAAAAACATTAAAAAATAGAAAAAGGGGTCTAAGCGATTGAATTTGGCGAAAATAAGGCGGTGCTCCCGAGTGATGTAATTTCCTCAAGAGCCTTGCTCAGAATGTTGAGATTTAGTGGACTACCAATTTTCAGGTCAATCGGAGTTACTTTTCCAAATATAAATAGTGTATATGAATAGTACTCGATAAAACCGAAAAATCGAAAACTTGTAAACCACTTTAGCTAATACCAGTCAACCTAAAATTAAACAAAGACTCAATTGAACAACTAAATAGTAACTCAGAAGTGAATTGGCTCCCCAGCAACGGCGCCAAAATTTTGGTTCATGCCACTATACGGCTGCTGAGTTGCCTAGAATTGAATTCGTGGCAATTTGCAATATAGTAGTCTTCCCAGGTCATTTCACTCTTGGAGCCTTGCTTCTAAATTGCCTAATTCATTGTTCTACACTAATCTACTTTAATTACCTACTAATCTACACTAATCTATAGCCTAACTACCACTAGGGGGTTTGCATGATTAAGCATAAAAAAAATGTAAACAATAATAGCTAAACAGAATAGAGACAGAAACAGAAAACAAAATACAATAGAACATAGAAACAAAATGTAATCAGCAGCCATGGAATCCTTAGAATTGCAACTATCATCATTCTTGCATTTTTAATTAATTCTAGTTGCATTTTATCAATTGGTCATCAACTAAAATTCCTAGAAAACCTTCCAGAAGTGGATTACATTTAAGCCCATGAAGCCCTAACCAAATCATACTTGATAATTCCCAAAGCAAGCCATTTCTATTCTACTTGCTACACCAACTAGTGACAATAAGAGGGCATCTCAGATTTAAGCATTTAAACTAGTGTTCATGTTCATAAAAATCCAACCAGATTAATACACGCATAAAAGCAGAGATAATAAACAAGAACAAAAATGAAATAGAAGAAATAACAAGAGAAACTTATTGATTAGGCTCCAAGAATTCAGATTACAACCCTAGTTCATCAGTGGACTGATTACAAGTCTTTTAGCCTTCCATGGAGGCCAAAATACACAAAGAAGGGGGAAGAAGACCTACGAATTATAGAAGAAAATGGAAGAAGACAACTCTTCAACATCTGAAAATGGAGGTTCTGAAGTGCTTTTAACTAGAGGAGAGAAAGAAGGATGAAATTATAATATTTTCTCTTATGTGTTGTTGTCCCTTTCTTCTGCAGAAAGTAATTCTGCTACTACTGACTTGCTATATTCTGCTGCTTTTGCTTTTCTGTTGCAATTTGCTACTATTTTCTATTTTCTGGTTGCTACAGAAAGCCTTTATGGTTCTATTTTCCTTTGTTGGAAAATGCAAAAATATGGGACCCAGTCAGCCTTAGTCAATGCATAGTCAGCTACCATGTCATCATTTCGTCCATGTTAGCATCTAGGTGACCTCCAAGTCAGTATATACTCTCCAATTAATTTAAATCTGAAAATTAAGCACAAGAATTAATTGGGATAAAATTATGAAATTGAAGCATATTAATTTTATAATTAATTTACACCCAATAAATCCAAAACATAGTAAAATTAGGGAGCTCACAATATTTAAGATGCAAAAAGGACTAAGATAGGGACCAAATTGTATATAAAAATGCCTGATATCAGTATTCTTCATTGCCTACGTCACGTGTATGCCTCGGTCTCCCATGGTTTTGATTGAAATGCCCAAGTTGCTCTCTTTGGGAATTGGACTCTACTCGTCCTAGCCTTTCATCCATGTTATAAAACCTTAGATTAAGTCTTTCTAAGGTCCCTTGAATGGGTTTCATGTAAAGTTTTATGTTCTCCCCTCTTGGTTCCTCATCCATATGCCTTTGTCTCTACTTTGAGAAATGATTTTCAATTTTGCAAAACAAATAAAACCTCATTTGCTCTTTCACATGTTTGCACTTAAGCAATGTCAAACTCTCGTGTTTCAAACAATTTTTGGCTTTTACCTTCTTTTGCGCTTACACACCCTTGCCTTTACCAATCTAAATTATTTTCTTTAGTTCTTGTAAAAACTACGGTTTCTCAAACAAAACAACCCTATTAGAGCACAATTAACACTAATTACACATAAATTTTTTTTTGAAAGATTGAATGCAATGCCCTTGAGAGAAGGTTTTTATTTTTTTTTCCAAAAGGATCAAATAGGATTAAGTTTTAGAAACAAAAGGATAAGATGAATTTCAAACAACAATAGAACATTAGAAATAACAATTGAATCAATTCAACCTTAAACTTGAATATTGCAAACAAACAAGCAACAAAGATAATTGCGTTCAACTTGTAATTTCGACAGCTATGAAATCTTTGTTTTCTTTTGTTGAACCAAAACTTTTGCTCTTTTTTTGTTCTTTTTTTTCGTTTTCTTCTGTTTTTTTTTTTGAATTTTTTTTCACTTTTTTTTATCAATTACAGAATTGATAAAAGTAAATCAAACAAAGAAGCAAAATTAAAACTTGTAAGCCTGAAATTTTTTTTAAAAAAATTTGGGGAAGGAAGGGAAAAAGGGGTGACAGCTAGGTTAACCTAGGCTTTGATACTAAATGATATGAACCTTGATGGTATACAACAAGACCCAAATTATAGAAAAGAATAAAACATCTCGGAAAGTCTAAATTCAGATTCAAAAGACCTCGACCTAATATTTTACAAGAAGTACAAACTTTGGTATAAGAAAGGAAGTTGGATGCCACACTTAAGAAAAAGGGAAGAAAGTGAGTGATAGGTCTCAATTGAACACCACAAGACAAGTCTTGATAAGTTCACAAGTTCTTAGAAGAACCAAGAAGTGAATTGCTCACAAATAAAATTTAGAATCATGTGTATCCTTCACCATGCGCCATACATAGTATTTATAGGCAAAATATAAACCCTAATTTCCATATGCATAGGGAATCAATCTAGATCAAAAAAATAAGCAAAATATAAACTAATTGAAAAGTTTTCCTAACAAGCAACTTAATTGATTTAGATAATCTAGTTATAGGAGATATGACTAAATCAAGCAATTAAATGCTACTAATTGACTAAATCAATTAGGCGCCCCACTTAATTACTAAAAATAATCTTGATATGATTCTTGACTCCAATTAGGCATCTCTTTTAATGCTTTTTTGACCAGCGCCTCCTTACTTCCTTAATGCATTTTCAGCCCAAAATAAGATGGAATCGTGGCCCAACATACTGAATTAGGTTAATAACACTAGTATGTTTGATTAACTTTAATTCCTCATGGGTTATAGTAGGCGTGGTCTAAATATCTTGAATAAGTCCATTTAGTGCCTCCTTCATTCTCTTGGCTCTAGCCCTGGTGATTGGGCCTCCCTTGATGAACAATGGATCATTTGGGTTTGGAACTTGAACTTCTTGACTTGGGCTGCTACTTTACTCGGCTTTGTATTTGCATCAAATTATAATAAAACTTCAAAATTATTTGAATTCTTTTATCTCATTTTGTTTATCTATATATATTCCATCCTTTCATAAAATCTCTTAATAAAGAAATTTACTTAAGTAAAGGAAATAAATGGAATAAGTAGCAATTTTAAATAATAAAATTTCTTTTTAGAACAACATACAAGCAGTCGACTATTAGCTAGGACCGGTTGATTGGTTGATTGCTATTTTTCAAATAACGTTAGCTATCTAGGAATTGTCGGTCGATTGATATAAAGTATTCAGTCGACTGATAATTCCTATAATCATATATTTTTAATAAATCATGTTGCTACCAGTCTATTTTCTCTTCTACACTTTATAATCTGACTAATCTCATCATTTTCTAGTATAATCATAAATAAAGAACATAATATGCGCATGTAATCACTGGTACTTGAATAAATTACATGTCATAACTTTACATATTATAATATAAACTTGTAGTTATAGTCTATCATTAGCATTTTACTAGTCTTCTTTTGCATTCCAATACATGGTTTTGTACTCGTATTTCAAAACATAAACATTTCCTATCAACTTTACATCCTAAACATAAGCTTTCATTGTTAGACATGTGCATCATACAGGCTATTCTTTTCCAACTTTTCATACATTTCTAAAAAAAAGCTCAACATTTACATAAAATACTACACAATAACTTCTTATTTAGCCTCTAATGCCCTCTCTTTCACTTTAGTCCTTGAAATGGTTATTTAAACATATAAAAGTAAAATATAAATATCTTAGTAGCTAGTTTACTTTTAAGAAAAACAACTTCATTGTTATTTCAGTCATAAAAGCACAATAACGTAACAAGTTAAATTTCTCCATGAACATTTCAAGAAAAGCTTTTTAAAACATCACCAGAAACTCCAAATTCACTCATGTGGAATTGGAGCAAGCTTTCTTCATATCACCTCCTAATTCACTATTAATTTCCCAGTTAACATGATTTTTGTGCACTTTTTCTTGACATATGAACCTTGATTTTGCTTAAATTTTATTGATGTAATTCTTTTGGCCTCAAGATTTTCTAATTTTGAATTCTCTGACCTCAATACTACTTTCTTGATTTGCCCTCATTTTTATGCTAATAATTGGTGGTTGATCTTGCATTTCAGGATACCTAGCACCCAGCGTTAGAGAGGCAAAAATTAGCAATTCTTTCTGTCACTCATCACTGCAGTGGGAGTGCCTTCGTTGCTCCCTTAAGCATCAAACTGAAGATTTTCCTTGGTTTTTTCTCTGTGATCCATCACTACATTGTAGAGCGAGTTTTGAGCCACGTCAGTATCAGTTTAAATAGCTTTAGAGGTATTTATAGGGCAATTCGGATCTAGAGGAAGTTGGTAAACACCGTTTTGGCTGAGGAGAGCAAGAGGAACCTAATTTTCAAGGCTTTGAGGGCTCAAATCCATCATCCAACATCAGATTCATGGCTATTTCTATCTTTATTTTTGGTTTTTGTCATTTAAACTTCATGAGTAGCTAGATTTTCCTTCTAGGGTTACTATGAACTCAACTGCAGATTAGATTTTGGTTTCTCTCTTGTATTTACAACCTTATGTCAATCAATATATTTTCCTTACTCATTTTACTACTGCATATGATGGAATTGATCAGTCTATTATTATGATTATTGCTATCATCGAACTCGGGAGAGGAAGGTGAGAGTAGAACACTAAATAGGGAGGATGAGTGCATAAACCTTAAGTGTTTCCGCTTGTTAGCAAATAGGAATATTAGTTAATCTCATTTAATCAAAGCTAGGTTGGTTAGTACAGACTTAACTCACTTAGGGAGTTTAGTAGGCGTTAAGTATCTTAATTGAGATTTAGGAGAATTCTTTTAAGTTAATAGATTAACCTCGGATTAACTTGTGCAATTAATAGAGTTGTAAGTGTGTGAGAGATGTTTACAATTTTTAGGACGGAGGAGAGAGATTAATAACCCTAGGCTTTTAATTAAATTAATTTCAATCAATTTAAGTGTTTATTTGCTGTCATTTAAGAAAAACCTTATAAAAATTTACTGTCACTTGATTTTACTTTATCGGTTCTTGATTAGAACTATTTTCAATCCAACGTTTTTGTCTAACTAATTTGGTTAAATTTCTTAGGTAGTTAGCTACTTAGTCCTTGTGGGAACGATATCTTATTCACTCTTTATTACTTGTGCCATTGATGCGCTTGCCAAATCGCTTAACATTCACCCATGCAGAATTAGAAGTAAAACATAATATACCATCTCCCAATTCACTCATGTGGAACTAGGAGTAAAACATAATTTATCATCTCCTAATTCACTCATGTGGAACTAGGAGTAAAACATAATTTATCATCTCCCAATTCACTCATGTGGAACTAGGAGGAGAACCATGTCCACTCATGTAGGATTAGTGTATCATCTTCCTTTGCTCACTTATGTGAAACAACACAAGCTTTCATTCACTCATGTGGAATGAAGCCTCAACATATAAAAATCATAATAGAATTCATGGAGAAACTAACATATATCTTGATGTAACATGAAATTTCATCTCAAATACTTCATAATAATTATATCAAATACTTTAATAACATTAAAAGATCACTTTTATGAAAAACTAGCTACCTTTTCTTAGCTTTTCCTTGTTTCTTGTTTCCTTCATGCTTCTCTTTAATTTCCACCACACTTTATCTTTAGAATTTTTATCTTCCTTGTTCTGATAATTTCCTATACATATGTAGAGATAATTAGGTTGCTAAACATAAACTTGGCACTAGAGAGCATTTTCTAGCCAAAAATTGCTTATCTTTAGGCCTCTTTCACACTTTCTATGAGTTTCTCTCCCTAGGGCTTTTCTTCCTCTTTCTAAAATTTTACCATCGAGAGGTTAAAAATTGACATTCTAATTAGAGAATATAAAGCTAGAAGGAAGGGAATTAGAAGCTTACCTTAAAGCTTTTCTCATATTTCCATGACTTTCTCTCTAGGGTTCATCCTTCTCTCTCTAGAATCTTACTATTAAGTGGCTAATATTGAAATTCTAATCGGGGAATATGAAACTAGAGGAAGAAGCTTACCTTAAGTTTTCTTGAAGATTTTCTTTCAATTCCGTCCTTGTCTTCCTCTTTCTCTTCTTTGCGTAAGATCTCTCTCTCTCTTCTCTCCATGGTGGATGGCCAACATAAGAAGATGATGACGAACAATTCACCTAGTGGCTTTTAATGGGGTGGCCGACACATTAAGGGCAATTAGGCATTTTAAGAAATTTTGGGACATAGAGGAAATTTTGGAAAATATAGTGGAGGGACTCAGAGGGAATTAAGGGAAAAGATGTGGCCAACATGGGAATCAAATTATTTTGGTCATGAAGATGCCATTTGTTACAATTTGCAACATGTAATCCTCTTTTACTAATTTTACCCCTTTTTCCTTATTACATAATTTTACAAACTTCTCTTTTTATATCATTTGTTGTCCATTTGCATTTATATTTTTCCCTTTTAATTTCTAGGTAAATATTACTCAATCATTTACATAATCTAGACCATTTCTCAACTACTTAAGCATCAATTTCAAGCTTTAAAATCTAGAAGGATAACTTAGGTAGGATATTACCTTCGAAGCCCATCCCAGGTCAATGATTGGATCAGTTCTAAAAAACATTGATCACATTAGTCCCAAGACTTCAAAGTGGCTAAAAAAGAAAATCTTGAAGGTTAGTAACTATATATTAAACCTATTTATCCTATTTGTTTATATTCCTTATTTTTTTTTTGTGACTACCATTCCAGTAGAAGAAATGTAGAGTAAGACTAAGTATCAAATGCAACTTCTGTTCTTCTGGTTATGTTTAAGTACACCAATCATAAACATCATGGCACATGTCAATATTTTTCTAGGAGACTACTTAGAAAACTAGTAGCTTAAGTCTTTTTAGGTTTTCCGGAGGTATTCTTGTATTGCACAATTTCCCCATTGTTATCTCAAAATCTCATCATTCATCTTCAATTTGTGAGGTTTTTATATGACCATTTTGGTTGAGGGTGTGAATCAGTTTTCAGTTCTAATCAAGTTGATGAAGTGCTGCGCTTATATGCAAGGAATATCATATTATTAAAATCAAATTACACAGAATAGAGCAAGCACGCAGAAAAGGGACAATATGGAGTGATTACACAATATATCCTTTCAAAATGCAGTACAATAACTTACATACACAACCAATAACAATGGTCGTTGTAGGAGAAGGAGGGAAACGGATAAGGGAAAATACAAATAAGGAGACGCTGATGACGATGGACGATGCTAGACATTGCAACAATGGCGAGAAAATGGATGACGGTAAAGGCTGGTGCTTGGAGAGGAAGCAAATACTAGGTGTCAAATGTAATGTTTTGGGAGATCGACGTGGCAATCTAATTCAACTTGGATCTATTTTTTTTTTTCCAGATTTTAACAAAAACATATATAAAGAAAAAGAGCCTAACCAATATTGAAAATATATATATATATATATATATATATATATATATATATAGGGATAATGATAGTATTTTGAAACACAAAATGTTATTATTTTATGTATATTATATCATTATATTATCTAAAATAATTTTAAATTATAAAAATTGAACAATGTTAACAACAAATTTTATAATATCATATGAAGTTAAAAATAACTAAATAACCATCATATATTCAAAAATAAATTACTTTTAGTCTTATTTTTACAATTTATTAATATAATTATAAAACATTATATTTATTGATTTATTTATTGAATATGATAGTTGTGTGCTAAAATTATTTTAAGATACATTTTTAGGATATTTTGATTGTGAAATTTGTATATAAATTATTTGTTTTACTCATTTTGGTATTTATTTACGAGCATATATATGTGTGTATATATATATTCTAATTTAGCAATTGACTTGGTGACTTAACGATTAGACTAGTGACCTGAAGACTAATCTGGGTCAATGAGAGGGCCGTTTCCTAAACTTATGGCATTAACCTAAGTACATATAACAAATGTATTATTATTTTTATGATTAGTTTGTTTATTTATTAATTTTTATGACTTAGAGTCTATAACTTGAATATGTTGATACAATGATTCTATGATAAATTGGTGACGAATTTCCTCTTCCACAAAGTATTTGACATGACATGATTCTATAATATAAAATCACCAATAAGTATGGCAAACTGCAAAGTCATATGAGCTTATTCACTACCGCAAACTTTTGATCAAGAGAATAACTAATATGACAAGCTCACTTCGTATATGCTTAGCAAAACATTTTGAAGGTAATATCTCAGGTAAACAACCTATTTTTATAATTTAAAGAAGATACCTCAGTGAGTCGGTATACTCTCAGTTAGCACTGGCACAAGTTTAAAGACATTATTTGTTGTAGTATTTCATATTACGCAAAAGGTTAGTTTCATTTTCAAAAAAAGTAAATAGTGGAGGAAGATGTTACAGAATAGATCAAATATTATAGAAGGTGAGTGATTTGTTTTTAAATCAAAAATAATATACAGTATAATTCGTCAAACTAATAAAAAATTTATGAAAATCGAATGACAAATTTTCACCAAAAATCTTTGCAAGTACACAAACCTTTTTTGAAATGATGAAATCTATTCACATCTCTAACGATGAACTCTCTATCTACAATATCACTAACCAGCTTGAAGGCCTCATGACAATCCTTGCACATTCTCAAGTACTTCATAATTCTGATTATGGCTTCTTTAGGCATGTTCATTAATCCAAAAGCCAAGGCTAGTCTCTCATAGTGCAAATCCACAATTTGCTCTTTGGCCTCTTAGTCTACATCAACAAACACCAACCTTTACTTACTCCCTCATGTCCCTTTTCCTTCATTCTTTCTTTTAATTCCCTTAGAAATCTCACTATCTCACTTCCCTGAGCATAATTAGAGACATCTTTAGGATAAAACTAGTAAGTTGATTCCTTTATCTCAATCCAACTGCACCCATGCTCCTTTCTTATTCTGATATGTTTCATTTTAGTCCTTACACTATTGTTGAACAAATTAACATAAGCAGCACTTGATACCTGGTGACCAGACCCTATTAGCTTTTTGCTGGCTTCAAGGGCAATGTCTACCCTTCCATGACTCCTATTAGCTGAAAGAAGGGTAGCCCACAACGAGGCCTCTCCCTCATCCCATTCAACTTCGATAGATTTCGCCAGCTGGAAGGCTTTTTAGAGATGTCCAGCTCAGCCTAACATATCTATAACTCATGTATAATGCTTAGCATATGGCATCACCCCTTATTTTCTGTTCATGGAGTTTAGCAATTCAAGCCCTTTATCTATCAGACTGAATGGCTATAAGCACGTAAGACCTCAGTAAAAGTAACATCATTGGGTTTGATTTTTCTATCAATCATTTCTTGAAAGAGTTGTAGAGACAATGTCCTAAGTCCATACTTTGCAGCACCCACAATCATTGAAGTATAGCGAATTACTGAGGGATTTGGTATTCTTCTGAAGACAATTTTAGAATACTTAACACAACCACACTTGGTATATATGTCCACAAGTGTAGTTGCAATCACATCGTCCAAAGTGTGTCCGAGATGATCACCACACCGTGAGTGATTTTCCCAGCACCAAGTATGTCCAAACTTGCACAAGCATTCAGCACACTGGATAACATAAAATGATTGGGAGATTCAAACCCCAAATGGTTAAATTCTCTAAACAATTGAAGAGAATAGTGCCCTTATGCATTTTGGGAATATGCTGTTGAAGTCCATGAAACAATATCCCTACTAAATATTGAATCAAAAACAACCCTAGCTTCATCAACTTCATTGCACTTCCCATACATATCAATAAGAGAAGAACACACCATGAGATTGAATCCAAAACCCATAACCACAATAAGAGTATGAACTCTCTTACCTACCTTGAGGTTAGCAAAAACTAAATATGCATTGTTCACATATTTGTTGGTCATAGAGTTGAGCAGATCAAGCCCTTTTCAAACATAAATGGCTAAAAGCATGTAAGATCCCAACAAAAGTAACATCACTCGGTTTGATTTTTTGTCAATCATTTCTTGAAAGATTTGTAGAGACAATGTCCCAAGTCCATACTTTCCAGCACCCATAATCATTGAATTATAGAGAATTACTAAAGGATTTGGGATTCTTTTGAAGACTATTTCAGAACACTTAACACAACCACACTTAGCATACATGTACATAAGTGCACCTGCAATCACATCGTTCAAATTGTGTCCAAGACAAATCACCACATCGTGAGTGATTTTCATAGCACCAAGAGTGCCCAAATTTGCACAAACATTTATCACACTGGATAATATGAAATGATTGGAAACCTCAAATGGTTAAATTCTCTAAACAATTAAAGAGAATGGTGCCCTTGTGTATTCTAGGAATATGCTGTGATCATTGAAGTCCACGAAACAATATGCCTAATAGACATTGAATAAAAAACAACCCCAGCTTCATCAACTTCATTGCACTTCCCATACATATCAATAAGAGAAGAACACACCATAAGATTCAATCCAAAACCCATTACTACAATAAGAGTATGAACTCTTCTACCTACCTTGAGATTAGCCAAGATAGAACAAGCATTGATCACAGTGGCAAAAGTAAACTCATTGGGCAAATAGAGCCTTCTTTCATCCTCCGAAATAGCCAAAGCACCGCTTTGGGTTAGGCCTTACCTGTGTAACCAACCATAAGCGAGGTCTAGGAGACAACATTTGGTTGAGGCATTTCATCAAACAATTTGTGTGCATAATCAATTTTGAGCAGCCTGACGTAGGAATTAAGGAGTGGGGTAGACGTGAAAGTGTTGTTTAAGAATCCAGATTTCACAATGTTAGAGTGTATCGAGGTTACAGAGGTGAAATCCTTGGAATTTTGGAGATTTTGAATGAGATAGGGTTTGGTGTAAAAAAAAGTGACTGTTGGTGCTGGTAGGAAAGAGATGAGGGAGAAAAGGTTTTTGAGAGACTTTGGTTCAACGGGTGCTTCATGTTTTACTTGCATTTGTGTGTTTTGTTAGGATTTAGATACATATTAATTTTTAATTTTTTTAAATTGTAAGATAAATTTTTAAAAAATAAAAAAAATTGATTTGAAACATATTAGTAATTTTTTAAAATTAAACAAGCAATTTTTTAAAAAAAATATAAAATTAATCTGGATCATTGGATGAGATATCGTTAGATGAGAACGATTCAGATTTAGTCTTTGAGGGAACTTCACGAATCCTATGCTAGGACAAGCATTCCTAGTAGTCACGATTAAAATTGAGACTACAAATTTTAGCAACGGTTAAAATCATTGCTAAAAAAGTGTTTTCTATAACACTCTTAGCAATGGTTAAAACCGTTGCTAAAACTTTTAGCTATGGTTTTAACCAGGAGATCTAAATCTGCTTTGTTAGAGAGGGGTAGGCTCTTATTATTATTTATTATGAAGAAGGTAAGGGGGCATTTTTGTCATTTAAGGCACATAATGCAACTCCTTTATTTATTTGAAAACTTTAATATATAATTGTCTCATTGATATTAGGCATTTTTATATGCTATTTAGTCCATAACTTAGTCCTTTTGTTGCATCTTAAATGTATGAACTCTCTAATTTTATCATATTTTGGATTTATTGGGTGTAAATTAATTATAAAACTAATATGTTTTAATTCCACATTTTTATGAGCTTAAATAATAAGACCTAATTTAATCCTTGTCTTTACTTTTTAGAATTAATTTAATTAGAGAGAATTTGCTTATGTGGACATTTTGCTTATGTGGATGATGACATAGAGGCTAACTGGATGTTGACCAACTTTGCTGAATGTGTGCACCCCATTTTCTGCAAAGCAATCTACTATATGCTGTCCATATTATTAACAAAAATGGCAACCACTTTTCCACACCAGAAAAAGAGTATTCTGCAGCACTATTGCCATGTATTTTTCTACACCTCTTTGCTGCACTTTGCTGGCCAAAAATAGATGGAAAATGATAGCACAAGCATGCAAATTCGTCTTCTCTCCTTGGTTGAAGATTAAGAACACATTCAAACCTCATTTTTTTACTGTTGAAGAGATATTTCTTCTTCCATTTCTATAGAATTTGTAGGTCTTCTTCCCTCTTTTTTTTTGTGTATTTTGGCCTCTATGGAAGGCTAAACTTCTTATGTAATCAATCCATGGATGATCTGGAGTTCGTACCTAAATTCTTAAGCAATCAGATGAGTTTTCTTGTTGATATCTCCGTTTCATTTCTGTTCTTGCCTTTAATCTCTATTTTATATTTGTTTAAGTTCTAGTTAGACCTATATGAACATAATTACTAGTTTGAATGCTTAAATCTAAGATGCTATCTTGTTATTACTAGTTAGTGTAGCAAGTAGAATAAAAATGGCTTGCTTAGATGATTATCTAACTTGATTTGGTAAGGGCTTCATTGGGTTAGTTGTAATCCACTTCTAGAATGTTTTCTAGGAATCTTAGTTGAAAACCTATGGCAGAATGTGACTAGAACTAATCTAAAGATGAGAATGATGATAGTTACAACTTTAGGGACTCTATGGCTGATTGTATTTTTGTTAATATATTTTCGTTTCTGTTAATTTCTGTTTTGTTTAGGATTAGTGTTTTGTTAATGTTCTATTTTATGCTTAATTATGCACTCACCCCTCGTGGTAATTAGGCAGTTAATTAGTAGGTAATTAGGGTATATTAGTGTTTAAACAGTTAATTAGGCAATTTAGAAGCAAGGCTCCTTGAGAGAATACGACCTGGGATGATCACTATACTATAAGTTGTCATGAATCTAATTCTAGGCGACTCAACAATCGTAATGGCTCCAACCACTCATCTTATTAATAACAAATGTTTTGAAAATTGGGCCAAAAAATCAGTGAACTGGCCAATTGTCTTATTCAGATTAACCCAAAAAATCGGAAAGCCATAGAATCAGTGTAGATCAAATCGGCCTCGAACCAGCTAAACTGGTGAAAATCGACTGATTTAATGGGTTCACCGGTTCAAATTAAAAACAAAAACTTTGGCACAGTCAGAGAAGAAGATATGCTTTATCCATGGACAGCCAGAGAAGAAGAAGAAGGAGAAAAGTTGTGGGGCAATGATGATGAAGTTCCTGAAAGACGACTCTTTCCAAATCTATTGGCAGCAACAACAAGGACGAAATGAAGAGACTTACTCAAATGATTTTTTCTCCCTTGCTTCTCTTCTTTTTTCTTGAGCATAGATCAGAGAGAAGGAAAAAGAAAGCAAGAGAGAGAGAGAGATAGTACTTTGAAGTCTGAAGATACCCTTCCTCATCTTCATTCAATACTATGAAAGAGAAAGTACTTTGAAGGAAAAAAAAAAAGCAAGCAACGACAAATGTTGCGTGTATCAGTGGTTTCTTTTAATTGCTTCTCTTCTTTTCCTGAACAATAGCAGACATAATCTCCAATTCTCTAAGTTGTACTAATTGGAGAAATAAACTTTATTAATTGAATTTATAAATATATAAATATATAATAATAAAAATAAAAATCTGTAAATTTATATTTAAATATGTAAATTTAATTTTTTAAAAATATTATTTTTATATTTAAAAATCTATGTTTAAATTTTTTAATATAAATTTATATAATAATAAAAATTAAGATTAATTTTTATTATAATATTTAATTATGTATATTATTTTTTAACATTTTAAAAACCAAGATTGCGGTTTGTCTTTTGAACTATTCCGATTTTTTTAAAACTTGTTCAAGGATTCAAGTAATGATGAAAATGATCCCGATGGAAACATTGACAGAAACATTCTCAACAGAGATGCAGCCTTCTCTACAACACTCGAAGATCCCGATGGAATCAAAGAAACCTGCATTGCAGCCATCCCTGCTACCCCTGCAACTCTCGATAGAGGTTAAAATCTAGCCGAAATCAAAGAAGACGAATGGAACGGAAATGTAGAAAAAATCATATCTACCCAAAATGGAGCTTTCAGCAGTGACCAACCACATTTCATTCTCATTTGAGCCCTCGCAACCCACTCCCTGTCAAAACCAGAAATTCTCGTCAAAGCCCACCCTATTTTATGTTTTAAAAATAGAAAAAAAATTTGTAATTTTGAGTACTTGAGAGAAAGGGGTGTAATTTATTTATTTTTTTTGCATTATCATTTTTTGCTAAAAGGCCTAAACTGAGCAAGGAAGACCTCTATATATATATATGCTAACTAGATATAACATTATTGGCTCCATCATTACATCAACTTGTTAGAGTTTGTCCATATGTGTTTATGGCTCTTACATCATATTTTCTCCTTAATTTCTTTATTCATAGTTTGCAGTTTTTGAGGTGAGTATGGTTCTAATTTGGGATTATAAGTGTATGCAGGTGCTTACAAATGGAAAATACAATAGTGTGCAACATAGATTTTTGACTCATCAAGAGAAAGATAGGCTTTCAATTGTGACATTTTATGCCCCTAGTTATGAAATAGAGCTTGCCCCAATGCCACAATTTGTGGATGAAAATAATCCATGTAAGTTTAGAACCTAAAATCATGGAGAGAATGTTGTACCTTATCTCACAAACAAGATGCTCTTTCCAATGATGAACAAATGGAGGAAATCGATTTTAGTTTAAATCAATTGTCAGGTGATAAGCTATAAGATTAACAAACAGAAGAAAGAAAAGAAATAACAAATGAGAAGATAGAAATTAATGAAAGAATGGAGGAGATTGTATCAAATTCATATAAGAATGGAAAGTATACGATATAGAAGTTCCTTTTTCAAGCAAAGGAAAAGTTCTACTGTAATATTCTCAATTTTTTGTATCAAACACCAGATCGATCCCCCTTATTTGTCTTACTGTCAAATACTGAAAATAGAATACTTAATGCAATGATGCAATGTTCCAACAAAATATAGTTGGCAGTGGCCCCCCTTCTTAAAGTCTCTGCTACTGCATAGTAGCCTAGCCTCAGCCTAATAACCTTTAAGCTATTTGATAACTATGAGTCCACCAAAGTGCTTTCCATGTTCTCTTTTCTTCTTGGGCTCTTCTGCATTACTGATGGATATTTCCATGTTCTTTTTTTTTTTCTTCTTGGGCTCTTTTTGCATTACTGATGGTTGTTTCATCCATTGGCTTATGGCCCAACTCTTCATTCCCTTTATGAATTTTCACTGCTACGTTCTCCCCTACCACGTCAGCTGCTATACCATCATTAATTGCCATGTCATCCCTTGTATGATCATCCAATGATGATTGATGCATATCAATTACACACCTCTTCAAAACAACCTTGTCCTTAAGGTTGATATTAAAAAACAATAATATGTTATGTATTCCTCTAAGGTCAAATGGAAAATACTAATCTCCTTTATAATTCATCCTCACAACAAAAAATGGAACCACTATAAGGATGATTTCCATAAATCTTCTGTAGATTCTGTTAATTAGTGATGTTTCTACCAAAAGTGGTCCAATCAAGGACTTTATAGGAAAATTAAGCTTGTATACTTCCTTCACTTTGAACCAGTCAACAAGATCCCTCACCAAAGCCATATGATTCCTTATGTACCAATCTCCAATGAAAATTTTAATGTTCCCATAGAAAGTATCAAAAGGGATAGGAATGACAAGTCAGTTGTTTATGATGAAGCCTCTAAATCCACCTGATGCTCTCTGTAAATACAGAGTAGGAAAGTAGGAAAAATTTCCAATCTGATCCTTTCGCTAACATTGGTAAGTCTAATGATAAGTTGTGCCTAGAACTCCTTCCTGCCATGAACTTCATCATTGCTGAACCCCAGACCAACGAATGAGGAAATTCTTGCCCATTTTGTTTTGAACACTGACTACAAAATTGTTATTTGTGGTTAGGGACCTAGAAACTTTTCGTTGATAGCAATAACCTCCCCCAAACACACAGCACAAATGAAACCCCCAGGATCATAAACCAAAAGGAAAATTAACTCATCACTACTCAATTTATTAGCTTTTTCCCAGACAAGATTAATGATCTATTGATATAACCATTATATAATATAGGGGTTACTGTTCTAGTTAAAGCTTTTGGTATCCACTTACTTACCTCTGCATCTACTACATCCAAGTATACCAGCTGGGTTTTCCTCTAAAGCAAAATAAGCTTGTCTATATGCCTTCCCATCAATTCTCCATCAGTCATGGCACCTTTTATTGCTTTTTGTACCATCTTGTGTGCCTCCATCACGTACGTTACTACCATCCCATTTGTTATATCCATCGTCTGATGGTGTCTATTACTATATGCGACATGTCATCTCGTAGTCTCAACGATGTTAAACAACCTGGTTTTGCCACTCATGATTGGCCTTCTCTGCTTGATCTCTGGTGTACGGATTATCTTCCAGTGTGTTGCGAAATAGAGGATAAAGAATTTCAACCTGATTGTGCTAATCATCATTGGCATTCTTCACTATGTTGACCATGCCATGATTTGAGCTGGTTGTTGAACACTTTAAAGCTTGAATTGATTCCATTTCCATATCCAGAATAAGTTTACTCTCATTATAAATCTCTTTTGAAGTTAGTGTCAATTGCTCTAGAACATCCTTAGGTATCAATGCCAATGTTGATGCATTGCATATAGAGCTATTGTTTTCCACTGCCATTAGCATCTCCTTCAAAACTGACATCTCAATGAGTATTGATTTGACCATATATTCTGAATCAGATGCTTTTAATTCCTCCCATTCCTTATCGTATTCTTGTCGAATATATTCCCACATCATTGCTTTTATCCTCTTTGTTGAATTCATCATCTTGTCAAGTAAATCAGCAACTCTCTTAAGCTTAGAGTCCCTTCTGCTGTTGCAGAAGTTCTCTCAATGAAAGCACCAATGATAAGCTGTAAGATTAACAAATAGAAGAAAGAAAAGAAATAACAAATGGAAAGATAGAAATTAATGAAAGTATAGAGGAGATTTTATCAAATTCTAGTAAGAATGGAAAGTATACAATATAGAAGTTCCTTTTTCAAGCAAAGGAAAAGCTCTACTGTAATATTCTCAATCTTCCATATCAAACACTAGATCCATCCCCCTTTATTTATCTATCTATCAAATAATGAAAATAGAATATGTAATGCAACAATGCAATATTCTAACAGAATATAGTTGGCAGTTGTCCCCCTTCTCAAAGTCCCTGCCACCGTGTAGTAGCTTAGCCTCAGCCCAATAACCTTTAAGCCATTTGATAACCATAAGTCCACCAAGGTGCTTTCCATGTTCTCTTTTCTTCTTGGGCTCTTCTGCATTATTGATGGATGTTTCCATGTTTTTTTTTTCTTCTTAGGCTCTTTCTGCATTACCGATGGCTATTTCACCCATTGGCTTTTGGCCCAACTCTTCATTCCCTTCATGAACTTTCATTGCTGTGTTCTCCCCTACCACGTCAGCTTCTTTACTATCATTAATTGCCATGTCATCCCTTGTCTGATCATCCAATAATGGCTGATTCATATCATCAGGTCTCTATTAAGAAATTCATCTAAATGACTTAATTTTTTGAATAAAATGAAAATGCTCTATGTTTCAATTTAGGAGGATTACAAGGCTTTATAATGCTGCAAGTGCATAGGTGTCACGAATATACAAAGGCATATAAGTAATACAATTAAATCTAATACAATCTAAAGAATGCACAGGTAAGAATAAATGGAATAAGCACTATGATACATGATAGTGTACATTGAGACTACTGACATGCCATCTGAGTTAGAGCTCTAATTCCCTCTCTCAAACTTGAGGGTGTGATAACAACTCCAAGATTGTCTCTTAGAGCACTAAACCAAGAATGTGACAAGGGTTTGGTCAGGTAAACAATAATTTGGTCAATTGAAGGAACATAGCAGACCTGCAACCCTCTAGCAAAAACTTGGTCTCTCTAATAAAGTGCATTGCAATTTCTATGTGTTTGGTGTATGAATGAAAAATTGCATTTGAAGCAAGATCCCATGCGCTTAAGTTGTCACTATAAATTACATGTGGTTTCAAAATTAGAAATTCATTTTCACTCACAAGTGATTTAAGCCATTTTAACTCTGTTGCAGTACTTGAAGACACAAAATCCAACAATTGACCTCCTATTGTCTTTGCACACACCTCAATCTGTATCTGCAAATGCTTTCAAGTACAAATTTAGTATGGTCTTCAAGTGTAACCCCATGTCTAAAGTTCCTTTGAGATATCTGAATAACCTTTTTACTGTCTGCCTGTGTACAGTGGTGGGAGAACTCAAACTGACTAAGTTTGTTCACTACAAATGAGATATCAAGCCTAGTATTGGTTAAGTATTGCAAGGCCCCCATAACTTTTCACCTTCTTCAATTGTCAAGTAAAACACCAACAACCATCAGAGTTCGAAGAAGGATTGTGCATATTGAATCTTTTTAACAATTCCAGAGTGTACTTCTTTTACGTTAGGAATATACTAGAACCATCTCTAGTTGCTTCAAGACCTAGGAAATAATGTAACTCACCTAGATCTTTGAGTAAGAAAATATCATCCAACCCTTTAACAAAATTTTCAAGTTTCATGTTATCATTACAAGGGACTAGAATATCATCTACATAAATTGAGATCATCAAGATTTGAGTCTTGTTCTTGTAGATGAAAAGAGAGCTATCTGACTTGGTGTTGTGAAAATCCCAATATTTTTCAATCTCTCAAAGCAAGTCCTAGGGCTTGTTTCAACCCATAGATAGCCTTGGTTAACTTACACACATGATTAGGAAATTTAGGATCCTTAAATCCGTAGGGGTTGCCTCATAAACACATCTTCATTTAACAAACCATTTAGAAATGCATTATTTATATCTAGTTGCCTAATTGTCCAAAATTTAATGAAAATAGTATATTTGCCAAAAGGTCTTGTTTGTCATTCTGAAATCTGAAACTGCTTGTAATTTTGTTAGTGTGTGCTTGCATATTCAACACTTTGATAGCAACCCCAGAACTTAGTCATGTAGATTTATCTTATTCCCTTGGCCCTTGACAATAGTTTTAGACTTTCAGTGCCTCTTTGTTTATGAAATTCCTAAGACTAAAAATGACTTCTTCTATAGAGTAGAGGCTGAGGCAGATTGGGAATAGCCTCCTTAATTCATGAGCTTCTCAATCTTCTTCATGAAATGACCCTTCCATTCTACTACTGAATTTCATTGGTCAGTTCAACTGATCATTGTCACGTCCCTACCAAGAACATGTGACTGGCAAGAGAATAAGCTTAACCTCACCTAGAGAACCTAATTCAATTAACCAGCATATGCAGAACTCGAAAAATAGACAAATGGAAATAAATAATCAGTTGAAGAAACTTCTCTTTTTCATATATTCATATTCACCATAAAAACTAAATTAAATAAAATGTTTAAAAAGAGATATTCTTCAATATGGTCATTTAGACACATCATTTATCAACTCATAATGATAGTAATCCAAATCCTAGGCTACCTATATGATCACAGAGCGACTCTAGAGCATTAAACAAAAGATACAAAGACAAAATTTAAATCATCCCTAAAATCAAGAAGGGGGCTTGAATTGAGAATTCATTTCTCCTTGCATGAATACTCTCCTTCAAATGTCAACTCTGACAAATGTTAATAAGAGGAGTATGAGCAAACATGTGCTTAGTGAGGGGACAATACTACACCATAATGAAAAACAATTAAAATGCATTGTAATGATAACATGTATAAATTATCCATAAAATCAATCATATCACAATATCACACAATTAAAGTTAATTCACATCAGAAACACATCAAACAATTACACAAGTTCCCATACCGACTGGGTCGTCCAGGGTACCTCTAGATTGTTGCTCGTGGCCCTCGCCACATCTACCCTTGTCGCTCCATGTATAAATCTCCGCCCTTATGACTCCACGTAGATATTCCTATGGAGTGCACCACCATGACTTTCTTTTCTTTCTCAAACATAAACATAAACACAATCATAATCAAAACCTCATATCATAAACAAATGCTCTTCCACAACATAATCAACCATTCATAGTTAAATAAATTTAGCAATCAAGATGAACCATATCTTAATTCAATTCACATGCTATTCACAATCCTTAAACATAATTCATAGTCATTCACAATTCTAACGACAACATAACTCATATCACTTTCCACACTTAAACACAAAATCATCAACATGTATATAATCAGCCACTATTCACAAAATTAGAAAGCAAAAGTGTGTACATATGTATACATCTATATATTTTCCAAACCAAGTATTCCTAATAGGTAATCATTCCAAGTGGGTATGTATATATATATATATGTATTTATGTGTGTGTGTACATATACTTCTTGACTAAATAATTACATATATTTGTTTATATATATACATTTGTACCTTCTTAAATCTTAAATAATAAGCTTCGGGTATTTTCATGTATATACATATATATATATTTCCACTTTCATATTTCCAAAGGATAGTATAATGTATATGTACATACACACTTTCTAGTTACTTGGTGAATACCATTACTTATTTGGATCATCATTTTCTTTAATTTAGATACATTGCATGCTCTCATTATGATGCCAAAGACTTCAAAGAAAAGACTTAGTCTTAGGAAGTATAAATCCCACTCACCTCAAATGCAAGCAAGGCTTTCACACTCTAAACCAAAGGAAGGTACCAAAGAACCCATAGGTGGCCTACAGAATTTCTGACATCTAGATAATCAGGTCTGACCTGAGAGCACACCGCATTGATGGGAAAGGAAGAGAAATAATGGAGTCTAGAAGCTTACTTTCTCTTCATCGTTTTCCCTTTTCTTTCGTAGCATTGTACTTGGAGTGGCAAGGGAAGTCAAAGGGAGGAAAGAAAGTAAGGAGAGGAAAAAAGGGAGGGAAGATTCCGGCAGAAAGATGGCTGGGAGTGGTGAATAGTGGTAGGTCTTCAACTCAGCCTCCCTCCTTCTCTTTCGGTCTCTTCTTCTGCCATGCCAATGGTCTTAAATATATGTGCATGAAAGCAAAAAAAAAAATCTGAACGTGTATGTGTATTCACCAGGAGCTTATAAACTTTTGTGGTAGGAAAATAGTACACGTGGCATCACCTCCAAGTGCCACATCCTTTCCTTTCTTTATAAAATCATATAAAACAATCTTTTTCAAAATAAATTTTCATTTGGGTCCTTATGACTTGTGGAAATTCTTAATTTTACCTAAAATTTAAAATTATATATATATATATATATATTTACCACTCCTTGTCTCGACTTCATCCATCTCCTACCTAAATAAAAAAAATTTTTAATTAAGTCCTCAAGAATTTATTATTATTATTTTATATATATATATATATATATATTCAGATTAAAGATCCACTACACCATTTTAAAATCTGAAATATTACAATCATGAATTCATCTCTACCAATGATGATCTCCTATTCAATTCAACTTATTGATTACCACTTGCAAATTGATCAAGATGATCACTTGTTTGTTTGGTGCAAGATTACAATTTTCTGTGGTTAAAGTTGAAATGTAATGTTCTATGAAAATGATACCACCAAGCAGGAGTTTATGCTCCTTCATGTCTTCTATTAATATCTTTTAAAATTAGATATCTTAGAAATTTCATTTCTTATATGGATTCAAAGATAAAAGTTGGTCTAAACAAAATTTGAGAATACTTATATATGTATGTATGTATATATGTATATAACTTCAATCCAAATATTCTATAGCCCTGAATTTAAAATGGTATATTAACATCAAGTTCGCTAATGGTTAAATAGATGTACTCCTTATTTTAACTGTTCAAATTCAAGCTTTAGAGTCTAGATCCAAAAAATTTGTTCTCCAAAATATATGAGGCTACAGTAACTGTCTCCCTTAAAAATCTTTTGGAAAAAAATTTACTATCGTTTGACACAAGCAAATCTAAAAATACTTTTATTGTTTGACAAAAAAAAAAAGAACATTAGATTACATTATCTTTGTGATATTTCTTTTCATTTGGAAACTATTTTATTTGAAATTCCATGTTTAGGTATCTGTGATATAAGTAGAAATAAATACTATTTGGGCTTCATGATATCTAGCATTTTTATATACATCTTAACCCCTATCTTGTTTTCCTTACATTTTCATCTTTAGATTTCTCCAATTTTATTACACTTTGTGTTTCATTGGGTCTAAGTTAATTTTAGATGGAAAATGAATTATTTTCATATTTTAGGACTTAAATTATTAAAGACTCAATTTAATCCTTCTTGTGTAATTTTTAAAATTAATTTTGGAGATTTCTTGATGATGTGGTGCTAACATGGCATTTTTGATGAACTAGACGCTGATGTGGCACCTTCTGGGATGACTTGGCAGCCTCTTCTACTTGCCTGATGACATGGACGTGTGGGATCTAGGGCTACAGCATTTCAGATCAACTTTTTGCATCCCATTCCTCTAACCTTGATGAAAGAAGCAATGACCTATACCACTTTCTGGAAAAGTACCAACTTTCTGCAGCTGCCATGTCCTCCCATATCAGAAATCAGAAGAGAAGGCAACAAAGTCAGTTTCCATCAGCTTTTTGGAGGGCATTAGTTGTAGTTGGCTTTCAGACTTTAGTTGTATCTTAGCTTCTGTAACTTAGTAAATTTCGAAGGCCACTTCTTCTTCTCTTTTCTATCTTCTGTTTTCTGGTTTTTTGCTCTCATGGAGGGCTAAAATCCCTTGTAATCAGCCTTAGTCAAAACTGAAGTGTAATCTGAGTTCATGGGCTTAATGAGATAAGTATTTGTTTATTTATTCCATTTCTATTTCTTCATTGCCTATGGTTTATGATTTATGTTGTTCTAGTTAGGATAGTATTTTCATATACTGGTTTTATACACTTTGCATATGAGGAATGTTGCTGTATCTGGTTGAAATGGTAACTGAATTGGAAATGGTGAGCAATGTTGGTTACCTTGCATAAATCTGACTACTTTTTCTGGAATCACATTAAGATTATGTTAGAGGAGATTTTCTTGATCATAGCTTAATGGGATTTAGACTAGAAGTTCTTTTTAGACACCTTATGATTTATAAACTCAGATGATAAATAGAATAAGTACTCATCATTTAAAGAAAACTAGGAGGATTTCATCTTTAGGAAAGATCAAGGCTGGTTGCATTCTTCTGTTACTGTTCAACTCTGCTACTTTCTGCTATCTTGTTTGCTGTTGCTGTTTATTGTTCCAGATTGCATTTTTCTGATTTTGTCACAACCAAAACCCCCCATATGTTAATTAGCTTTTAATTAGTGTTTAAGTGTTTAAAACAATTAGTTAGTGGTTAGAAGTGAGGCTCCAAGAGTGAAAATGACCTGGGGACTATTATTCTGCAAAATTGCGATGATTTCAATTCTGGGCGATTTGACATCGTAGTGGTGTGAACTAGAATTTTGGCGCCGTTGCCGGAAAGCCAATTCACTTCTAGGTTGTTTGATTAGTTATTTATGTGTCTTTGTTTGATTTTTAGTTATTTCAGTGTTGTTGAAGTGGTTTACAAGTTTTGAGTCGTTTTCTCGGAACTAGTCAAAACTAGTCATTTTCCTACTGGTGAAAAACCTAACTATCTCTGATTAACCTCAAACTTGGTAGACCACTAGTTTTCAAAATTTTAAGAATGTTGCAACCCTTACTTCACTTTGCCTAGTATGAGTGGCCATTTTTCCAAATTCCATCGTTTAGACCCTCTTTTTTATTTTTTAATTTTTTTTGATTTTTTAATTAATTATGATTTTTAGTGTAATTTTTATAGATCGAATTTTTGAGTTCTATTTTTTGCATTAGTTTCTCCAACTTGTGAAGGATATTTGCAAGAAAAATCAGATTTTTGTGAGATACTTCATTTTTTTGGCAGTTTTCATCGGTTGGATCCTAGTGTGCCGATTTTGCCGATTTCAGTGTTTTTATTTTTTTTTTTTGTGAATTTTGTGAATTTTGCCCTTCCTAGTGTATGAGAAGGTTTCTTAATGTGGACTTACCACCTTTTGATCCTGAAATCGATAGGACCGTCCATAGGCTAGCGAGAAGCAATAGCATTAGGAGTAGTATAGTATCTGAACTTTTATCTGAGTTTATTGATTTTGCTGTCAATAGTGTAGAAGTAGAGTCAGAGTCTAAATCTGATATTGTGTTGGAGTCAACTGATCTTGAGTTAACTGGGACAACTGGGATGGATAATCAAAATGCACAAGTGCCTCAAAATAGGCAAGAACAATCCATTAAAGAGTTAATTACACCTGATGTACATTATCAACCATTGTGCATAAATTATCCTGAGTTGGATGCTAATTCTGAACTGAAATCTGGTCCAATCCACTTGTACCCAAGTTCCATGGTCTTGCAGGAGAAGATCCATACAAACATTTAAAGGAATTTCATGTTGTCTGCTCTACTATGAGACCATATAGAGTTGGAGAAGAACATATCAAATTGATAGCTTTTCCTTTCTCAGTGGGATTAGACAAACAGGTGGTGAGTCTTTGCATGAGTATTGGGAGAGATTCAAGAAGTTGTGTTCAAGTTGTCCAAACCATCAAATTTTAGAACAGCTTCTCATTTAGTATTTTTATGAGGGATTATTGCCTATGGATAGATATATAGTTGATGTAGCTACTGGAGGGCATTGATAGATGAGACCCCTGCTACAGTAAACGAATTATTGGCCAAGATGGCCCTAAATACACAATAGTTTGGCACTAGACTGAATGATCCAGTAGCAGTTACTATCAATGAAGTAAGGACACCTCCTATGAAGCAACAAAGGATAGCAAATAAATTGGAAGAGTTAGCTTCAATGGTGAGGCAATTGGCATTCAATTAAAGAACACAACAACCAGCCCTTCCTCTTTTAGTTTGTGGTATTTGTTCCCTGAATACCCACTATACTGATCAATGCCCTCAGTTGCAAGAGACCCCAACTGAGTCATGTTCTGGCATATTCCCTAGTAGACCCATGTAGCTACAACAATAGAGATATGACTCATATTCCTCCACCTACAATCCTGGGTAGCGTGACCATCCAGCCTTCAAGTATGAAAATACCTCCAATCCCTTTCCTTACCAGCCATTCCTATGTAAGATACAATCAACCTGGACCCAGCCATACACCTCCTTCAGCACCTAAGAAGCCTAACACTAGCCTGGAAGATTTAATGAAAGAGCTTACTGCCAACACCCTCTAGTTTTACTAAAGAACAGAAACAAATATACAGAATTTGGAGACTAAGATTGGTCAGTTAGCCACAACAGTCAATGAGATAAAAAGTCAAAGGTCAGGGAGTTTCCCATCTCAACTAGTTATCAATCCAAGGCAATGTTAGTGCCATCATTTTAAGGAGTGGCAAGTAAGTAGATGGTCCACATCCTAAATCTGAACCAGAAAAATCAAATGTGTAGCAAAGTATTCCTTCATCCTCAACCAGTGAGCAAAATAAAAATGATGAAGAAGTGGTTCAAAGAATACCTCTTCTTTTCCCCAATAGGCAAACTCAATCAAGGAAAGCTTTTGAATCTAACATGGATAAAGAGATCATGGAGACCTTAAAAAAAATAGAGGTCAACATTCCACTTTTAGAAGTAATTAAGTAAATCCCAAGTATGCCAACTTCCTCAAAGAGTTGTAAACTCATAAAAGGAGTTTAAGGGGTAATGAAAGAGTGAATTTTGGGAGGAATGCTTTTGCACTCATCTAACCACCCATGCCACCCAAGTGTAAAGATCTTGGAACTTTCACAATACCATGCACAATAGGCAACATGGAGTTCTCCAATGCTATGCTGGATTTGGGAGCCTCAATCAATGTCATGCCCAAATCAATGTACTCAAGCCTCAAGATTGGTGCTCTTTCACCAACTGGAGTAACTGTCCAACTTGCCAATAGGAGCACAACACACCCAACAGGAGTTCTGGAAGATGTCTTGTAAGAGTTAAGGATTTAATCTTTCCTGCTGATTTTTATGTACTAGATATGGAAAATGATAACACTCCTAGTCATGCACCATTGATACTTGGTAGGCCTTTTCTGAAAACTGAAAGACCATTATCAATGTGCATGAAAGGACTTTGTCCATGGAGTTTGCTGGCAACAAGATTGATTTTAATATTTTAGATGCCATGAAACATCCTATGAAAAATCATTCTAATGTGCATGTGGTTAATCTTCTGGATTATTTAGTTGATGAAGCATATGATGATTTCCAAGTTGATTTAATTTTTGATTTTCCTGAGTTTTCTAATTTAGTTCATGCCTTTGAGTGCAATTGTGCTATTGGTTTTGAGTTTTGTCATGCTTGTGCTGAAATTGAAAATTCTTTAAATCTTGACAATTCTGAGTTGCATTCTAATTCACCTTATAATTTTAATTCTGATTTGCATTCTAATTCTGTCAGTTTCTCTAGCTTAGATTTTAATTCTATTTTAGGTAGTTTTAGTTGTAAGTGTAGTGATTTAAACTGTAATGTTGTACATTCTTCATCTCGTTCTTCTTGTGCTGTTAACCCTTCCTCCTCTTTAGCTAAGGATTTTGTCTTTGAGTAATCTGAATTTGTAGGTGCCTCCTTGGATGTGATTCTATAAAAACTAGTTTCATCTTCTATCCAACCACCTGCATTGGAGTTGAAGGCTCTACCAGAAAGCTCAAGTATGCTTTCTTGGAAGTAGGAGACTAGCTTCCAGTGATTCTAGCCAATAATCTAGAGCCTAATCAAGAAGAGAAATTGATAAGTTTACTGAAAAAGAACAAGAAGGAAATTGGGTAGACCCTAGCAGACATTCCTGGGATTAGTCCTTCCATGTGCATGCATCGCATTCTTCTTGAAAAAGAGACGAAACCAGTGAGGCAACCCCAAAGAAGACTCAACCCCATGATTCTTGATGTGGTCAAGAAAGAGTTAAGTAAGCTCCTCTAAGCTGGCATTATTTATCCTATCTCTGATAGTAAGTAGGTAAGTCTGGTACAAGTAGTGCAAAGAAAACAAGGGTAACTGTTATAGCAAATGAAAACAATGAGTTAGTACCCGCTAGAGTTCAAAACAGTTGGCATGTTTGCATTGATTATAGGAAGTTGAACCAAGCTACTAGAAAAGATCACTTTCCTCTTCCTTTTATTGATCAAATGCTTGAGAGACTTGCTAGAAAGTCTCACTACTATTTTCTTGATAGTTTTTCTGGATATTTTCAAATTCACATTGCACTCGAAGATCAGGAGAAGACCACCTTCACCTGTCCCTTCGGCACTTTTGCATATAGACGCATGCCTTTTGGTCTCTGTAATGCACCTGGCACTTTTCAAAGATGCATGATAAATATATTTTGTGATTTGTTAGAAGATTGCATGGAAGTGTTCATGGATGATTTTTCTGTTTATGGAGACTCATTTGATGCATGCTTGAAAAATTTGGAGAGAGCATTTGAGAGATGCATAGAAAAGAATTTGGTTTTGAATTATGAGAAATGCCATTTCATGGTAGAGCAAGAGATAGTTCTAGGCCACATAGTGTCATCCTGTGGCATAGAAGTAGATAAAGATAAAGTTGATGTTATTTCCTTTTTGCCTTACCCCGCTTATGTACGGGAAGTTTATTCTTTTCCTGGCCATGCAGGATTCTATAGGAGATTCATCAAGGATTTTAGTAAGATCACTCTACCTCTATCCAAACTCCTCCAAAAAGAGATTGATTTTGTTTTTGATGTTGCTTGCAGGTTAGCATTTGATGAGTTGAAAAAGTAACTCACTTCCCCTCCTATCATCCAACCTCTATGGTGGGAGCTACCCTTTGAGCTCATGTAAGATGCTTCAAATTATGCAATGGGGATGGTGCTGTCGTAAAGAGTAGAAAGAAAGTTGCATATCATAGCTTATGCTTCATGTACCCTTGATTCAGCTCAATCAAATTACACAACCACAAAAAAGGAGTTTTTAGCAATTGTCTTTGCTTTGGATAAATTTAGATCATATTTGCTTGGCTCTAAAGTGATTGTGTTTTCTGACCATGTAGCATTGAAATATTTGTTGAAGAAGCCAGATGGAAAGCCGAGATTGATTAGATGGATACTACTTCTCTAAGAATTTGATGTGGAGATCAAAGACAAGAATTTGAGAAGGCTTTCGGAGCTTCCTTTGGAGCATCTTCCTGTTAGAGACAACTTCCCAGATGAGTGTTTTTCCCTTTTGCATGGTACTAGTAAGCCTTGGTATGCTGATTTAGTGAATTATCTTGTTGTATCTGAATTATCTGCATATCAAAACAAACATCAATTGAATAAATTAAAAAGTGAAGCTATGTACTATATATGGGATAACCCTTATTTGTGGAAGATTTGTAAGGATCAAATTATTAAAAGATGTGTTCCCAATCATGAGTTTGCATCTGTGCTCACTTTCTGTCACACTCTTGCATGTGGTGGACACTTTGGTCCTCAAAGAATAGCTAGAAAAGTGTTAGATTCTGGTTTATATTGGACTACTTTGTTTAGGGATGCCTATGATTTCTGTAAAAATTGTTCTAGGTGTCAAAGAACTGGAAATGTGTCTAGGAGAAATGAAATGCCTCAACAACCTCTTATTTTCTGTGATATTTTTTATGTGCAAGGTATAGACTTTATGGGTCCTTTTCCAGTTTCATTTGGCTTCATGTATATTTTGGTTGCTGTGGATTATGTGTCGAAGTGGGTGGAAGATAAGGCCAGCCAAACTGATGATTCTTCTGTTGTTGTAGATTTTCTTTGTTCATATGTCTTCTGTAGATTTGGTGTCCCCAAGGCCATAATCAGTGATCAAGGATCATACTTTTGTAACAGGAACATGAAAGATTGTTGAAGAAATATAGGGTGGTGCATAAAACTTCTACACCTAACCATCCCCAAACGAATGGGTAAGCGGAAGTCTCCAATTGAGAGATAAAGCACATACTAGAGAAAACCGTGTAGCCCAATAGAAAAGATTGGAGTAAGAGGCTTGATGATGCGCTTTGGGCCTATAAAACCACTTTCAAGACTCCCATCGGTATGTCTCCATACCGCTTGGTATTTGGTAAAGCATGTCACTTGCCAGTGGAGATTGTACACAAGGCATATTAGGCAGTTAAGCAATGCAATATAGACATGACCCTAGCCGGAAAGGAAAGGAAGTTACAACTTCAAGAATTAGGAGAACTAAGGCTAGCAGCTTATGAGAATGCCCGCATCCACAAGGGGAGGACAAAGCTCCACATGATAAGAAAATTGAAAAGAAAGAATTCCAAGTGAGAGACAAAATCCTTCTCTACAATTCGTGCCTCAAGCTCATGTCCGGTAAGCTTCGCTCTAGATGGATTGGCCCTTTTGTTGTTACTAATGTCTTTCCTTTTGGTGTAGTAGAAATTCAAAATGAGGCCAGCAAAAAACAATTCATGGTAAATGGGAAAAGGTTGAAGAAGTTTTATTAGGGCTTCCAAGAAGAAACTGTAGAGGAAATCCAACTCTACAGTGTACCGGCTTCATGATAAGGTCATTTTCTTTCCCCCTTTTTAATTTATGTCCTCTGTATTTTATGTGATGTTTAGTGCTGATTTGCATTGAGGAAAATGCAATATTTAAGTGTGGGGGGAGAGAATTTAATTAGAGAAAACATTGGTTGCTGATTTAAAAATTTTTCTGCTATTTTCTCTGTTTTTCCCTGTTCTGTCTAAAATTTTTTGAGCTGTCTTGCACTAATTTTCTGTACTATTTGGCTATGAATTTTGCTACTTTCTTTACATGTTTTTAAAGCTTTATATGTCTTCTAGCTGTAGAATTTTATTTGGTGTCTTTTGGATCCATTTTGGTGCACTTTCGTGTCGGTAAAGCTGAGTCTCTAAAAATTTTGCAGTGCAGAATTTTGCTGCTCTGTTTTGTCCAAATTTGATGCTCTCTTTTTGAAAAATTTGATGGAGTTTTTTGTGTGAGAGCATGCATGATAAAATAGCTTAAGTGTGCGAATTGATTTAACATGAAAAGAAATTGATCTTATTTTTCTAAGGAACTCAAGTAAAATGGCAATGACGTTGTTTTTAATGAATTTTTAGTAGTAGTCTTTAAACCATGAGAATTTGAGCCTTTATTGCAAAAGAATATTCTTTCTTGTTGTGAGTATTCCCTATCATGATTCTCACTCTAGAATTTGTCTTGAATCTTTGTTGAGGCTACATTATATGTACATGCTTGAAAATGGATTAGGCATTTGTTTCTTGTTACCCACTTTTAGCCAAATTGCCATCCATTATCATTGTTTCCATTGTGTACCATTTTGTGCCTTACTTCCACCTTTCTTTCTTGTGTTTCCAACCCCCTTTCCACCTTAAAACAAATTATTTCTTTTCCCTAAAAACTTAAGATTTGAAGAGCTTTAGAAATTTCTTTTGAAAAGAGATTGAGTATGTGCAAAAAGAAGAATTTGTGGTCTATTTTGAAATTTAGTTTTGCTACTCAAAAGAAAAGAAAATTTTGACAATTCTTCATGAAAATATATTGTATGAAGATCAAAAAAAAAGTTGAAAAATAAAAACAAAAGAGACATGAAAAAGAGCAAGAAAGAAAGAAGAAGGAAAAAGAAGTAGCATTTTTGTGCCCAAGTTTCATAGTTCAGTTTCTTATGATTTGATTGATGCTCTTCAATTCTTTAAGATTTTGTTAAACATTGTTTCTTGTATCTCTCTCCTATCTTTCAATCATTCTTTTTCCCACCTTACATCTATAGTAAAGTCCTAATAATTCAAGCATGTATGTGATTTAAGTAGTGAAAATTTAGATTCTTGACAAGCTTATGGTAGTGAACTTGTGATAGGTTGAAATGTGAGTGTACTACCTTAAATGCTTGAGAGAATAGAGCATATACACCTTCCTTTGTGAGTGGATTATTATTGGATTCATTCTTGTCAATGAAATTGCCATGATACTTGAACTTTTTTAGAAATTTAAGATTAGTTTTCTCTGAGCGTTAAACCTTTTCAAGCTTGAACTATTTCATAATTGCATACTTTCTTCGCTTCTTGTTGTGTTCCTTTGCCTTTTTTGCTTTTAATTGATTTTGCCTAGGAGTGCAAAAGACTAAGTGTGGGGGATTTGATATCTAGCATTTTTATATACATTTTAACCCCTATCTTGGTCTCCTTACATTTTCACCTTTTGAATTTCTCCAATTTTATTACACTTTATGTTTCATTGGGTCTAAGTTAATTTTAGATAGAAAATGAATTATTTTCATCTTTTAGGACTTAAATTATTAAAGACTCAATTTAATCCTTCTTATGTAATTTTCAGAATTAATTTTGGAGATTTCTTGATGAAGTGGCATTGACATGACATTTCTGATGAACTGGACGCTGATATGACACCTTCTAGGATGACTTGGTAGCCTCTTCTACTTGCCTGATGACATGGACATGTGGGACCCAGGGTTGCAGCATTTCAGATTAACTTTTTGCATCCCATTCCTCTAACCTTGATGAAAGAAGCAACCGCCCATACCACTTTCTGAAAAAGTACCAACTTTCTGCAACTAAGAAATTAGAAGAGAAGGCAGCAAAGTCAGTTTCCATCAGCTTTTTGGAGGGCATTAGTTTTAGTTGGTTTTCAGACTTTAGTTATATCTTAGCTTCTGTAACTTAGTAAATTTCGTAGGACACTTCTCCCTTTCTTTTCTGCCTTCTGTTTTCTGGTTTTTTGCTCTCATGGAGGGCTAAAATCTCTTGTAAACAGCCTTGGTCTGAAACTGAAGTGTAATATGAGTTCATGGGCTTAATGAGATAAGTATTTGTTTTATTTATTCCATTTCTATTTCTTCCTTGCCTCTGATTTATGATTTATGCTGTTCTGGTTAGGATAGTATTTTCATTTACTAGTTTTATACACTTTGCATCTGAGGAATGTTGTTGTATCTGGTTGAAATGGTAACTGAATTGGAAATGGTGTACAATGTTGGTTACCTTGCATAAATCTGACTACTTTTATTGGAATCACATTAAGATTATTTTAGAGGAGATTTTCTTGATCATAGCTTGATGGGATTTAGTCTAGAAGTTTTTTTTAGATACCTTATGATTTATAAAATCAAATGATAAATAGAATAAGTACTCATCATTTAAAGAGAACTAGGAAGATTTCATCTTTAGGAAAGATCAAGGCTGGTTGCATTCTTCTGTTATTGTTCAACTCTGCTACTTTCTGCTGTCTTGTTTGTTGTTGCTATTTATTGTTCCTGATTGCACTTTTCTAATTATGTCATAACCAAACCCCCCCTGTTGTGTTAATTAGCTTTTAATTAGTGTTTAATTGTTTAGAACAATTAGTTAATGGTTAGAAGTGAGGCTCCAAGAGTGAAAACGACCTGGGGACCATTATGCTGCAAAATTACCATGATTTCAATTCTGGGCGATTTGGCATCGTAGTGGCGTGAACCACTCTACAAGAAAATAATAAAGAATAAAGATATCTTACTTTTAAATGTCATTGTCTTGAAGTTTCTAGAATATTCAACTTTTGCCTATCTATTTACCCTCCAACCCCACCCATTTCATCACAAGATCCCTAATCTCAAAACCTATCTCTTGTCTAAACCTTGTTTCATTTATATTTTAAAAATCAACCGCATCATGAATCCTAGCAAGAATTTTAAATATGGTTGTGGTGTGTTTGCAAGAAGAGAGAAGATGATCTCTTCATTATAAGGATGATTGAGAGGTAATGATATATTCTTTCTGTTGTCTCCTTTTAAAGTTTCAGATCGATCTTTATGAAAAATGATCAAAGTTATAGAAAAAGAGTTGATTGTGTGTAGATCTATTCTTTTTTTTTATGGATTATCAATCTGAAAGTTCAAAGTTTTTATCTTTTAGCGATGATATATTGGGAAATTGACTGTGTGAATTCTGGTTTAGGTTTGAGCATTGTTAAATATTAACAAGATTATTGTTGTATCTTGCATCATTGAGATGATAAGAATAACAACTCTAAATGCTCATCACTATGATGAACAAATAAAGGTATTCATTTTAGTTTAATTTCATTTTGTTTCTAGGAAGTAATATTTTTTCCCAAATCCTAAAACTTTAGTTAAATATAAATACCTCTTCTTCTTTTTTTTTTCTAGATTATAGTCCATTGGAAATTTATGAAGATGGATAGTTGGGAAGCTTCTCTTTTAAAAGAAAACAATGGAAGGAACGAAATTACCTTGTAATCATGCTTTTAATGAAGCAATCCTCTTTTTTCTTCTTGCAAACATAGATCTCTACACACTAAAGATGCAATCAATTTTTGAAATATTTGTGAATGAAAGAAATTACAAATAGGAAATAGAATTTGAGATTAGTGATCTGGCGATGATATTGAGATTGAGAAGTGAGGGTATATGTAGGCAAAATAATATTTTAAAGGCTTCAACAAAATGATGTTTGAGAGTAAGATATTTTTTGTATTTTATTATTTTCTTGTGAGGCTCAAATAATATTTTATTTTTACATACATCATATATACTTAAACGTGAAGTTTCAAAGATAATGGAAGCCAATGTTATTTTGTTTAAGAGTATTTTTGGATTGACCTTAAACTGCCTTAAGAGGAATATCTGTTTACCATTAAACTAACCTTTTGGTGTTAATGTTCCACTTTAATTATCACAATGAATTTAGCTTATAGACACACATACACACACACAAAAGCTCACATGTGCTCGTGTGAACCACACATGCATTTACAAAAAAAATTAAAAGGCAAAAAGGTACTTTATATCCCTAATATTTACCCTGATTTTTATTCATGTCCCTAACATTTTTTTTGTCAAATATGTCTCATATGTTTTAATTTTTTTTCAAATATGTCTTTTTTCTTTTAACACCGTAAAAAAACTAACAGAATTCCACGTCACTTATTGATTAGGTTGCTCATGTGGCAAATATACTTTACCACGTTATAGCCACATGGAGGAATTCTGCGTCACCTGATGTGTCCAATGGAATTGTGACACATGGCACATGAGTTTATTCGAGAAAAAACCAACAAAATGCCATGGGGTGGAGTTGAAACCAAGACCTCTTGGAGGTTAGAGGTGCCTTGAACCACTAAGCCATTGGTAATAATTTATATGTGAAATTTAATATATATAGGAACATTTAGAAATCCACTTAATAAAAATCCACTTTATTTTAAAAAATAATTATAACAATATGCTATTCATGTTAAAATTATTTTATAATATAAAATTTGATATTATAATTTTTAATAATAATTAAACTTTATAATATTTAACATAGCATTTTTAAATTTTGTATATAATAAAATTTAATTATTATTAAAAATTATAATATCAAATCTTATATTATAAAATAATTTTAATATGCATAGCATATTGATATAATTATTTTTTTAATATAAAGTAGATTTTTATTAAGTATAAATAATAATTAAATTTTATTATATACAAAATTTAAAAAAATATGTTATGTTAAATATTATAAAATTTAATTATTATTAAAAATTATAATATCAAAGTGGATTTTTATTAAGTGGATTTTTATCAAGTATAAATAACAATTAAATTTAATTATTGTTATAATTATTTTTTAAAATAAAGTGGATTTCTAAATGTTCCTATATATATTAAATTTCACATATAAGTTATAAATGTAACCAATGGCTCAATGATTGATGGCACCCCTGACTTCCAAGAGACCATGAGTTTGGCTCCTCCTTATAGTACATGTTGGTTTTTTTCTCAAATAAACTCATGTGCCATGTGTTACAATTCCATTGGACACGTCAAGTGACATGGAATTCTTCAACAAAGTATATTTGCCATGTGGGTAGTTCAGTCAGCAAGTGACGTGGGATTCCGTTAGTTCTTTGACGATGGTAAAAAGGGTATATTTTAAAAATTTTGAAACATGAGATATATTTAACAAAAAAAAGTTAGGGGCATGAATGAAAATTAGGATAAACATTGAAGACATGACATACTTTTGCCAAATTAAAAAGAAGCAAATAAGTTGAAATTATTTGAAACCTCTCCCCTTCATCTCAAATGAGGGAAGGTAGGACAATGATTATAGTAAACTATCCATCTTCATAAATTTACAGTGGACTATAATCTATAATCATGCTTATAATGAAGCAATCCTCTTTTTTCTTCTTGTAAACATAGATCTCCACACACAAAAGATTCAATCGATTTCTGAAGTATTTGTGAATGAAAGAAATTACAAACAGGAAATAAACTTTGAGATTAGTGATGGTATATGTAAGCAAAATTATATTCTAGAGGCTTCATCAAAATGACATTTGAGAGTAAGATATTTTTGTATTTTATTATATTCTTGTGGGGCCCATATAATATTTTACTTCTAATTACGTCATATATACTTCAACATGAAGTTTCAAAGATAATGGAAGCCAATGTTTCTTTGTTTAAGGGTATTTTTGGATTAGCGTGTAAGTTTAGCAACATTAAATTTGCCTTAAGAGATTGTAAAGGGTTACCTCTTACATTAAGTTTGTACACTTGGAGAATAATTGTACACTTAGGAGAATAAGTTCTCTTTTTTGCTGGCTCTAAAGTTTAAAGTTGAATAGTAAGAGGCATATCTCTTTACCATTAAACTAATCTTTTGGTGTTAATGTTCCACTTTAATTACCACAATGAATTTAGCTTATAGATACACACACAAAAGCTCGCATATAGTTATATATGCAACACACATACATTTACAGAAAGAAATTAAAAAGAAGCAAATAAGATGAAATTATTTGAAACCTCTCCCCTTCATCTCAAATGAGGAAGGTAGGACAATATTATAGTGGACTATAAATTTACAGTGAACTATCCATCTAGAAAAGAAACAAAAAAGAGGAGGCATTTATATTTAACTAAATATATGGGCTAATGAAAAGGTCTCCTTTTTAAATCTTTTGGAAAGAACTTAATATCATTTGCACGCAATCTAATTCAAAAATACTTTTACTATTTAACAAAAAAAAGGAACATTGGATTCCATTATCTTTATGATATTTCTTTTCATTTAAAAATTATTTTATTTGGATTTTTTCCAGTTTAAGTACATATGATTTAATTAGAAACGAAATATTACATGGACCCTACAAGAAAATAATAAAGTATACATATATCTTAATTTTACGCATCATTGTTTTTGAAGTTTCTTGAATATTAAACTTTTGCCTATATAATTACCCCTCAAACTCTATATTGTCGCAAGATCCCTAATCTCAAAACCTATCTCATGTCTAAAACTTGTTTCATTTATAGATGCTTGGAAAATCAATTGCATCATGAAAACTAGCAAGAATTTAGGTATGAATTTTATGCATTGTGATATGTGTTTGTGAGAAGACAGAAGATGAGATTGCTTCTTTATAAGGATGATTGCGACATAACGATATATTCTTTCCATTATTTCCTTTGAAAGTTTTAAATTGATCTTTATGGAAAACAATAAAATTTATGAGGAAAGAGTTTGATTGTGTGTAGATCTATTCTTTTTTTTTTATTGAATTATTTTTAACTGATTTTCAATATGAAGTTAAAAGATTTTATTTTTCATAGATGATTTATTCTTGGGAAATTAATTGTGTGAATTCTTGTTAGGTTTGAGCAATGTTAAAGTTTTTATAGTTCATATTTGTGTGGTGACCATAATTGATGAATTTTCCATTGGTTTGTACTGATAAAACACAAATAAGTTGAGAACTAGGTTTAAGGTGACAAAATTTGTAAAATAACATATAAATTGGGAACTCCCCAGATAACCTATTAGTATTGTATCTACCTTTAAGTCATTCTATTTACATTTTTCAAATGTATAATATAGTAGTGTAAATTGGGTTTGTTTTTGATAGACCTCCTACTACAAGAGTGTATGAAGGAGAAATAAGAGAGGCATGGGACAATAGGGGGTGGCCAGGTGGCCACTTAATTGATTAGAGGGAGAGATATGGTATTTTGAATAAAGAGGGATACGTGGCAGTTCCTAATTGAATAAGGTAGTTAGGAGAATAATATACAATAGGCAATGCAAGGGATTTAGGGGGGCATGTTGGTTGGTTAGGTTGGGAACCTTAGACTGTGGTTGGCTGTCAGAAGGGAAAATTTAGACGCCATAAGGTCAGGAGTCTATCAATTGGTATCATAGTCGGTGACGAGGGTTAGGTTCGATGGTCACCACAGGATCAGATTCAAAGATGGATGAGATAGAGAAAGAGGTAGGAGAGTGAAACAAGATCTGTATAAGCTTAGAGGCGATGTGGATGTGATAAAAGTGTACCTGGAAGAACTACAGGGTTGGATGGTGAAGTCACAGGATAAGCTATATGCTCTATCACTCTAAAGTAAAGCAAAACAACCACTGGTACAAGAGTTGCCTCAAGCTTTGGCATTGGGGGTGAATTCAGGAGAATCATCTAGAGAGGGGGATAGGCAAAACACACCAATGATTGTAAGTAATCAGGAGAGAGTAATGGGTGTGCAAGATGAAGTAAAGACTGACAGTGGTGTTAGGAAGCTCAAGCTACCCTTATTCAATGGTGAGGATCCGTATGGGTGGGTGTTCAGAGCTGAGAGACATTTTCAATTTAACTACATCAGAGAAGGAGAGAGGGTGGCCACTGCCATTATGTGTATGGAGGGACAGGCATTAAGCTGGTATCATTGGATGGAGGTCAGGACTCCTTTTATAGAGTGGGTTTCCTTGAAGCAAGCCATAATTTCCAGATTTCAAACTACTCAGGGAGGAACAGTGTATGAAGAGTTATTGGCTATAAAACAAGAAACTTCTGTATCAGACTTCAAAAACCGATTTGAGCAGGTGTTGGCACCATTGAGCAATATTCTAGAAGAGCTTCTTACTGGAGCTTTCATTAATGGGCTTTAGGAGGAGAATAAAACTGAAGTGCGTAAGATGGAGGCCCAAAACTTGCTTCAGGTAATGAACTGGGCTCAGAAAATAGAGGATAAAAATAAAATACTGAACTTGGTTAGAGAGGAGAAAGTGGGTTGATCTTGGCAAATGAGAACCAGAATAAAGCCCTTGCATTAGACAGAGCCTTCAGCAGGTGGATCAGGTTAGATTGGAACAAAAGCAGGTGGACAGGTCAGACTAAGGGATGGTCCGAGATGTTGAATTTAATTTAAATATATATATATATATATATCCTATTTGGATTAGCATTAATCAATTATTAAAATATTATTTAATATGATTGATATATCAACTATATTATTTGTATTTTATAATATAGTCTTTAATAAATTTAATGAATATTATAATTAGGCTTTTCTGTTATGAGTGACCCGTGATGGGTTGGACTATTCATTAGATAACTTGTTGAGAAGTCCCTGCTCTCATATGATAATAAATAAACTGACTCCCAATTAATCAGTTTACACAGCACATAAAACATATCAGATAGAGAGTGGTACTTCTCTCACAAAATTAAATTTCTCTACTTTGATGTTTGAGATGGATTCTGCAATGATGCTAGGTACATATTCCCAATTCATCTCTCTTTTAAATTTACTATTTAATATGCTGTAATTTGTATCTACATCTGATCTAGGCTTGTAAATTAGATCATCTAAATCCTATAATTGGTATCAAAGCCAGGTTTAGATACATATTATGGCTGTTAATTACTTTTGTTTTTCCATAATTAAATCAGATTATTGTATAATTCAATCTGATTTTTGCAACCCATAAACCCTAATTTCAAAAAAAATTTCATTTGCCCTATTTTGTTAGATCAATCTGAAAATTGATTTAGGGTTTCTCTTCAACATATATGCACGAATGACATCCAAAATTTAAAGAGTTTGAACAAATATTTTGGGTGATCAAAGAGTTTTCATTTTTTGGTTTTTTGATTGTTGATTTTCGAATCAATTCTTTCCAAAATCAACCAACTTTTTCCAAAATTGATTTGGGGTTCTCTTTAACATTGTTACACGAGTAACATATCTAGAAATCAGAATTTTCCATTGAAGGTTTTGGGAGATCGAGGCTCTTTTCAAGTTCAGTTTTGGACCTTATAATTTTGAACTTGTTTTGGCCATCTTCAAACAATCATTCACAAAATTGATTGAGGGGTTCTCCTTATCGTGCCAATACGACCTCATCCCCATAAAATTTATTGTGTTTCGTAGCCTGAATCACGAGATTAGGTTAGGTCGTGTCGCGGGCAAGGCAACCCATTTTGCAGAATTTGGGTAAGGAAGAAGAAGCTCTTCCTGCCTCTGACGAAACCCACTCGCAGGCTTGGCGTGTGTTGGTGCTTGGGCCCACTTCCAGGGCCTTAAAATTTTTTTCTCCAAAATTAAATATTTAATATTTATGTTATTTTAGTAATTTTTTGAAAATTTTTGGAGACCCCTAAATATTTTATTTTATTTAATCTGAGTTGTTTTGTTGTTTTAATTATCTCACTCTCGGATTTTGAGACTGAAATTTTTTGTGATTGTTCCTTACTCTACTAGCGACATCTAGGTATATTATACTCTCTCCATTGATATATCCTAGTGATGGAATTAATTTCAGTCTATATGTAAATTAATGTTTTTTTAATTAGTCATTATATAAATTTATTATATTCTGTTGAATATAATTTTTTTTGTATAACTGTGAACTCATCTATCGTGGATATAGTTATGCAAAATCTTCAAGTTAAATGATTAAAATTTTGTTTATTTTATTTTATTTTAATCATTACTATTATTTTAATTCATTGCATTAATAATAATTATACCCTATCGGTGTATTGTTATTAATGTAATTTGTTATACAATGCTATGTTAATTTATACTTATATCAATTATTTTGAATACCCTATCGGTATTAAAAATTTTGATGATATGAGATTTAAGCATTGTATTATTATATTTCTTATTTATTATGGTTCGGAACCCTTAGGCAGGACCAAGTAAAAAAGAAATTTTCTTTAAAAGGCTTAGTTGGTTGTGCATATGGAAATATTTAATTCTCTTATAGCATAATGACATTATGCATAATAAATGTTTTCTTTCGTTGTTTTAATACTAGCCTCCTTACCTATGCAATTGACTTTTGTCAAGACTCTAAATGGGACTAATTTTGAGGACTAGAAAGAATCTGTGGATATCTATTTGGCTATTACTAATATGGACTTGGCTCTGAGAGAATAAGAGCCTCCAGGTCTTACTGCTGAGTCCACTGTTGTTGAAAAGGCTTCTCGTGAAAAATGGGAGCACTCAAACAGGGTGTGTCTCATGGTGATGAAATACACTATGGAGAAGTCTATTAGACAGAGTATTCCAGAGAGCAAAAATGCTAAGGATTTTCTGAAGTCCATTGGTGAGAAATTCACTACTTTTGATAAAGCTCAAGAGGGCTAGTATCTCTCTTTGATTGAGACAACTAAATATGATGGTGTTAGTGGAGTTCATGAGCACATCATGAAATTATTCCACTATTTTAATAAGTTGAAGTCTCTCAAGGTTGATCTTAGTGAGAGTTATCTAATTTGGCAAGTTCTGGAGTCACTCCCTTCTCAATTTGATGTTTTGAAGACCTCTTATAACACTAAAAAACATGAATGGACAATTAATGAAATAATTGCTATTGTCTCTCAAGAAGAAGATTCTATAAAGAAAGGGAAAGCACACAGTGTTCAGTTTGCTGCTTCTTCTTCTGGTGCTAAATCTGAGAAAAGGAAAGGTCATAAAGGTAGGTTTCAATATGATAAGAAAAAAGGACGGAAAGTTTCTCAACACTTAGAGCCTAAGAAGAATTTTTTCAAGGGAAATTGTAAGTATTACAAGAAATATGGCCATAAAGTGGGTGATTGTTACACTCTCAAGAGGAAACTTGAGAAGCAAGGTATACTCCTAGCTTTAGCTTTTTATGAATCAAATATGATTGATGTTGCTCCCAATACTTAGTGGGTTTGACTCAGGTGCAACCATTCATGTTGTGAATTCTTTACAGGGGTTCATAAGCCTAAGGAAGCCAAGTGATGCTGAATCCAATATCATTGTGGGAGATAGAGCTAGAGTATCCATGGAAGAAATAGGAGTAGTTACATTGCTTTTACCTTCTGGACATACTTTATTGTTAAAAGATGTTGTTTATGTACCTTCTATGAGAAGGAATTTGATTTCAATTTTAGCTTTGGATAGATGTAGCTATACTTTTGAATTCAGTAATGGAAATGTTGTTGTTCATTTTAATTCTATTACTGTTGGTTCATGAGTTTTATGTGATGGGCTTTACATGTTGAATTTGAATGATATGTTTGTTAACTCTGTTATTGGAAATAAGCGTAATATGACTAATGAAAGTTCTTCTATGCTATGGCATAGATGCTTGGGGCACATTTCTAGGCCCCGGATTGAAAGACTGATTAAGGAAGGTATTCTTCATGATCTTAACTTCTCTGATTTCGACACTTGTGTCGATTGTATTAAAGGCAAGTTCACTGCCAAAACTAGGAAGAAAGGAGCAAACAGGTGTGATGATGTGTTATAATTGATTCACACGAACATGTGTGGACCTATTACCTCCACTGCTATGTGTGGATATAGGTATTTTATTACCTTCATAGATGACTTCTCAATATTTAGTTAGATAGATCTTCTCCAGGAAAAATTTAGTTCCTTGGATGCCTTCAGATCCTTTAAGGCTGCTATTGAATTAAAGACAGCAAAGAAGATTAAATGTTTGAGGTCTGATAGAGGAGGTGAGTATTATGGCAGATACAATGAGACTGGGAGAAATCCAGGACCGTTCGCCAAATTTCTTGATGAATGTGGAATTGAAGTTCAATACACTATGCCTGGTACTCCTAAGCAGAATGGAGTTGCAGAGAGACGTAATCGTACACTTATGGATATGGTAAAATGCATGATGAGTCGTTCATCGTTGCCAGTTTTTCTTTGGGGAGATGCCTTAAAGACTGTCGTGTACATTCTTAATCAAGTGCCTAGCGAATCTATATCGAAAACTCCCTATGAACTGATGAGTGGAAGGAAACCAAGTTTGAAACACTTTCATGTATGGGGTTCTAAAGTAGAGGTTAGACTATATAATCCTCAACTAAAGAAACTTGATCTTAAAATTATCAGTGGTTTCTTCATCGGCTACTGCGTGGGCTCTAGAGGTTGCAGATTCTATTGTCCTTCTTATTTTATGCGATTCATCGAGTCTGACAGAGTGATATTCTTTGAGGTTGATTTGGATAGTGGGAGCCATACACCATGACCAATCACTCTCAAAGAAGATCGGAACGTAGTTCCTGTATTGCCTGTTTTGCTTCCTATGGATATTGTGGTTCCAGTCGCTCATAATGATGATCAGACTCTTCAAGGAGGAGATGATATAGTGGCACCATCAGTTAATGAACAGGAAACTAACAAAACTGCTGAAGCAAATGTAATGGCACCACTAGATGTAATGGCATCACCAAATGACATTATTGAAGCACCTTTATTGAGACGATCTTACAGAGTACGCAAGCCTTCTATACCAGTTGATTATGTAGTGTATCTTCAGAAGCATGAGTTTGATCTCCATAATGATAATGATTGTATTACTTCCAGGAGGCTATCTCTACTCTTATGCTTCTGATTGGCTAAATGCCATGGATGATGAATTGCTTCCATGTCTCATAATGGTGTTTAGGATCTTGTAGAATTGCTAGTTGGTTACAAACCAGTTGGGTGTAAATTTGTCTTTAAGACCAAGCATAGTCCAGATGGTAAAGTTGAGATGTATAAAGCTATACTAGTAGCGAAAGGCTATAGTCAAAAGGAAGGCATCGATTATAAGGAGACCTTCTCACCGGTTTCTACGAAAGATGCATTTCGGGTTGTTATGTCTTTGGTAGCTCACTTTGATTTAGAACTTCATTAGATGGACTTGAAGACAACCTTTTTGAATGAAGATCTAGCCAAGGATGTCTACATGGTTCAGACTGATGGTTTCATTGAAACAGGTAAGGAGCATTTGGTTTGCAAACTTAAAAATTCTACTTATGGACTAAAGCAGGCATCCAGGTAATGGTATTTGAAATTTGATCAGGTTGTCACTTCTTTTAGCTTCAAGGAAAATGCTTTAGATTAGTGCATTTACTTGAAGACTAGTGGGAGCAATTTTATAATTCTTGTCTTATATGTCGATAATATTCTTCTTGCTAGTAGTTGTGTTAACCTTTTGACTGAGACAAAATTGATGTTAAATAGCTACTTTGATATGAACAACCTTGGTGATGCTTCAGTTGTTCTAGGTATCCAGATTTACCGTGATAGGTCACGTGGCATTCTTGGATTGTCTCAGAGAGGATATATTGAAAAGAACCTCAAGCAATTTAACAAGCATTCTTACTCTCTATGTGCTACACTTGTTCAAAAAGGTGGCAAACTATCTAAATCTCTATGTCCACAAAATGATTCAGAGATAGCTGCATTGAGAAAGATCTCATATGCTTTTGCTGTTGGCAGTTTAATGTATCCTTAAGTTTGTACTCGTCCCGATATTGCTTTTGTTGTTAATGCTTTAGGGAGATACTTGAGCAACCCAGGTTTGGGTCATTAGAAAGTCGTGAAGAAGGTCATGAGATATTTACAGGGAACCAATGATTATATGTTGACCTATAAGAAGTCTGATCAACTTCAGGTCATTGGTTATTCTGATTCTGATTTTGCAGGTTGCCCTGACAACCAAAAGTCTACTTCCAACTTTATTTTTATGATGGCTTTATTTTTATGACTCTTACAGCTACTTCTACCATGGAGGCAGAGTATGTCGCTTGTTATGAGGCTACTTGTCAAGCCATGTGGCTGAAAAACTTAATCTCTGGCTTTCACATTGTTGAAAGAATTTCTAGGCCACTTGTGATATATTGCGACAACACTGATGCTGTTCATTTCTTTCAAAACAACAGAAGCTCTTCTCGATCAAAGCATTTTAATATTAAATATCTGTTTGTTAGAGAGAAAATTCTAGAGTTTCAAACTCGTATTAAGCATCTTGCTACAGAGAATATGTTAGCAGATCCACTAACTAAAGGCTTAACTGTTAAAGCTTTTCAAAATCATGTAGCTCATATGGGTTTAGTTAGTCTTTTGATGTTTTGGATTAGTGGGAGTCTGAAATTTTACATTTACTTAATTGTTATTCTTATGAGATATGTTTGAGATGACGTCACATTTATTATCATATCTCTTATAGCATTTTCAGATGCTTGGACTATTCTTGGATTACATATTTCTATTAATTAATTATGCCTTTCCATATTCATTATTCTTTATATCAAATATGAGCTTTTAACATGTATGATTTACTTCCCTATCGGATACTATTTTTGCATCATTAAAGCTTATGTTTCTTGACATGTGCTATAACTATAGTTGGTATTTTAGTCTTAATGATTGTTGCATTTTAATAATTGACTATTGCTATCCAAATGGGAAAATTGTTGAATTTTAATTTAAATATATATATATATATATATATCCTATTTGGATTAGCATTAATCAATTATTAAAATATTATTTAATATCATTGATATATCAACTATATTATTTGTATTTTATAATATAGCATTTAATAAATTTAATGAATATTATAATTGGGCTTTTCTGTTGTGAGTGATCCAGATGGGTTGGGTTATTCATTAGATAGCCTGTTGAGAGGTTCCTGTTCTCATCTGATAATAAATAAACTGACTCCCCATTAATCAGTTTACACAGCACAAAAAACTTATCAAATGGAGAGTAGTACTTCTCTCACAAAATTAAATTTCTCTACTTTGATGTTCAAGATAGATTCTGTAATGATGCTAGGTACACATTCTCAATTCATCTTTCTTTTAAATTTACTATTTAATATGCTGTAATTTGTATCTATATTTGATCTAGGCTTGTAAATTAGATCATCTAAATCCTACATGAGATGGGTAAGTCGACTGGAGTGTTGGTTTGTCAAATGCGTTAGTGGACGAGAAGCGAGCTAAGATGCAGACACAGTGAGCAGAGTTGTTAGTGTCGAACAGCTAGGTGAAGCCGCAAACTGACGCTGGGAAAAATAAGGAAAGGACGACACCGATGAACACTGGTGGAAACATCGTGGAGGAGAATTTCAGAGGCTGTTGGAGGAAGAGTATAAGAAGAAAAGGGAAAAGGGGACAAGGGGATTTGCTTTCACTGTGATGAAAAATTCACCCCTGGCCATAGGTGCAAAAATAAGGAGTTAAATGTCCTTATTCTATCTGAAGAAGCAGAGAGTGAATTGGAAGCTTTAGGGGACGAGTTACCAGTAGATGCTGAAAAAATGAGGAGATGATAATGTTATCACTAAATGCCATGGTGGGTATCGCGGATGCTAAGTCCATGAGGCTTAAAGGGACTGTTAACGGTAGAGAGGTTATGATATTAATTGATTATGGAGCGACCTATAATTTTATCTTTCTAGATGTCATTAATTGGGAATTGGAGATTAGAGTGGATAAGGGGCGTCGATTTACAGTCCAAGTAGGTGACGGATATGAGTTACAAAGCCAAGACATCTGTAAAAGAACAGAGATCGTATACAGGGTATTCAAATAGTCCTAGCATAACATCCTTATTTTACTATACTCAAATTTGAGAAAATTTTTTTTAAACTAATATTCGAATTCTTAATACATGTACTTTCATTCCTTAAATAGTAAAGAACATTTTACAATTGTTCACAATACAAATCATAATTTGTCATACATAATAATTCAAATTCTAAACATAAGATAATTTTACATTTGTTCGTAATAAAATTACAAATCTGCCATAGTAATTTGACTTCTAAACTTTAAAAGGTCTATAAGTCTAAATACTTAATAAACTTGGATGCTCTTAAAGTGTTCAATCAATCTTTACACTTTTCTCCTTATATTCAGCCCTTGAAATGGTTAATTGAAAACATAAAAAAAGTGAGATAAAGATATCTCAGTAGCTAGCATGTTTTTCTTAAACATTTAAAATATACCATTTCAGTCATAATAAGTTTATAAATATCATCCATGAATATATGTAGTCAACATAAATCATCATCACATATCAACCAATTCATTTCAATTCTCTTTGTGGAATTTGAAGCTATGACCTCTCTCTGTGTCTCAAGTACTTGCGCTTTGTTCTCTTTGTGGAACATGTGTGAATTTGGTTATCACTGTGGAACCAGTTTAATCTCTATATTCTCTCTATGGAAATATTTAACTGTTGTATACCTTCATACATGCTCATGGTAGTTATAAAAAAGATTCATAGAAAAATCTTTCAATAAAGAAAACTTGAGAAAAAGGTGTCTTTATGAGCGTTAGAACTACACTCATAATAAAATACCATTCAAGCTTTCACAAATAAAATTTGAAAAAAAAAATGCTCTTATGAGGGCTAAAACTACCACATAAAAAATCATTCAAACTTTACAAATAAATTTTGGTTAAAATGGTGCTTTTATGAAGGCTAGAACTACAAGTAGTAAAAACAAGCTTTTATGAAATTGCTAAACTACAAGTAATAAAAACAAGTTTTTATGAATTGCTAAACTACTTGGACTTCGTAGTATGACTTTTTAGCTCAAATGGCTATTCAATCCTTCTTAAAATTTGTTTCATGAATTTTGACCTATTCAAACAGTATATATAACCTTATTTAAAATCTTAAATAAAAAGATTTTAAAATATCATCTTTCCCTGATCTTCTTAAATGCGTAATTCTATCCCAAATTTCTATTCATTGGGTTTCATCTTAATTTCATATTAAACCAATATTTTTCATAATATTTTTGAGATGATATGTATAAATAAATATCATTAATTTAAATAACTTATATATATATATAAATATAAAAGATCATATTTATACATAGTTAACTTTCTAAAAATAAACATATATGTATATATATATATATATTTACATGTATACATAATTATATAAAACTAATTTTGATTATCCATATATATATATCTTAATTAATTAATCAAATATTTAATAATATATATATAATAAAGTTAATACATACACTTATGTATCTAATTTGATATACATACATACACACACACATATATATATATATATATATATATATATATATATATATATATATATATATATATATTAGTATATAAATATACAAAAGAAGCATAAGTATATATAAAAATATATGTGTACCATATAGCTAAATTTAATTATCCATATCTAAAATATATGGCTTAGTTAATCAAATGCTTATAAATTTGTAAATAATAGATATATATATGTAAATTTCGGTGAACATATACTCATATATGGCTATACTTAGATATATATATATATATATATATATATATATATATATATATATATATATATATAGAGGTGTAAAAAATGACATAACTTGGGAAATATAAAATATACTACACATGTATTTATTCATGTATAAGATATAGATACAAGTATAAACAAAATTTTATAAATTTTCACATAATGACATAAATAGCTAAATTAATTGAAATAACTTAGTTTTTATTTAACATATTACATAGAATTAGATTTTAGTTAAAACTAATTTTTCTTAAATTTCTTTAATGAGTAATTACAAATTTTTTATTTTTTACTTAGGTCCCTCTTGCAATATTTTCCCTTTTTCCTTTGCAAGATCTAAGTTCATAATTAGTTTCTTCTATGTCCATAGTCATAGAATATAATTTTTTTCTAAAATTAAAACATCCTATACAGACTTTTTATTTCTTTCATTTTAGTCCTTATTTTGTGTTTCACGCATTTGCTTGTGAGTCAAAAGCTAAAACCTACCCAGATTTCTTTCTTAGGTGTTTTTAGGACCTACGTGACCATGTCTACCAATAGATTAAGTTAAAGAAACAATTTACAACAAAACTCAAATTTTCTAAAACATACCCAAGCAGTCACGTGAATGTGGGGCTGGTTTTGACTGGATTTTCCTTTTGATTTTTTTCTCTATATTACTGGTCTCCTTCCTCTAATATTGGATAGGCTAGTTGTTCAACAATTTTCCAAAACACTCAAAGAAATAAGGTCTAAAAGTCCCTACACTCTCTCGGTTTTCTGCTCTGTTTCTATGTAGAAAACATAGTTTATTTCCTCTTTGTTTTGACAGCAGAAAAATAGGGTGAGTGTCTTGGGTTTTCACTTCATAAAAGGGCTCCAATCTTGGTTTTGATGTGAGGAAAAAGAGAAGGGAAGCTAGCCTATTTATAGGAGTGAATGGCAGGCCAGTGGTGATGGTATGAGGTGTCTTGGCCGAACGTCTACAATTTTTGCTGCTTAGCTGTCATGGATATAATACAACTTAGAGCCACTTGGATAAGAGTTTGCTGTCATGAATTTGGTCATGTATTTAGGGAATATGGGTTAAGTGTTTGAGTTCTATCTTGCTTCTTACTAGCCGAAAAGCTTAATATGTGCTGTCAACTTTTCTTTCTCTTTGAGAACATGGAGGCTTCTTCATTCTTCTGTGCATGATTTGTCTATTACGTGTTACTATTCTCCACACACACACACACACACAAACACACACACACACATATATATATATATATATATATATATATATATATATATATATATATATATATATATATATATATATATATATATGTATATACTATTATATCTCCTTCATGTACCTTAACAGAATTTTTGTGCTGCCATCTTACCAATATATATATATATATATATATATATTATATAATATTCTTGCTTTCTTCTTTCCATGGAGAATGCTACCATCTCTATGTACATATGTATATATATATATCATGATCAATATAGTTAATTTAAATCCTTCTAATATATATATATATATATTTATCTCTGTATCATTATAATACATGCATATTATTATTAACACCAAAACTATTTTATGCAGAAGACCAATTATATAGATTAGTATAATTTTTATATTATAGTTATTTTAAATTTCTATAAATAATTATTTGAGTAAGGACTAAATTGAAAATAAGGTAATATTAATTACTTGATATTTACTAATATTTTATTTTCCTTTTTAGTTAAATATTTTTGTCCTAAAAATTTCTTTTGTATAAAAATTCCTTTTGAATATTGAATACCTAATATTTAGTAATAATCTCTCATAATTATTAAAAATATTAAATATTTAATCAGTAATAAATTGGGATGTTACAACTCACCCCCTTAAAATTTGAATTTTGTCTCTAAAATTCGGTAAACATATAATTAAAAAAGGATTAGGCATACATTATAATTTTAATTACTTTAGTCAAATAACTCGGGATAATGTTGTCTCATATGTTCTTCAGTTTCTGATGTCACTTCCTCTTGGGATAGTCCTCTCCAGACTACTTTAACCAGAGGGATTTGCTTATTTCCCAATGCTTTGAGTCGTGTATCAATGATTCTATCTGGTGTCATCTCTACCGTCATGTTCTCTTGTAAATATACATTCTCATGTTCAATGACATGTGAAGGATCTAAGATGTACTTTTTAAGTTGAGACACATGAAAAACATTATGAATATTTGCCAAGTTTGAGGGCAAGGCCAATTTGTAAGCGGTGTTGCCAAATTTTTCAAGGATTTGGAATGGGCCAAAGTATCTTGGACTAAGTTTCTTTGACTTCATAGATCTTCCAACAACTGTAATTGGTGATATTTCAAGAAAAACATGATCACATTCTTCAAAACTTAAGGGCCTTCTTTTCTTATTTGCATAGCTCTTTTGTCTACTTTGAGCTATAAGTAATCTATCCCTTATAATTTCGATTTGCCTTGAAGTTTGGTCTACTATTTCTAGGCCTATCAATGCTCTTTCTCCTAGTTCAACCCAATAGATAGGTGACCTACACTTCCTTCCATATAGAAATTCATATGGGGCCATCTTGATACTTGATTGGAAACAGTTATTATAGGCAAACTCTGCTAATGACAAGAATCTATCCCAATTCCCCTTGAACTTAATCATGCAAGCCTTCAACATATCCTCTAAGGTATGGTTTATCCTTCCTGTTTGACTATCTGTTTGAGGATGATAAGCAACTTCAGTTCTAGGTAGTCCTACAATGAAATCCATTGAGATGCTGTCCCATTTCCCTTTTGGGATTTCTAGAGGTTGTAATGAACCACTTGGTCTTTGGTGTTCAACTTTTACTTTTTGATAGGTTAGGCATTTACTAACAAATTTTATTACCTCTTTCTTCATTCTGGGCCACCAAAAATTTCTTTTTAGGTCATGGTACATCTTTGTTTTTCCTGGATGAATAGTATACTTACTTTGGTGTGCTTCTCTTAGAATATCTTCCCTACGGTTTCCTTGATTGGGAACATACACTCTATCTTCGAATTTTAGTAATCCTTTATCGGTGAATTTAAGATTCTCTGCTTTACCTAAGGCATTAACTCTTCTACTTCTTTGATGTATGGGTGTTTAGGTAAAGCTTCCAAGATTAAATCCTCTAGTTCATTTCTAATCACTAGGGCACTTATTTTCAGGCTCTTAGGGTCAACAGACACATTGAGACCCACATCTCTGAATTCTTTTAAGAGTTGTTGCTCCCTAAGCATCATAATAGCTAGGTGAATAGATTTTCTACTTAAAGCATCGGCTATTATGTTGGCTTTACCTGGGTGGTACTTAAGAGGGAAATCATAGTCCTTTAGAAATTCAATCCATCTCCTCTACCTCATGTTAAGCTCTTTTTGGTCAAAATGTATTTAAGGCTCTTGTGGTAAAAAATATTTCAAAACTTGCACCATATAGATAATGTCTCCAAATTTTAAGGGCAAAGATTACGGCTGCTAATTCTAGATTATGAGTAGGGTAATTTTGTTTATGTGGTCTTAATTGTCTAGATGCATAGGCCACTACTCTTCCTAGTTGCATTAGTACACAACCTAAACCTTTAAGAGATGCACTAGTATAAATCACAAAAGGCTCCTGAGGGTCAGGTATAATTAATACTAGAGTTGATGTTAATCTAACCTTTAATTCCTGGAAACTTTCTTCACACCTACTATCCCAAATGAATGGTAGATTTTTCCTTGTTAGTTCGGTTAAAGGTAAAGCTATTTGTGAGAATCCCTTGATGAACTTTCTATAATAACCCGCTAATCCTAGGAAACTCCTACTTTCTGTTATGGTTTTTGGTCTTTCCTAATGTAAGACAACTTCTACTTTACTAGGATCAATTGATACTTCTTCTCCAGAAACGACATATCCTAAGAATTTTACTTCTTTCAACTAAAACTCATATTTGCTAAGTCTGGCATACAATTTCTTTTCTTTTAAAATTTGAAGCACAATTCTTAGATGTTGTTCATGTTCTTCCATAGTTTTGGAATAGATTAAGATATCATCAATGAAAACAACTACAAATTGATCTAAGTAAGGCCTAAAAATCCTATTCATGTAATCTATGAAAATAGCTAGCGCTTTTGTTAGACCAAACAACATGACTAGGAATTCATAATGCTCGTAACTAGTCCTAAATGTTGTTTTAGGAATATCTTCTTCCTTAACTCTCAATTGATGGTATCCTAATCTTAGGTCAATTTTTGAAAATACCGAAGCTCCTGCAAGTTGATTTAACAAGTCATCTATTTTGGGCAAAGGGTATTTGTTCTTGATGGTGATTTTATTTAGTTGCCTATAGTCGATACATAGTTTAAGTGTTCCATCTTTCTTTTTAACGAATAGAACTAGGGCTCCCCATGGTGAAACACTAGGTCTAATGAAACCTTTTTCTAAAAGTTCTTCTATTTATTTGTTAAGTTTGGCCAACTCAGTCAGGGCCATCCTATAGGGAGTAATTGATATTGGACCAGAACCAGGTACCAAATCAATAGCAAATTCTACCTCTTTTTTAGGGGGTAAACCACTTACATCTTTAGGGAATACTTCTGGAAATTCATCTACTATGGGAATTTTCTCTATTCCCTCTTTTATTTTAACTTCTGTAGAGAAAAGAATTAAGTACCTTTGGCAACCTTTTCTTAGGTATTTTATAGCTTTGGTTGCAGATAGATAAGTCAACTTAGTCTTTGATTCTGGGGTTGCTGTATGGACAGGTAAGGATACTACTTTACAGGAACAATCAAGTATTGCATTATTTATAGATAACCAATCCATACCAATGATGACATCAAAGTCTTGCATTGTAATGCAAATCAAGTCTAAAGTAGTCATTCAATTTTCGAGCTGGACAATGCAATTTAGGCAAACTTGAGAAGCATAAGCTTGACTACCAGTGGGTGTTGAAACAAATAGATCATTTGGCAAAGTATTCATTTACAAGAGTATTACAGATAGAAATGTTACCTTGAATTAAATCAAGTGATTTCTTAACTTCCTGCTGAGTTAAAGCAAATACACGTCCTTGAGTTTGTGGTTGGATTGAGGAACTGTCTCCTTCAAGGCTTGGCAATTCTGAGATATATGTCCTAGGTTGCCGCATCTGTAGCACACGCCTAAACCAACAAGGCATTGAGTGTTGCCATGGCTTTTTCTTCATTTTGTCCAAGGAGTCTTAGGCGGGTTAGGGTTGTTTGTTGGTTTACTCCTATTATGCTCATAAGTAAAAATTTTCTTTTCTTCCATGAATTTCCACCGTTATTATTTGATCCAGACTCTTGCTTTCTCTCATACATCCTTTCCCTCTCCAGATTGGTCTCACGAATACTTTTTTCGGCCAACTTACATTTGTTTACAAGTTGATCAAAATTCTTTATTTCATGAGTGGTTACTCGATCTCTTATGTTTGCTCTAAGCCTTCTTTCGAAGTGACTAGCCTTCCAGGCTTCATCATGGGTATTCTTTAAGTAGGAAGAGAATTTGGCCAATTCCTCAAACTTTGCCTCATATTCAGCCACAGATTTCTCCCCTTGTCTAATTTGGATAAAACCTGTTTCTTTTTCTATCTTTACACAATCTGGAAAGTATTTATCATAGAAAGTATTTTGAAATACCTTCCATGAAATTTCTATTTCTTTAGATTCCAACAGCTTCTTGGATCCTCGCCACCAATGCTCAGCCTCGCCTTCTAATTTGAACATAGCTAAGGTTACTTTCTGCTGAGAGCTACACTCCATTACTCCAAAAATTTTCTCGATTTGATCCATCCACTCTTGGACAGCATCTGGGTCATGAAATCCCTTAAATGAAGGAGGGTTATTCTTTCGAAATTCCCTTAGAATCTAGTTAATTGAGTTACTAGTTTCACCTTCCTTTCTTTTTCCTTTACTCTTTAACTCATCAGTCAAGAATTTTAGAACTTCAGTGGCAGCAGCCTAATTGTCTTCTTGTCGATCTGCCCTAGCCACCAAATGTTCTATGTTCTGAGTCAGGATACTGGAAAGGTTGTATTTTTAAATCATAGAAACAAGCTAATCAAACATATAGCAAACATCATCAAAATATCCTAATTCAACCCATAAGGTGCCAAAACCAGGCTTTGATACCAAATATTGTAACATCCTTATTTTACCATACTCAAATTTGAGAAATTTTTTTTAAACTAATATTCAAATTCTTAATAATCGTACTTTCATTCCTTAAATAGTAAAGAACATTCTACAATTGTTCACATTACAAATCATAATTTTCTATACATCATAATTCAAATTCTAAATATAAGATAATTTTACATTCGTTCGTAATAAAATTACAAATCTGCCATAGTAATTTGACTTCTAAACTTTAAAAGGTCTATAAGTCTAAATACTTAATAAACTTGGGTGCTTTTAAAGTGTTCAATCAATCTTTACACTTTTCCCCTTATATTTAGCCCCTGAAATGGTTAATTGAAAACACAAAAAAAATGAGATAAAGATATCTCAGTAGCTAGCATGTTTTTTTAAAACATTTAAAATATACCATTTCAGTCATAAAAGCATAATAAGTTCATAAATATCATCCATGAATATATGTAGGCAACATAAATCATCATCACATATCAAGCAGTTCATTTCAATTCTCTCTATGGAATTTGAATCTATGACCTCTCTGTGGGTCTCAAGTACTTGCACTTTTTTCTCTTTGTGGAACATGTGTGAATTTGGTTCTCTCTATGGAAATAGAGTTTAATTACTGTATACCTTCATACATGCTCATGGTAGTTCGTAAAAAAATATTCATAGAAAAATCTTTCAATAAAGAAAACTTGAGAAAATGGTGTCTTTATGAGTGTTAGAACTACACTCATAATAAAATACCATTCAAACTTTCACAAATAAAATTTGGAAAAAAATGCTCTTATGAGGGCTAGAACTACCATCATAAAAATATCATTTAAACTTTAAAAATAAATTTTGATAAAAATGGTGTTTTTATGAAGGCTAGAACTTCAAGTAGTAAAAACAAGCTTTTATGAAATTGCTAAAACTACAAGTAGTGAAAACAAGCTTTTATGAATTGCTAAACTACCTGGACTTTGTAGTATGACTTTTTAGCTCAAATGGCTATTCAATCCTTCTTGATATTTGTTTTACAAATTCTGATCTATTCAAACAGTATATATAACCTTATTTAAAATCTTAAATAGAAAGATTCTAGAATATCATCTTTCCTAGATCCTCTTAAATGCCTAATTCTATCCCAAATTTCTATTCATTGGGTTTCATCTTAATCTCATATTAAACCAATATTTTTCATAATATTTTTGAGATGATATGTATAAATAAATATCATTAATTTAAATAACTTATATATATATATATATATATATATATATATATCTCTCTAAAAGATCATATTTATACATAGTTACCTTTCTAAAAATAAACACATATGTATATATATATATATATATATTTACATGTATACATAATTATATAAAACTAATTTTGATTATCCATATATATAAACACACACACACACACACACACATATATATATATCGTAATCAATTAATCAAATATTTAATAATATATATATGTAATAAAGTTAATACATCCACTTATGTATCTAATTTGATATATATATATATATATATATATATATATATATATATATATATATATATATATATATATATATATATATATATAGTATATAAATATACTAAAGTAGCATAAGTATATATTAAAATATATGTGTACCATATAGCTAAATTTAATTATCCATATCTAAAATATATGGCTTAGTTAATCAAATGCTTATAAATTTGTAAATAATAGATATATATATATATATATATCTAAGTAGAGGTGTAAAAAATGACACAACTTGTGAAATATAAAATATACTACATATGTATTTATTCATGTATAAGATATAGATACAAGTATAAATAAAATTTTATAAATTTTCACATAATGATATAAATAGATAAATTAATTAAAATAACTTAGTTTTTAGTTAACATATTACATAGAATTAGATTCTAGTTAAAACTAGATTTTTCTTAAATTTCTTTAATGAGTAATTACAAATTTTGTTATTCACTTAGGTCCCTCTTGCAATATTTTCCCTTTTTCCTTTGCAAGATTTGAGTTCATAATTAGTTTCTTCTAGGTCCCTAGTCCCACAATATAATTTTTTTCTAAAATTAAAACATCCTATACAAACTTTTTAATTCTTTCAGTTTAGTCCCTATTTTGTGTTTCACGCATTTGCTTGTGAGTCAAAAGCTAAAACCTGCCCAGATTTCTTTCTTAGGTGTTTTTAGGACCTATGTGACCATGTCTACCCATAGATTAAGCTAAAGAAACAATTCACAACAAACTCAAATTTTCTAAAACATACCTGAGAATTCACGTGAATGTGGGGCTAGTTTTGACTGGATTTTCCTTTTAGTTTTTTTTCTATATTACTGGAACTCCTTCCTCTAACATTATGTAGGCTAGTCGTTCAAAAATTTCCCAAAACAGTCAAAGAAACAAGGTCTAAAAGTCCCTACACTCTCAGTTTTCTGCTTTGTTTCTATGTAGAAAACGGAGTTTATTTCCTCTCTGTTTTGACAGGAGAAAAATAGGGTGAGAGTCTCGAATTTTCACTACATAAAAGGGCTCTAATCTCGGTTTTGATGTGGGTAAAAAGAGAGGGGAAGCTAGCCTATTTATAGGAGTGAATGGTAGGCAAGTGGTGATGGTATGAGGTGTCTTAGCCGAACGTCTACAATTTCTGCCACTTAGCTGTCATGGATATAATACAACTTAGAGCCACTTGGATAAGAGTTTGCTGTCATGTATTTGGGGACTATGGGCTAAGTGTTTAAGTTCTATTTTGCTTCCTACAAGCTGAAAAGCTTGATATGTGCTGTCAACTTTTCTTTCTCTTTGAGAACAAAGAGGCTTCTTCATTCTTCTGTGCATGAGTTGTCTATTATGTGTTCATGTCACAGATGGCAGGAGGTAATACATATAAAGGATCATTATAAAAGAAGGTAAGTTGATCTAAAACAAGGGAAGACTCAATCTCATAATGTTAAAAGGTACCATCAGGGGGTAGATAAGTAAAAAGTCATTGACTAAAGGGCTGCAACTGAAATCATAGACCAATAAAAAGTTACCATCAAGTATACCTCTTCACCGTTCAACTAAGAAGGCCAATGGCTTATCTCTACAAAATAAAAGGAAAGGAGAATGTAAAAAAGGAAAGAAAATTAAATCCAAGAAGGTGACATCTAGGAAGCCCAAGGAGACTACTTCTTAATCTAGGAAGCTAGCAGTCACATCTGAGCATAAGAAAAGAACTCATGTTTGTAACAGTTATTGGCTCAATGGTCTTTGGTTGTCTAGAAAGCCAAAGATGAAAGTAATGCAGTTTAAGGAGTAAAAATATCTTGTCCCCTCAGAAGGTTTTCTAGCACCTTTTGATCAACCTAAATGCCGCTTTTTGCTTTGGAGATAGATGTTCTTTTAACTTATTGCTTATGAAATCTATGCAAGTAGTTACTTTCATTTTTCTATTTTTTACTTTCTGGTGAGGGATGGGTAGGAATGGAGATATTAGAGCTTTTAATTTAATATAAATATGATTTTACTTGTTACCATGTAGAGTGGTTTCATGGGGATGCTTTTGGTCTAAAGAATCTCAAATCTATTTAAGATTTCAAAATGGACAACAAAGTTCAAAGGTTTATGTTTCTTTTGGTAGATATATAATTTGCCTTGTTCAATATTTTCAAATTGATATTTGAAATTTTAAAAAAAGGTATTCATATCTTGCTCTGGAATATCACTCTAAATTTATTCTCTTGTTTTTTATATCACTCTAAATTTATTCTCTTGTTTTTTTTTTTTTTGACTTTCAAGATTTTGAGCAAATATTGTCAACGGTACTGGAGCAAGAACCTTCATTTGGAATTTTGGAATCACTTATACCACTAAAGGAAGCATTGATTTCATAAAAAATTTTGAGGCATTCATATGAAGATATCAAGATTACTGCTCTATATTGCATCATTGAGATCATAAGAATAACAGCACCAAATGCTTCCTACAATAGCAAATTTTTGTCATGAAATTTATGTAAATGTATGTGTACAATTGATTAGTCATTTCATTGAAATTATACATGGATAGCATTTCTTTTCATGGCAAACAAGAAATTTTAGAGGGGAGGATGGCAGCTTTCAATGCTCTTGGGGGGTCTTGCTGTCTCAATTATAAGAATTGTTGCAAAGTTCAAAGTCTGCTTGATCTTCAGTTGTTCTGAATTATATGGTTGGAGCCATGTCAAGATGTTCCTATCTATTTCTTCAATGTCCATACTTCTATAGGTTTTTTGGTTTATTTAACGTTTTGGTATATGATAATTCATGAATCCCAGAGAGACTGATATTTAAGAATATTGCGTGTAACTTGTGAATTAAATTGGATATTGAATTAGAAGTGAATAATGTGTACACTTGAGAGGTGCCTTTAAAAGTGAAAGCACTTTCTCTGAGTTATGTGGCATTAACAAAGTGCTCTAATGAAATGCAGCTTGAATACTAATTCCATATCAAAATCAAACCATAACCAAAAAGACAAAAATGACATATCCATTAATCATTTCTCCCTAAAACATTGACTCTAAATCTTTTGGAAATTAGTCTCTACATCCATTTTAGCCTCAACTTTGATAATCTCACTACGAAGATCTATAAGTTTCAGTTGCCAATTGTTCAAATTCTGATTAATTTCTATTCAAGGGCAAAAGAAAACAATATAATTAAAATGAAAAAATAGGGGTACAAATTTTACTCAACAAGGGTAGATGTTGTGCATTCAGACACTTATAAAATCCTCACTAGAATGAATCAAGCTGGTTTAGAAGATCAACGAGGTTTTTCTCTGTCTCTATGAGACTGTGATTAATGTCAAGTGATGGTTCTTCACTTCTTCTATTTCTCACTTTCACAGTGAATATTTGTTAATTAAAGGTTCTGATTCAAAGAATTTTGAATAAAATAATGATTTAGTCCCCAAAAGTTTCTCTTGGTACTGACCAAGATATTTAAGTAATTAATAGGGAAGCTTGAGCAAGGAGGGACAAACCCATTTTAACATTGTCTGTGTTTTCCCTCCATAATCCCATTTTGTATTTAATTAAATATTTAGAGGTTCCAAAGCTTCTTCCCATAAATTTAAAGGCAAAGAGGCTTGAGTAAGGAGGGACAAACCCATTTTCACAATGTGTCTCTATTTTCTCTCCACATTCCCATTCTATTGGTGATCATAAGAACATGAAACACTATGTACGAGACCATGTTTTTTGAGAAAATCAGAGAGTAGTCTCCCTAATAGGTTTGCACAGCTTTAATTTTAGTGTTTGATTGGTTTTCAATCAACCATTTGAACTCAGCAAAGATAGTAAGTGTTTCAGATTTTTGCTTGAAAGGAAATAACCATGTATACCTTACCTTGTCTATGCATCAACAATTCTTAATTAATAAAGGTTATCAGATCTTGACTTAAAAGGTGCTAGCCCTTATAAATCGCAATAAAGAAGCTCTAAAGGTTTGTGATCAACAGAAGGACAAGATGGGGATGGTAATTTGTGAGATTTAGGATAAATGCAAGCAATACATACAGAAGAGCTTTCTTACTAGAAACTTCGAGATCACATGAATTCAAAATGGTTTGAACAACTTTTCACTAGGTTGATTCTTACAAAGCCAATCTAAAAGAAAAAACAATGTGTTCTCTTATCTTATCTTCAATACTAAATATAGAAGAATATATATTGTGTTGTGGATTGTAGAGACAAAAGCTAACAGAAAACATAACTAATTGGATTCCATCAACTTTTAAACTTCATGTATAAGTATATATGAAATAAGTAGAAATAAAAAATTATTTGGGCCCCATAATAAAGTAATAAAATACACAAATATCTTACTCTCAAATGTCATCCTGTCAAAGCCTCTAGAATATTACTTTGCCTATATATACCCTCACTTCTCAATCTCAATATCATCGCTAGATCTCCAATCTCAAAGTCTATTTCTTGTTTGTAATTCCTTTCATTCACAAATACTTCAGAAATTGATTACATCTTTTGTGCATGGAGATATGTATTTTTGAGATGAAAGATGATTGCTTCATTATAGCCATGATTACAAGGTACCGATCTATTCTTTCCATTATTTTTGATCGATTTTAATGAAATATTATCACAGTTATTAAAATGCTATTATTTATGTGCCAATCTATTCATTTTGTTAGTTGATTGAAATATCTATGACTCACTTTAGATTTAAATGTACTTAATTTTTAAAAAAGATGTTTTCTTGGGAAATCAATTGTGTAAAATCCTATCTAGGTTTTGACACTTTTTTAAATTTGTAGTTCACTTTTGTGAGAGTTATGGGAATGATGGTAATTGATGATTTTTTTTTCATTGATCTATGGTGATAATAGACAAGTAAGATGAAACTAGGGTTGATAATAACGACATTTTTAAATGACTTGAAAATCGACATGAGACTCAGATCTCAAGGTAGGTGGGTTTCATTAGCTGATGTGGTACCAAATGATCTATTAGTGTTGGATCTATCTCTTCCATTCTAATTTTTAGGGGGGTGAGCTACTTGGAAAATTTTCCACAACTCTTTCTCCTGTGAGTTTTACATCCATGATATCAAGTTATTTATTAATGCTTTTAAGTTAACTAACTCTGATATGTAATATTAAATGCATATTTTCACTTGACCTTTTCAAGATTTTTTAACTCAGTGATTATGAGTTAAGAAATTGGAGCTTCCTTCAGATAGTTGGGCCTTTGACAACAGCTTATTGTTTCTGGTAGAAGGGTTTTAATGTGGCAAAATCTCCATGTTATTGCTGAAATAAACCTTCATGGATTTGTTGTTTTTATTTTCACATTAATTGATGGATGATCCTGCTCATGGGCTTCATATTCATTTTGGCAAATAGAAGTCAATATTTAAGCGTAATCATCATGAGCTTTGCTTGTGCACTCCATAGAACCAAAAAAAGAAAACTAGGATGGCAAAAAAAAAGGGCAGGATGTAGTGTTTATGGCAAAGTAGGATACAATGGACGTAGTTAAAAAGGCCATTGATTGCTACAAGAACTATATCTATCTTGTATGTATATGTGTCTTTCTATTTGATGGCTTATGGTTTCTAATATGTAATAGACGAGGTGGAAAGAGGAGCTTCAAGGAACCATCGCACTTCAAAACACAACAAATGTCTTACCTTCTACAAAAAGATCAACCTTGCAGCTTCTGCCCTCAAACATTCCATCTCTTTCTTTGAAATCTAGTATGTTGGTTTTGTATAACCAAGGATCTACTTTTGCTTTCTCCTTAAGAGCTCCTTCACTTCCAAATGCTCATGATGCTGATGCTACTCCTCCTTACTAGGCTTCAAATTTGAATATAGAACCTATAGTTTCATAACTTCTGCTTTAGACCATAACCCAGAACCCAAAATGATGGTCGTGGGATGCAATATGCATTTTGAATTCCAAGAACAACCATGGCTCCTCGAACTATTCAACCTGGTTACTACTGGGTGATCATTTCCCCATTCAGAAAGCAAGTGGTGGGCCCAACATTGCTAACTGAAATCCTTCTCAAAGAGAGACAAATGAAGATTAAAGAGTGAAGAAAGCAAGTAGTCTCGTGAAGAAACTTTGTCCTGTTTATTTATGTGGTTTGAACTTAACTGCAAGGGTTTATTATTGATATTTATGTCCTGTTGTTTGTTCTTACACTTTCATCATGACTACAAGTTCAAAAGGGCTAAAGCTTTGAGGATAGTGTTGGATTGTGTATTTTGTTATTTTTATTTCATTACTACGTAGGTTGTATTAATGTTTTAAATCAAAAGATAAACAATAAAACAAAATTTGAAAAGAAAAGAACGAAGTTGCATTTCTGATATGTAAATCATGTCCAAAATTGTTTTCTCTATAGCTGCAGTATAATCCTAAGAAGAGGCTCCAATGCTAGTAATTGTGGATTGGTATTAATGTTAGGAGTAAGTTCATTTTTTGTGCTTATTACAAGGCCAAATGATGTTTTGGCCTTAGAAAATGCAATTTTTTTTATTTTGAAAACACATGCTAAAGTCCATAGATCAAACTCTTTGAAATCACACTTCATTTTTAGTTCTATCTCTCCAAATCTATTTGATCTATCACTTGTCCTTGGTCTTAGGGTTGGTCGGTCGCTTTAATTAATAATATTAGATGATGTCCTTGATCTTAGATTGTTTGATCTCACTTCTTAGATATTCCATTGTTTGCAGAGACCAAAAGAAGGGAAAAATTAAATTGAACACAAGTTTTGCAAAAAGGTGCAAAAAAGTCCAAAATAAAAAGGAAATGAACCTCTATGAAATGAAGGAGGTTCATGTGAGAAAGTCATAACATAAAATAGCTTGAATGTAATGGTCGTAAAATTGTATATATTTAGTTCAGGAAGCTTCAAAACATCATTCTTCTGACATAGCAATGCAATTTCACAATCAGTAGCGAGATCAAGTACTAGATGTAAGATTTTAGCTGAATATTAAGAGTCATAGCTAAAATCAAAGTGACCCGATTCAAAGAAATTGAATTCCTATTTACGAGGAGATTAATATTCCATTTATGAATTGATAACCCACTTAAGGTAATTGAATTGGAAATTCAATTATTTACTTTAATAGCTATTTAAGTATGACTATTCACTTTTCTATGTGACTTTGTCTATTCGTTTCCTTCAGTTGCTTGATGGACGCACCAGATTTAATGTTGGTTGCTTATAAATTGGTCCTCTCTCTGCCTATTAGAGTTACACATACATATACACTAAAGAATAAGTTTCCATTATAAGTGTTTGTATAACTAAGGAAGGTCAAGAGGGAGAAACTAATTTATCATAGTTGTTCTCCTTCAACAATCTCCAATGGCTGACCTTGTTTCCACATCAGGTAATTATGGTAATTGTTTGTGAAGATCACATTATTTTAAAGATTTTAGGCAATTCTTGTTTATGTAACATAAAGAATTTATTTGCATAATTTTGGAAAACAAATTTACATATGGTATCAGAGCAAGATTGAAGAATATATATGATTTTCCATTAAAATACCTTATGTTATCTTGTACATATTGATAATGTTGTCTTAATTGATAAAGTGAAAGAATATTATATCATGATTTTTCATAATATTCATGGCACTCTTTGATATATATCTATATATTTTAAGTGTTCTATGTATATGGATATTTAAAGTTCTTATTCTCTAAAGTTGAATATTTATTTAATTTGATGTCTATATAATATGTAATTTGTTAGTCACCAAAGTGGCCAAATTAGCAAGTTAGTAGATGTCAAATTAAATAAATTGTATGTAAAATTGTTCATATCCATGTCATTAACGAAATGCTTATAATGAAAAATGGATATTTGACTCTCACTTTCATTAGAACTTCATGATTTGCCCAAAGGTAAATTATTTATTCTATGAATAGTGAGAATTATGGAGACACATTAATATTTTTGTTAGATATATTTGATTGTCCAAAGACAATTTGTATATTTGGTAAAAGTTATTTATTTGCCTATTAAGCATAGTAACATTTAATTTATAATAGTGTATTATAGTATCTACCCAAAGAAGAGCTATAATATACCTGGTTGTTTGATTATCTAGATTCATAAAGCAAAATCTAATATTTTCAGCATCTATGTATTATTATTTTGTAGTTATTTCTCTTCATTCACTCATTTGTCGCTATATTTAATGGGATAAACTTCTCTAAATGATGCGAACAAGTTAAGTTCCATTTAGGTATTTTGGATCTTGACTTGGCACTGTTAGCAGATAAGCCTACTGCTATTAATGACTCAAGCAGTGAGGAAGAAAAGTTATACCATAAACAATAGGACCGATCAAACAGATTGAGCCTTATGTTCTTGCGAATGACTATTGCCAACATCATTAAGACCACAATTCCACAAACTAAAAGTGCAAAAGAATATCTTAAGCTTGTGAAAGAATGTTTTCGTTCTATAGATAAGTCACTCGCTGGTACTTTAATGGCACAACTCATGACCATGAAGTTTTATAGGTTTAAGGGATTGCAAGAGCATATCATTGGGATGGCTAACATTGCAGCAAGGCTAGAGACCTTGGGGTTGATTATGGATGACTCTTTCTTAGTGTAGTTCATTTTGAACCCACTAGCTCTGAATTATGGGTCATTTCAAATTCACAATAATACTATTAAAGATAAATGGGATGTTAATGAATTAGCTAGTAAGCTTGTTAGGAGGAAGCAAGACTAAAGAGTCATGGAAATCATTCCATTAACTTTGTGGGTCAAGAAGCTGGCAAAAGATTTATGGAAAGAACCAACAAGTTAAGAAGAAGAAAAATATGCCCCTATTAAAGTTTCTCATCATGAGAAAAAGGAATGAATGGCAAATAAGTGTCATTTTTGTAAGAAAGAGGGACACTATCAGAAAGATTTCCAAAAACATAAAACTTGGTTCGAAAAGAAAGGTAACTTTTATGTTTCTGTATGTTTTGAATCAAACGTAGTTGAAGTTCCTAATAATACTTGGTGGTTTGATTCTTGTGCTACTACTCATGTATCCAACATGATGCAAGGATTCCTTTCAATCTAAACCATAAACCCAAATGAGGATTTCCTATATGTGGGGAATTGATATCGGGCATTTTTATATGCAATTTAGTCCCTATCTTAGTCCTATTGCTATTTTAATATTGCCAACTCTCCTATTATATCATATTTTGGTAATTATTGGGTCTAAAATGATTATAGAACTAATATGTTTTAATTTTATATTTTTATGAGCTTAATTGATTAGAGACCCATTAATCTTTGTGCTTAATTTTCAGATTTAATTATTGGAGAGTAATTTGTTGACTTGGATGCCACATGGACGTATTTGATGACATGGCAGTTGACTAGAGTTGACTAGGGCTAACTGGACAACCAGTGGGGCCCATATTTCTGCATGTTCTGATTTATGCACACCAAGGCAGTACAACAGAAATGCTTTCTGTAGAAAAGTAACCAACAGACAGAAAGGCATTAGCAGAAGGCAGCAACAAAAAGGGACTTCTCATGGAGTTAAACAATGAAGCAAATTCATCCTTCTCTCTCCTGGTTAGGTTAAGAGACCACCAGAAGCCATTTTCCCACTATTGAAGAGTTCTTTTCTTCCATTTTCTTCTGTAATTCATATTTCCCCCTCCTTGTATTTCTTCTGTTTTGGCCTCCATGGAAGGCTGAAATTTGTGTTGTAATCAGTCCATGGAGAACTAGAGTCTATAACATGAATTCTTGGAGCTTAATTAGTAAGTTTTCTTGTGGTTTCCTCTGTTTCATTTTTGTTCCAACTTCCTCTAGTTTTTAGATTCATATTTGTTCTGTTTAGACTTTTATGGATGTGATTACTAGTTTGAATGTTGTAAATTTGAGACGTTTTCTTACTGTTACTGATTGGTGTAGCAAGCAGAATAGAAATGGCTTGCTTGGATGATTATCAAGCATGATTTAGGTTAAGACTTAATCAGATTACATGTGGTTAGGTTTAACTTATGTGTAATTTAGTTCTAGGAAGTCTCTTGGAAATATTAGTTAGAAAACCTAATGATAGAGAACACTAAAATCAATTTGAAGACAAGAATGATGATGATTGCAATTCTAGGGACTCTATGGCTGATTGTATTGTGTATTTGTCTCTGTATCTCTTTATCTTTTATCTCTGTTATATTCTGTCATAGTTTAGGATTAGTGTTCTATTTGTTTTTTATTTTATGGTTCAATTGCAATCACCCCTAGTTTAGGATTAGTGTTCTATTTGTTTTTATTTTGTGGTTCAATTGTAATCACCCCCCGGTGGTAATTAGGCTGTAATCAGTAGGTAGATTAGTGTAGATTAGTGTTACAACAATTAATTAGGTAATTTAGAAGCAAGCCTCCAAGAGTGAAACAACCTGGGACGACTACTATACTGCAAGTTGCCATGAATCTAATTCTGGCAGACTCAGTAGTCGTAGTGGCTCCAACCAGGAATCATATAAAGGCTGCAATTGAAGGCATATGGACTTATCGTTTGGTCTTGGATACTAGCTATCACTTAGACCTATTTTAGACTCTCTATGTACCTTCTGTTTCTAGGAACCTTATTGCTATTTCAAAACTTGATGTTTCTAGCTTTAATGTTAAGTTTGGACAAGGTTGTTTTAGTTTATTCAAGAATAATGTTGTTCTTGGTTTTGGAATTCTTGTTGATAACTTGATAATGTTTTTGTTGAATCTTTACTAGTTGTTCATAATAATGTTGGAATTAAATGTAGTATGCTAAATGAAAACTCTACTTACTTGTGGCATAAACGTTTGGGTAGAAAGGTTAGCAAAAGAAGGAATCTTACCAAACATAGATTTTACTGATCTTGGTATATATGTGGATTGAATTAAGGGAAAGCAAACTAAACATAGTAAGAAAGGCACTACAAGAAGTAGCTAGCTTCTTAAAATAATTCACACCGAAATATGTGGACCTTTTGATGCTCCATCCTTTAATGGAGAAAACTACTTCATCACCTTTATTGGTGTTTTTTCACATTATGGATACATTTATTTGCTTAATGAAAAATCTTAATCAATAAATGCTCTTGAGATATTTGTTAATGAGGTTGAAAGTAATTAGATAAAAAGGTAGAAATGGTGAGATTAGATATAGGTGGTGAATACCACGGGAAATAGACTGAATCAGGATAATGTCCAAGTCCAATTGCAAATTCCTTGAAAGTCATGGCATATGTTCACAGTATACTAAGCCAAGCACACCTCATCAAAATGGTGTGGTAGAAAGGCATAATGGGACCTTAATGGATATGGTTAATAGTACAATGAGTAACTCCTCATTACCTATGTCCTTGTGGGTGCATGCACTTAAAACCGTTGTATATCTATTGAACAGGATTCCTAGTAAGGCAGTTTCTAAAACTCCTTTTGAGTTATAGACTAGAAGGAAATCCAATTTAAGGCACCTACATGTTTGGGGTTATCAGGCTGAAGTAAGAATATATAATCCACATAAAAGGATAATAGATTCTTATACGATAAGTGGATACTTTATCGGATATCTAGAGAAATCTAAGGGATATAGGTTTTATGTTCCAAACCATAGTCTGAGAATTGTTGAAATTGGTAATGCTAGATTCCTTGAAAATGGTGATGTTAGTGGGAGTACTTCAAAACAAAATATGGATATACAAGAAATTAAAGTAAATTTTCCTGCATCTATCAAAGTTCCTTTATCCATTGACACCTTAAGTGTTGTTTTAGCAATTAATGAAAATCTGAATAATGTTGTACAAATAATGAAGCGCCCTTAGAAGAAACTAACTCGCAAAGATCTGGTGAAAATGAACCACAAATAATGCCATTAAGAAGGTCTCAAAGAGAGAAAAAATCGGCTATTCCTAATGATTATATGGTTTATCTTAAAGAATCATATTTTGACATTGGAATAAATAAAGATCCAATTTCGTGTTCACAAGCCATTAATAGTGCTGAGTCTAACGAATGGATCAATGCCATGAAAGATAAGTTGAAATATATGGAACGAAATAAAGTCTAGGATCTTGTCAAATTACCAGAAGGGTCAAAATGCGTTGGGTGGAAATGGGTATTTAAAACCAAATGTGACTCAGATGGTAATGTCGAACAATATAAAGCTAGGCTTGTTGCCAAAGGTTATGCTTAGAAAGAAGGTGTTGATTATGAAGAGACTTTTTCACCAGTCTCTAAAAAAGACTCCTTAAGAATTATTATGGCATTGATGATTCATTATGATTTAGAGTTACACCAAATAGATGTGAAAACAACCTTTCTAAATAGAAGTCTAGATGAAGAGGTTTATATGGATCAGCCAAAAGGTTTTCAATTAAAGGGAATGGTTATATGGTGTGCAAACGAAGAAAGTCAATATATGGACTTAAACAAGCTTTGCGACAATGGTACATTAAATTCAATGATACCATAAGATCTTTTGGTTTTCAAGGAAACACTATTGATTGGTGTATATATCAAAAGATCGGTGGGAGCAAGTTCATTTTCTTAGTTTTATATGTGATAATATCTTACTTACTATAATGATTTGAGTACATTGCATGAAAACAAAAGTTTTTCTCTCAGAGAACTTTGAAATGAAAGATATGAGAAAGGCATCCTATGTGATAAGAATTGAAATATTCGGTGATAGATCTCAAGGATTGTTAGGATTGTCTCAGAAAAACTATAACACAAGAGTTTTAGAGAAATTTAATATGCATAATTGTTCAGCAGGAATTGTTCCTATACAAAAGGGGACAAATTTAGTCTCATGCAATGTCCAAAGAATGATTTAGAATAGAAAGAAATGGAATCAATTCCTTATGCTTCTATTGTAGGCAGTTTGATGTATATCCAAACTTGCACAAGACCCAATATTAGCTTTGTAGTTGGGATGATTGGAAAATATCAAAGTAATCTTAGAATTGATCATTGGAAAGCTGCAAAGAAAGTTTTATGGTACCTATAAGGAACGAAGAATCACATGCTCATGTATAAAAGATCTAATCAATTAAAGGTGATTGGGTACTCAGATTCAGATTTGCAGGTTGTCTTAACAGTAGAAAGTCCACTTTTGGCTACTTTTTTTTTCTTGCTGAAGGAGCTATATCAAGGAAAAGTGCTAAACAGTCTGTCATTGCATCTTCCACCATGGAGGCAAAGTTTGTGGCATGTTTTGAGGCCATAGTTCATGCATTATGGTTATGAAATTTTATTTCAGGACTCAGGGTAGTTGACACCATTACCAAGCCACTAAAAATTTTTTGTGATAATTCTGCAACAGCACTTTTCTCCAGGAATGATAAATATTCTAAAGGTGCAAAGCACATGGAGTTAAAATATTATGCTATTAAGGAAGAAGTTCAGAAACAAAGAGTGTCCATAGAGCACATAAGAAGTGATCATATGGTTGCAGATTTGTTAACTAAAGGTTTACAACCAAAGACATTTAAAGAACATGTACATAGAATAGGTCTTGGTTATATTGATGAATGATATTTTTTGTGATAATTTGACACTCCTCGTTCAATCAATGTGTTTTCACATAAATTTAATGTATTTCCTGTTTCTCATGATGGTGTACACATAATTTATTTTTGAAATAATTTATAATAGGAAAGTCCTCATGAGACATTATTGTTGACCATGACCTTATATGTGCATCACTTAATGCCTATTATATTGGGTTGTTGATGTTGTAGTACATGGAAGGAAGTATGTCACTCAAGCAATATACAACCGCCATGACTCTTATTTACAATTTATTATAATTAGGTAATCACGATGAATGTTATTAAAAAAAGGATTTATTATGCGTGCTTTATAGTTTTGCTATTAAAGTCTATATTAATCGGGCCAAGTGGGAGAATGTAAGACTTTAGATGGATATTAAGAGTCATAGCTAAAACCAAAGGGACCCAATTCAAAGAAGTTGAATTCTCATTTATAAGGAGATTAATAATCCATTTATGAATTGATAACCTACTTAAGGTAATTGAATTGGAAATTCAATTATTTCCTTTAATAGCAATTAAAGTATGACTATTCACTTTTCTATGTGACTTTGTCTATTTGTTTCCTTTGGTTGCTTGATGGATGCACTGGATTTAATGTTGGTTGCACATAAATTAGTCTTCTCTCTGCCTATTAGAGTTACACATAAATACACACTAAAGAATAAGTTTCAATTATAAGAGTTTGTGTAACTAAGGAAGGTCAAGAGGGAGAAACTAATTATCATAGTTGTTCTCCTTCAACAATCTCCAATGGCCGACCTCATTTCCACATCAGGTAATTATGGTAATTGTTTGTGAAGATCATATTATTCTAAATATTATAGGCAATTCTTGTTTATGTGACATAAAGGATTTATTTGCATAATTCTGGAAAACAAATTTACACTAGATAATTTATTTATTCTTTTCTTGTTTCTTGTCATGGTATACTAAATAGAGAATTCCTCCATTTTTTAGAGTATAAGATCAGGGTTTTCTACATTTTTAGCTTCAGACTAGAAACTAAAGATCAAATAAAATATGAATCCGGCGAATTGGTTTCTAATAATTCAAAGTAAAGTAAAGGGCATTATAAGGTTACTCTTGTTTTGTTCTAAAATAGAAAAATGGACTAGTCAAATTAATAAATCAAAAAAGGATCAAAATAAATATTTTTTTGATTTGATTCTATATTAATTTAAAGAAAAAGAAAGTTTTTCTTTTTTGAATTGAATGAAGTTACATAGCAAAGTTCTTATTCTATTTTAATATAATAAAAATATTTTTATTATATTAGTTTACTCAACTCAAGAGTTGCTTAATGAATCTGTTGATTTTGAATCAGAAGATGAGTAGATGTCACAGATGATGAATGAATTTGTTACCTATGTCACTCTATTTTTATTTGTCTATAATGATTGATTGATGAATCAAAAACTTTCAATTGTATTTTTCAAGTGCTATTTTTGCTTATCTTCCTATCTTTCTTTCAAAAATGGAAACTTAGGGAAGTGCTAGCTTTAACTATGACCTTATCTCTATTTATTGATCTGAGCAAGATACAACTTATTTGGTTTGAAATTATGAAATTAATTCAATGAACAATTCATAAAAATAAATCTTTCTAGGATATTCAATATATTTTATAGCTCCTTACCATGTCAATTTCAAATTCTTGGTCATTGAGATTCATGGGCAATACAGATTAATATTTAAGGATATATATTACCTCTTACTTTCTCCTTTTAAACAAATTAAAATGATTGAAGTTTTTCTATTTGGATTCATGTTAGGTCTAATTCCTATTACGTTGGCTGGATTATTCGTAACTGCATATTTACAATACTAACGTGGTGATCAGTTAGACCTTTGATTAACTAACATCTTTTTTGTTTACTGACCTCCTATTTCTTTGTTTTAATCCTAATCTGTAGGAGGCAAAACCCATACTTTAAACTGTTGTTCCATTATTTCAGTGTCATTTTCGACCTAATAAGAATGGAATTGCGCTCTGTAGGATTTGAACCTATGACATTGGGTTTTGGAGACCTGCATTCTACCGAACTAAACTAAGAGCGCTTTATTTTCATAAATAATTTTTTGTGACCCTAATTCATCTTCCATGCATATACTATTATAATCTATATATATTGAAATAGATATTTAGAACTCTCATAATATATATATATATATATATATATATATATATATTGATAGAACATATATCTATTTCTATTGAGTATGTATATCCTATTTTAATCGATCTCAATTGATCCATTATTATTGCTCATAAGATATATAGTTTGGGATAGGAATGACAAGATTTGTACCCATGACATTTTGTACCCAAAATAAATGCACTACCAAGTTGTGCTACATATCTTTCAATTGGTTTACAGTGTTATTGTAAAGAATCTTTGTCTTGTTTTCCACATCTTGATTTTTTTTTCATTGACATATATAAATTATCCTGCCATTTATAATTAGAATATTCATTGTAATAATAATAAAAGACGTACATACGTACATATGAAATCCCCCTAACAAATGAATATTTTTTGGGAATGCTCGAGTAAAGTAGAAATGGACTTCTTTTTTTGTTTAAAAAAAAGAATATCTAACGAATCGTTGTATATTTCAATTTGAATTAGGAATTTTGCATACAAATAAAAGTGGTTATTAACTAAATAACCATCTGATCATATTCATATATGGAATTATGTATTACAAATTACAATAAAGAATACGAATTAAGAATAAAGAAGGAGGATTTTAAATGCAAGACCTAAAAACATATCTCTTCATAGCACTACTCTATGATTTGAGGCTTTAGTAGGTATTGATAGATGATAACATACTTTTTCCATTTATTTTAGTCCCTATTTTAGTCCTTTTTGCCTCTTTAATTTTATCAATTCTCTAATTTTATTATGTTTTGGAATTTATTGGGTATAAACTATTTATGGATTGAATGTGTCTCAATTTTTATATTTTTAGAACTTGAATTGTAAAATGCTCAATTTAATTCCTACAAATTTTAATTTTGGAGAGAAAAGTGTTGACATGGACAAAGATGATGATTTGGATGCTAATGTGGCACTTTTTGGGTGATGTAGATGTTTACTAGGATATGCTGGATGTGGGGCCCACTTGAACTCTTATTCAATGCCATGTAGTCAGAATTTTTGGGCAGAAATATTAATTTTCGTAGGTCAAGAAAAGCATGGCTGAAATATTAATTTTGTCATGATATTCTGCTGCTGTTCTGCTGCTGTTTGTCACTTTCTGCTGCAGAAATATTAATTCTGCTGCTGCTGCCATACCATTCTGCTGCTGCCATACTTTTCTGCTGCTGCAGAAATATTAATTTTGCTGCTGTTTTGCTGTCAAAGTGCTGACATATCATGGAAGAGGCATCCAAGGAGGCATCTAGGGCAGAATATCCCTTTAGGCATGTGTTAGATCAGTTTTATATTTGCAAAAATCGAAATTTATTAAGGAGGCTAAGTCATTTTTCTGATGTGAAGTCCTAGCACCATTTTTCTGCCTTCCTTGGGCAGCAGTGGCTGGGAGCAACATAGAGGCAACTCTCTAGCTTGGTTAGAGGGAAAGGAAGCCTTCCCACTTGGGAATGGCTCTCCTTCTCCCATTTTCCTTCCTTTTCTTGCATTTTCCTTCATAGTTTCTTAGATTTCTGTTGTATTTTCTGTTTTCTGTCATGTTTTTCCTTCTCTTCCATGTAATTTTCTAAGTTTAAGGATTGATGTAGTTTGGTTCTATGATGTTTTATTGCTGAACAATTTCGATTTTAATGTATTTTCGTTTAATGGAATGGATTTTACTGATTATTCTTCCTCTTGAATGTTTGATGAACCTTCAATGAGTTTGGGATTTTTATGTCTATGCTAGAGTTAGCTAGATATTGAGCTTGACCTTGTAATTTCCACCATAAATTAGATTATCTAGATATAGATAGTTTTATTTACGTGGCTTGAATAATTTTCTTGAGCTTCATGACTTAATTGAATGGTTGATCTAAGATTTTAGTCAATTATTTTGGATAAGTTAGATTGTAATTTCAAAGCTTTTGGATTCAATCATATTTTAGAAAATTGTCCAACATTGAATGGATTGTAATTTAATTGAATTGTTCTTCAATGATTCAAAGATTAATTTGTCTATGAATTAATCGGATTAGACCAACGAAATCAATCTCATTTTCTTGTGTAGTCGGTCATTTGATGAAATGGAAATTGTACTTTAATTCATTTGGACCAATGAGTATTTTCTTGGCCAAAGTTCTATTTTATTTATTGTTCTATGAAGCTTGTTATTTATACATGCATGCGTTTGCTATGTATTTGTAACGAGTAGGACAAGAGATAACATGTCATATGCGATTGCGGGGCATTGATGTGATTAGGACTTCATCGGATTATATTTGAGTTATAGATTAGTGAAGATATTCCTAACTATAATTTTAATATAATTCAGTCTTAGAAGACTTTATGAGAATTTTAGATTGAAGATTACATAATAGAATTAGCCAAGAATATTCAAAGGAAATGATGATGATGTACAATTCCATGAAATTTGTGACCAATCCACATCTTTTCTCTGTTTTGTTTTCTATCTAGTTATTTAAATTTCAGTTATTTATATTGTGTTGTTTCAATCATCACCCCCCCTTTTTGTGTAATTTCTAAAATTTCCTTCATAAGTCTTAATAGCATATCACTTAGCCTAATTGAATTTTATTTGATACCTCAATCTCTGTGGGACGATACTCTACTCATCACTTTATTACTTGTTGCGACCCAGTATACTTGCTAGAATATTTTATGTGCTATAAATTATACGCACCAATAGAGATCAATCATTTATTCCTAGATGCATTGATATTCCCCTTTTTTCATTCCAGTTATTGACACAGGACGGGATGAAGAAGATTAAAGATACAATCAAATATCTATGATTAATCTCCCCTTCTCCTTTTTTTTAGAATTAGAATAAAGGTTAGAAAAGAGAAAGAATAAAGTCGGATTTAGCCTTAGTGAAACTTGGAATTCGGTCTGGGCTTCAATTGAATTTAATTAAAAAGAAATTTGAAATTCAATTAATAATCAATTCCGTTTCTATTAAATAATTGGGTGAGACCAGAAATGGAATGGACTGGCTAAGATGGGGCAATAATATCATACACGATACTTAAATGAAAACTGAAATACTGAACTGTGATTCTAAATATAGTTAGAAATATTTGTTTTACTTAATTTTTACTACTCTATATTGATTACAATGAGATCCTTCATAATTTGATTTTGAGTTAGCAACTTCTATTTTTTTTTCTTTCTTCTTTGCTTCCGATCGTAAAATAGAAGAGTTGAGTGAATAAAAAACTCAAAGGAGGTTCATGGCCAAGGGTAAAGAAGTTCGAATAAGAGTTATTTTGGAATGTACCAGTTGTGTTTGAAATAGTGTTAATAAGAAATCAATGGGTATTTCTAGATGTATTTCTCAAAAGAATCAACACAATACACCTAGTCGATTGGAATTGAGAAAATTCTATCCCTGTTATTACAAACATACGATTCACGAGGAGATAAAGAAATAGAGAAAATTGATTACTTGTGTGTCACCTCTCCAAGGAACATGAAAAATGATATATTTTTTCATATTTTTATAAATTATATTCGAAATTGTATATATAACACATATTGAAAATAGAATTTTATAATTAAAATGAATTTAAAAAAGAATAAGAATAAAAAATAGAAACAAAACAAATCCTATTTTTGTAAGAAATAGGATTTTTGGGATAAGGAATAAACATACCATAGATAAATCTAAGCGACTCTTTCTTAAATTCAAGTGATCTTTTTCATAGGTGTTTGCCCCCGATCCAATAGGAGGGTTGAATTGATTATAAAACATGAGTTTAATTAGTCAATTTATTAGTGAACAAGGAAAAATATTATCTAGACGAGTGAATAGATTGACCTTAAAACAACAACGATTAATTACGATTGCTATACAACAAGCTCGTATTTTATCTTTGTTACCTTTTCTTAATAATGAAAAACAATTTGAAAAAAGTGAGTCGGCCGCTAGAACTATTGGTCTTGAGACCAAAAAAAGGGGTTACTCTTCAATTAAATTCAATTCTAATCTGAACTCAAATCAAAATATAGATTGATGTTTTTTTTGAAAACTATGACAATCCAATTTGGATTTTCGTGTTGTAAGAAAAAAGAGAAACGATGAAGAAGAATAATTCTTTTTTTATCAAACGTGGTTGCTCATCTTGATGATTTTATCATATGATTCTATTTTATCATACAAATCTTTACTCTACCTTCTTGGAGTTCAGTCTCTGGGGAATTTTTATTTTATGATCTTGAAATCATATAAAGACAATTCCTATTTAATATAGCAATTTGTGCAATTATTTTACAATTAAGAAGCAATTGTTTCTTGTACTGATTATACATTAATATACTATAACTATAGTATACCTTTTTTCGATTCTCACAAATTACTGCATTTATTCGACTGATCCACAAACTTTGAAAATCTCTTTTTTTCTATCTCTATCCCGATGAGCTGAAACCAAAGCTTTTTTTTTTGTTGAGTAATAGTTCGAGTAAGTCTTGAATGAGCCCCTTGAAAGATTGATGTAAATAAACAATTTTTTGTCCTATGTTTTCGAGCTACATATCCTCGTTTAATTATGGTCATTGAATAAATGAATCTTTGATGAATAATTAATTCTTTGATGAATAACTATTTTGTTTGATTTATTTTCTTTCAGTTATTCTTTTTCCTTTACTAGCTATTAATAATAAAAACATATTCTTCCAATGTATAAAATAAAAAATTCTAATGGCTTTTGCTACTATAAACTTCCCAACCAAGATTTTTTCTTTTTATTTTTAAGCGTTTAAGCTCAAAAAAAATTGTCAGTAATATTACAATCAAACTAAAATCTTTAGGTAGGTGTGTTTCATTAGTTGATGTGGTACCTTATGAGCTTTTAGTAGTATTTACTCTGTCTCTTTATTAATGGCATGAGGTGTTCATTCAAATTTTTAGGGGTGCAAGCTACTTGGAAAATTTTGAACAACTCTTTTTCTAACGAGTTTTAAGTCCATGGTATGAAATAGAAGGTTTATTAATGCTCTGAACTTAATCTACTCTGATATGTTATATAAATTGCATATTTCTACAATTCTATAGTTATAGTAATATACATTCTCCTTGGTCTTGTTTTAGGGGGTTTCTTCTCCATCGAATGTTTTAGTTGAAGATTTCACAATTAGATCCTACAATATGCTAGCAATATGGTGTCCAAGAGATAGAAGATGTAGTTTTTTATACCTTATTGAACCTTAGTCTAGAAAATGAAGCTTCCTTCTAATGTTTAGGCTTTGACAACAACTCATCCTTTTTTAGTAGCAAGGTTTTCACAAGGAAGAATCTCTTTATGTTGCTGCTAAAGTGAACCATTCTAGATTGTGTTAGTTTGGCTGTTTTTATTTCCATGGCATTCAAATGTCAGAAGATGGATACAACTTCTGGATGGTGACCATAACTACTTGCAATGATAAAGCCAGTGAGACTGACCAATATCAAAAGGGATGTTTGTGTTTGATTATTTTCTAATATGTGGCCCATGTAATTAAGTTTAATGGCATTAATTATTAAATTCACATAATATAACATTAAAGAACCTAAATAAGAAGTTTTGAATATATTGGGGCTTTCTTGTGATGGCTGAGAGGCTATTAAGTAATTAAAAACTTTATAGGGGTTAAAAGGTAATATACCCCTTTTACTTTGATTTCAAATTTTAAATAATAGTAATAAAAGAAAAAGAACATTGGTTCAGAAAAGGTATGACTATTACTGTTTTCCCTCCTAACTATCAAGGAGACTGAAAGGAAGAAATTCAGATGAAAGAACATGAATTTAACTATGCAGAAGAAAAGCATGGATCCATGTATGTTTAAGTTTCTATTTGTGTGAATCATGAAAGTCAAGATCTTTAATAAATTGGGATTTCTGACTTACATGTGGTATAAGAGCCAGTTCTGACTTTGATGATTCACCATTAATGTAATACCTGCCAATTTTGAAATCACGTAATTGGCAGTATTACAACTGTTATAATGAAAATTTCCATTTATTTCAATGGCATTATTTGGTTATTTTTAATTTCCATATTTAAATTTTTTTTGAATATTATTTATGGAAATGGAAATAAATAATTAGACTGGGTATTTTATTGTGGATATTGTTTTTAAGATTTGAGGAAAGACAAGAGAAAGAGGAAATTTCGTGGAGATAGAGTTGAGAGACAAGGAACAGGGAGAGAGTAGTCATGAGCTTCAAAGAGGGACTAAAGTGAAATAAGGAAATAGGTGACATTTAGAATATAGGAAATACCTAAATTGGAGAAATTATGAATTTGCCACTGTTAAGGTTAACCGAGAGTTACCTAGGGACAAAGTAATAATTTCACCATAGGTAGATATACATAGGCGGTGCCATATCTTTTTCCTTATTTCTCACTTTTCTCTCTCTCCTCACTTACTTTTTCTCTTTCTCTCTTCCTTCTCTCTACCTTTCTACCCAAATGCTCAATGAGCTTTAAAGAATCTTTCTCTAGTCGTGGGGAGGGTCATTAGAGGCCAACAACCTGAGGAAAGCAAGAAATCGAGGTAAGGATTCCTACTTTCTAAACTTTTCCCTATTTATAATTTTAAGGGTATATTATGTAAAACTGAGATTCCGGCTTTGTTTCTCACTTAAAATTAGGCATTTTGGTGTCTAAATACTCCTTAGACATCAAAGATGAGATCCCATGGAAGAAATCATGGAAAATGGTGAAGATTTGACCATATTTGAGCCAAATCCATGAAGAAATCACGGAGTCAGAGTTGTGGTGCCTGTGGGGTGCCTCAAGCCCCAAGCACTTAAATTTGGGCAGAAAGTTGAGCGTTTGGCGCCACGGGTGGCACCCTAGGCGCTAGCCATCAGACAACCTCCTTGGTCCATTTTCAAATGGCCATAACTCCTTCGTCCGGACTTTATTTTTAGCAAACTTTATACCATTTGAAAGATCTTTGAGTATAGTTTCCAATAGCATAAGATTTGTTTAAAACCTCCTTACCAGTTAAGAGTTATGACCAAAAGAATGACCAAACATCAGGGTCAGTGGTGAGAATTTTCCTTGTTTTATTTAGTTATTGATTTGGATTAATTCTAGGTGACTTGAAAGCTTATTTTGGCTTTGTTTCCAGGGTCTTTTTTTATGGTAAACCTTATCGGTATCGAGGTGAGTGGGTGACCTTGCCATTTAAGTTTTATTAAATTATTTGGCCAAGTCAATATAAACCCTATTTATACCATAGTTAGAAATTCATCAATGAAATTTCCTAGTTAGTTGTAATAACTTGACCAAGGAATTTCATTGAATGATTGTGGGAATTATTTTGTGGGATTGAGGGTTTCATGTTTAATTGTATTTAAAATGGTGAATTAATGTGGTATGTGCTGTGAGATTTCTGTGGAAAATGCATTGCATATCATCATTTGCATAATTATATTATGAAATGAGTGGAAATAGAGCGGGAAGCTACCCATTGAGTAATACCGATTGAAGGTATCAATGGGTATGCACGGAAAAGAGTGGGACATGCATCATACATAATGTGTGGGAAGTGTACCCATTGTGTAAGTTGGTTATGTAGTTTCAATAGGTATGCATGGAAAAGAGTGGGAAATGTATTATACATAATGCATTGCACGTTGTATTTTGGTGTGGGTGTTTATTTATGCTTTTATTTGGTTGAGAATTATTTTATGGATTGTTTTGTGAGATTGTAGACTCACATTGAATCACAGGTCTTGGTTGTGTGGTAAGGTACCTTATATATATTTTATTTCGTACCAATATGTGCTAGTGGTGTTTATTTTAATTATGGTAGTGAGGCTGGTATTTGTATTTGTTCTACATTTTATTGCATTGTAACCTGCTCATTGTGTTTTCATAAACTCACACTATCTATTGCTGTTTTGAAATTTAGAAACTGAGGAGGATGGGAAATACGCTAGAGGTTAACGACTTAGAGATATACTCCATTTAGTCGGAGGGTTCTAAATGAGCCAATTAGAAATACTCTATAATCCTATAGGCCACCTAGGTCCTACGGTGTTTTAGGGATTTTATTTATTTGGCTATAATTTATAATTTGCATAGTTATGGATATTAGAGCTGTTAAGGGAAATTATGGGCTACCACTGAGGTACACCTTATAATATATATATATATATATATATATATATATATATATATATTAATATGCCCATTTTTTCGGAGCGTTACAATTAATGTTTCTGCGTTTTTGTGAGTTGCAAATTATGTTTTTGCATTTCTACAATAGCACAACTATTTTGCATTTTTGTAAATCGCATTTTTTTGATAAAATTATTTCCAAAAAATGCAAATACGAACAATTCATGAATCTCTTTTTATGCGTTTTTTGGGGTTTGGGGTTTGCGTTTTATAATGAAAAATGTAATTTCGAATTGCAATCAATTGTTTCTTCGAATTGGTTTATGAATCACTATTTATACGTTTCTAGAAAAATCTCACATTACTATTACTGCGTTTTTGCAAATCACATTGCTTTTGTGTTTCTGGAAATCACCATATGTTTTTCTACATTTCTGCACTATTTCTAAAAGTGCATGATGAATTTATGAATTTTTGGAAAACACATGATGGTGTTCTACGTAATGAAGTGTATTCCGCATAATGTATTAAGAATTTAAGAATATTTGAAAATTGCATATGGTTTCTATATAATACTGGTTCTGCGTGAAAATAACTGTTTCGATGAAAATTGTGTTCCAGCCTCTGCCTCGCACCGCTATAGCGGTGGAATGTAGCTGATATAGCAGTGGGTCTTTAAAATCCGGATTTGGTTTCTATTTCACACTGCTATAGCGATAGTTTCAGACCGTTATAGTGATGGGGCGAGACTTAAAATGCCATGTATTAGCGAGACCGCCAATCTACTCTGCGTAAAGGGCATTAAAGCGAATGTGATATAAATGTTCTATTACATATAAAGTGTAGGATTATGTGAATGTGAATATATATGTTCACTATGAAAGTATTTTACACTTTTTAAATTGTCTATATGATGGAAACCATTTTTATTACCAAAGTGGTCTAGTTAGATTGAAGTTTAGACATTTATTATAAGTGTGTTTCAATTGTTCATATTTTATAAATGCCATGAATGGAATGACATGATTGTTTTATCTAAACAATTGAAATTATAAATTTTATGATTATAAGGTCACCTAAAGGTGGACCATTGCATGTAATTTATAACATTAAATAGATGATCCATGATACTTCGGTTGATTAGTGAGTATATCCAAAGATGACACACTTAGTTAATTGATATCTGTTGTGATTGTCCATTGAAGTCTAATTTTTTTGGCATCAATTTTTGTAATTGCATATTTGAGTACTGCCCAAAGGAGAACTTAAATGCATGCTTAAACTTGTATATGAAATTTTTGAATCTTTTAAATTTATCTCAAAGCATTAATGGGTGAGCATGTATGTTTGTTATGCAGCAAGTCTTTTAGGATCAGTGAACAACATTGTGAAGTTCAACAGGCTGAACTATAGTGAATGGTCTAAATAGATCAAGTTCCATCTTGGTCTTTGGAACATTGATGCAACCATAGTTAATAACGATAAGCCTGCAGCCATTATTAAGGAAAGTTCAAATGATGATGTTGCACTCTATGAACTGTGGGAGCATTCAAATAGATTGAGCTTGTACCTCATGAGGATGACCATAGCTAAAAATGTGAAGCCATTGATGCCGAAGACGGATGATGCTAAGGAATTCATGGAAAGGTGAAGGAGTATTCTAAGTTAGACTTCGCAGATAAGTTAATTGTAGAAAGCCTGATGAGTGAGCTGACTACAAAGAAGTTTGATTGGTCATAGACCATTCATGATCATATGACCCACATGTCCAATCTAGTGGCAGAGTTGAAGACTTTGGGAATGGAAGTGAGTGATCAGTTTCTGGTGTAATTCATCATTAACTCACTGCCTACTGAATCTAGCAAATTTAAGATGAACTACAATGGTCTCAAAGATAAGTGAAACTTAAAGGAATTGAAGGCTATGTTAGTACTGAAGGAAGGGAGATTAAAGATCACTCTATCCACCTCACTGTTCATGATAGTGCTAGCAGCAGCAAGTTCAACCCAGGAGAAAAGGACAAAAGAAAGGGCAAGGCCTCAATGAATGTTGCTGAGGGCCAAATCAAGAAATAAATTAAGAATTTCTTCTGCAACAAGATGGGACACTTAAAGAAAGATTGTCTTAAAAGAAAGGCTTTGTTAAAAAAGAAAGGTATGTACTATGTTTTTGTATACTTTGAATCAAACCTTATAGAGGTTCCAAATAATACCTGGTGGTTAGATTCTGATGCTACTACTCATGTATCTCATGTTTTACAGGGATTCAGTTTGATCTAGCCCATAAAAGGAATTGAATAGTACTTGTTGATGGGAAACAGGATGAAAGCACAAATAGAAGGCATTAATACTTATCGATTAATTTTGGGCACTGGATGTCATTTAGATCTTGAAAAGTGTCTCTATGTACCTGATTGTGTTAGAAATCTTGTTTCAGTAAGGAGATTGGGTATTTTAGGTTTTTATTTCAAATTTGGTAATGGTACATTTGCATTGTATAAAAACAAGTACTTTTATGGATCTTGTACTTTATGTGATTGGCTTTACTATTTCAATTTGGATAATAAATTTGCTGAATCTCTGTTTCGTGTTGAAAGTAGTATAGGCATTAAACATAGTACACCAAATGAAAATTCTGGTTTCTTGTGGCATCAAAGATTAGGTCACATATCCAAAGAAAGGGTAATGAGGTTGGTGAAAAATGATATATTACTTCAGTTGGATTTTAGTGACATAGATATATGTGTGGATTGCATTTAGGGAAAGCAGACCAAACATACATTAAAGAAAGTAGTCATAAGAAGCACTCAACTTCTTGAGCTTATACATATTTATATTTGTGGTCCTTTCGACGTCCCTTCTTGGGGCGATGAAAGATATTTTATCACCTTTTGTTGGATGATTATTTAATATATATATATATATATATATATATAATATTTATATTTGTTAGACAAGTTTGCTTGGTCAACAAATAATCGTCCTCAGTATTGCAACAAAATTGGTGCCGATTGTCTAAGTGTCAAAGCAATAATTTGGTACACTTGACAAAGATCAATGTTTCAATAGAGGTTAATTATTTGATAGAGACGAAGTCAATAGAAGGGGTAGATAGACACTTTTGCGACAACACTTATGTATGTCAAAGTTGTCAGGAGCTTGTCATTCGACAAGTAAGTTCATATATGGTTGATAAGTGAGTTATCTATGTCGAAAAGTGAAGGTCTATTATTTAGACATAGTTCGTTTGTCGAACATCGAAGGCGAGGAAATTTTTCGGGTTGAAATTTTCAAAGACAAATCTACCATCACATGGCTAGGGTAGTTTTGTCGAACCCTATAAACTGCTATGTACATGGGTTTAGGTAGTTATGTTGATGCAACATGATTGTAAACCATTATATACGTGGCTATTTGCCTATAAATACTTGTTTAATCATTGTAAAAAGGCTTGGCAACTCTTGATTAAAATCCTAACATCTCAAGCGAGCAGATTAACGAATCAACATCAAAGTATACTTTTCACCTTACATTTCAGTCAAGTTTAAATTCAAAGTCTTTTACATTATAGCCTTTTTTATCTTTTAGCAATTTACTACACTTTCATTTATTTTTTCAGCAATTTAATCGCTTTCATTTACATTCTATATTTTAAACTTTATGTAATTTACTTTCTGTTCCTTACCTTTCTGCTAGTTACTTCCTACAAGCTTTTACCATTTTTCATTTACCTTTTCTACAATCAAGTATATTTTAGGCCATACTTTCATCATAAACGAGATTACCGCATAACTTTGGAAATATAATCGTTCTCGATAGAATCAAGTATTTGTTGTCAGATTTGGCCTTCAACCCAAACACCCCTGTTAACAAATTAACATTTGGGAATTTGTTGTTGGATTCCGGTTGAACCAAAAGTCACTGTAAACAAATTGGCATGCTTGGTAGGACGAGTTTAGAGTTACTCGTTTTATGTATACATTTGAAAATTGGTAAATTCATACCTTGTTCTTTTCACTCTCACAATTCTGACATCATGAGTAATGCAAATGACGCTAATCAAGTGACAAGTTCACTAACTGCCATAACCATAGCAAATGTGCCAGTAGTTACAATAGTTCTGACAACTGTTAATCGTATAGATTTTGTGCCAAACGTATCCTTTTCAGGGAATTTCGTACTGTAACAAGTGTCTGAGATGACACCAATTTCAACAAACTCAGTAGATAGCCAAACAACAAGGTTTACACCTCAATATAGATTGCCTTAGGGATACATCCCTCCTGTAATGACCCAACTTGGGATTGGAAATCAATTAGCCAATCTTTTGTGTCAAATGACTCAAAGCCAAGCAATTAGTTCTGCATTGGCAAATGTGGTAGGAACAAGCACTCCCATTGTTTTGCAATAGGAAAGACTAAGTTTAGGTCCTGTTTTCCTAAATATGTCGAGGGATATGCCAAATACTGATAACATATCTACTATAAATTCATTGGCTAACATTCGTCAGCAAATGGACGAAAGCAATCACGACATGGTGAGCATGCTGACACAACAAATGGGTGTTGTGCTTAGACCCGTAATGGAAAGTACAAATAACGCATGTAATACACTAGCTTATAAATGGGTAAACTAACTTAGGTCTTAGGGATTGTTGTGCCTAAGAATGCTCATCAAGAACAAGTGACTATGGCTCAAGATTAGGGCTAAAATCAATAAAATAACCTAGCATAAGGACAAGGCCAACCCTAACCTCAATTGAGGCATGGTCAGGTATAGATGTTGCATCGAAATGACACATAGGTAAACAATGTTGTAAGAGAACTCTGACAAAATCTTGTACGGAATCAAGTCAAACATAATGTAAACCAAGTCATAGAACAGGTACTTAATAGATTTGGTTTCAACATAGGCTATACCAATCAGCCTTATTTCGCCTCAGCATTCCCTGATTGGGTTCAATAAGTGGAATTGCATAAGGGAATGGTCAAGGCTCCCAAATTATCTAAGTTTGCTGGAGAAAGCAGTGAATCAACCATCGAATATATCGCATGGTATACCATTGAAATGGGAGATCTAGCGACAAAATGATAGTCTTTCCTAGTTCACTCACGAAGAATGCCTTTTCTTGGTTCTCGACACTGAGACCAAATTCCATTCATTCATGGGCACAAATAGAGAGAAGTTTCCATGACCAATTCTTTAAAAGAGATCTAAAAGTTGGTCTCACATATTTGTTCAATATTAAAAGATTATACAACGAATCTGTTGAGGATTATTTGACAAGATTTAAGCAAATAAGGAGTAGGTGTTTTGCTCCAATTCCTAAGGCTGAGATTGTGAAAATGGCTATCAAAGGCCTAGATTATTATATCAGAAAGAAGCTCGTAAATCAACCTTTTAGGAACTTAATTCAAAAGGCTCTGACAGAAGGAAGATTGAAGTTTGCTGATAAAAAGGCAAACATGAAGGTCAACATCGATCCTTTTCAGACGAATGTTACTGAGATTGATAGCCAAATTCCCCTGAATATTGGCATGGTCGGTGCAAAAAGAAATGGGAAGATGAATGTTGAGATAAACTTATATGAGTTGTTATAAGAATAATGATCTTATGGCGGATAATTTTCATAATTTTGATATTTATCAGAAGTCTTGGGAGACATATGAAGAGTTTATCTCTAGAAAAAGAGGAGAAGTCAAAATCAAGATGTGCTTGAGGTGTGTTCATTTATATAATCTAGAGACCATAGCATCTCATCGAAAAGCAATGGTTAATGCTCATTTAGAGATCAAAAGAAAGAGAAGTTTTGTAAGAAGAATTCTCGATAGACATCATCTTATACACCAAGATCTCGGTCACATCATTCTAATAGACCAAACTCCAATGGTTGGTGGACTAAAAAGCCGAAAGAATCAGTTGGGAGTAGTAAGCCAAGTTTCCAAGACCACATTTGACATTTCAAAACACGAGTGCCATCTGCAAATGTGAAGGTTGACCAATGATACAAAAACTCTGCAATGGTAAATAAAGATTGTGCCAGGAAGAGTAGATTCTAGAAGGATCAGCCTTTCTACAATGAAGATTATCGACACAGAAAAATAATGCCATTTGGTAAAGAGATCCTAGACATGTGGTCGACCATTGTCAAAAAGCTAGAAAAGATAGTTACAAAGATATAGAGATGCACAGAGAAGAAGAGCTTTAGCAGATGCACTTCGAATCAAAGAAGAATCATCATGTTCGAGGAAGAAATGTTTTGTAGTCGAGACCAAGTCAGCATCTCAGAATATTGAGCTAGTTCGACAAAAAACTTTTGAGCAGCAAGAGGAGAACACACAACCACTGCCAAACCTTTTGATTGCATAGCTTGAGGCAGAGATTACAAAGGTTAGAAAATCGATGCAGCCAATACCTTTAAGATCAGACATTGACAAGAACACATTTCTATCCCTTCCCAAGAAAAGCTGGCCAGTCGGCTTGGTCGAGACTAAAAAGGCCAAATGAGATAAAGGGAAATAGATGGCCATGGTAGAAGCAAAAGGGAAAGACTTTGAAGATTAGTCTCACAAAGAAATCAAAGTAATCTTAAAGGATCCCATAACTAACATGGAGCAGAAAAGAGAAACTTTATCCAAAGTCAAACAAGGGGTAACTCGTTGAGTTCAAACCTAAATGTCATGCGACCAACATGGATCTGTTGGCCGATAAGGTCATCGAAGCCCTTAACGACCTTAAAGATCCTTTAGGTTTCAATGAATATGAAGAGTTTGATTTAGACTTTAACATGGATCTAGATGATGCAATCATGGCTATAGGCATAACTTTGTTTGAAGCAGGATCTGATGATTGTCCAGTGGACAAGGATTACTTCAAACTTGGGCCTTTTACAGATGAATGTTGTTTATTCATGGATAAAGATGACTGAGACCCAGTTGAAGGAAAGTTCAGAGTGCCGAAGACAATGATGTCAGAGAAAAAGAGAATATAGATGAACACCCTGTCGACATGAGTGATATCTAGCATTTTTATATTCATTTTAACCCTTAATTTGGTTTATTTGCATTTTTATCTATGGGAATTCTCCAATTTTATTACACTTTGTGATTTATTGGGTCTAAATTAATCTTGGATGGAAAATGAATTATTTTCATGTTTTAGGACTTAAATTATTAAAGATTTAATTTAATCCATTTGTGTACTTTGTAGAATTTAAATTTGGAGATTTTCTGCTGATGTGGCATTGAGGTTGACAGTCTTGCTGACATGACACTTATGTGGCATTTTTCTGATGAGTAGGATGCTGATTGGGACTTGTTTATGTGTTTTTACTGATGTGGAGACATATGGGGCCCTCAATTCAGATCACCTTCTACATGCAACCAGTTTTTGCTTACCTCTTCCCCAAACTTTGCTGAAAATGGCATATCAGCTTTCTGTATAGCAAAAGAGGCCTTGTGCTACACCATTTTGATGATTTGCTACTGCTGCCTGTTATTCCCTTTCTGCAGAAAGAAATCAGCCATATCTCAGCCTTCTTTTGAAAGTCAACTAAGCATCTAGGGTATAATATTCCAATGCATTTTAGGGCATCAGTTTTGTAACAAAAGACACTTTTCATTTCTGTAACTTAGCATTTTCGTAGACCACAATTCCTCTCTATTTTCCTTTGTCTGTTTTGCTGTTTTGCTCTTATGGAGGGCTAAATCTCCATTGTAATCAGTCACTAAGACCTTGGGATGTTGTAGCTTGAACTGAAAGTGCAAGATAAGTGTTATTTCATCTCATTTTGTTTCTGTTATTTGCTTTTATGTTTATGTTGCTGTCAGATTCTGATTTCAACTTGAAGGAAGATAAACTAACTTATATATGAGACATAACCTTGCTTGACTGATTAGAAAAGTGAGTTAAACGAAATGGCTAGTTAGATGATGTTTAACTATAATTGGTTGAGATCTTCTTTTGAAATGCATCTAGTTATAGTTAGCGAAGATATTATTGACTATAGTTAGTAGCATTAAATTCTGGAGGTTACTCTAGATTCATTTTCATAAAGAACCAAATGGTGAAATGAGAAAAAAATTGAATCAATGAGTTAGGTAATGATAGTTGCACTTCCATGAATCTTAGTGACTGGTTACATAGTCTCCTTACTGTCACACTTTGTCATTTTTGCCTACTACTGATTAGCTGTCAGTTTATTGTTGTTTTATTTTGTTTCCACTGTTACTGCAAACAAAACCCCTCGTTTATATGCTTTTAATTAGTGTTTGGGTGTCTAGAACAACTAATTAGTGATTAGAAGTGAGGCTCCTTAAGTGAATATGACCTGGGGACCACTATATTGCAAATTGCCACGAATTCAATTCTGGGCGATTTGGCATCGTAGTGGCGTGAACCAATGAGTCAGAATCGTATCTCAATGATACCACCAGAATATAAAGCTCATTATGAGATCTATGTCAGAGAAAATGAGGAGGACCTTGAAAATTTGACAGAAGATTGGTTATTCACAGAAGATGACATACATTAAGGATTTAACAGTCTAAAAGATGATTGGGGTATAGGACTTGATGACTTTGCCAAGTTTGAGAAACCAACCGACATGCAAAAAGCATATTTACGCCCTTTGCATATCAAAGCCTTAGTGGAAGGAAAGCCAACTAATAGGATCCTAGTAGATGACAGAGCTGCCATGAATCTGATACCGAGAGCCACATTTAATAGGCTAGGGAAGAATGAATCTGACTTAATATAGACAGACATGGTTGTCACTGATTTTAGTGACAAATCTTCTCCTTCCGATGGAGTAGCAATGTTAAACATCTACGTCGAATCAGTCGAAAGGGCTACCCTCTTTATGGTAATTCCCTCAAAGTCTAGTTACAACATACTTTTGGGGAGAGATTGGATCCATGCCGTCGGAGCTATCTAGTCAACTGTGCACCAAAAATTAATCCTTTGGAAAAGTGTAGGACAAGTGGAGGTCGTTAAGGTGGATGACAGTCCTTGTTACTTACAACAACTCCACGTCGATTTTAGGATTTACGCTCCGAATGTTAGACTAATTGCCACAAAGGATGGGGGCATTAATAAAGATGCTTTGGAAGTTTGTCTAATGGATCAATTTGGTGTCAAATTGATAGATATGGCTGATGAGAATCGGCCAACTATAGAAGAGGCTAACGAAAATTGGTCAAGTGACAACCATGAGTCTTAAGACTCATTTAGACAGATTGTTCGTATATCTGGCTGACAAAGCAGTCAATACAATAGAAAGTATGTTGTCATACTGCATTATTGACAATGGTACTTTGGGATTTGAGAAAGGACCTGATGAAAAGATAAATGTTGAAGCAAAAGATCCTTTGGAAGAAGTGAACTTAGGCACCAAAAAAAAATAAGAGACCTATTTTTCTAAGTGCATTTCTGCCAAAGGAGTTCAAAGAAAAACTTGTCATGCTCATCTTCGAAGATAGAGATTGCTTTGCTTGGGATTACAATGAAATGACTAGTTTAAGTAGAGACTTAATCAAACATAGACTGCCACTTAAAGAAAGATGTAGACCTGTTAAACAGGAAAATAAGAGATTTGCTCCTAGAATGGTACTGAAAATCAAAAAAGAGGTCGAAAAGTTAGTCAAAGCTAAGTTCATCAGAACTACCAGGTATGTTGAATGGCTTTCTAACGTAGTTCCAGTTGTTAAGAAAAATGGCAAGTTAAGGGTATGCATTGGTTTTAGGAATTTGAATCTGGCAACAGCTAAAGATGAATATCCTATAATATTCTATGCATATAACGGATATATCAGTAGATGCCCCGTCCAGGCTGGTGCGTATAATTTATAGCACATAAAATATTCCAGCAAGTATACTGGGTCGCAACAAGTAATAAAGTGATGAGTAAAGTATCGTCCCACAGAGATTGAGGTATCAAATAAAATTTAATTAGGCTAAGTGAAATGCTATTAAGACTTATGAGGGAAATTTCAGAAATTACACAAAAAAAAGGGGGGGTGATGATTGAAACAACACAATATAAATAACTGAAATTTAAATAACTAGATAGAAAACAAAACAGAGAAAAGATATGGATTGGTCACAAATTTCATGGAATTGTACATCATCATCATTTCCTTTGAATATTCTTGGCTAATTCTATTATGTAATCTTCAATCTAAAATTCTCAGAAAGTCTTCTAAGACTGAATTATATTAAAATTATAGTTAGGAAGATCTTCACTAATCTATAACTCAAATATAATCCGATGAAGTCCTAATCACATCAATGCCCCGCAATCGCATATGACATGTTATCTCTTGTCCTACTCGTTACAAATACATAGCAAACGCATGCATGTATAAATGACAAGCTTCATAGAACAATAAATAAAATAGAACTTTGGCCAAGAAAATACTCATTGGTCCAAATGAATTAAAGTACAATTTCCATTTCATCAAATGACCGACTACACAAGAAAATGAGATTGATTTCGTTGGTCTAATCCGATTAATTCATAGACAAATTAATCTTTGAATCATTGAAGAACAATTCAATTAAATTACAATCCATTCAATGTTGGCCAATTTTCTAAAATATGATTGAATCCAAAAGCTTTGAAATTACAATCTAACTTATCCAAAATAATTGACTAAAATCTTAGATCAACCATTCAATTAAGTCATGAAGCTCAAGAAAATTATTCAAGCCACATAAATAAAACTATCTATATCTAGATAATCTAATTTATGGTGGAAATCACAAGGTCAAGCTCAATATCTAGCTAACTCTAGCATAGACATAAAAATCCCAAACTCATTGAAGGTTCATCAAACATTCAAGAGGAAGAATAATCGGTAAAATCCATTCCATTAAACAAAAATGCATTAAAACTGAATATGTTCAACAATAAAGCTTCATAAAACCAAACTACATCAATCCTTAAACTCAGAAATTACATGGAAGAGAAGAAGAACATGACAGAAAATAGAAAATACAGCAGAAATCTAAGAAACTATGAAGGAAAATGGAAGAAAAGGAAAGAAAATGGGAGAAGGAGAGCCATTCCCAAGTGGGAAGGCTTCCTTTCCCTCTAACCAAGCTAGAGAGTTGCCTCTATGTTGCTCCCAACCACTGCTGCCCAAGGAAGGCAGAAAAATGGTGCTAGGACTTCACATCAGAAAAATGACTTAGCCTCCTTAATAAATTTCGATTTTTGCAAATATAAAACTGATCTAACACATGCCTAAAGGGATATTCTGCCCTAGATGCCTCCTTGGATGCCTCTTCCATGATATGGCAGCACTTTGACAGCAAAACAGCAGCAAAATTAATATTGCTGCAGCAGCAGAAAAGTATGGCAGCAGCAGAATGGTATGGCAGCAGCAGCAGAATTAATATTTCTGCAGCAGAAAGTGACAAACAGCAGCAGAACAGCAGCAGAATATCATGGCAAATTTAATATTTCAGCCATGCTTTTTTTGACCTATGAAAATTAATATTTCTGCCCAAAAATTCTGACTACATGGCATTGAATAAGAGTTCAAGTGGGCCCCACATCCAGCATATCCTAGTAAGCATCTACATCACCCAAAAAGTGCCACATTAGCATCCAAATCATCATCTTTGTCCATGTCAACACTTTTCTCTCCAAAATTAAAATTTGTAGGAATTAAATTGAGCATTTTACAATTCAAGTTCTAAAAAATATAAAAATTGAGACACATTCAATCCATAAATAGTTTATACCTAATAAATTCCAAAACATAATAAAATTAGAGAATTGACAAAATTAAAGAGGCAAAAAGGACTAAAATAGGGACTAAAATAAATGGAAAAAGTATGTTATCACAGGCATGAAATCTTAAGTTGTATGGATGGTCATGCAGGTTATAATCAAATTTTTATAGCCTATGTTGAAAGCTACCTTTAGATGCTCAGGAGTTATTGGGACATATAAATGGGTTGTCATGCCTTTCGGTTTAAAAAATGCAAAGGCCACCTATCAAAGGGTAATGAACACCATCTTCCATGATGTGATTGGGAAGTTTATGAAGGTTTACATCGATGAGGTCATTGTTAAGTCGGAAGACAGGCAAAACCATTTGACACATTTGAGACAGGCTTTTGAAAGAATATGAAAGAACAACCTTAAAATGAATCTGGAGAAATGTGCTTTTGAAGTGTCAGTTGCCAAATTTCTAGTTTTTTTGGTCCATAAAAAAGGTATCGAAGTGGACAAAAACAAAACTAGAGCAGTTTTGGAAGCCACCCAACTGACAAATAAGAAGGAATTACAATCCTTCTTAAGGAAGGTAAACTTCTTAAGAAGATTTATATCTTTGTCAGACAGGATTAGAGTCTTTTCACCTTTGATCAAGCTAAAAGCCAACCAAAAATTTGTCTAGGAACCTTGTCACCAAGAAGCTTTTGATCAGATTAAGCATTAACTGATAAACCCTCTGGTTATGATGTCACCAATACCATGACAGCCATTGAAGTTATAAATTTTAGCTTATGAGGAAACGATAGGATGTTTACTGGCTCAAGATGATGAGAATAGTGTTGAAAGAGCCGTTTACTACCTCAGTTGAGTCCTAAATGATGCAGAAACAAGATATAGTGCAATTGAAAAGTTATACTTATCTTTGTATTTTTCTTGTACCAAGCTAAATTAATATATGATGCTTGCAATGTACTTGTCGTGTCAAAGACCAATATAATAAAATTTATGTTATCCAAGCCTAATCTCAATAGATGTATTGGTAAATAGACGATTGTGCTATCAGAATTTTCTTTACAATATGTTCCTGCAAAAGCCGTCAAAGGCCAAGTGTTAGCTAACTTTTTAGTTGACCATCCTAGTTTAGACGTTGATAATGACATAAATTTTCTCAAATTAAAACCTTGGCATCTTTATTTCAACAGTTCAAGGCACAAAAAAGGGAGTGGCTTCGGGGTTTTAATTATATCCCCTCAGGGAACTCCAACTAAATTTATGTTTGAAATTAAGTGTTCTTGTTCTAACAATGAGGCTAAGTACGAAGCTTTAATTGTCGGGTTAGAAATACTTTGTCAAATGAAAACAAGAAGAGTGGATATACTTGGAGATTCCCAGTTAGTCGTTAAACAACTTACTTAGAAATAAAAATGTGTTAATCAAAATATGGTAAAATATTGTGCTGTAACGAGTAAGTTAATGAAGAAGTTTGATGAGGTAATTGTCCAACACTTTCCTAGGGAATCGAATAAAGAGGCTAATGATTTGGTTTAAATAGCTTTTGGATATAAAATTTCTCAAAAGGTTTTGTTGGATTTAATAGAAATCAGAGAACTTTCGTACCCTTTAGAAGAAAGGGACGTATTACAAAATGACATTCATACAAGTAATGATTGGAGAAAAACAATTATTGACTATTTAGAGAGTCCAAGTTCTGACATAGAATGGAAACTCAAATATAGAGCATCAAATTTTGTATTGTCGGGTGGACAAGTATATAGGAAAACTGTTGATGGGCAGTTGGAAGAATGCTTGAGTGAGTTAGAGGCATACGTGTAACGTCCTTATTTTACTATACTAAAATCTGAATTTTTTTTTTTAAAATTCTAATGCTTAATACTCATATCTTCAAAAAGAACATTTTACAATTGTTCTCAGTACAAATCATAATTGATTATACATAATAATTGAAATTCTAAACATAAGATAATTTTACATTCGTTTGAAATAAATTACAAATCTGTCGTCCATAGTAATTTGATATCTAAACTTAAAAATAATCTATAATTCTAATACTTAATAAACTTGAGTGCTCTAAAAGTGTTCAATCAATCTTTACACCTTTTCCCTTATAGTCAGCCCCTGAAATGGTCAGTTGGAAAAGCACAAAAAGGTGAGATAAGGGTATCTCAATAGCTAGCATAATTTTATAAACATTTATAAATATACCATTTCAGTCATAAAAGCACTTATATCATAAAAATCAGTCCATGTAATATAAATTCTCAGTTCAGTGTAATAGGTTGATGAAAAATTAGCAAGCTAATATATGAATAAATCATGGAATCAAGAATAGTTGGTGGCACACTCAACAACATGGAAAAGATAGTCTGCAGAACTATTTTTCCAAGCTAAACATGAGAGAAAGGCTACTGCAGTCCTTTAACTCAAGCTAGAAAGATTCCAAGCTAAAACATGGAAATAGAATTTCCAAGCTGACATGGAAATAGAATTTCCAAGCTGACATGGAAGCAGAACTCCCAAGCTGAACATGGAAGAAAATTTCCAAGCTAATATCATGCTAATTTCATCATGAAAAACATATTTCACTTTAGATAAAACTTCACGGACATAAAATATTCAAGTAGTAAAACAAGCTTTTATGAATTGCTACGCTATGCTACAAGTAGTAAAAACAAGCTTTTATGAATTGCTAAGCTACGCTACCTGTACTTTGTAGTCTGACTTTTTAGATCAAATAGCTATTCAATCTGTCTTGTTTCATGATTTTTGACCATTGACCGTGGGGTAGTCTGCACTGGTTTTGGTTCTGATTTTTGCTTCCTATTCACTGCCACTTCTCCCTTAACACTTGTGTGGGTTAGTAATAGAAGAATCTCCTCAAAGTAGCTCAGAAAAATTGAGTTTAACGTTGCTATTTGCTTCTTCCAAAAACCTCTATTTTATGGTTGAAGAAAACAGAGGAATTTTTTTCTGCTTCTGTCCAAGCTGCTGGATTCTCTTTTTTTCACTCTCTCTCGGCTGTGAATGGTGCAAGGAAAGGGGAGGAAGATATTACTATTTATAGATAAGAATGGGAGGCAAGTGGAAAATTCCTATTGAATATTCAAATATCTCTCTAAAGCCTAGAAATGTTTAGAAAACTCGAGATAACTCAAGATAAACTTAGACTAACCTAGAATTCTCTAGAATTATCTATACTAGAAATGTTTAGAAAAATCAAGATAACTCAAGATAAACCTAGACTAACCTAGAATTCTCTAGAATTATCTATACTAGAAATGTTTAGAAAACTCAAGATAACTCAAGATAAACCTAGACTAACCTAGAATTCTCTAGAATTATCTATACCATTCTACAACATTCTACACTTATCTAGGAAATTCAAGAATATACAAGATATCTGTAGAACATACAAGATTCCTCTAGAACAATCTAGATTCATCAAGGACATTCAAGAGATTTCTAGAGTCTCAAAATAAAAAAAAATATTAAATATTTATTCCATAATAATTTGGGATGTTACAATACGTTGCCTTGTCAAAAATCCATGAAGGCATTTGTGAAGCTCATCAACTAGGTGAAAAAAATGAAGTAAATCCTTCAACGACGAAGATTTTATTGGCCAACGCTAGTTAAGGATTGTATAATGTTTGCTTAGTCTTGTAATATTTGATTGTTATATTTGATTGTTAAACCTTGGCCATTTCAAGGATGGGCTTTAGACTTAATTGGTCATATACACCCTCCTTTGTCGAAGGGGCATAGATACATTTAGTTAAGGCCGATTATTTCACCAAATGGGTCAAAGCGATTGCATTAAAAGATGTCACCCAACAAGATGTGATTAATTTCATTGAAAATTACTTCATTTGCAGATTTGAAATTCCTCAAACTCTGACAACCAATCAAAGAACCATCTTCACTGGACAGAAAGTTGCCAAATATGCTGATTCTAGGAAGATCAAGTTGATTATGTCAACACCATACTACACACAGGTGAATAGCCATGTGGAGGCCATTAACAAAATTCTTATAAGCTTGATAAAAAAACATGTTAGCTGATAGCATAGAAATTGGCATAATACTCTTGATCAGATTCTATGGGCATATAGAAACTAGCCAAGAGAATCGACAGGCGCATCGCCATATAAATTAGTCTATGGTCATGATGTTATCTTGCCGGTCGAGATTAATCTCCAATCAAATCGTATTCAAAAACAAGATGAATTACTAGTTGAAAGTTATTAGGATTCAATGTTTAATGAGTTGAAAAAATTGAATGATGAGAGATTAATCGTTTTAGAAAATTTGATTTGACAAAAAGAATAGATTGTGAAATTTTATGACCATCATGTTAAATTTAAAGCTTTTAATTTAGATGATTTGGTATGGAAGGTAATTTTGTCAATTGAGAAACATTGTTGAGAATATGGTAAGTGGTCACCAAAGTAGGGAGGAGCATCTATAATTACACAAGTATTCTCAAGGAACACTTATGCTCTTGATGACATTAACTCAAGGGTAAAAGTAAAATCAATCAATGGCAAATACTTAAAACCGTACAAGCAGACAATGTGTGAAGTAAAAATTAAATAATCTTTATTGCGATAATTTTCATATTACATTGTTGAATGCTTTAAAAAAAAGGGCTTCAAAATTAATAAAACTTGTCAGAATAAAAAGACCGACAATAGAAATAATCTGTCAGATGGGTTTAATCGACACCTTCACATCCGATGAAGTCGATACCAGATAGAAGCCAATGTTTCCTTTTTAATGCAGGCTGTTAGGTAGTCAGTCTCCAAGAGTTTCATTTTCTCAGCAAGTGCTTAGGCTTTGACTGCAATAGTCATAACATCTTCATTGATTTTCTCCCATTTTGCCAAAATTATTGTCAATCTTGCCTCTTATTGCCTCAAGTGACGCCAATTCTTCTTTGGCTTTCTTGATTCTTTTTTCTAAGTCGTTGAGAAAATGCTTTGATATGGTTATACTTTAGCTAACGTGGTCCCAGGTTTCTCTACATTTGACAATTCTTTCACCTACCGGTCTCTGCTAGCCTTCAAGTCTCATTACCTACCAAGATAGACTTCTTTTTCCAACATCTCTTTCTTGTAAGAAGAGATGATATGATTAAAAGAAGAAGCTTCGTCGATTAAGTCGTCAATAAAGTCCTTGAAATTTGAGTACAGGTTTCAGTAGGAAGTAGGGAGTGTGACCTTACTGGCTCAAGTTCACCCAAAATAACTTAAACTTTGCCTCTCAAAGACTTATCAAATGCAAGAACCTTGAAGGAATAATCCAAGAAGTTCTATAGTTCCTTTATTAGTTCGTCGATCTTTGGATTTGTTGAAGACTTCTTTAGAACCAAAGAAATGGAGGGAGTAAGGTCACTCAACAGAAGACTTATTATTACATCTAGGTCTAAATCACCAGTACTTGGATGTTTAATAAGTCCTACTTGATCTGTCAGATGGATTGGACCAAAGTTAGGGGACATGGGGGAATTTCAGCCACTAAAGCCTCCATGTCAAAATTATCCATGATTACAATTGGCTGATCATCTTGTGAAGGTAGATGGACAGTAGTATGGCTTTGATTGGACTGTTAAGAAGTAGAGGACACAAGATTCTGCCCATGTTCTTTAAGATTGTCAAGGCGAAGAATGAACAGTTGCTAATTCCTCAACAAGAAAAGTTTCAGTCAATTCAATGGTAAACTCTCCTAACAAGTTTCAACAAGCTGTTCAGGGCTAAGCAGCGCTATCAAAGTTTCCACTTGAAAAGTGTCGGCATACGAAGCCTTAACTTGAGAGGCTTCAATAAATGTATCAATGACAGGAGCTTCGTTTTGAAGAGCTCTATCAGATTCTTCGATTACTGGATCTGTTTCAGCAACAGGAGCATCATCGTGAAGAGCCCCCACAGATTCCTCACCAATCGGGCTCAAGACTTCTCGACCTAGATCCTGAAATAAATATGTATAAGATAGTGTACATGTGCAAAAGAAAAGCAAAATTTGTTAAAGATCGTACTCTTTGGGTTTGAAGGCCTGGTTTGTTAAACATTGAAGGTAAAGTTAAGTGCTCAAGAGTAGACTCTTTATCTTGCCAAGAGAAAAGAAGTGAATATATTTCATTGTAACAGATCATAACACTTGGCAAACAAATACCTGAGACTCGATAGTAGGGTCAAGTGCTATTAGGCCTTTGCATGCTTTGGATTTCTTGGTAGCTCGATCAGCATCGGAAAAGACTATTATTCTTTTCACTGGAGCCTTTAGCTTAGTAATTGTTTTTGATATGTCGATTCAAGGACAACCAACACCCGGACAGTCACTTGTTACAATCATTGATCAGCCGCTCGCCCTGACCAATCTCCTCCTCCTCTGTTGAAGAGGTTGACAATCCCTTCCTCTTCCTCTGACTCAACAATGACCACTTGCTCCACTGGTCGCTTGTAGGCCAAAGGTTCCTTTAAAGGAAGGACTGCAAGTAAACTCATAAATGTCAGTGGTCAAAAATGTATATTGTCTTGAAATAAAGAGATTGTATACCTTGGGCAAACTCGTTGGCAATTGACACTGCATCAGACTATTCAAAACAAAGGGTAAACCAGTGAGCATAGGTAACTTCGTCATTGTTTGTTTGAAAAAGATTTGTGACAACACTTGTCTTTTGACAATTTTGAAGTAACCAGCCCTCATCGGTTTCCTAGGAAATGGATTAGCCAAACCAAAACGAGCACAAGGCAAAGGCACTGGGTTTGGAAAAGGAACTCTTTTAACAAACTCTTGTGGAGTTTCGACATTTAAAAATTCTAAACATTTAAATCCATGTCGAAGCCTATGCTTTTATTTTTGTTTGGGTATAACTTCCTCTATATTCAGAATAATCCAATGAGCATAATGAGGATCCCGCTTTATCTTGTAATATTTCTTGAAAACTCGAATTTCCTTCAAGTGCTCACCTTTAGTTTTCGTCGTTAGATTGCTTTCTATACAGTGAAATCCACAAAGATGTCAAAATAGGTTCTAATGCTTTGACAGAAAGACCAATGATATTTCAACCACCAATCGACAAAGTAACTTGATATTCCTTATGAAACTTCATAAGGACTAGCATGAGGCACTGTCGATGCTGGTTATTCTTCCCTATCAGCTCTATAACATCCTGTTCTTTACAGATGTGGGCATTGACAAAGTGGTCTTTCGGTGCTGATAAGTAAGGGACTGGAATAGATTGATAGAGGCCCATTTGTCTAGCGATTATGTTAGGTAGATGCATATAAAAACTGGCATCTTCTACGTCAGGGGCTCCTCTAAAAATCACTTGTTGATAGAGAAAGTTTAACCAAATCGAGATTCCTTCTTATCAGAAGATATTGGTCGGGTAAACCGTTTAGACCCTCGTTGACATTTAGTGAAAGGGGAAAAATCTGTTGTCATCGAATCCAAGGTAATAGAGTGAAAGATTTTGAATAAGTGGAAAAAATTCTTCTTCTCATCCTTGGTAAGAGCTTCACATGTCAGGTAACATAGTTTTGGTCCATAGGTGCCCAACATGGAACTAACCAACTAGTTGGGTGAGGGTTTCATGGACAGTAGCAGCCAGATAGGGCCTCTGACATTTTCTTTCTGTGTCTGAGCCCTGATATTGTCAACCATATAGCTCATACATTGGAAGAGATTCGTGAGCAACCATTGGTTCAGAGCTAATCGAGCACCTTTATGAATAAGGTTAGCCAAGGGTTGAAGGGATTTGGCAATAGTGATAGACTTCGAGCCAAATGCATAAGCTGATAACTAGAGGAAAAGAAAGGCGACATTCTCCTCATCTGACACATTGTCCGAATCCTTGTGGTGAAGACTGACGAAGGATGAAAAGGAGGTGTGCTTGGCAGGATAGACCTCTATAACCTGATAAGGTCGAATGAATGGATGAATGATCTTTTCATCCAGTCGAAGGCTTGTGATGGCTGATACATCAAACATCATCAAACTCATTATACCATATAAAAAATGGAAGTTATTGGTGGTCTTGTTCCAGAAGAAAACTGAAGCCCCCACCATAGCCAAGTCTATTTTAATGGTATGACGAAAAAGCTGGATAAAGTTGTAAATGCCCATTTCTTCCAAAAATCACCTCTTTTTTGCTCGTACCCAGTCGAGCCAGGCGTGATATCCATCAATTCATGAATGAGGAGTCCAAAACATTCTTTGAGCCTTTTTGAAGCAGTGAATGGGTAACGATGAGCCTAAGGCAAGAATAGCCTCACCAAGAGTTTTACAGGGGAACACCGATTGAGTTTCTTTGGAAAGGTCTCTAGAGACAACACAGGTCCTAGAAAAGTAGATAGAGGAGTCGAGGAAGAATTAGAGATAGGGATGATTACCTTTGATTTCCGCCACATCTCTAAAGGATCCACAATCGGGTCATGAATCATGTTTTTGTTTTTAGCAATGGTAGCTTGCTTGGCAGAAGAGGAGGTTCTGACTTTGGATGAAAAGGCCATTGTTGAGACTAATTTGGGGATGAAGGTTGCTGAAAAAATTTAGAAAGGGAACATATTGTGAGCAGTGTAAATGGCAGAGTAAGTAGCCTGATGACTAGGGTTTAGGGTTTTAAAGGCTTGGGACACACGAAACATCAAGAGTACAGTGACGAGTCATGTGCCAAAATGAGGCTATCATATTAGGGATAATCATGAATTATGATACTGAGCCAAACCCTAGAAATTCAGTGTCAGATATGAGGTTGTTTAAATTTTAATTCTCTCTGTGTTTGTCAAAAATAAAAATTTTGGGGCATCTGTTGGACAATTATTTAAAAAAATATATATATATAATATATTTATATTCATTAGACAAGTTTGCTTGATCGACAAATAATCGTCCTCAGTATTGCAAAAAAATTGGTTCCGATTGTCTAAGTGTCTGAGCAATAATCTGGCACGCTCAATAAAGATCAACGTTTCGACAGAAGAAGTCTATATGGACCAACCTAAAGGTTTTCTGACTGTAGGAAAGGAAAACCTAGTATGTAAGCTGAAGAAATCAATATATGGACTAAACCAAGCCTCATGTCAATAGTATCTCAAGTTTAATGATACCATCATATCTTATGTTTTTATAGAGAACACCATTGATTGATGTATCTATATGAAGGTCAGTGGGAGTAAATTTGTCATTTTAGTTCTATATGTTGATGATATATTACTTGCTACAAAATGACTTGGGAATTTTATATGATGTGAAGAAGTTTCTCTCTAAGAGCTTTGAAATGAAAGATATGGGTGAGGCGTCCTATGTGATTAGGATAGAAATATTCTGGGATAAGTCACAAGGACTTTTGGGTTTATCATAGAAAGGACATATCAATAAGATCTTAGACAGATTCAGAATGGATAAATGCTCCGCAAGAGAAGTTCCAATTCAGAAGCGAGATAAGTTTAGTCAAATACAAAGTTTTAAAAATGAATTGGAACGTAAAGAAATGGAAACAATTCCTCATGCATAAGTGGTTAGGAGCTTGATGTATGCCATGACCTGTACTAGGCCAGACATTAGCTTCACTGTTGGTGTGCTTGATAGATACTAAAGCAACCCCGGTACAGACCACTGGAAAGCTGCAAAGAAAGTTCTTTAGTATTTGCAAGGCACCGAAGAACACATGCTGACGTACAGGTGGTCTGATCATCTGGAAATGGTTGAATAGACAGATTCAAATTATGCCGGATACATGGACACCAGGAAGTCTACATTTAGCTTCTTGTTCTTATTGGCTAGAGGAATAGTTTCATGGAAGAGTGGAAAGCAGTCTGTCATTGCTGCTTCTACTATAGAGGCTGAATTAGTGGAATGTTTTAAGGCCACTATTCAAGAATTATGGTTGCGGAACTTTATCTCGGGACTTGGGATTGTCAACAGTATATCTAGGCTGCTGAGAATTTATTGTGATAATTCTACGGCTGTATTTTTCTGAAAGAACGAGAAGTACTCTAAGGGTGCCAAACACATAGAGTTGAAGTATTTTTCAGTTAAGAAGGAAGTGCAGAAGTGGAGAGTGTCTATTGAGCATATCAATATTGCTCAGATGATAGCGGATCCATTGACTAAGGGATTACTGCCCAAATTATTTTCTAGTCATGTATAGCATACGGCATTATGGACAAAGCCTTGCTATGTTGATTATAATACTGTATTTATTGTGCTTGTTATGTTTGTGACACTATGAATTCACTTATGGTTATGTTTCTGCATATTACACTTGTTATCATTTTGGTATCTATGAACATATATTTGTGTCAGATGACAAGTTATGTTGGGTTAGGGATGTTCTGTGATACATGGAAGGGATCATGTTGCAGAATAACATGTGATGCCATGATTGGTTCACGCCACTATGATGCTGAATCGCCCAGAATTAAATTTGTGGCAATTTTGCAGTATAGTGGTCCCCAGGTCATATTCACTCAAGGAGCCTTACTTCTAATCACTAATTAATTGTTCTAAACACCCAAACATTAATTAAAAACACATAAATGGGGGGAGGGGGTTTTGTTGGCAGTAATAGTAGAAACAGAAATAAAACAACAATAGCAGCAAATCAGTAGCGGAACAAGTTTGACAATAACAGAAGACCATACAACCAGCCACTAGGTTCTATGGGAGTGCAACTATCATTACTTAACTCATTGATTCAGTTTTGTTCTCATTTCACCATTTGGTTTTTTATGAAAAAGATTCTAGAATAACTTCCAGAATTTAATGCTGCTAACTATAGTCAAGAATAACTTCACTAACTATAACTAGATGCATTTCAAAAGAAAGCCTCAACCAAATCAAGTTAAACATCTTCTAACTAGTCATTTTGTTTCACTCACTTTTTCTAATCAGTCAAGCAAGGTTATATCTCATATATAAATCAGCTTATGTTCCATCAAGTTCAAATCAAAATCTGACAGCAACATAAACATAAAAGCAGAATAGAAACAAAATGAGATGAAATGGAGAATAAAACACTTATCTTGCACTTTCAGTTCAAGCTACAACATCCCAAGGTCCTAGGGACTAATTACAATGGAGATTTAGCCCTCCATGAGAGCAAAATAGCAAAATAGAAGAAGGAAAACAGAGAGAAAGAGTGGTCTGTGAAAATACTAAGTTACAGAATATGAAAGTTCTTCTGTGATACAAAACCGATGCCCTAAATGCCTTGAAATATTCTACCCTAGATGCTCAGTTGACTTTCAAAAGGAGGGCTAAGGTGTGGCTATTTTCTTTTTGTAGAAGGGCTGGGCAACAGACAGCAGTAGTAAACATGAAAAAGAGGTAGCAGAATGGCTCTTTTGCAATACAGAAAGCTGATATGCTATTTTTCAGCAAAGTCTAAGGAAGAGACAAGCAAAAACTAGAGTGCATGCAAAAAGTGATCTAGATTGAGGGCCTCACATGTCTCCACATCAGCAAAAACACAGAAATAAGTCCCAGTCAGCATCCTACTCATTAGAAGAGTGTCACATCAGCACCATGTCAGTAAGAATGTCTACCTCAATGCTACATCATCAGAAAATCTCCAAATTTAAATCTACAAAGCACACAAATAAATTACATTGAGTCTTTAATAATTTAAGTCCTAAAATATGAAAATAATTCATTTTCCATCCAAAATTAATTTAGACCCAATAAATCACAAAGTGTAATAAAATTGGAGAATTCCCATAGATGAAAATGCAAATAGACCAAACTATGGGCTAAAATGTATATAAAAATGCTAGAAATCAATGATCTGCTCAAAACTAATTCAACTAAGTCTAGAGATGTTAGTGAATTTGATGTATGGAGCGTACTTATAGTTATTATTAAACTATCAAATAATTACAAAGGCCAAATGGGAGAATTTTAGATTATCTTCTAATATGTGGCCCATGTAATTAAGTTTAATGGCATTAATTATTAAATTCACATAATATAACATTAAAGGACCTAAATGAGAAGTTTTTAATATATTAGGGCCTTCTTGTGATGGTTGAGAGGCTATTAAGTAATTAAAAACTTTATAGGGGTCAAAAGGTAATATACCCCTTTTATTCTGATTTCAAATTTTAAATAATAGTAATAAAAGACAAAAACATTGGTTCAGAAAAGGTCTAACTATTATGTTTTCCCTCATAACCATCAAGGAGACTGTAAGGGAGAAATTCAGAGGAAGAACACAAATTCAACTATGCAGAAGAAAAGTATGGATCCAGGATGTTTAAGTTTTGTTTCTGTGAATCATGATCTTGACTTTCAGTTTGGCATGAGATTTGTATCTGATATGACAAGTTTAGTGAGAAACCGAGAGGAAAAGAGATGAGAAGGCACATGAAGCTGAGGAGTGAGAAGTTGTATATTTATCTATGTGACAAAACTTAAGGAGAACATGTTATGGAGGTCCAGTTGCATGGTTTCTTTCAGTGTCCTCCCTTTAATTCCTTCACACACAGATTTCATCTTTCTATGTGTATGAAAGAAAAGGGAAGACACTAAAAGGGAGAGATCTGAGTAGAGTCAAAAATGCAATTTTGACCAAAATTGGTTTCCATAAAGTAGTGGTAGTAGTAGTGATGCTAGTAAGTTGATTCTCCACCACATTGTTATGGTATGTATGGTATAGTCATGTCATTGTCAACTTCGTATCATCCACAGTCAGATCATGATCATCATAATCCATGCAATCTTTTTTTGTTTTTATCATTAGAACTAATTAGCTATATAGAAGAAGATAATGATGGAGTGATGATGCTAATGCCCTCCGTGGAGTCAAAGTCGTTTCTTTTATTTTTGTTTTCTTGCTCTATAAATTTTCTGGGAAAATGGGAGGATAAGAAGAAAAAATGAGTGGCAGACTTTGTCTTACCAGTATTCCTACCAAAGTCTATAACTCTTTCATATTAAGGGTTATGAATTGCATTCACCTAAACTCATTACACTATAATATGGTAGGAATACAGAAAAAGTTACAGACTTTGCCACTCATTTTTTTTCTTATCCTCCCATTTTTCCAAAAAATTTAAAGAGTAAGAAAATAAAAACAAAAGAAATGGCTTTGACTCAATTAAGGGACTCAATTCTACATCAACAATCAGCATACCATTATCTTCTACTGTACTACATATTGGTGCTAATAATCAAAACAAATAGATTGCAAGGTTTATGATGATGATTGTGAATGAAGTGAAGATGACAATAACATGACCATGCAATACCATACCATAACAATGTAGTGGAGAATCAACTTACTGGTATTACTATTACTTTACTACTGCTACTCTATGAAACCAGTTTTTGTCAAAATTGCATTTCTAACTCTGCTTAGATCTCTCCCTGTCTTCTTTTTTGCTTCACATACATAGGAAGATGAAATATGTGTATGAAGGAATTAAAGGGAGGACACTGAAAGAAACCCATGCAACTGGACCTCCATAACATGTTCTCCCCAAGGTTTTGTCACAGAGATAAATATACATCCTACCATTCTTTAACTTCCTGTGCCTTCTAGTCTCTATTCCTTCCGATTTCTTACTACACTTGTCATATCAGATGCAAATCTCACACCAAACATCATTTTTGATATTGGTGCTTGCTCTGCCCTTACTTTTATCTATCTTGACTCCAATAGTCTCGCTGGCTCTCTGCCTTCAAGTAGTTATGACCACCATCTAAAAGTTGTCACCATTTTACCAAATTGGACTAACATAGAAATAAAAACAGCAAAACTAGCACAATCTAGAAAGGTTCTGATAAGAACCCAAATATAGACAAAGGAAGAAATAGAGATTTTACAATTGAATCATAGAAATATAGACCTTGGAACAGAAATTAAAGGACTAAACTGCAAAGATAAAATAGAGATGAAAGATTACACAATATAATCTTCCCCCATAGCTAAGCTCTTACAGAACACTCTTAAGAGGATTCTACCCACAGCACAATGCACCAGCACAATGCTCATAACAAACTTCTGACCATATTCTCCACACCCACTACCTCCTATTTATAAAAACTCTCACCCAAGGGAATTACCTCACTTACCCTATAACAATTCATGCATTACACATACACTCATTCACACACTATTACACACATCAATTACTATGTTTCTATCATTACCCACCCCTTAAAATCAACTTTGTCCTTAAGGCTTAAGAAGAAAAATTACAAAAAATTTCATTCAGCCTATTCCAACTCTTTCCAATAATATTTTTATGTCCACCCCAAACTGGGCTTGGCTACCGATCCAATGACACTTAAAGACTTGCCAGAAAAGAAATGAGCTCTAAAGGACCAGGATGTAGAATGGAATTTCATTATGAGAAGTGGGTTACCTAGTTTCCAATTTAGTTTTCTTCCCTTGTTGACACTCGCATTACTATCATCTTTACATTTGAGTACTCGAAACTCAGCTTCCATGACATCATTTAGAAACCCAAACACTCTCACTATATTATACTTCCATGCTTCCTCAATCACTTCTTCATTTACTTCAATGGCAATCACTTCTCCTTCTTCGTTTAACATCCCATCACCACTCAGGATTGTTAACATCAAGTGGCGATCAGTGCAGAGATGCAAATGGTGATACTTTCTCTGCAACAAAAGCATTGGTCCTGCGACTTCTGGTTTATAAGTTTGGAGTAAGATAGATCCCTAATTCCTCGATTTTCTCCTTACGAGGGTGGTTGTCGTTCAGTTTCTGGCTTCTTTGTAGTGGAGAATGATGAAGATGGATGAGACGCAGTAGATGACCTAAGTGTCAAATTTCTTCAATGATCCTCCTCAGAACCTTTCACCATAGTCCTCTGTGCCTTCATCATCAGTGGCGGTCTACTAGTTCTTCTTGTCGGTGATTCCTGCACAATGGTCGGCATCGTCGCCCCTTGAAGGAGGCTTCGTTGAGATGATGGAGCTCCTGTGCCTTCATTCCAAAGCTTCTGCATTGACAAACCTTGAGAAGCCTCATATTGAAGGCTTCAAAACTAGTTCTAGGCTTGACCAGTAACCCATTATTCAACTTAAATTTACCCTTGGCCTATAATTTTGAGCCTATCTCATTCTTATCCTCATGACCTGACCTATGGACCCATTTTATAGAATTAATTCATTCTTCATCATCTTCACCTCAGAGCATTGAACTCGCCTCTAGAACACGAGATGGAATATGTTCTTCTCCTTTCTATGCTTCATTGTCCAACGTTTTGAGCTTTGAAGTGTCAAATACTTATTCCTGCTTTTTCTCTAGCCCATCGAGTTCCTCTTCACTATCGATTCGAGCTTTGAATTTCCCTCTCTTGAGACGAAACATCATCTCCTCCTCCTTGCGGCCTTGCCTCTCTAAATTATTTTTTTCCCCTCTTTATTTGAAAATTTTCATGTATCACAACAAACTTTGCCTGAATCATTTCCCTAAATCGATAGAACTTTGTATCAATGATTTGCCCCAACTTCCTTGTTATTTCTTCCTAATTCTTGACCGATATTTTGAAAGATAAGTAAAACACTGGCTTGAAGATCCGATAGGTCAGAATAATTGATAAGAACCTAGATATAGACAAAGGACGAAATAGAGATTTTACTACTGAATCATGGAAATACAGACCTTGGAATAGAAATTAAAGGACTAAATTGCAAAGATAAAAATGAAAGATTACATAATATAATCTTCTGCCAAAGCTAAGCTCCTACAAAACACTCTTAAGAGGAATTATATCCACAGCACAATGCACTAGCACAATGCTCATAACAAACTTCTGACCATATTCTCCATACCCACTACTTCCTATTTATAATGAACTCTCACCCGAGGGAATTACCTTACTACCCCCATAACAACTCAAGCATGACACACACACTCATTCACACATTAATTTCACACATCAGTCACACACTAGGTATCAATCAAGTTCAGTTTAGCAGTAACAAAGAGATCCCCTTATGGAACAAAAGGGATCATCTAAGTTGGCAAGTGAAGAACATTGGTCAGTAGAAGCCAACACTGACACATGTGTGTATGACAAAAGAGAAATTAAATGAACAAGGGTGAAATGGTAATTACTGGCTGGGGATGTCCCAAACTTGGAGACTCAAATAAACTCATAAAATCACCAATAGGAATTTACAAGTGCCAAAACATCTTGTTTGTCACTTGAAATTTGAAATTACTTGTAATTTTGGCAGTGTGTGCTTGCCTGTTCAGCATTTTGATAGAAACCACTGAATTTTGTTGTGCAAAGTTATTTTATATTCCTTAGGCCCTTGACTTCAGTTTCAGACTTTCACTGCCTCTTTTTATTGAATTCCTAAAATTCTTTAGAGATTGAAATTGAATTTTTCTACAGAGTAGAGGTTGAGCTAGATTAGGGATAGCCTTTTCAATTGCCCCTTTTCCTCAATTCATGAGCTTCTCAATCTTCTACATGTAATGACCCCTTCATTCTACTTTTGAATTTCATTGCTCTATTCAAATGATCATGAATTTATCTCTGCTCATGATGATTACTTGATTAATTCAGCTTACTAGTTGGGTTTTTATCTATAGAATCTCAAATCCGTTTAAGATTCAAAATGAATGACAATGTCCAATGGTTTATGTTTCGTGTGTAGATATATTTTCTCATTGATAACATTTTAAAAAAGGCTAGATCATATCCTGAGGTTCTAGAATCATAACTCTAAATTTATTCTCTTGTTTGGTTTTTTGACTTATAGAATCTTGAGCAAATGTTGTCGAGGATGGAGCAAGAACCATCCCTTGAAATTTGTGAATCCCTTGTACCTCCAATGAAAGCACTTATTTCAGAAAAAATATTGAAACATTTAAATGAAGGAGTCAAGATTGTTGTACTATCTTGCATCATTGAGATCATAAGAATAACAATGTTAGATGCTCCCTACAATGATGAACAAATGAAGGTAATCAATTCAGTTCAAACCGATATCAAGTTTCTGTCAAGAAATTCAAGTGAATGTTTGTATTCAATTATTTATTCATCCTTTTTTAACTAAACAAAGATAGCATTTCTTTTCATGGTGGACAACAAATTTTCAAGGTGATGATGACAACTTTTAATGCTTTTGTGGGGTCTGGCCATTGTTATGAACAAGCTGTCTCAATTCTAAGAATTTTTGCAAAATCTCCATCATGATCACTTGAATGTGACCAAGGAAATAATGACCAATATGATGCAATACTCTATTACTATTGTTTTATACAAAAAATACCATAGATTTAATTCATTCACACCTTTATTCTGCTATCATGATCTTCAAATGCGTGAAGAAGCATCTGATGAGTGAGTAAAGTTTTACTTAGTTCTAAAAGGACATTATTGCCTAAACTTAATTTTAAGGTTATTTGCATCTCTTGATGTAAAAATTGTGTTAAACCCTTAATTATTTTTTATATGTGCATATGTGAGCGCCATGCTTAAGAATGAGTTCTTTTTTATGCTTCATACAAGTCCAATTAACCTTTTGGCCTCAGAATATGCAGTTTTTCTTTTAGAAAACACATGCTAAATGGATCATACTTTTGAATTCGCACTCTTTACTTAGTTTGATGCCTTCAAATTTGTTTCATTAATCACTTGTCCTTAATCTTAGAGTTGGTTCATTAGTGGCCTTAATTAATACTATCAAGTTATTTGTTTATCTGATTTTTTCTCAGCATTAGTTTGTATTAGATGATCTAACCTTACTTCTTAAATTGAACTTGCAGAGGCCACATTGGAAAAAATAAATCAAACATAGGATCTGATAAAGGTGCAAATAAGTCAAAAATTAAAAGGAAGTGAACTTCTAAAGCGAAGGAGATTCATGATAGAGTTACAGCAGAAAATGGCTAGAATGTGGAGTAACTATTGTTCACTTCTTAACTAATCAATTACTGATGGTTTTTTGCATGACAAATTTAAAGTTCAAACCATGCTCCTACTGTGGCCATCGACATGTTACCAATTATGACCATGTTCTTGCATGAAAGTGATGGGATTTTCCAATATCATCTTTAGACAATGTAATAAAGGAAAATGAGGTAACATGCTTTGTTCTCTGTCAATTTTATTCCATCTCCTTCTGTTTAACTCTTCTAGCCTTGTTTTTTCCAACTAGTTTTTAGTTGAAGCCTTACCTCTCACAAGTTATGCAATACACAGGCAGAGCTTTGCAACCCTCCATCATTATCATTCAATGCAACCAATGAAAACATGGTGCATTTCAACAGTATTGTGCAATACTCTATTTTATAATGTGGTATAGCTAAATTTTGTGCCATCTTGGAAAACATGCAACAAATTTAACTTTTATACAAATTCATAAGGATTTTTCTCTTAAGCAAAATCACAATCTAGGTAGACATGTCTTGCTCGCATAAGCTCATGCATAGCCTATGCCATTGAACAATACTTAGCTTCTACACTAGACTAAGTCACTAAAACTCACTTTCCTTCTAGATATTTTTGCTATTTTCATTGTTATTCATGATTCTTGTCTTCCTATGACAATTTGAACAATATTGAAGCTAGGATTTTTATTTTGTAATGCTATAGGTTTAGACAAATGAAAAAGAGCTTGATATAAGCAAAGATGCAGACAAGAAATCCTTAGATGTAATTAGCCTTTTGTTTTCTTATAAGCTCCTTGATTTTTACCTTTCTATTCCAATTGTGAAGTACGATTTATTGAAACAATCAAACAAAATCATTGCATTAAACATTGGTTTTTGGTTTGGTGACTTAGGAGCCTGAGCCAGCAAAATCCAAAAAGGTTCGATTCATTAGTAACATAGAGATTATGCCATATGAAAACTTTGATAAAGTGATGGAATCAGTCAAATGACTTGGAAATTAGAAAGTACCGAATGACCTATTAGTATTGGATCCGCCTTTGTTTTATGATGTTGAGATTTTGTTCAAATTATAAGATTGGTGAGCTAATAGGATGAATCTCACTATTTCTCAAATGAGGTTTTAGTCCATGTTATAGATTGTATAGCTGTATAATTGACTTATTTTCCATTAATAGCATATTCATAGTGCTAATCCATAGGCTAATTGTTTGGTAGCATAACATTAAGGATTTTATTTTATTTCCTTTTTTGGCCTATGTAATATGTATATACCTCATTGGCACTTTGTTTATATAGATCAGTTGGTTTTCATTGTAAGTATTATATGATGTAGGGTTTCAGGAGGGCAGAATCTTCATGATCTGCTAAAGTGAACCTTTTTGGAATGTGATAGATTTGCTATTTTTTTTCCATTAATCAAAGGATGATCATGTTGGAAGACTTCATATCCATTTTGGCAAATACAAATTATTATTTGAGTGTAATCATCAAGGTTTCTGCCTCTACACTCCAAAGCTTACAACATATAGGGATTGATCCAGTAAGCTCTTAATTCATTCCATTTATTATTTGTTTAGAAGTTCTAATTAATCTTTAGGTTTAGGACTGGTTCATGAATGCAGTAAGATTTATTCTATGATGACTTAAAAAATATTCATAAAAGAACCATATTGTTAATGTGTTTTTTTTAAATGCTTTTGATGACCTTTATGGAGAGGTTGGTGTAAAGGTAACAAACCTCGAAATGCAAAAGCTATAAAACTATGATGTTTCACGGCATACGGTATGAAACTTGAGTGCTTATTTTATTATTGTTCCATTAAAAACATATAAAAGATTTAAGTCATTCAAACCCATATTTTACTACCAACCTTTCAAACTGATCCTTAAAAGGGCTAGGAAGCATCGAATAAGTAACTATAATTATATTCTAGTCTAAAAGAACATTATTGCTTAATCTTTATGATATGAATTTTTTAACCTTTAGAAGTAAAAACCCTGTCAAACCCTCAATGTGCCTATGTAAGCGCCATCCTTCAAAATAAGCTCATTTCTTGCGTTTCATATTAGCCAAAACAAACTTTTCATCCTTAAAACATGCTTTTTTTTTCTTTTTGAAAATACATACTAAACACCATAGATCATACTCTTTGAGAACACATTCTATTCCTAGTTTGAGCTCTTCAAATCTGTTTTATCTATCACTTGTCCTTGATCATAGAGTTGGTTTTTTGGTGGCTTTAATTAATACTATTCAACATATTTATTTATTATATATATATATATATATATATTATCTACTTTTTCTTCATTACTATTTTGTATTAAATTGTTCAATATTTATTGATTAAATTGTTCATTGTGTGCAGAGACCAAAAGGAACAAAATGAATCAAACACATATTTTTGCCAAGGTGCAAAAAGGTCCAAAATAAGAAGGAAATGAACCTCTGAAGTGAAATAGGTTCATGAAAATGAATCTAATGGTAGTGAAGTTGAATCGAGAGTTGAGCAACAGAAGGCTCCAAAGTTTTTAATTTTGGATTTATCTTAGTTATAACCAGTTTATATCTTTTTTTTCCCATACTTAAACTCAGACTTGCAAATTGGTCCTCCTCTTGTTTCCCTATTCTGAAACATGACTGAATACAAAGATCTTGTCTGAAATTTTTTGCCCTGTAACTCAAGTAGATACTAAGCACTTTCATTGTTGATCACAAATATTTTTTGTTACCCTAATTTATATACATCTCATTGTAATGTCTGTGAAATGATATGAATAACAATTTGCCCCTATCTTAGATTGAAATATTCTTTTTGCTGGGTTGGAAGTACGAGTTGTACTATACAATGAGAATGATACCACCAAGCAAGAATTGAAACGGACATGCATAATCACTCAAATCTAAAGGACAAGAAAAAAGAGAAGGGGGTCTTTCAAGAATATTATTAAAACAAAAAGATCAGAAAATGGTTGAGACATAAAAAAGAAGTTGATATCTAGTTAATCATTGTCCTATCTTCCCTCATTTGAGAGTGAGAGGAAAAGTTTCAGATAATTTCAACTTATTTGCTTCTTTTTAATTTCTTTTTTTAAAAGCATGTGTTTGCACTTTAGCACATAAGAGCTTTTGTGTGTGTCTATGAGTTAAATTCATTGTGGTAATTAAAGTGGAACATTAATGCCAAAAGGTAAATTTAATGGTAAAGAGATATGCCGCTTAATATGACTGTTTAGCTTTAAACTTTAGAGCCACCATGTAAGAGGACTTATTCTTTTAAATGTGTAAACTTAATGTAAGAGGTGTCCCTTTACAATCTCTTAAGGCAAATTTAATGTCACTTAACTTACACGCTAACACAAAAATACCCTTAAAATGGTAACATTTGATTCCATTATCTTTGAAATTTCATGCTTAAGCATGTATATATGACATAAGTAGAAATAAAATATTATTTACGCCCCACAAAAATAATAAAATAAAAAAATATCTTACTCTCAAACATCATTATGTCGAAGCATTTAGAATATTTTTTTGCCTACATATACCCTCACTTATCAATCTTGATATAATCGTCAAATCTCCAATCTCAAAGTCTATTTCCTATTTGTAATTTCTTTTGTTCACAGATTGTATCTTTTGTGTGTGGAAATCTTTGATTGCAAGAAGAAAAAAGAGGATTGCTTCATTATAAGCATGATTACAAGTACTGATCTATTCTTTCCAATGTCTTGTATTGATTTTTTTTGAAAAAAGATCGCAGCTTTTAGAAATAAGTTAACCAAATGCTAATCTATTCATTTTGTTATTTGATTGAGATATATATGACTCAATCTAGATTTATGTTTTTAATTTGTAGCAATGATGTTTTCTTGGAAAATCAATTGTGCAAAAACCTTTCTAGGTTTTGACACTTTTTAAAATTTGCAGATCATGTTTATGAGAGTTCTAGCAATGATGGTAATTGATGATTTTTCATCATTGACCTATGGTGATAAAAGACAAGTAAGATGAAACTATGGTTGGTAATAACAAATTTTTAAATGACTTTAAAATCGAGAATATAAGAGGTAACCATTTACAATCTCTTAAAGGCAGATTTAATGTCACTAACTCACACCCTAATAAAAAAAAATATCCTTAAACAAAGTAACATTGGCTTTCATTATCTTTAAAACTTCATGTTTTAGTGTATACGACATAAGTGGAAATAAAATATTATTTGGGCCCCATAAGAAAATAATAAAATACAAAAATATCTTACTCTCAAACTTCATTCTATCGAAACCTATAGAATATTATTTTGCCTACATATACCCTTACTTCTCAATTTCGATATCATCGCTAGATCCCCAATCTCAAAGTTTATTTCTTGTTTGTAATTTCTTTTTTTCAAAAATACCATAGCAATTGATTGCATCTTTTGTGAGTCGAGATTTATGTTTGCAATAAGAAAAAAGACGAATGCCTCATTATAAGCATGATTACAAGGTAACAATCTATTCCTTCCATTGTTTTCTATTGATTTTTATGAAAAATGATCATAGTTTTGAAAAAGAAGTTAATCGTGTGTCGTTCTATTCATTGTTAGTTGATTGAAATATATATGACTTACTCTAAATCTGTATGTTAGAAGTTGTTAATTTGTAGCAATGATGTATTCTTGTGAAATCAATTGTGCATAAACTTGTCTAGGTTTTGGCATCTTTCAAATTTATAGTTCACTTTATTGAAAATTGTGGCAATGATGGTAGTTAATGATTTTCTTAATTGACTTGTGGTGATAAAAGACAATTAAGTTGAAAATAGGGTTACTAATAACATAATATTTTCAAATGACTTGAAAATTGACAATATTACAATCAAAGACTCAAATCTCAAGGTAGGTGGGTGGTTCATGCCACTACGATGTCGAATCACCCAGAATTGAATTCGTGGCAATTTGCAGTATAGTGATCCCCAAGTCGTATTCACTCAAGGAGCCTCACTCCTAAACACTAATTAATCATTCTAAACACCCAAACACTAATGAAAAGTACATAAACGGGGGGGGGTTTGTTGGCAGTACTAATAAAAACAGAATATAACAGCAACCAAATAACCACAACAGCAACAGCAGCGAAATTTGCAAGGTGTTGACAGTAAAGAGACTATGTAATCAGCCACTAGGATTCATGGGAGTGCAACTATCATTACCTAACTCATTGATTCAGTTTTGTTCTCATTCCATTGTTTGGTTCTTTATGAAAATGGTTCTAGAATAACATCTAGAATTTAATGCTACTAATTACAGTCAAAAACATCTCTCTACTATAACCAGATGCATTCAGTGGAAAATCTCAACCAAACCAAGTTAAATATATCATCTAACTAGTCATTTCGCCTCCCTCACTTTCCTAATCAGTCAAGCAAGGTTATATCTTATATATATAAGTCAGTTTATGTTACTTCTCAAGCTCTAATCAGAATCTGACAGCAACATAAACATAACAGCAAAACAGAAACGAAATAAGATGAAAATGGAGAATAAAACACTTAGCTTGCATTCTTAGTTCAAGCTACAACATCCTAGTGGTCCAGTGACTGATTACAATGAAGACTTAGCCCTCCATGAGAGCAAAACAGTAAATGACAGAAGAGAAAACAGAGAGGGAAAAAGAGCTACGAAATTCCTCAGTTTTAGAAAATAAAAGTATCCTCTGATTTTTAAAACTGATGCCCTCAATGCCTTAGAATATTCTACCCTAGATGCCTCATTGGATGCCTCCTTGGTGCTTCTTCCATGATGTGGGCAGCAAGACAACAGCAGAAAAGTGGCAACAGCAGCAGACAAGTTACTCCACTCCTTTGCTGTTTCTGTCTATGATTGATTGCTGCAGAAGGCCCATGCTGTCAAAGCAGAAACCACATTCCCCTTTGCTGTAAAGTGTAGAACAGTGGGGACCAGAAATCCAGTCAGCCTTAGTCAACCAGTCAATGCCCAGTCAGCATGTCCAGGTGGCCTCCAAGTAAGCAAAACGTCTATGTCAGCAATTTTTCTCTCAAATAATTAGATCTGAAATTAAGCACATGAATTAATTGGGATAAAATTATGAATTTGAATCATATAAATTCTATAATTAATTCTCATCCAATAAATTCAAAATATAATAAAATAGGAGAGTTGGCAACATTGAAATAGCAATATGACTAAGATAGGGACTAAATAGTATATGAAAATGCTTGATATCAAATCCCCCACACTTAGCCTTTTGCACTCCTGGGCAAAATAATATTCAGAACACCAAAAGACACCAAATAAAAAGCGTGGAAAGCATGCTAGAATGAAATAGTTAAAATTTTGAAAAGATTTAGCACTTGAAGAAAATTATTCTTAAATTTCTAAGATTCCAAGCATCATGGCAATTTAATTTGATATGAATGAATTCAAGTGTCTAGGAATGTGTTTACTCTCTATTCTCTCAAGTGTCTAGGGTAAATCACTCGAAATTCAACTTATCACGGAATTCACTACCATAAGCTTGTCAAGAATCTAAATCTCCACTACTCGAATCACATACATGCTTGAATTATTAGGACTTTGGAAGGGTGTAAGGTTGGGTGAAGGAATGATTGGGAGGTAGAAAGAAATACACAAAACAAAGTTTAACAAGAACTTAAAGAAACGAAGAGCATCAATCAATAAGGTTACAAGAGATTGAACTTTGAAATTTGGGCACAACAATGCTACTTTTCTTTTCTCCTTCTTGCTCTTTTGTTTTTTTTTTTTGATCTCCATATGGTATATATATATATATATTTTTTTTTCATGAAGAGTTGCCAAATTTTTTTTTTTGAGTAACAAAACTGAAATTCAAAACAACCCACAAATCCTTCTTTTTGCACATGCTCAATTCAATATATTTTCAAAAGAAAGAGGTTTTTAAAGCTCTTCAAATCTTAAGTTTGGGGAAAAGAAATGATTTGTTTTAAAGTGGGAGAGAGCTAGAAAACACAAGAAAGAAAGGTGGAAGTAAGGTACAAAGTGGCACACAATGGAAACAACACATAGGATGGCTATTTGGCTAGAATGGTTACAAGAAACAAATGCCTAAATCATTTCCAAGCATGTACATGTAATGTAGCCTTAACAAAGATTCAAGACAAATTCTGGAGTAAAAAATCATGATAGGGAATACACACAGCAAGAAAGAATATTATTTTGCAGTGAAGGCTCAAATTCTCACGGTTTAAAGACTATTACTAAAAATTCATTAAAACAACGTCATTGCCATTTTACTTGAGTTCCTTAGAAAAAGAAGACTGAATTCTTTTCATGCTAAGTCAATTCACAACTTAGCTATTTCACCATGCATGCTTTCACACAAAAACTTAATCAATTTTTCAAAAATAGAGTATCAAATTCGGACAGAGCAGAACAGCAAAATTCTGCACTGCAGAAATTCTGACAACTCAGCTTTACTGACACAAAACTACACCAAAACAAATGTGAAAGACACCAAATAAAATTCTACAACTAGAAGACATATAAAGGTTTAAAAACATGTAAAGAAACTAGCAAAATTCATAGCCAATCAGTACAGAAAATTCATGCAAGACAGCTCAAAAATTCTGGACAGAAACAGAGAAAACATAGGAGACAGCAGAAAAATTTTTTTTTTTTTAAAATCAGCTCCAATTAAATTCTCTCCCCCCAGACTTAAACATTACATTGTCCTCAATGCAAATTATTACCAAACATCAAATAAAATGAAGAGGACATAAATTAAAAAGGAGGGAAAGAGTACAGCCTTATCATGGAGCCGGAACATTGTAGAGTTGGATTTCCTCTACAGTTTCTTCTTTGAAGCCCTCGTAGAACTTCTTCAACCTTTGCCCATTTGCCATGAACTACTTGTTGGTGGCCTCATTTTGAATTTCTATTGCACCAAAAGGAAAGACATTAGTAATAACAAAAGGTCCAATCCATCTAGAGCGAAGCTTACCGGGCATTAGCTTGAGGCGAGAATTATAGAGAAGGATTTTTTCTCCTACTTGGAATTCTTTTTTCTCAATTTTTTGATCATGTAAAGCTTTTATAGATGCGCACATTCTCATAAGCCGCTAGCCTTAGTTCTTCCAGTTCTTGAAGTTGCAACTTTCTTTCTTTACCGGCTAGGGTCATGTCCATATTGCATTGTTTAACGGCCCAATATGCCTTGTGTGCAATCTCCACCGGCAAGTGACATGCTTTACCAAATACCAAGCGGTATGGAGACATGCCGATGGGAGTCTTGAAAGCAGTTCTATAGGCCCAAAGCGCATCGTCAAGCCTCTTACTCCAATCTTTTCTGTTGGGTTGCACAGTTTTCTCTAATATTTGCTTTATCTCTCGGTTGGAGACTTCTGCTTGCCCATTGGTTTGGGGTGGTAAGGTGTAGAGGTTTTGTGCACCACTCCATATTTCTGTAATAGCCCTTGCATGTTTCTATTGCAAAAGTGTGATCCTTGATCACTGATTATGGCCTTGGGGATACCGAATCTGCAAAAAATATGTGAACGAATAAAGTCTACAACAATAATAGAATCATCAGTTCGAGTGGCTTTTGCCTCCACCCACTTCGACACATAATCCACAGCAACCAAGATATACATAAAGCCAAAAGAAATAGGAAAAGGACCCATGAAATCTATACCCCAAACATCAAAGATATCACAAAAGAGGAGAGGTTGTTGAGGCATTTCATTTCTTCTAGACACATTTCCAGTTCTTTGACACCTAGAACAGTTCTTGCAAAAATCATAGGCATCCCTAAACAAAGTAGGCCAATATAAACCAGAATCTAACACTTTTCTAGCTATTCTTTAGGGACCAAAATGTCTACCACATGCAAGAGTATGACAAAAATTCAGCACAGATGCAAATTCATGATTTGGAATACATCTCCTAACAATTTGGTCACTACAAATCTTTCATAAATAAGGGTCATCCCACACATAGTACCTAGCCTCGCTTCTTAATTTGTTCAACTGATGTTTATTTTAGTATGCAGGCAATTCAGATGCAACAAGATAATTCACTAAATCAGCATACCAAGGCTCACTAATACCATGCAAAAGGAGGAAACACTCATCTGGAAAATTGTCTCTTACAAGGAGATGTTCCAATGGAAGATCAGAAAGCCTACTCAAATGATCGGCTACTACATTCTCTGCTCCACTCTTATCCTTGATTTCCACATCAAATTCTTGGAGGAGTAGCATCCATCTAAGCAATCTTGGCTTTGCATCCGGTTTCTTCAACAAATATTTTAGTGCTGCATGGTCAGAAAACACAATTACTTTGGAGGCAAGCAAATATGATCTAAATTTTTCTAAAGCAAAAACAATTGCTAAAAACTCCTTCTCCGTGGTTGTGTAATTTGATTGAGCTGAATCAAGGGTGTGGTATACATAGGCTATGACATGCAACTTTCTCTCTACTCTTTATGAAAGTACTGCTCCCACAGCAAAATTTGAGGCATCACACATGAGCTCAAAGGGAAGCTCCCACAGTGGAGGTTGGATGATAGGAGGGGAGGTAAGTTGCTTCTTCAACTCATAAAAAGCTGACCTGCAAGCATCATTAAAAATGAAATCAGTTTCTTTTTGGAGGAGTTTAGATAGGGGTAGAGCGATCTTACTAAAGTCCTTGATGAATCTTCTATAAAATCCTGCATGGCCAAGAAAAGAGCGAACTTCCTGCACAGAAGCGGGGTAAGGCAAAGAGGATATAACATCAACTTTAGCTTTATCTACTTCTATGCCATGTGATGACACTATATGGCCTAGGACTATCCCTTGCTCTACCATGAAATGGCATTTCTCATAATTCAAAACCAAATTCTTTTCTATACATCTATCAAGTACTCTCTCCAAATTTTTCAAGCATGCATCAAATGAGTCTCCATAAACAGAAAAATCATCCATGAACACTTCCATGCAATCTTCTAACAAGTCAGAAAATATACTTATCATGCATCTCTGAAAAGTGACAGGTGCATTGCAGAGACCAAAAGGCATGCGTCTATATGCAAAAGTACCAAAGGGACAGGTGAAGGTAGTCTTCTCCTGATCTTCGGGTGCAATGTGAATTTGAAAATATCAAGAAAAACCATCAAGAAAACAGTAGTGAGACTTTCCATAAATAGAATTAAGTAATGTAATTAGTTGTATAGTAATTAGTAGATAATGCAAGGTTAATTAAAAAGAAATAGATAAGTATCCAACTAACTAAGTCTAAAACATTTAAAATTAAGGATAGATATCCAAATGAGAAAATTAGTAATACCTTTAAATCTGAACTAGAATTATTATTTGGGTTGGATTTGATTAGGATCTCGGATATCAATTATATTTTGAATTAAAAAAAAACAAACTATTATGTCTTAACATGTTAAGGGATAATTATAAGTAATAATAATTATAAACGAATAATTTGAAAATATGCCATTCAAATCACTTTAAAACTTAGATTATATTCACCTAATCCCTCATTCATAAAGCTCTAGCACATACACACGTTGTTCATAAAGCTTCACAACTCCCAACACCTACATCAATTCTCTCCTCGCCGTCAAGCACTCACCTACCTCAATCCTAAAACTCCAATTTCCACCCTCAATCATGTAACTCATGCCTCACCATCCCTCTATGCACTAATCGCACACACATACACCGCAAACACACATGTACATCAAGACACTCTCTTGGCCACATGTTTATTCCAAGCACACGATTCACAATTTACAAACTTTTACAAACTTCTAAGGGAAGCTACCCACCAAGGACTCCTAAGGCTAACAAGGTTAGTACAATCTTTCATGGTGAGTTTGAAAGTTTAAGGCAAGTAAGAACATAATTTCTAACTCAAGATTCTCTACTCCTCTTTTTGAAATTATACAAATATCATAGCACACATTTTCTTTTCACATCAAGGAGATTTTGATCAGTTTGATCAGTAGGATTTGTTGGAATCTAGATGAGTGAACCAACCCTTCTTTAATATTATCTTAAGTGTTAAAGTGATAAGGTATAAAGATAGGTAATAGTCATGGTGGGAAACAGGGAATCTAGATAAGGGATTCGAGTTAGGGAAAACTTGAGAGTTTTGTATAATTCATATATTAATAAAATTGCTAACGAAATACGTTAGGGAGAAAGAATGAATAAATGATATATGCGAATATTGAGATTGATATAACTAAAATTATCTTGTGGAAATATGATTGACAACTATTATTTTGTTATTGTGGTTTAGTTGAAACCTTGTTTGTGTTTGGGTGGGATAGTAACCTCTCTCATTTCAAGCGAAAAATCTAGGTAATAGGATGACTTGACCTCTAAGAGTAGAGACAACGATTCCCTCAGTAGGAAGATGAGCCTGGATTTAATCCATAAGGTGCCCTAACCATTACTGATAAGATTGTGCATCATAGTGGGTTTTGATGAAATTGATTGAGTGGGCCTACGGGTGCTCCCCGGTGTTTTTGCCATTGATGAGTACTAGTTCCCTTTGGTTATAATTGTTTGATTGAATTACAAACTCTATAGTACGTATCTTTTCTTATGATTTGTGATTTTTGCCTATACTTTTATTTTATTGCTTTTGCATAGAGGATTTTATTAGGGCTGGGATTGGCTCGCTCACTGTGATAATTATCTCACACTCGTTAGTTTATTTGGTTTTTTTTTCTTTTAGATCAAGTAGAAGAAGAGGAATTTCTGCAAGAGGACTAGGTTCGCCGTTGGAATATCCCATTGTTGGGTGGGTTCTGAGTCGTTGATATTTATTTTATTAAGTTTAGGAAGCTCTGTGGTCAACTATGACATCTAGGGGGTCTGGGGTGAATCAATTATTTTATTGGACAATGTGTTTTATTTAGACTGGTTAATTATAAGAATTTTTTTATTTATTTTGTTATGAATTGAATTTCTATTAGAGTGAGATAATACACTATTTGAATATTAGTGCATTCATAATTTTCTTTTTAAATTCAAATATTATTTCTTTAAAATTATGGGAGATTGCAAGGAATTCGAGTAAGTTGTCCTCTTCTCTTGCATGTATATATAGTATACAATCGCAATAATTTATTTTATTTACTTTATAAATTAATATTCATTTTAACTAATATTTGGTAGTTACTTATATTTATTTTAATTAATATTCATATTTATTTTAATTAATTATAAATAAATATTAATAACTATGTAAATTAATTAATATTCATTTATATTTAAGTAGTCTTTATTTTATTATACATATATTCACATATATATATATATATATATATATATATATATATATATATATATTTCAAAGAGTTGTCTTAAAATCTAGACGGTTATGACTATTTAAATTATTAAAAAATAAGGTTGTCTTGTTTGCTTGATTTGGTTTATTTGTTTGTTAAATTCTAAATAATTATGAAAGTTATGTTATTTAATAATAAGAAAAAGAATGATGAATGTTATAAACACTCATAAATAAACAAAAAGGAGAAGAAAATGAGATGTTAGTTAGGCTTACGGTGACACGAGATTTGTGTCAGCGTGCCACTCACGTGCCTAGAATTTGGGTCGTAAAATATGCAGTACCTTTCAAATGATCAATTGTTTTGGAAGTGTGAGGCTCAACTTGTAGTCTTCGGATCCACCTACATAATTTTGATCCAGAAAATTTTTAGTCCTCATTTCCACTATTCCTAATCAAAATTCATGATGTTCTTTATTAGCTAGGTTTTTGTTGAGGTTTGGGAAATCAAGGTTAGCATGAACTTCATTCCAAATAGAAGGCATTGATTGATCCATGCCTTCATGGTGTAGTGCCATGCTCATTAAGATTTCAAATACAGGCTGGGGCACCGGAATCCCAGTTGTGGTAGGATTGATCGATTCATTAACGAGGTTGAGCATCGAGGGTCTCTAGGCTTGTCACGCAATGTATTGGTCATGTTGAAGATTTCACAATCAACTGCTACAATGTGCTCATTGTAACGTCCTAAATTTTTTTTTATTAATACCTAATTTGAATTCTAACTTGATTATGTAAATCTCAAGTAATTGAACCTTATGATTATTCACAAAAAACCATAAAAGTTTAAGTAAGATTTCATATTCAACATATTTCACATCTAAAATACACATAAAGTATTTTTACAATTTATGCTAGAATAATCTAACTTTTCTAGCAATATTGTTCCCTTACAATCAAACTTTTTAGTACAAAATTATTGTTAAAATTTTTAATACATGTAGAACTTGTTCATCTTACAGCCTACTCCATCTTTAAAGCCTTTCCTTAAGATCAACCCCTAAAATAGTTAGTTTGGAAAACACAAAAAGTAAGATAACGATATCTTAGTAGCTCACATGCTTTACAAAATATTGAAAGGAACCATTTTAGTCATAAAAGCATAATGAATTCAATAACCCATCCATGAATATATAGGCAAATGTAAATCATTGTCACATATCAAGCAATTCACTTCAATTCACATTGCAGAGTATAAAGTTATGACCGCAATTTCTAGGTCTCAAGTACTTGTGCTTTGTTCACTAATTTTGGAACACATGTGTATTCGGTTCACTACTTTGGAAACCACTTAACCCTCTATTCTCTATTTTGGGAACAGAGTCTCATTGTCATATATAATGCACACATGCTCATGGAAGATCATAAAATACATAGAGAGATCTTTCAATAAGAAAATTTTGGGAAATACTTGCTTTTATGGAGCTTGATTTGATCTTAAGGCCACCTTTGTTTCCTTTGCTTTGACAATCATTCATAGGTTCTAGTAAGATTAAGTAAAATTCACATAGTTTATTAAGAATCCTTATGTAATACCTGTAGTTTATTAAGAATCCTTATATATTACCCGCCAATTTTGGAATCACATAATTACCGGTATTACGGTTGTTGTAATGACAATTTTCATTATTTTAATGGAATTATTTGGTTAATTTTAATTTCTATATTTAATTTTTTTCTTTTTGAATATTATTTATAGAAGTGGAGATAAATAATTGGACTGGATATTTTGTTACGAATGATATTTGTAAGAGTTGAGGAAAGACAAGAGGAAGAAGAAATTTTATGGAGATAGAATTGAGAGACAAGGAACAGAAATAGAGTAATCATGAGGCATAGAGGAGGTCGAGTACCTATGAGGTCCAAAGAGGGACTAAAGTGAATGAGGAACTAGGTGGCACTTAGGATATAGAAAATACCCAATTTGGAGAAATTATGAATTTGCCACTATCAAGGTTAACCAAGAGGTACCTAGGGGCAATGTAGTAATTTCACCCTAGGCAGATATATATAGGTGGCCTAATGCCTTTTTTCTCATTTCTCACTTTCCTCACTCTTTCCCCACTCTCTCTTCTCTCTTTCTCTCTAACTTTTCTACCCAAATCTTCAAAGAGCTTAGGAGAACCTTTATCAGGTGGTGGGGTAAGGCATTAGAGGCCAAACAACCTAGGGAAAGTAAGGAATCGAGGTAGGGATTCCAATTTCCTGAATTTTTTCTCTATTTTCTAGTTTTAAGGGTATATAGGGTAAAATTGAGATTACGGCTTCGTTTCTCAGTAAAAAATGGGGATTTTGGTGTCTAAATACCCCTTAGACATCAATGATGAGATTCTATGGAAGAAATCAGGGAAAACAGCGAAGATTTGGCCAGATTTGAGCCAAATCAGTGAAGAAATTGCGAAGTGGGAGTTGTGGCACTTCAGGCACCACCCTTGAGTGAAAATGAAGGGTCTTGGTGCCTTAGCACCTCAGGCACCAAGCCCTTGAATTTGGACAAAAACTTTGGCGTCTGGGCACCACGTGGGGTGCCTCAAGCGCCAGCCATACTGATGGTTATTTAGTCCATTTTCAAATGGCTATAACTCATTTATCCGGACTCTGTTTTTAGAAAACTTTATATCTTTGGAAAGCTCTTTGAGTCTAGTTTCCACTTGTATAAGATTTATTTAAAATCTCCTTATCAATTAAGATTTATGACCAAAAGAATGACCAAAGGTAGGGGTTAATGGTAAGGATTTTCCTTGTTTTATTTAGTTATTGATTTGGGTTGATTCTGGGTGACTTGGGAGCTTCTTTGGTTTTGTCTCTTGGAACTTTTTGAGCAGTAAAACTTATCGGCATCGAGGTGAGTGCATGACCTTGCCATTTAAGTTTTATTAAATTATTTGGCCAAGTCAATATTAGTCTCATTCACACCATAGTTAAAAATAAATTAAGGAAATTCCATAGCTATTGGTAATAACTAGATTAAAGAATTTCTTTGATTGGTTGTGGGAGTTATTTTATGGAATTGGGGGTTTTATGTTTAATTGTACTTAAAGTAGTGAGTTGATGTGGTATGTGCTATGAAATATTTATGTGCAAAATGCACTGCATATCATCATTTACATATTTATATTATGAGAAGTGGAAAGTGAGGAAATGGAGTGAGAAACTACCCATTGTGTAATACTGCTAAGTGGTGTCAAAGGGTATACATACGTATTGAGGCTAGTCTTCAATGTGGTGTGCGAAAGAGTGAGATAAACATTGCATATTGTATTTTTCCACATCACAGAGGGAACATGAACCTCTGAATAAACCCATTGAGGGTTGGTCTTCAATGTGGCAAGTGTGGAAAGGATTTGGAAAATTCATCATACATCATGCATTGCATAATGCATTTTGGAGTGAATGTTTACTTGTGCTTTTATGTATTTGAGAATTGTTTTACGGATTGGTTTGTAAGATTGTAGACTCGCATTGAATCGTAGGTCTTGGTGCGTGGTAAGGTACATGATATATATATATATATATAGTATATTTCATACTAGTTTGTGCTAGAGGTATTTATTCTGATTATGGTAGTGATGCTGGTATTTGTACTTGTGCTATGCTTTTGTTGCACAGTCATTTACTAACTGAGTTTTCATAAACTCACACTCTCTATTATTGTTTTCAGATTTAGCAACTGAGAAGGATGGGAAATCGCTGGAGTTTAGCAGCTTGGAGACATACTCCATTTAGTCGAAGGGTCTTAAATGAACCAATTAGAAATGTTTTATAATTCTATAAGCCACCTAATTCCTGCGATGTTTTAGGGATTTTATTTATTTGGCTGTAATTTGCTTTGCAAATCATGAAATTTACAATTTGCATAATTGTGGATATTAAGGCTGTTTAGGAAAGGTAAACCCTATAATATATGTATATTCATATGCCCATTTTCCAGGTCGTTACACTTTATTGTAGGAAAAGGCTACGGATTGGGGACCTCTCCTTAGAGACATCAAAAGAAAACTCTCCTTAGCTCCCCAATGGGGCCCATAGCCATCCAAGGGCTATGGGGGCTAATGATGGGACATCTCTAAGGTGAGGCTCTCAATCCTAAAAATACTACCTTGACTCCCTAAGTTATATCCTAGTTCTTCCATTCTCTATCTCTTTTTATTTTTTAAAGTTTTATTACTGGGTTCATTCCTTGGTTTGATTGTATATATAGCCCAAATTAAATAAATATAAATTATTTTTATATAAATAATTTCATTTTATTAAATAAACATATAGATATACAATTAATTTCATTGAATAGACATATATATATATATATATATATATTCATATAACTTATAGAATTAATATATATATTAGATCAATATATATATATATATTCCATAAATAGATAGATAAAAGTAACATGAATATGTAAATATTAGAAGCATTGCATAAATATAAATAAGTTAGATTGCGGGAATTGTAAATGTTAGATTGCTAGAATTTAAATGACATAAAAATAAATAAACCATCCATGTAGGAGACAAAGTCTTCAAGTAGGAGGAATAAAAATAAATAAATGTTAGTAGCATAAATAAATAAATATTAGAATAATATGTATAATATATATGATATATATATATAATATTTACTAATAAATAATATATATAAATAATATGGATATACATATATATATATATATATATATATGAATAATAATATTATACATAATATAGCTATATTTAATATGTATATTTGTAATATTATTAGATAATTTAGTTAAGTTTAGATAATCGTTTAACTCAAAATAAATTATTTTCCACTTAGGTCCTTGGCTAAAATTTTCAGTATTCCTTTTGCTTGATTTAAGCTTATATTTCACTTCATCTAGGTCCCTAGATTAAGAATATATGTTGTTTCAAAATTAAATCAACTTATGTAAACTTTTGAGTTTATTCAGTTTAGTTTTTGTCATGCATATAGCATGTCCAACTTTCGGTTTTGCTTTCCAAACCAACCTAGAACTTCACCTTAGATGCTTTTAGGGCATGTTTGATCATTTCCAGGTATAAACGAAGCAAAAGAGAGACTTTTTAAGATTGAAAATCTAAGTCCTAAAACTTACCCAAAGTTCACGCCGTTCTTGAGTGTTTTCTACTAGTTTTTCTTCTGGTTTTGACTCCCTAATTACTGCTACTACTTCCTCAATACTTCTGTGAGTTAGTCACACAAGTAGATCCTCAAAACACCCAAAAAATTCAAGTTTGAAATTGTTCTCTCTCTCTCTCTCTCTCTCTCTCTCTCTCTCTCTCGTCAAGACTCTGTTTTTGCTTAGAAAAACAAATTATGAATTTGTTCTCTCTCGGTTTTAATAGTGCAGAAAAGGGAAGGGAAGTCTTGCTATTTATAGGCAAAATGGAGTTAAGGGACTTGCTACCAGATGCCCAACATTAAATATTTCAACTACTTCTGTTGATTTTTAAAGGAGAAAGTCATTATGATTAAAAGTGGGAAGACAAAAATGGAGCTTCAACATGCCAGTGATTCTTCATGTATTAGTTGATGATAGTGGCTTCTTATGTGTCAAATACCATGTGGCAAAAAGGTTGGATAAGATTAAAATAGGTACCTTCTTAAATTTCTAAGTTTTCAAATAGGTCCCTATAGAAATAGGTGATATTTCTAATTTTTCAAAAATTATTTCTAACATTTTATTCTTTCAACATGATCCTTCAAAATATTAAATTATCTAATAGGAAAAAAAATATATATATATATCGAACTATTTTCTCTTTTAAATTCCTAATTCTTTAGGAATTTTTAATAAAATTTTCTTAAGCCTAATTTATTAAATATTAAGGAGACATTAAATTTTTGGGGAACCATATTTGCTGCCTTTAAAGGCAGCGTGCCTTTCCTTTTAGCAGCAGAAAAAACTGTTGGTGAAAGTATTAAATACTTTAATACTTGAAGTTTGGTCTACCATTTCTAGTCCTCTCAATGTTCTATCCCCTAGTTCAACCCAACAGATAGGAGACCAACATTTCCTTTCATACAAAAATTCGTACGGAGCCATTTGAATGCTAGAATGGAAACTATTGTTATAGGCAAATTCTGTTAATGGCAGGTACCTATCCTAATTCCCCTTAAACTCAAGCACACATGCCCTTCTCTAAGGTCTAATTTATACTCTTTGTTTGACCATCTGTTTCAGGATGATAAGCAGTGCTAAACTTCAATTTTGTACCCATGGCTTCTTACAAAGATGTCCAAAAACTATAGGTGAACCTTGGGTCTCTATTAGATAAGATATCACATGGAACACCATGCAATCTTACTATTTCCTTTATGTACAATTGGGCATCTTGGTTCAGGGTAAAGGTATTATTGACTGCTAAGAAATGAGCAGACTTTGTCAGTCTATTCACTACTACCCAAATGGCATCATGACTTGAAAAAGTTCTAGGTAGCCCTACAATGAAATCTATGGACATGCTGTCCCATTTTCATTTTGGGATCTCTAGAGATTGTAACAAACCTCCTGGCTTTTTGTGTTCAATTTTTACTTTATGACAGGTTATATATTTGTTAACAATTTGTGTTACATCTCTTTTCATTCCTGGCCACCAAAAATTTCTTTTGAGGTCCTGATTCATCTTGGTTATTCCTGGATAGATGGTATACCTACTTTGGTGTGCTTCCCTCAAAATTTTTTCCCCAAGGTTTTCTTGATTAGGGATATACACTCTATCTCTGAATTTCAATAACCTTTTCTCAGTGAATTTAAAATCTTTAGCTTTACCTAAGGCCGTTAATTCTTCTACTTCTTTAATGTATGGGTCTTAGGTAGAGCTTCCAAAATTAAATCCTCAAGTTCATTCTTAATTGTTAGGGAACTTATCTTCAAACTCATAGAGTTAACAGACACTTTGAGACTCATATCCCTAAATTTTGCTAAAAGTTGTTCTTCCCTAAGCATCATAATAGCCATTGAACGGATTTTCTACTTAAAGCATTGGCTACTACATTGACTTTACTTGGGTGGTACTTAAGAGTGAAGTCATAGTCTTTCAAAAATTCAATCCGTCTTCTTTATCTCATGTTGAGTTCTTTTTGGTCAAAAAGATATTTAAGGCTCTTGCAATCTAAAAAGATTTCAAGATTTGCACCATACAGATAATGTCTCCAAATTTTTAGGGTAAAGACTATGGCTTCAAGTTCTAGATCATGAGAAGGGTAGTTTTGTTCATGAGTTCTCAAGTGTCTAGATGCATATGTCATTACTCTTCCTAGTTGCATTAACACACAACCTAAACTTTGAGAGATGCATGTGTATAAACCACAAAATACTGCTAAGGATTGGGTATAGTTAACATTAAGGTTGATGTTAATCTAACCTTTAACTCTTGAAAACTATCTTCACATTTACTATCCCAGGTGAAAGGCTAATTCTTCCTAGTTATTTTGGTTAATGGTATGGCTATTTGTGAAAACCCCTTGATGAATTTTCTGTAGTAACTAGTAAACCTAGGAAACTCCTAACTTCAGTTATAATTTTAGGTCTTTCCCAGTGCAAGACAACTTTTACTTTGCTTGGATCGACAAGTATTCCTTATCCAGAAACCACATGTCCTGAGAATTTTATTTCATTCAACCAAAACTCACATTTACTAAGTTTGGCATACAATTTCTTTTATTTTAAAACTTGAAGTACAATTCTTAGATGTTCCTCATGTTCTTCTAGAGTTTTAAGATAAATTAAGATATCATCAATAAAAACAACTACAAATTGATCTAGGTAATCAAAGCACAATCTTAGATTTGCATCCTTCTTTTTAACAAACAAAACTAGGGCTCCCCATGGTGAAACACCAGGTCTAATGAAACCTTTTTCCAATAGTTCTTCTATATGTTTCTTAAGTTCTACTAATTCAGGTAAGGCCATCCTATAGGGAGTTATTGATATCGGTCCAGAACCAGGTACCAAATCTATAGCCAATTCTACTTCTCTTTCTAGATGTAAACCACTTACATCTCTAGGGAATACATCAGGAAATTCTTTTACAACTGAAATTTTATTTATTCCCTATTCAACTTCAACTTTTGTAGAGAAAAGAATTAGATACCCTTGGCAACCTTTTCTTAAATATTTTACAGCTTTGGTAGCAGACAAAAAAATTGACTTAATCTTAGATTCTAAGGATGCAATATAAATATGTAGAGATATCATTTTTCGAGAATAATCAAGCAGTGCATCATTCACAGACAACCAATCCATACCAATGATGACATCAAAGTCATGCATAGTAATACAAATTAAGTCCAGAGTGGTCATTCTGTTTTCAAGTTAAACAATGCAATTTGATCAAACTTGGGAAATGTAAACTTAGTTACTAGTGGGAGTGTCAACAAATAAATCATAGGGAAATGTACTCATTTTTAATCCCAGATTCTTAACACATGCATATGATATAAAAGAATGTATTGTTCCAAAATCAAATAGAGCATTTACAGGAGTATTATAGATCGAAATTGTACCTTGAATCAGGTAAGCTGACTTTTTCACCTCTTGGCCGGTTAAAGCAAATATCCTTCCTTTGAGCTTATGGTTTGGTATTGAGGCCAAAAACCATTGGAACCTGACAATTCCTTGTTATATGTCCCAGTTTGCCATATTGGTAACATCTAAACTGGCTAGACATTGGCCACCATGATTTTTCCCATATTGAGCACAAGGAGTCCTACTCTGAGGGTTAGGGTTTTCAAACAATTTACTCTCATAGGTAGACTTTGACTTTTTCTTCCATGGACCTCTTTTAGAATTTGATCTCCTTGAGCTAGATTCTTTCTTCCTTCTCTCGCTCATCTCCCTCTCTAGATTAGTCTCGTGAATACTCTTTTCGGCTAATCTACATTTTCTTACAAGTTGAGAGTAATTGCTTATTTCATGGGTCACCACTCGGTCCCTTATCTCAGCCCTAACCCCCTTTTTAAATGACTAGCCTTCTCATGAGTGTTCTTGAAGAAAGAACAAAATTTTGACAACTCACTAAATTTTGCCTCATATTTTGTTATCGTCATTTTCCCTTACCTAATTTGAATGAATTTTATTTCTTTGTCCTTTCTTATACTAACAGGGAAATATCTATCAAAGAAGGTGCTTTGAAAAACCTCCCATATGATCTCTACTTCTTTAGACTCAAACAATATCTGGACTCCTTGCTACCATGTTAAACCTCATCTTCTAACTTAAACACTACTAAGGCTATTTTTTGTTTCAAACTATATTCAATCACCCCAAATGTTTTCTCAATTTTTTCCATCCAATTATGGGCTATGTTTGAATAAGAAGATCCCTTAAAAGTATGAGGGTTATACTTCTTGAATTCTCCTAACACTTGGTTGATTGAGTTTCTAGATTTTCCTTCATTTCTTCTTCCATTACTTTTTAACTCAGCTGTCAGTAGCCTTAGAAATTCTGTAGTGCCTGCCGGGTTGCCATCCAGTTGATCTACTTTAACCATTAAATGTTCTAAGATCTCACTGCAGGTTCTTCTTGTGTAGCTTTTAGAACACATACACTTATTATGCTATTCAAAGGAATCATTACCAATATAGACATTATACGAATTAGGAACTAACTATCATTATTCTACCCACAAAGTGTCTCAAATCTTATTCTTCTTATACCAAATTATAACGCCCTATTTTTTTCTTTTTACTTGTGTTTGGATGATTAAAACCTAATTTGAATTCTAACCTGATTATGTAAATCTCTAATTTGAACTTTATGATTATTCACAAAAAACCATAAAAGTTTAAGTAAGATTTCATGTTCAACATAATTCAAATCTAAAATACATATAAAGTATTTTTACAATTTATGCTAGAATAACTTTTCTAGCGATATTGTTCCCTTACAAGCAAAGTTTTTAGTACAAAATTATTGTCAAAATCTTTAATACATTCAGAACTTGTTCATCTTACCTCTTATTCCATCTTTAAAGCTTTTCCTTAAGATCAACCCCTGAAATAGTTAGTTTGGAAAACACAAAAAGTGAGATAAAGATATCTCAGTAGCTAGCATGCTTTACAAAACAGTGAAAGGAACCATTTAAGTCATATAAGCATAATGAATTCAATAACTCATCCATGAATATATAGGCAAATGTAAATCATCATCACACATTGTTGGCAATTTGGCAAGCGTACCAGTCGCACAAGTAATATAGTGAAAAATTGAGGAAGAATATCATTCCCACAAGGACTAACTCGCTAATTGCTCAAGAAATTTAATTGTGTGAGTTACACAATTGAACTTGGATTAAAGGTAGCTCTATTTAAAGAACTGAAAAGGAAATTAAAGCAATAAAAAAAATAACGCAATTAGACAACAACAAACAAAAGATTCTATTAAATTAACCTAATAAAAAGCCTAGAGTCACTAATCTCTCTCTTCGGTCCTAGAAATTGCACACCTCTCTCACACACTTACAATTCTATCAAAAGCATATGTTAACTGTAGGTTACTCTATTAACCTAAAAGAATTCTTTCGAATCTCAATTAAGATACTTAACGCCTACTTAATCCCTTAAATGAGTTAAGTCTATATGAACTAACCTAGCTTTGATTAAACGAGATTAACTAAAATTCCTATTAACTAACAAGCAGAAACTCTTAAGGTTCATGTACTCATCCCTTCTATTCAGTGTTCTACTCTTACCTCCCTTTCCTAAGATTGGTAAAAGCAACAAGAAAATTATAGAATGATCAAATCCATAACAAGCACTAATAAAATGAATAAAAATACATATATTAAATGAATCAAAGTTGTAAATACATGAGAGAAAAACAATCCTTATTATGGAATCAAGTTCATAGTAATCTAGAATGAAAATTTAGCTACTCATGACAATAAAATGACACAGAACATGAAAGGACTGAGAAAACTCTATAATCCAAGGTTGGGTTGACGAAAATCGGGACCAGAGAACTCTAAAATGGGATTCCCCTTCTCCCTTCAACAATTTTGGCCTTCTCTAGTTCTTCCCGTGCTCAAAATATCCTAAAAACCTTGCCTTTTTTGCTATTTATACCAAGAACAAGTGGCAGAAAAATGTGACTGCTGCTATAGCTGTGAAGATTTACCGCTTAATGGTGAGAGGCATTTAAGTTCTTGGAATAGTAGTATCTATTACTATAGCAGCACATGTACACCTTTACAGCAGTGGGAGGTAGAGTGAAGAGTTTCAACATCATTTGGTCTAGTAGCCACTGTTATAATTGTATAGATCCACCGCTATAGTGGTGAGTTGTAAAGAGGAGGGCTTTAAAATCTTCTGGTGTAGAGCTCACCGCTATAGTTGTGAAGAGTCACCGCTATAGTGAAGAGAGACAAAGGAATTTCTTCTATAGCATCTTTAGAATTACAGCTCTAATAGGATCCATCATCTTGGACAAGCTACTCACTAACTCAACCTATATCAGAAAACAAAATATCATCAATTATCAGCAGCATTGAATCATGAAATCACCCAATTACTAAAAACTCTAAGAAATTCTAAACTCATCAAAACTACTCAAAACATGGGTTGAGAAACGCAGGTCTAAACAAGATAGAGATACAAAAGAGAGGGTAAATAGCACCTAAATGGTGCTAAATTGAGAACTTAAACACTCCCACAAACTTGAACTTTTGCTTGCTCTCAAGCAAATCTACCTTCCAAATAGAACAAAGGTGCAAAGCAAAAATCAATTATGTAGATTTACAATTAGCCTCTGAAAGTAATCAAACTAAGCAAGGAAAAAAAGTGAAATATGCAGAGAAAATTAGAACCATCTAACAAAAAATTAAATTCAAGAAGTACTTTTATTGAAGAATAGCCATACTTGTAATAATAACTTGGAGACTTGATTAAAAAAATCAAATGAATACCTTGATACTTCAGAAACCTCTTAAAGGCAAAATACAATTTACTTGAATTAATCTTTCCTTTTTATATTTTTATACTCTCAAGGGTTTTCATTCAAAATTCCAATTTATTCAATTAATAATATGAATAAGAGGGGATGTAGCCTGTAGGAAGTAGAGTCCGTGCACCCAATCCATACAACTTTTCCTCCCCTTTCACACCCAAGGTAAAAATTATAGGGTGAGAAAAGTGCTCGTTTGCCTAATCCACATAACACTTCCCTACCCCTTCATTCTCTCAAACTAACTGAAGGTATAGTTCATTGGATGAAAAAGTGTCTGTGCACCTAATCCACACAACTTTTCCTCAACTTAAACCATGTCTTTCAACCAGTTATTTATTCTTATATGTATAAATAAAATGTCATTCTTTTTCTCTCTTTTTTATATTTAAATGGAATGTGGAATGTACATCCTTTATTGAGCTTACTTTTGATTTTAGGAAAGCTTAACTCAAGCTAAAGTAATTATTCTAAGAGTTTCAAAACTTCAATTAGCTTGAAATAAATTTCTTATTATTATTAAAAGCAAGGCTAATTCTTTATTAAAAGCAATTCAAAGATCTTTATTTCACCAAATCTTTCTAATTCTACAAAAATATTTTCAACTCTTTCCCTTACAAAGATTTAATCACAACAAAAATTTAAAAAAAAAGTTTGAAATTTTTTTTTTGAAAACCTGACATATCTGAACTATGTTTTACACACTAAACAAACTAACGGATAAAAACAATGAAATTTTTTTTGAAAACCTGACATATCTAAACTATGCTTTACACACTAAACAAACTAACGGATAAAAACAATATATGTAGCACAAACAAACACAAGACACATAAATGCTTATCCCTCAAACTTAAATTTGACAGTGCCTTCATTGTCTCAAATTAGCAAAATAGAGGAAGATGAACAAACAACACAACAAACAAAACAAAATGCCATTACAAAATTTACTAACTGCCATTTACATGGACAATAATCATGAATCATGTTCAACATTCATCAATGCATATCAAAATATAAATCAAAATAGTAGTTATAACATTCTTAACAATAATTCACAAAATCACAGAAACAAAAATAAAATGAAAACAAAAGAAAAAAAAAGTGGTGTTGCTAGGTCCTAGTCTAACATTCTTCTAAAATGATTTTCCCTAAATAAATATGGATACCCTTCATTAAACAAAATAATAGGACGTCCTTCTTATCGATAACATCAGAAAAATTTATTGTGGGCTTGACCGTGCAAAGGTGTATTAGGCCTCTGGGATAGGTAATAAATCAATTCTTTTCACTCTATATGGTGCTCCCTTTGAATCCAACTTCTAATGAGTTCCCGGTTTGCAGATTTTATTGATGACTTCTTCGGGATCCCATGATTTGAGAATGATCAAGCTGTATAATCTTCATCTCTTGGATTCCACAACCTGAATGCTTTATCAATTTCTGCTTTTGTAAAATTAATTATCTTCTTGGTTCATGCCACTACAACCGTCGAGTTGCCCAAAATTGAATTTATGGCAACTTGCCGTATAGTAGTCATCCCAGGTCGTTTCACTCTTGGAGCCTTGCTTCTAAATTGCCTAATTAATTATTCTACACTAATTACCCTAATTACCCTAATTATCTACTGATTAACTACCACGCGGGGGGTGATTGCATAATTAAAGACTAAAACATAATGTTACATCAATTGAACAAATCATAAATCAAAACAGAACAGAAACGAAAATTGACAGAAATGAAAATGTAATCAACCTTGATTTTCTCTGTAGTTGCAACCATCCTTGTCCTATTCTAATATTAAGTTTGGTTTTCTCATCATCTGGTTTTTCAAATAAATTGTCCAGAAAAATATTCTAGCCTAGGTTACACTAAGAGATAAGCAAGAAAATCTTCTTTACAATATAACTTAGTATAACCTCAATAACCTAACCAGCATCATGCAAGATGAACACCATTACATGCCATTTCCATCTCATTTACCACATCAACCAATGATAGTAAATAAACCACCAGAAAATGAATCTATGCTATCTAACTAGAACAACATAAATACATAAACAAGAGGTAGAAAAGCAAGATGAAAATGAAATGTACAGAACAAGAACTTATGTGTTATTGCTCAAGAACTCAAGTTACATCTCTAGTTTTCAACCAAGACTGATTACATGAGGTTTTAGCCTTCCATGGAGGCCAGGATACACAAAGAGGGGGGAAGAAGAAAAATTAAATTATAGAAAGTGGAAGAAGATAGGTTTCTTCAATAAGGTGAAATGGTGGTCTGGTATGCCTTTGTAGTCCAGTCAAGAAAGAGGATGAAATTTGCCTTCTTGTTTGACTTAAGGTGCTGTCATTTTCTTCTTATATTGCTGCCGCCTTACCATTTCAATCTGCTGGTTACTTTTCTATAGAAAGCATTTATGCTTTTTGCTATGTTTTGCATACTGCTGTTTAGATCAGAAGGTGCAGCAATCTTTGGACAGAAATTCAGAACTGAGGGGCCTACATAGTCAGCATGTTGGTCAACCTCCTAGTCAGCACAAAATGCCGAGTCATCATGTCCAGGTGGCATCCATATAAGCAAAACGTCCATGTCAGCACTTTTCTCTCCAATAATTTATCTGAAAAATGGACAATTGAATTAATTAGGATAAAATTATGAAATTGAAGCATATTAATTCTATAATTAATTTTCACCCAATAAATCCAAAGAATAATAAAATTGGAGAGTTTACAACATTAAAATAGCAATAGGACTAAGATAGGGACTAAATTGTATATAAAAATGCCCAATATCACTTCTGTCTGACTTTCGTGAAGTATTTTTTTAAAGTGTCATCCTTGACTCTGAATGTGTTTACATAAAACTCCTTGACTAGGTTTGTACATGCAAACTCTTGTAGATTACATATGTTTGACCACCCCCTATCATGTATTTACACATCAATTTATGGATATTCAGTCGGCTCCAGGTTGAAAACTTTCTTAGGTAGAACTTTTCTTTCATTTATTGCTTCATTATATCTTTTTTTGTGGTCAGGAGTTCTAATTGTAAGATATCAACTGATGAAGAGGAGGCACCAGAAATCTCTTTTCTTTTCATAGGAAGCTTCTTCCTCTTAGGTGCCGATGGAGCCATGAGAATGGCAAGGATGATCAAGAATCCTGCATACCAAAAAGTCCAGCAACCACATCCAAATACATTTGATCACAGTGCAATACAAACAAAAATGCGAAATGTTCTCTGAATGCTATGATGGATAAAATGAAAAGCCCCCAAACTAAAATCTATTCTAGAATTGAAGACAAAATTCTAAAGGCCAAAACCTATTAAGAACTCTAATCCTTAAAACAAAATTTTATTTTGATTTTTTTGAGTAGTTTTTCACTTTTTTATGCACTAATTAAAACCCAAAATTATCATTCTTTTTGCATAGAAAATCATTCACCGATGATATTAGTGACCAAGAGCCTCTCTTGTTCTGCAAAGAAATGATTTATTAACCTCCCCTGGTCCTCAAAGTGGCAGTTTATCAACCTTTCCAAGTCCTCCATCTTTTGTCTCATAAGCGCAAGCTCATTGTTAGAAGATGTTGCTATGCTAACATCCTCTAGCTCTAGTACATCTCTTTTTCTTTTCTTAGCCTTCAGTGACTCTTCTATGGATCTCTTATTCTTATAGTTCTCCAAGTTAAGATTTAGATCTAGCTCTACCTTGCCAACCTCAAAGTTTAAATTGAAAGATTTATTTCTGAGCTACAAGGGTTGTATGAGAGGAGAAGTTTGATTGTAGAAAGCTTATAGGTAATGAACTCTTAGTGTAGTGAGCAGTGTAATGGGGCATCCATTATTTATAGACAAAATATAAAGCTACAAAAACCTCTACATTATATTCTAAAGATAGCCTACAAACCTTATCTGTCGTAATGCCACCAGTCTATGATAAGCATGCCAGAAAATAATAAATATAATCTAATACAAAAGATTTCCTTAAAAATTTCGGCTAACTTTTGACTCTTGCTTAAAATTTTCAACTAATCTTTATATTTGTCTTATCTAATAATCCTAAATCGTGATATAACTCCATGAATGGGTAGCTTCATACTAGCCTTATCTAGGTTTCTAATCCGTGGCTTTGCTCTAGGCTTACACATTTTCAAAAATACATATTAAAATAAAAACTTCTCACATTCACACATATCAAGCATTACCATAAAGTGAGAAATTTTTTTTTTACCTTTCATTTGCCCCTACGAGCATATATGTTTGTATGTATAAACATGGAGATACATCATCATCTATATATTTTCATCTATTCAAGTCATTTTAAATTTATGACTTCACATTCTCTGAATGCATGTGGAATCATTACATATTATTCCTGGCCATAACAAATAGCCTTTACTCACTATGGATGAATAGCATACATATCATATGTTCTTAGATGCATGTAATCACAACTTGATTCAATCAATCATGTATATTACACTCTACAGAAGACTCTCAGAGTAACACAACAAAGTAGAGAAATACAATTCAGTTCATTATAAAAGCATCCAAGACAATCTTTAATGGCTACATTGTCAATTTCTTTGAATTTCAGAAAATGCCAATAGGAGAAATGGGAAAACGAAGTATAAATCGGTTGCAAATCCACCAAATATTGACTTACGAGGTTACCAGCATTAATGCATGCTACTGTTGGTTTTTACATGTGATAGCTTGCTGTTCTCCAAGCATGCAATACTCTGTAGGGTGGCAGTAGGGGTGCGATGAAGGGATATCTCCTAGCTGACTTCAAGTGCCAAAATCACACTATAAAAACTACGCCAAAGTTCTCAGTATTTCATTTCAAAATTTAATCTCCTCAAAGTAAAGAGCTTTCAGCATTCCCTTTCTCTCTTTCTCTCTTACTGTAACGTCCTTATTTTACTATACTAAAATCTGAAAAAAAATTTTAAATTATAATGCTTAATACTCGTACCTTCAAAAAGAACATTCTCCAATTGTTCTCAGTATAAATCATAATTGGTTATACATAATAATTGAAATTCTAAACATAAGATAATTTTACATTCATTTGAAATAAATTACAAATCTGTCGTACATAGTAATTTAATATCTAAACTTAAAAAAAATAATCTATAATTCTAATACTTAATAAACTTGAGTGCTCTAAAAGTGTTCAGTCAATCTTTACACCTTTCCCCTTATACTCAGCCCCTGAAATGGTCAGTTGGAAAAGCACAAAAAGGTGAGATAAGGGTATCTCAGTAGCTAGCATAATTTTATAAACATTTATAAATATACCATTTCAGTCATAAAAGCACTTATATCATAAAAATCAGTCCATGTAATATAAATTCTCAATTCAGTGTAATAGGTTGATGAAAAATTAGCAAGCTGATATATAAATAAACCATGGAATCAAGAATAGTTGGTGGCACACTCAACGACATGGAAAAGATAGTCTGCAGAACTACTTTTTCTAAGCTGAACATGAGAGAAAGGCTACTGCAGTCCTTTAACTCAAGCTAGAAAGATTCCAAGCTAAAACATGGAAATATAATTTCCAAGCTGACATGGAAATAGAATTTCCAAGCTGACATGGAAGCAGAGCTCCTAAGCTGAACACGGAAATAAACTTCCAAGCTGATATCATGCTAATTTCATCATGAAAAACATATTTCTCTTTAAATAACACTTCATGGACATAAAATATTCAAGTAGTAAAACAAGCTTTTATAAATTGCTAAGCTACACTATCTGTACTTTGTAGTCTGACTTTTTAGCTCAAATAGCTATTCAATATGTCTTGAAATTCGTTTCACGATTTTTGACCGTTGACCGTGGGGTAGTTTGCACTGGTTTTGGTTCTGATTTTTTTTGCTTCCTATTCACTACCACTTCTCCCTTAACACTTGTGTGGGTTAGTAATAGAAAAATCTCCTCAAAGTAGCTCAGAAAAATCGAGTTTAACGTTGCTATTTGCTTCTTCCAAAATCTCTATTTTATGGTTGAAAAACAGAGAATATTTTTCTGCTTCTGTCCAAGCTGCTGGATTCTCTTTTTTCTCACTCTCTCTCGGTTGTGAATGGTGCAAAGAAAGGGGAGGAAGATGTTGCTATTTATAGCTAAAAAAGGGAGGCAACATCTCTCTAAAGCCTAGAAAAGTTTAGAGAACTCAAGATAACTCAAGATAAACCTAGACTAACCTGGAATTCTCTAGAATTATCTATACCATTCTACAACATTCTACACTTATCTAGGAAATTCAAGAATATACAAGATATCTCTAGAACATAACTAACCTGGAATTTTCTAAAATTATCTATACCATTCTACAACATTATACACTTATCTAGGAAATTCAAGAATATACAAGATATCTCTAGAACATAACTAACCTAGAATTTTCTAGAATCATCTATACCATTCTACAACATTCTACACTTATCTAGGAAATTCAAGAATATACAAGATATCTCTCTAGAACATAACTAACCTGGAATTTTCTAGAATCATCTATACCATTCTACAACATTCTACACTTATCTAGGAAATTCAAGAATATACAAGATATCTCTAGAACATAACTAACCTGAAATTTTCTAGAATCATCTATACCATTCTACAACATTCTACACTTATCTAGGAAATTCAAGAATATACAAGATATCTCTAGAACATAACTAACCTGGAATTTTCTAGAATCATCTATACCATTCTACAACATTCTACACTTATCTAGGAAATTCAAGAATATACAAGATATCTCTCTAGAACATAACTAACCTGAAATTTTCTAGAATCATCTATACCATTCTACAACATTCTACACTTATCTAGGAAATTCAAGAATATACAAGATATCTCTAGAACATACAAGATTCCTATAGAACAATCTAGATTCATCAAGGACATTCAAGAGATTTCTAGAGTCTCAAAAATAAAAATAAAAAATATTAAATATTTATTCCATAATAATTTGGGATGTTACACTTACACAATTTTTGAAATCTTGCAAACCATGGCCACAAGAGAGTTTATTGATCTCATAGCTGAGGCCAAAGAAGAAGAACTCAACTTAAACTTGAGTTTGGGCAAGGGTAAGGGCAAAAGACCTCTCGAGGAGTCTCAAGAGAAGCAAAAGGAGAAGAAGAAGAAGAATGAGGAACTTGAGGAGATTAGCAAGAACCATACCTTAGAAGACAATTTCTCGTCTAGAGCAGGAGGTAAAGGATTAGAAGAAGATCATATAGAAACTAGAGAAGTTAGCTAAATGTCATGATACGGTAATGACTTCAAGAATAGATAGGTACCTCTACTGGTCCACTCAATACTTTGCAATCAACAACAAAGAAGTGTTGATTGTATGACTAGAATCTACACTACCCTTCATGTCATTGCTCTATCTCTCGCTCCAAGGAATTACCCAGGGGCGATTGTGCAATTCAACCCTTCTAATCCGAGACTACCTCGCTTGTAGATTACTCATGCATGAGTAAAAAAAAATTTGTTTTAGCAATGTAATCATTCAGGTTATAATGCCAGTAGTTTCTTTTATAGGATGATACTCTAAAAATAAATAAATAAAGAAAAAAGATAAAGGAATTTAATCGCATAATATCAATCACAAATTCAGCTTATAAAGCCAATCACATAAAAAAAAAATTTAGTAACCCTATAGGCTGACACAAAGACAAACAAAAGCTCTATGCAAATTTCGTTGTCTTCCCCCTTATCGTATGGGAGTAGAAGAAGGCATCCCGTGTAGATCTATTGAACTCGATATTATACATTCAAATTGTCATGAACTCTTGCTTGAGAGCCTCGAACTCACAAGCTTTCCTTAAACTAATGCTCTGAGGCACAAACTACTATAAGAACGTCTTTCTAAACCATTCTAATCGTACATCATGTTTAACAATTATGAATGTTCATATGCCAACAGCTCACCTATAACATGCCCCAATCGTTCCAATGTTACAAAACTTCTATATTTTTTTTTGAAACACATTTATCACACAGTACCATCATGCCAATCATTAATTAAACAAGTGCAACTTAGGCGAGTTGCCCCTAGAGAAGACTTATAGCTTACCCCAACATCTCTTATGTTGGGTCCCATTTTACTATAGTGTCTCCCTTAGGAAAAACTACATAGCCCACATCGATTTTCTCAACCAAGCTTCCATCAAGGAACATATTGTTTAGGCACTTATAGCCTCTTCCATAAATCATATCTCTTTGGCATCTACCAAAACCAAATCTTTGATATGCCCCTCAAGGGTTCTTTCTTATTCTTACATTAGTAATCTATGCTATATACTTTGGGAAAATCTTTCTTGAACTCTAGTCCATGCCTCATAATCAACTTTACCTCATCTGGTACATCACTCTTGGCCTAGCCCTCATGCCATATTCTAACAACTACTGATCCTCAGCTTCAAGAGTACACCACAAAGTTACGTTCCCAATTTATCAAAAAAAATTTAACATAGAGGTTATACCTCATCCATCGGTATCTCTCCTCACAATCACATAAGGATCATGCCTCCAATAAGATCCAAAATTCTACAAATGAAATCAATTACTTCTTATTTTAACAAAATTATCTCTAACTAACTCCATCGAGGGGCAAGTTACAAAAAGGACACTCAACAATAAGGAAAAGCTTCAAGAAATTCCGCCCACTTTGCATGTCTTCTATTCAGCTTGCTCTGACCTTTCAAGTGTTTGAGTGATTCATGGTCTGTGTGAATTACAAATTCTTTTGGTAACAAGTAGTGCTACCATGTCTCAAGAGCTCTAATTAAAGAGTAGAACTCCTTATCATAGGTAGAGTAGTTAAGACTGGCTCCACTCAACTTCTCACTAAAATAAGCTATAGGACGCCTTTCTTGAAGAAGTACAGATCCAATTCCCACTCCACTAGCATCACATTCAATTTCAAAAGTCTTAGAAAAATTAGGCAAAGCCAATATGGGTGCATTGCACAATTTTTCTTTGACAAGCTCAAAACTTCGTTGGGCTGCAATACTCCATTTGAACTCATTTCCTCCCTTAATACATATAGTTATAGGTGCTAAAATGGTGCTGAAATCCCTTACAAATCTTCTATAGAAAGAGGCAAGCCCGTGAAAACTTCTTACTTCAGATATGGTTCTTGGAACGGGCCATTCTTTGATAGCTTTCACCTTTTCTTCATCAACTCCCACTCCTTGCTAAGATACTACAAAGCCAAGAAAAATCACATGGTCTTGACAAAAGTAGCATTTTTTCAGATTAGCATAGAGTTTCTCCTTTTGCAACACTTCCAAGACTTCCTTCAAATGTTGCACATGCTCCTCATAACTTTTACTATAGATCAAAATATCATCGAAATATACAACAACAAATTTTCCAATGAAAGATCTAAGCACATGATTCATCAATCACATAAATGTGCTAGGGGCATTAAATAGCCCAAATGGCATTACCATCCATTCGTAAAGTCCATGCTTTGTCTTGAAGGCTGTCTTCCACTCTTCTCCCTCTTTCATTCAGATTTTGTGATAGCCGCTCTTCAAGTCAATTTTTGAAAACACCTTGGAACCATTCAGCTCATCCAACATGTCATCCAATCTTGGAATTGGATAGCGGTATTTGATGGTAATCTTATTTATAGCACGACTGTCCACACACATTCTCATAGAGCCATCCTTTTTAGGGACTAATAATGTAGGCACAGAACAAAAGCTCATGGATTCCATTACATAACCCTTTTCAATCAACTCATCAACTTGCCTTTTTAGCTCCTTAGTCTCCTCTGGATTCATTCTATACGCTGGCTTATTTGGTAAGATAGCACCGGGCACCAAATCAATTTGATGCTCAATTCCTCTTAAGGGTGGCAATCCCTTAGGTAGCTCATTCGGAAAGACATCCGCAAATTCTTCTATCAACTCCCTCACAAGCTTAGGAAGCTTTTTTGCAAGTTCTAGATTTAGCTCCTTGAGAATTAGCAATAATACAAAGTTACCCCTTTTTATTGTCTTCTTTAACTCATTCTTAGAAGCAAAACAACTAGGCTTCTTCTCCTCGATTACATCCTCTTTCAGTTGTACTTGTATTGGCTTTAAGGGTGCCAACACAATCTTCTTTCCATTCTTCTCAAAAGCGTAGGTGTTTTTGAAGCCATCATGTAGTGCTCTTCTATCAAATTGCCACGGCGTCCCAAGTAGAAGATGACTTGCATCCATAGGGACTATGTCACACAACACCTCATCTTTGTAATTCTTCCCTATAGAGAAAGGTACCTTTACTTGTTTGGTGACCTTTATCTCGCTATGATTATTCAATCATTGCAGCTTGTATGGACGGGGATGATTGATGATAGGTAGCTTCAATTTGCCAACCAAGGTGGTTGAAGCAACGTTAGTGCAGCTCCCACTATCAATTATCATGTTACAAACTTTGCCTCCGATAGTGCACCTTGTTTGAAAAATATTCTCCATCTGTTCTTCTTCTACCTTGGCTTGGATATTCAAGGCAAGTCTAATAACCAAGGCAGCACCTTCATCAGTATACTCAACAACTTCTTCTTCGTCAGAATATTCTTCCTCTTCACATTCCTCCACAATATCTTCATCTTCACTCTCTATTTCCTCTTGTTTCTCCTTCAAGATCATCACTCTTCTATTAGGACATTCGGATGCTATATAGCCATGACCTAAGCACTTGAAGCACTTAATGTCTCGGCTTCTTTTAGATGGTTGGTTGTCTTTTCTCTTCTCCTTCCCCTTAGAACTTTCCGTTTTGTTTGGCTCCTTCTTCCATATCTCCTTATTACTCCCTTTGGTAGTGTTTGAAGTGTGGGAAAATGTTTGGAAAAGTTTACTCCCCAATGGTTTAGATACTCCATTGTTTCTTCTATAAACTCTTTTTTTCTGTCTCTCCACCTTAATTGCCAATTTAATTACATCTTCTAAGAAGACATAATTCTGCAACTCTACTAAGTCAGCAACTTCTTTGTTCAAACCACCAAGAAATCGAGCTATGATTTGCTCTTGGGGTTCAGTCAGCTCGTACCGAATCATTAAAGTTTCAAATTCTTTAACATAATCTTCAACACACATACCTCCTTGCCTCAAGCTTTGAAGCTTAAAATAAAGCTCTTGCTTGTAGTAATCAGGTACAAAACGTCTCTGCATGAGTCTTTTCATCAATCTCAATTTCGAACTTCTTCCTCTCCATCTCTTCTTCGTTGGTTCTTCAAATTTTCCCACCATAGATTCGCATAATCAGTGAATTCAAGGGCTGTAAGACGGCATTTGGTAGCTTATGAATATTCTTGATATTAAAAAATCTTCTCTACTCGTTGCACCCACTCCAAGTATTCTTTAGGAGAACTTGTTCCCTTAAATGGAGGAACCTTCATTTTGATGTTGGCATCACGTTCCCTCTGCTAACTTCTTTGCCTAGGTTGTTCACCTTCTTCAGCTTCAGATTCTTCTCCATGGTGTTCAACATAAGCTCATTTTCTTGGTTGTTGTTATTGTAGCTCCATAAATCTAGCCACTTGAGTGGTTAGTTGAGCTATTTGTTCCATCATTTCTTCTTGACCTCTTTGTAGGCCAACAATTTGAGCTTGTTGTAGGCTAAGCCCAAAAGGAACTTCAGAACTATTTTCTCCTGTCATAGTGATTTGTAATTTGTTGGTTTGAGTTTGGTGAAGGGTAGGTTCACTCTCTAAGTGTTTACACTCGGATTAACAATGAACAATAACGATGAACAATGAACAGTAACGATGAATTTTTTTAATAAAAAAGCTGGAATAAAATAGAACAACACAAGAATAGAAATAAAGATAAAGATGAACAGACCAAAAAATTAGCCTTCCATGTAGGTGGCAGATTACAAAATAAGGAAAACTAAGGCTTCCATATAGGTAGCAGAATACAAAATAAGGAAAACTAAGCCTTCCATGTAGGTGGCAAAACACAATAAAATGCAATAAAATTAAACTTTCCACAAAGGGGCAAAACACAAAACAAATAATAGAACTTGAATTGAAGTGGCTCTGATACCAATATGATGTGATTTCCAGAGGGAAAACACTTAATTGATTTTCTGGATAGGTTGAAAGAAACAAACAAAGAAAACCAAATCACTCAATTGATAAGCCAAAGGGCACCACAACTAAGAGAAATGGGTTGATCTCGCCACACTCAAGAAAGAAGAACGTGAGTGATAAGAAATCTAGCTGCTCTCGCCACTAACCCAAGTTAGATAAGAGAAAGAATTCAAGAATCCTCTTGAAAGCAAAATGCCAATATCTCATATATGATTCAAGGATGGATTACAACATATGGCAAGGACCCTTTTTATAGAGAGTCTCCAAAACCAAAGACAAAAGACTCCAACTAATGCATTAAATGCATCAACTAAAAGTCAAGTAGTGTAGGCTAAATGTCAAAGACAATAAATGGATAGGTAGCTAAATGTCAAAGACAATAAATGTCTAGGTAATAGATTACAACTATATTCAACAAATGTAACCATCCCACATGCAATCTTATTCACACTTCTTCCACTTTCAACAATGTGGTTAAGCCCAATCCAAGCCCTTTTTAGCCCTTGAACGAGTTAGAGGCCCAATTGATGTATTCTCCCTTTCTTGGGCTACAATTGGGTTATCTTTGATTATATCAGGAGGGAATGATGAGATCCAACCACCTAGCTTGGGGTTAGAGCTAAAAGAAGAGGAGGCAATTACACCACCCAAAGCTCAAAATGATGTGCCAAAAGGGCCAATTACAAGAGCCAAAGCCAAACAGATCCAACAAGCTGTGAATGGCATCCTGATGCAATTGCAATGTGGAAATCACCTAGAAGAAGAGTTGAAGCATGCCTACAATTTTTCACACTTTCAGATCCAAGAAGAACTAAGCATTAGAGGATGAAGAAACTTCAAGCATCCAAAATGTGTTATTTGGGCTTAAAACAGCTTATTTAGCCATTTTAATCATTTTGGACATCTTTTGTTTACTTAAGCCTAAAACTGATGTTAAAAGGCTTAAAATACCTTGTTTAAGCTTATTTAGACTATGTGAGCTTCTTTTGTTAAGTTATTTTTAGTCTTTTGTAAAAGGCCCAAATAGTGTGTTTAGAGTGTTTAGTTATTGGCCCAACTTGATTTAGGTTTCCCTTATGACTTTTGATCTTTCATTTCTAGCTTGTTGGCTAAGACCTTTAGGTTTTCTTCATGACTTTTGGTCTTTCATTTCTAGCTTGTTGGCTAAGAGCAACCTTTAGGTTTCCTCATTACTTTTAGTCATACATTTCCAGCATATAAATAAGCTTCATGGTATATGCTTTGTACACAACTTGAGCTTGATAAATAAAAGTGAGATTTGTTCTCCTTTGTGCTATTCTACAGCTTTCATACTGAAAGTCCCAAGCGAATAACTTGAGATTTATCGTTTGATTATATTATTAGTTTCAAGTTTTAATAACTTTGGGGTCAACAATCTTTTATCCATTGAAAATATTGGTTTCAGGCTCTTCATAGTAATTGGGTCAATATTTCTATCATTGTTTTCCTTGTTGTTTCGTTGTTAAGAACCTGATATAATTTGGTTTTTCAATCTAAGAAGTTTAACATCTTGTCGATGGGTTTCACATAACTTTGCTTGTGAAGTTTACTTTGGTTGGACTCTCCTGGGATCGTATCAATAGGCACTAGTTATTAGGAAGATTGTGCAATTTGGTAGATGAGTTAAGCGTGACGTGGCTATTACAAAGAGATGGAAGTGACAATGATCCAATTATGGCAAGGTTTCTTGCTAGTTTAAATAGGCAAATTCAAAATGCGTTGAAATTGCAACATTCTATTGAGTTAGAAACATGGTACACATGGCTATTTAGATTGAGATTCAATTCAAAAGGGGAAGCAGTACACGCGTAAACATAGCCAAGGTACATTCACTTAGAAGTTAAAACAATGGAGGCACGATGAAAACATTTCCACTCTGAAGCTAAAACCTAAGCAAAAGAAAGTAGTTGCCAGCCAAGGACCTCAACATAAATCAAATTCTTCCTTTACTCAGAAACGTGGTTTTAAGTGTTGAAAAGTCAGGGCTGGGGTCACATAGCCAGTCAATGTCTGAACAAAAGAGTTATTATTTTGAATGACAATGGTGAGGTTAAAACTGACAATGAATCAGACAATGACTTTATGCCACATTGATGATGAGGAGTATGCTGTGCAAGATGAATTGTTGTTTGATAAGAGAGCTTTGAGTTTACAATCCAAAGAAGATGATTAAGTGCAACTGGAGAACATATTTCATACTAGATGCCATGTCCCAAACAAGGTATGCAGTGTGATTATTGATGGAGGGAGTTGTACTAACGTTTCTAGCACTACCATGGTGGAGAAGTTAGCTATGCCAACAATTAAGCAGCCTCGACCTTGTAAATTGCAATGTTTAAAGGATAGTGAGGAGGTACGGGTGAATAAACAAGTGTTTGTTCCTTTTCACATTGGGAATTATGAAGATGAAGTATTGTGTAAAGTAGTTCCCATGCAAGGTAGGCACTAGTTATTAGGAAGATCGTGGCAATTTGGTTGACGAGTCAAGCATGATGTGTCTGTTAGAAAGAGATGGAAGTGACATTGATCTAAATATGGCACAGTTTCTCACTAGCTTGAATAGGCAAATTCAAAATGCAGTGAAATTACAACATTTTTTGAGTTAGAGGACATGGTACACATGGCTATTTAGATTGAGATTCAACACAAGAGGGGAGACAGTATACGTGCAAATATAGCCAAAGAACATCCACTTAGAAGTGAAAACAATGGAGGCAAGATGAATAGATTTCCACACCGAAGCTAAAACCTGAGCTAAAGAAAGTAATGGCTAGCCAAGGAAATCAAGATAAATCAAAGTCTTTCTTTACTCAGAAATGTGGTTTTCTGTGTTGAAAAGTCAAGGTTGGGGTCACACAGCTTATCAATTTCTGAACGAATGAGCTATGGTTATAAATGACGATGGTGAGATTGAAACTAACAATGAATCGGACAATGACTTTATGCCACCCTAATGATGAAGAGTACGCTATGCAAGGTGAATTGTGTGTTGACACCAAACCCCCAATTTTTACCATCAAACCAAGCCCCAATCTCAAGTTTTCATCAAGAACCCTAACTTTTATTTAAATTTCCGAATTCTATTGATTTATCCTAGTTTTCTTTAAATTTCGTGTTCTATAATTATTATCTAACATGTAGAAATGTTTTAAACCAACATCCACACTTAAATTCATCCATTACAACCCTAAATCAGCCCAAAATTCTTTAAATCCGAAAAAAGGCAAAATAGAGAGAAAAAATGGTAAATATAAAGGAGATTGAAGCTTACCTCTCTCTTTGGAAACTTCAGTAAAAGGAAATTGATAGGAGACAAGAAAAACACTAGAACAAATGAAAGAAAAGATTGATGGAGTTGAGAGAAAATATCTCTCTTTCTTCTTGCCTTTGTTTGAAAATGTGAGAATGATAGAGAATGAGGAATGATGAAGGCTTAATAGCCAAATCGATCATTTGGTGACCCATGGGTACCCATTCTCGATTCCTCTAAATCTAAGTGACCTGACTATAATTATTTCTCAATAATTATATTAAATCCATTTAATTTCTCTTTCTCATATTTTTCTTAGTTCACAAAAAAATATATCATACCGCAATAAAATATCTAGTCCAGTAATTTATCTCAATTTCTATAACTAATTATTCAAATAGAATAAATTAAATGGACATTAAAATGACTAAACTAAAAGCATTAAAATAAAACTATAAGGTACCAAAATACCTCAAATGATGTGATTTCCGGAGGGAAAACACTTAATCGATTTTCTGGTTAGGTTGAAAGAAACAAACAAAGAAAACCAAATCACTCAATTGATAAGCCAAAGGGCGCCACAACTAAGAGAAATGGGTTGATCTCGCCACACTCAAGAAAGAAAAACGTGAGTGATAAGAAATCTAACTGCTCTCGCCACTAACCCAAGTTAGATAAGAGAAAGAACTCAAGAATCCTCTTGAAAGCAAAATGCCAATATCTCATATATGATTCAAGGATGGTTTACAACATATGGCAAGGACCCTTTTTATAGAGGGTCTCCAAAACAAAAAGACAAAAGACTCCAACTAATGCATTAAATGCATCAACTAAAAGTCAAGTAGTGTAGGCTAAATGTCAAAGACAATAAATGCATAGGTAATAGACTACAACTATATTCAACAAATGCAACTATCCCACATGCAATATTTTTCACACTTCTTCCACTTTCAACAATGTGGTTAAGCCCAATCCAAGCCCTTTAGCCCTTGAACGAGTTAGAGGCCCAATTGAAGTGTTCTCTCTTTCTTGGGCTGCAATGGGGTTATCCTTGATTACATCATCAAAACACATAATTCAAAATTTGAAGGGTATTACATGTACCATGCCCTCCAACTCAACAGAATGTTGCAATTTCACCATATTTTGAATTTGCCTATTCAAACAAGCGAGAAACCTTGCCATAGTTGGATCAATGTCGCTTCCATCATTTTGTAACGGACACGTCACACTTGACTTGTCTACCAAATTACCACGATCTTCTTAATAATTAGTGCCTACCTTGCATAGGAACTGCATCACACAACACTTCATCTTCATAATTCCCAATGCGAAAAGGAACAAACACTTGTTTATTCACTGTACCACCCCACTATCATTTAACCATTGCAATTTACAAGGCCGAGGATGTTCAATTGTTGGCATGGCTAACTTTTCCACTATGGCAGTGCTAGAAACATTAGTACAGCTCATTCCAACAATAATCACACTACATGACTTATTTTGGACATGCCATCTAATATGAAATATGTTCTCTAGTGGCACTTAATCATCTTCTTTGGATTGCAAATTTAAATCTCTTATTTCAACCAACAATTCACCTTGCACAACGTACTCTTCATCATCAGTGTGGCATAAAATCGTTGACCGATTCATTGTCAGTTTCAATCTCACCATCGTCATTCATTACCCTAACTCTTTTGTTTGGACATCGACTGGCTGTGAGACCCCAGCCTTGACTTTTAAAAATTTAAAACAAATTTTCTAAGTAAAGGAAGAATTTGATTTACCTTGAGTTCCTTGGCTGACTACTACTTTTTTTTTGCCCAAGTTTTAGCTTCGGAGTGGAAATTTTTTCATCTTGCCTCGATTATTCTGAATTCAAAGTGCATGTACTTTGGCTAAGTCTGCAAGTGTATTGACTCCCCTCTAAAGTTCAATCTCAATTTAAATAGCCATGTGTACCATGTCCTCCAACTCAACAGAATGTTATAATTTCACCGCATTTTGAATTTGCCTACTCAAACTAGCGAGAAACCTTGCCATAGTTAGATCAATGTCACTCCCATGTCTCTAAAACAGACACGTCACGCTTGACTCGTCTTCCAAATTGCCATGATCTTCCTAATAACTAGTGCCTACCTTGCATGGGAACTATATCACACAACACTTCGTCTTCATAATTCCCAATGTGAAAAGGACCAAACACTTGTTTATTCAACCGAACCTTCTCCCTATCATTTAACCATTGCAATTTTCAAGGTCTAGGATGCTTAATTGTTGGCATGGCTAACTTCTCCACCATGGCAATGCTAGAAACATTAGTACAGCTCACTTCCATCAATAGTCACACTATATACCTTGTTTTTGACATGCCATCTAATATGAAATATGTTCTCCAGTTGCACTTAATCATCTTCATTGGATTGCAAATTTAAAGCTCTCCTGTCAACCAACAATTCACCTTGCACAACGTACTCTTCATTGTCAGTGTGGCATAAAGTTGTTGACTGATTCATTGTCAGTTTCAGTCTCACCATCATCATTCATAACCATAACTCTTTTGTTTGGACATTGATTGGTTGTGAGACCCCAGCCTTGACTTTTAAACATTTAAGACCAAGTTTCTGAGTAAAGGAAGAATTTGATTTACCTTCAGTTCCTTGGCTGTCCACTACTCTCTTTTGCTCAAGTTTTAGCTTCGGAGTGGAAATTTTTTCATCTTGCCTCCATTGCTTTGAATTCTAAGTAGATGTAGTTTGGCTATGTTTGCATGTGTACTGCCTATGATGTGATTTCCGGAGGGAAAACACTTGATCGATTTTCAGGATAGGTTGAAAGAAACAAACAAATGAAACCAAATCACTCAATTGATAAGCCAAAGGGCGCCACAACTAAGAGAAATGGGTTGATCTCGCCACACTCAAGAAAGAAGAACGTGAGTGATAAGAAATCTAGTTGCTCTCGCCACTAACACAAGTTAGATAAGAGAAAGAACTCAAGAATTCTCTTGAAAGCAAAATGACAATATCTCATATATGATTCAAAGATGGTTTACAACATATGGCAAGGACCCTTTTTATAGAGGGTCTCCAAAACAAAAAGACAAAAGACTCCAACTAATGCATTAAATGCATCAACTAAAAGTCAAGTAGTGTAGGCTAAATGTCAAAGACAATAAATGTATAGGTAGCTAAAAGTCAAAGACAATTAATGCATAGGTAATAGACTACAACTATATTCAACAAATGCAACTAACCCACATGTAATCTTTTCACACTTCTTCCACTTTCAACAATGTGGTTAAGCCCAATCCAAGCCCTTTAGCCCTTGAACGAGTTAGAGGCCCAATTGAAGTGTTCTCCCTTTCTTGGGCTGCAATTAGTTCAAGCTCTTTAACCCTTGAACGAGTTAGAGGCCCAATTGAAGTGTTCTCCCTTTCTTGGGCTGCAATGGGGTTATCCTTGGTTACATCATCCTCCCCTGGTTGAAATGAATTTGTCCTCAAATCCAATCCTCTTTATCTTCTAAGTACGGGGAAAGATCCCTTACATTGAAAGTAGTAGAAACAGCATAGTCTTCAGGCAAATCAATTTTGTATGCATTATCATTTACCTTGTCTATGATACGGAAAGGACCATCTGCCCTTGGCATTAATTTAGACTTCCTTTGGTTTGGAAATCTTTCTTTTCGAAGATGAACCCACACTAAATCTCCAGGACTGAATTGAACAAATTTTCTTCTCTTGTTGGCAGTCTTCTTATAGATGGAGTTCTTCTTCTCAATTTGCTGTTTAATGTTTTCATGTAACTTCTTTATCATGTCAGCCTTCATTTTTCCATCTATGCATTCTCGAGCTTCAAGTGGTAATGGTACTAAATCAAGTGGGCTCAATGGATTAAATCCATAAACTACTTCAAAAGGAGAGTGTTTAGTAGTACCATGTACACTTCTATTGTAAGCAAATTCAGCATAGGCCAAGCATTCATCCCAACTTTTCAAGTTTTTGCCAATGATAGTTCTTAGCAAAGTAGAAAGCGTTCGGTTCACCACTTCAGTTTGCCCATCAATTTGTGGGTGACAGGCAGTACTAAAGAGCAACTTTGTTCCCAACTTCCTCCATAAAGTCTTCCAAAAGTAGCTAAGAAATTTGGCATCACGATCTGACACGATACTCTTTGGAATGCCATGAAGTCTCACAATTTCTTTGAAAAATAAATTGGCAATGTGCACAGCATCATCGGTCTTATGGCATGGAATAAAATGAGACATTTTTGAAAAACGATCAACAACAACCATGACCGAATCTTTACCTCTTTGTGTCCTTGGTAAGCCTAGCACGAAATCCATGCTAACATCAGTCCAAGGTTGATCTGGAACAGGTAGAGGTGTATAAAGTCCATGGGCTGCTTCCTTGCTCTTGGCTTTTTTTGCAAACAATACACCTTTCAATCACATGATGCACATCTCTAATCATGTTAGGCCAATAAAAATGCTCTTTCAGCATCTCCAATGTCTTGGTTTCACCGAAATGCCCAGCCAATCCTCCTCCGTGAGCTTCTCGTGTAAGTAATTCCCTTATAGAACAATTTGGAATTACCAGCCTCCCTAAGCGAAATAAAAAACCTTCAGATCTATAAAATCCCTTATATGCCATTTTCTCACAAGCGAGATAAATTTCAGCAAGTGTTGAATCTTCCATGTAATGGTCTTTAATAGATTCAAATCCCAACAATTTAGCATTCATCATGGAAATTAAGGCATATCTCCTTGATAAGGCATCTGCAACAATGTTGGTTTCTCCCTTCTTATACTTCAACACATAGGGAAAAGCTTCAAGAAATTCCACCCACTTTGCATGTCTTCTATTCAGCTTGCTCTGACCTTTCAAGTGTTTGAGTGATTCATGGTCTGTGTGAATTACAAATTCTTTTGATAACAAGTAGTGCTGCCATGTCTCAAGAGCTCTAATTAAAGAGTAGAACTCCTTATCATAGGTAGAGTAGTTAAGACTGGCTCCATTCAACTTCTCACTAAAATAAGCTATAGGACGCCTTTCTTGAAGAAGTACAGCTCCAATTCCCACTCCACTTGCATCACATTCAATCTCAAAAGTCTTAGAAAAATTAGGCAAAGCCAATATGGGTGCATTGCACAATTTTTCTTTGACAAGCTCAAAACAACGTTGGGCTGCATCACTCCATTTGAACTCCTTTCCTCCCTTAACACATTCAGTTATGGGTGCTAAGATGGTGCTGAAATCCCTTACAAATCTTCTATAGAAAGAGGCAAGCCCATGAAAACTTCTTACTTCAGATATGGTTCTTGGAACGGGCCATTCTTTGATAGCTTTCACCTTTTCTTCATCAACTCCCACTCCTTGCTGAGATACTACAAAGCCAAGAAAAATCACATGGTCTTGACAAAAGTAGCATTTTTTTAGATTAGCATAGAGTTTCTCCTTTCGCAACACTTCCAAAACTTCCTTCAAATGTTGCACATGCTCCTCATAACTTTGACTGTAGATCAAAATATCATCGAAATATACCACAACGAATTTTCCAATGAAAGATCTAAGCACATGATTCATCAATCGTATAAATGTGCTAGGGGCATTAGATAGCCCAAATGGCATTACCATCCATTCGTAAAGTCCATGCTTTGTCTTGAAGGCCGTCTTCCACTCGTCTCCCTCTTTCATTCGGATTTGGTGATAGCCGCTCTTCAAGTCAATTTTTGAAAACACCTTGGAACCATTCAGCTCATCCAACATGTCATCCAATCTTGGAATTGGGTAGCGGTATTTGATGGTGATCTTATTTATAGCACGGCTGTCCACACACATTCTCATAGAGCCATCCTTTTTAGGGACTAATAATGTAGGCACAGAACAATGGCTCATGGATTCCCTTACATAACCCTTTTCAATCAACTCATCGACTTGCCTTTTTAGTTCCTTAGCCTCCTCTAGATTCATTCTGTATGCTGGCTTATTTGGTAAGGCAGCACCGGGCACCAAATCAATTTGATGCTCAATTCCTCTTAAGGGTGGCAATCCCTTAGGTAGCTCATTCGGAAAGACATCTGTAAATTCTTCTATCAACTCCCTCACAAGCTTAGGAAGCTTTTCTGCAAGTTCTGGATTTAGCTCCTTGAGAATTAGCAATAATACAAAGTTTTCCCTTTTTATTGCCTTCTTTAACTCATTCTTAGAAGCAAAACAACTAGGCTTCTTCTCCTCGATTACATCCTCCTTCGGCTGTACTTGTATTGGCTTTAAGGGTGCCAACACAATCTTCTTTCCATCCTTCTCGAAAGCGTAGGTGTTTTTGAAGCCATCATGTAGTGCTCTTCTATCAAATTGCCAGGGCCTCCCAAGTAGAAGATGACTAGCATCCATAGGGACTATGTCACACAATACCTCATCTTTGTAATTCTTCCCTATAGAGAAAGGTACCTTTACTTGTTTGGTGACCTTCATCTCGCCATGATTATTCAACCATTGCAGCTTGTATGGACGGGGATGATTGATGATAAGTAGCTTCAATTTGCTAACCAAGGTAGTTGAAGCAACGTTAGTGCAGCTCCCACTATCAATTATCACGTTACAAACTTTGCCTCCGATAGTACACCTTGTTTGAAAAATATTCTCCCTCTGTTCTTCTTCTACTTTGGCTTGGATATTCAAGGCACGTCTAATAACCAAGGCAGCACCTTCATCAGCATATTCAACAACTTCTTCTTCGTCAAAATATTCTTCCTCTTCACATTCCTCCACAATATCTTCATCTTCACTCTCTATTTCCCCTTGTTTTTCCTTCAAGATCATCACTCTTCTATTAGGACATTCGGATGCTATATGGCCATGACCTAAGCACTTGAAGCACTTAATGTCTCGGCTTCTTTTAGAGGGCTGGTTGTCTTCTCTCTTATCCTTCCCCTTAGAACTTTCAGATTTGTTCGGCTCTTTCTTCCATATCTCCTTATTACTCCCTTTGGTAGTGTTTGAGGTTTGGGAAAGTGTTTGGAAAGGTTTACTCCCCAATGGTTTAGACACTCCATTGTTTCTTCCATAAACTCTCTTTTTCTGTCTCTCCACCTTAATTGCCAATTTAATTACATCTTCTAAGAAGACATAATTCTGCAACTCTACTAAGTCAGCAACTTCTTTGTTCAAACCACCAAGAAATCGAGCTATGGTTTGCTCTTGAGGTTCATTCAGCTCACACCGAATCATCAAAGTTTCAAATTCTTTGACACAATCTTCAACACACATACCTCCTTGCCTCAAGCTTTGAAGCTTAAAATAAAGCTCTTGCTTGTAGTAATCAGGTACAAAACGCCTCTGCATGAGCCTTTTCATCAATCTCCAATTTCGAACTTCCTCCTCTCCATCTCTTCTTCGTTGATTCTTCAAATTTTCCCACCATAGATTTGCATAATCAGTGAATTCAAGGGCTGCAAGTCGGCATTTGGTAGCTTCTGAATATTCTTGATATTCAAAAATCTTCTCTACTCGTTGCACCCACTCCAAGTATTCTTCAGGAGAACTTGTTCCCTTAAATGGAGGAATCTTCATTTTGATGTTGGCATCACGTTCCCTCTGCTGCCTTCTTTGTCTAGGTTGTTCACCTTCTTCAGCTTCAGATTCTTCTCCATGGTGTTCAACATAAGCTCCTCTTCTTGGTTGTTGTTGTTGTAGCTCCATAAATCTAGCCATTTGAGTGTTAGTTGAGCTATTTGTTCCATCATTTCTTCTTGACCTCTTTGTAGGCCAACAATTTGAGCTTGTTGTAGGCTAAGCCCAAAAGGAACTTCAGAACTATTTTCTCCTGTCATAGTGATTTGTAATTTGTTGGTTTGAGTTTGGTGAAGGGTAGGTTCACTCTCTAAGTGTTTACACTCGGATTGACAATGAACAGTAGTGTTGAACAATGAACAGTAACGATGAACAATGAACAGTAACGATGAATTTTTTTTAATAAAAAAGCTGTAATAAAATAGAACAGCACAAGTAGAAAAAATGATAAAGATGAACAGACCAAAAAATTAGCCTTCCATGTAGGTGGCAGATTACAAAATAAGGAAAACTAAGCCTTCCATATAGGTGGCAGAATACAAAATAAGGAAAACTAAGCCTTCCATGTAGGTGGCAAAACACAGAATAAAATGGAATAAAATTAAGCTTTCCACGAAGGGGCAAAACACAAAAAAAATAATAGAACCTGAATTGAAGTGGCTCTGATACCAATATGATGATGTGATCATGAAGGCTGTCCTTGAAGAACAAGAGGTTGAATCTATACATGGGCCAATAACACGTTCAAGGGCCAAGAAGCATCAAATGGGATTGACTTGGGTTTCTTTACTTGTGTGCAATGATGGGCTGGGCCAATTTAGAAGCTTGGACTTTGAAGATTAAAATAACTACAGATTTTTTCTTATTGTTTTAATAATTTTCGTGCATGACTTTTTGGGATATAAAATCTGATGTAATTTAATGTTTTCAGAGTTGTTGTATTGTCTTTTAGCTTTCCAAGTGGTTGTAGTTGTTGTTGTTGCATTAATGAGGTGGTTATAGGGTGGCTGTAGTTGGTATAGGCAAGGTGGCTGTATGTTGACTATAGTTGTAGGCTCATTAATGAGGTGGCTATAGGGAGGCTGTAGTTGTTGTAGAGGTGGCTATAGGTTGACTATAGTTGTTGTAGGCTCATTAATGAGGTGGCTTTGGTTGCATTAATGAGGCAGCTGGTTTTTGTTATCTATAAAAGGGAACTTGCCCCCTTGTGGCAAGATAATCAGATTTGAGTGAATTATATTTCAGATTGCTTTGTGCACATCTATCTTCTCTTATCTAACAATTGTGTTAGTGTGGCGAGAAAATCTCAGAGTTCTTATCACTCCCATTCCGTTCTCTAATCTGGGGTGTGGCGAATTCTATCCATCTTAGCTTGATTGTGGCGCCATAGGCTTATCAATTTAGTTGAGTTGGTTTTCTTCTCTTTATTTTCCTTGTGGTACAGATTGTGTCCTCTTTTAGGCACATCATATTGGTATCAGAGCGGTGGTTTCGTGTGGGAAAACTCTTGTAACTTGAGAGTAGAACACTTATAGAGAGAGATCATGTCTGGAGAAAACAGTTCTGAACCTCCAATTCCAATGGGGCTTACTTTAGAGCAAGCTCAAATTCTGAAGTTGGAAAGGTCTCACAGTCAAATGGAGAGATCTCAACAACAAATGATGGAGCAGTTGAATCGTTTGGTAGAACAAATGGAGAGGCTAAACCATCAACCAAGGCGTCGGCAGCGAAGAAATAGAAATGAAGAGCAATCGGACCAAGAAAGCAATACAGAAGATGAAAGGTCTCCAAGGCCAAGGAGGCAACAAAGAGAGCAAGAATTGAAGATTAAGATGAAGGTCCCTACTTTCAAGGGAAGTAGCTCTCCAGAGGAATTTTTGGAGTGGGTGCAGCGTGTAGAGAAGGTCTTTGAGTGCCATGAGTACTCGGAGGCAACCAAATGTCGTCTTGCAGCCCTTGAATTCACAGATTACGCCAATTTATGGTGGGAGAATTTGAAGAACCAACGGAGGAGAGATGGTGAGGAAGAAGTCAGAAATTGGAGGCTAATGAAGAGACTTATGCGAAGAAGATTTGTGCCAGAATATTACAAGCAAGAGCTCTTCTTCAAATTTCAATCCTTGAGACAAGGAGGTATGTGTGTAGAAGACTATGTGAAAGAGTTTGAGATGCTAATGATTCGATGTGAACTGAATGAACCTCAAGAGCAAACAATTGCAAGGTTCATTGGTGGTTTGCATGGGGAGATTGGTGATTTGGTGGAACTACAAAATTATGTAACCTTAGAGGATGTTATTAAACTTGCAGTCAAAGTGGAGAGACAAAGGAAGACAGTTTCTAGTAAGCAAATGTCACAACCAACTAGAAACAAAATCACAAATTTCTCTACAACACCATCATGGGTTGCATCTAAAGGAGAAGAAAAAAAGGTGGAGAAGAGGGATTCTTCAAAACTTCCATCAAGTTCATCAAAGGGGAAAGAAAAGGGAGCTGATTCAGAACCTCCTAAAAGGAGTAGAGATGTAAAGTGCTTCAAATGTCTTGGTCATGGGCATTACGCATCTGAATGTCCAAACCGTAGGGTAATGATTATCCAAGACACGCATGGAGAAGTGGTAAGCGAAGATGAGGCAGCCATTGAAGGAGTTATGGAAGAATGTTCTGATAAGGAAAACATGGAGTATGCTGATGAGGGAGAACTCCTTGTCATAAGGCGTGCTCTAAATTTGCAAGCTAAGCCTAGTGATGAGCAAAGGGAGAACATTTTTCACACAAGGTGTACTGTTGAAAAGAAGGTTTGTGGTGTAATTATAGATGGGGGGAGCTGCACAAATGTGGCTTCTACTACTTTGGTCGAGAAGTTGAATTTAGCCACAAATCCTTACAAATTGCAGTGGCTAAATGAAGATGGAGTTGTGAGAGTCACTAAACAGGTTGTTGTGCCCTTTTCTATTGGGAAAAATTACAAAGATAAGGTACTATGTGATGTTGTTCCAATGAGTGCTAGTCATTTGCTCTTGGGAAGACCTTGGCAGTATGATAGAAGAGCTTTGCATGATGGGTTTAAAAACACATATTCCTTTGAGAAAGATGGAAGGAAGATTGTGTTAGCACCATTGAGTCCTCAACAAGTGAAGATACATCAACAGGAAGCTGAAAGGAAGGGTAATTTACTTGCCAACAAAGGAGACATTGAGAGAGCTTTATCCAGCTCTAATTTAGTTCTTTTATTGCATTTGAAGGAGATAGTACCAGAAATTGTGGGATCACTTCCACCACAAATTCAAAGGCTCTTGGAAGAATTTCGTGATGTATTTCCAGAAGAACTACCAAAGGAATTACCACCAATTCGTGGTATTGAGCACCAAATTGATCTTGTACCAGGAGCTGCCTTACCAAATAGGCCAGCTTATAGAATGAATCCGGAGGAGACAAAGGAGTTGCAACGTCAAGTAAATGAGTTGCTGGAAAGAGGATATGTGCAGGAGTCCATGAGTCCTTGTTCAGTACCGGCCTTATTGGTGCCAAAGAAAGATGGGACCATAAGGATGTGTGTGGATAGCAGAGCAATTAACAAGATTACAGTCAAGTATCGTTATCCCATTCCAAGGTTAGATGACATGCTTGATGAATTACATGGCTCCAAAGTGTTTTCAAAGATAGACTTGAAGAGTGGTTATCACCAAATTCGTATGAAGGAAGGAGATGAATGGAAGACAGCCTTTAAGACAAAACATGGGCTGTATGAATGGAAGGTCATGCCATTTGGATTATCCAATGCCCCAAGCACCTTTATGAGGCTAATGAACCATGTGCTTCGAAAATTTATAGGTATGTTTGTTGTCGTTTATTTTGATGACATTTTGGTTTATAGTAAAAATTCTGAAGAGCATGAAGAGCATTTGAGGAAAGTATTTGAAGTATTACGAGAACAAAAGCTATTTGGCAATTTCAAGAAGTGCCAATTCTGTCAAGACCAAGTTATTTTCCTTGGTTTTGTTGTCTCTCAACATGGGGTGCACGTGGATGAGGAGAAAATAAAAGCAATCAAGGAGTGGCCAATTCCTAAAAGTATTTCTGAGGTACGAAGTTTTCATGGCCTTGCTTCATTTTATAGACGATTTGTGAAGAATTTTAGCACTGTTCTTGCACCATTAACTGCATGCATCAAAAAAAAATTGTGAGTTTAAATGGACCGAAGCTACACAAAAGAGTTTTGACTTAATCAAGGAGAAATTGTGTTCAGCACCTATTCTAGCTCTTCCAGATTTTTCAAAGGTATTTGAGATTGAATGTGATGCATCTGGAGTAGGGATTGGAGCTGTCTTAATGCAAGATAAGTGTCCCATTGCTTATTTTAGTGAGAAGCTTGGTGGAGCAAGTCTGAATTACTCAATCTATGATAAAGAGTTCTTTGCACTAATTCGAGCTCTTGAGACATGGCAGCATTATTTATTACCAAAGGAGTTCATCATTCACACCGATCATGAATCCCTAAAGCATTTGAAGGGGCAAGGGAAGCTGAATAGAAGACATGCCAAATGGGTGGAGTATTTGGAAGCTTTCCCCTATGTAATCAAATACAAAAAGGGAGAGACGAATGTTGTGGCTGATGCATTATCTCGGAGGTATGCTTTGATTTCTCTGTTGAACACTAAACTGTTGGGCTTTGAACTTATTAAGGAGCAATACTTGCTTGATCCTATGCTGGCTAAAATCTATTCAGCTTGTGAGAAAATGGCCATTAAAGGGTTTTATAGGCATGATGGTTATTTGTTCAGATTTGGGAAACTTGTGATTCCTAATTGTTCTATTAGGGAATTGCTTGTTAGAGAATCACATGCAGGTGGGCTGGCTGGACATTTTGGTGAAAAGAAGACATTTGAAATGTTGAAAGAGCATTTCTATTGGCCAAATATGATGAAGGATGTGCATCGGATTGTAGAAAGATGTGTTGCTTGCAAGAAAGCAAAGAGCAATGAGGCTGCACATGGCTTGTACATGCCATTGACTGTTCCAGATCAACCATGGATGGATCTAAGCATGGATTTTGTGCTTGGATTACCCAGAACAAAAAGGGGAAAAGATTCAGTTATGGTGGTTGTTGATAGATTCTCAAAAATGTCTCATTTTATTTCATGTCACAAAACTGATGATGCTTCTCATATTGCTGATTTATTCTTCAAAGAAGTTGTGAGATTGCATGGCATTCCAAAGAGTATTGTTTCTGATCGTGATGCCAAATTCTTGAGCTATTTTTGGAAGACATTATGGATGAAGCTTGGAACAAAGCTGCTATTTAGCACAACCTGTCATCCTCAAACTGATGGGCAAACTGAAGTGGTAAATAGATCTCTTTCCTCTTTGCTTAGAAGTGTTATCAGTAAAAACTTGAAGAATTGGGATGAGTACTTGCCGCATGTTGAATTTGCTTATAATCGGAGTGTTCATTGTACTACAAAGAAATCTCCATTTGAGGTTGTGTATGGATTTAATCCTAATACACCAGTAGATTTGGCACCTCTTCCAATTAATGAAAAACTTAGCTTGGATGGCAAAAGTAAAGCTGAATTCATGAAGAAAATGCATGAGGCAGTAAAGAAGCAAATTCAGACGAAGAATGCTGCCTATAAAAAGTCAGTAGACAAGAAAAGAAAGCATGTTCAATTTAGCCCAGGAGATCTTGTTTGGATTCACCTACGCAAGGAGAGATTTCCAAACAAAAGGAAGTCTAAACTTATGCCACGAGCTGATGGTCCTTTTCGAGTACTAGCAAAGGTAAATGACAATGCGTATAAAATTGATCTCCCAGGAGATTATGGTGTTTCAGCAACATTCAATGTAAGGGACATAACCCCTTATTTGGAAGATAACATGGAGCTGGATTTGAGGGCAAATCCTTGTCAACCAGGGGAAGATGATGTGATCATGAAGGCTGTCCTTGAAGAACAAGAGGTTGAATCTATACATGGGCCAATAACACGTTCAAGGGCCAAGAAGCATCAAATGGGATTGACTTGGGTTTCTTTACTTGTGTGCAATGATGGGCTGGGCCAATTTAGAAGCTTGGACTTTGAAGATTAAAATAACTACAGATTTTTCTTATTGTTTTAATAATTTTCGTGCATGACTTTTTGGGATATAAAATCTGATGTAATTTAATGTTTTCAGAGTTGTTGTATTGTCTTTTAGCTTTCCAAGTGGTTGTAGTTGTTGTTGTTGCATTAATGAGGTGGTTATAGGGTGGCTGTAGTTGGTATAGGCAAGGTGGCTGTATGTTGACTATAGTTGTAGGCTCATTAATGAGGTGGCTATAGGGAGGCTGTAGTTGTTGTAGAGGTGGCTATAGGTTGACTATAGTTGTTGTAGGCTCATTAATGAGGTGGCTTTGGTTGCATTAATGAGGCAGCTGGTTTTTGTTATCTATAAAAGGGAACTTGCCCCCTTGTGGCAAGATAATCAGATTTGAGTGAATTATATTTCAGATTGCTTTGTGCACATCTATCTTCTCTTATCTAACAATTGTGTTAGTGTGGCGAGAAAATCTCAGAGTTCTTATCACTCCCATTCCGTTCTCTAATCTGGGGTGTGGCGAATTCTATCCATCTTAGCTTGATTGTGGCGCCATAGGCTTATCAATTTAGTTGAGTTGGTTTTCTTCTCTTTATTTTCCTTGTGGTACAGATTGTGTCCTCTTTTAGGCACATCATATGATGTGATTTCCGGAGGGAAAACACTTGATCGATTTTCTGGATAGGTTGAAAGAAACAAACAAATGAAACCAAATCACTCAATTGATAAGCCAAAGGGCGCCACAACTAAGAGAAATGGGTTGATCTCGCCACACTCAAGAAAGAAGAACGTGAGTGATAAGAAATCTAGTTGCTCTCGCCACTAACACAAGTTAGATAAGAGAAAGAACTCAAGAATTCTCTTGAAAGCAAAATGCCAATATCTCATATATGATTCAAAGATGGTTTACAACATATGGCAAGGACCCTTTTTATAGAGGGTCTCCAAAACAAAAAGACAAAAGACTCCAACTAATGCATTAAATGCATCAACTAAAAGTCAAGTAGTGTAGGCTAAATGTCAAAGACAATAAATGTATAGGTAGCTAAAAGTCAAAGACAATTAATGCATAGGTAATAGACTACAACTATATTCAACAAATGCAACTAACCCACATGTAATCTTTTCACACTTCTTCCACTTTCAACAATGTGGTTAAGCCCAATCCAAGCCCTTTAGCCCTTGAACGAGTTAGAGGCCCAATTGAAGTGTTCTCCCTTTCTTGGGCTGCAATTAGTTCAAGCTCTTTAACCCTTGAACGAGTTAGAGGCCCAATTGAAGTGTTCTCCCTTTCTTGGGCTGCAATGGGGTTATCCTTGGTTACATCAGCCTACCCTCTAGAGTTGAATCTCACTCTAAAGAGCCATGTGTACCATGTCCTTCAACTCAACATAATGTTGTAATTTCACCACATTTTGAATTTGCCTATTCAAACTAGCGAGAAACCTTGCCATAGTTGGATCAATTTCACTCCCATCTCTCTGAAACAGACACGCCACGCTTGACTTGTCTTCCAAATTGCCACGATCTTCCTAATAACTAGTGCCTACCTTGCATAGGAACTACATCACACAACACTTCATCATCATAATTCCCAATGTGAAAAGGAACAAACGGTTGTTTATTCAATCGTACCTTCTCCCTATCATTTAACCATTGCAATTTTCAAGCTCGACGATGCTTAAATGTTGGCATGGCTAACTTCTCCACCATGGCAGTGCTAGAAACATTAGTATAGCTCCTTCCATCAGTAGTCACACTACATACCTTGTTTTGGACATGCCATCTAATATGAAATATGTCTCCTGTTGCACTTAATCATCTTCTTTGGATTGCAAACACAAAGCTCTCCTATCAACGAACAATTCACCTTGCACAGCGTACTCTTCATCATCAAGGTGGCATAAAGTCGTTCCTCAATTCATTGTCAGTTTCAATCTCACGATTGTCATTCATAACCATAGCTATTTTGTTTGGACATTGACTGGTTGAGGTCACACTTTTAAATACTTAAAACCACGTTTCTAAGTAAAGGAAGAATTTGATTTACCTTGAGTTCCTTCGCTGGCCACTGAATTCTTTTACTCAGGTTTTAGCTTCGAAGTGAAAAATCTTTTCTCTTGCCTCCATTGTTTTGACTTCAAAGTCGATGTACTTTGGCTATGCTTGCACCTGTATTGCCTCCCCTCTTGAGTTGAATCTCAATCTAAATAACCACGTATGCCATGCCTTCCAACTCAACAAAATGTTGTAACCGCATTTTGAATTTTCTTATGCAAACTAGCGAGAAAGCTTGCCATAGTTAGATCAATGTCACTTCTAATAACTAGTACCCACCTTACATGAGAACTACATCACAGAGCACTTCATCTTCATAATCCCCAATGCGAAAAGGAACAAACACTTGTTTAGTCACCCGTACCTTTTCACTATCATTTAACCATTGCCATTTATAAGGTCGAGGATGCTTAATTGTTGGCATGGGTAACTTCTCCATCATAGCAGTGCTAAAATCGTTAGTATGAAATATGTTGTCCAGTTGCACTTAATCATCTTCTTTGGATTTCAAACTCAAAGTTCTCCTGTCAACCAACAATTCACCTTGCACATCGTACTCTTCATCATCAAGGTGGCATAAAGTCGTCCTCCAATTCATTGTCAGTTTCAATCTCATGATCGTCATTCGTAACTACAACTCTTTTGTTCGGACATTGATTGGCTGTGTGACCTCAGCCTTGACTTTTAAACACTTAAAACTACATTTCTAAGTAAAGGAAGAATTAGATTTACCTTGAGTTCCTTTGCCGGCCACTACTTTCTTTTGCTCAGGTTTTAGCTTCGAAGAGAAAATCTTTTCATCTTACCTCCATTTTTTTGACTTCAAAGTGGGTGTACTTTGGCTATGTTTGCACGTGTACTGCCTCCCTTCTTGAGTTGAATCTTAATCTAAATAGCCACGTGCGCCATGCCCTCCAACTCAATAGAATGTTGCAATTTCATCGCATTTTGAATTTGCCTATTCAAACTAGTGAAAAATCATGCCATAGTTAGATCAACATTACTTCCATCACTTTCTAACAGACAAGTCACGCTTGACTCGTCTACAAAAATGCCACAATCTTCCTAATAACTAGTGCCTACCTTGCATGGGAACTACATCACCAAAATTCATCTTCATAATTCCCAATGCAAAAAGGAACAAACGCTTGTTTATTCACCCGAACCTCCTCGCCATCATTCAACCATTGCAATTTATAAAGTCGAGGATGCTTAACTGTTGGCATGGCTAACTTCTCCACCATGGCCGTGCTAGAAACATTAGTACAGCTCCTTTCATCAATAAATACAGTACATACCTTGTTTTGGACATGCCATCTAATATGAAATATGTTCTCTAGTAGCACTTAATCATCTTCTTTGGATTTCATACTCAAAACTCTCTTGTCAACCAACTATTCACATTGCACAGCGTACTCTTCATCATCAAGATGGCATAAAGTCGTCCTCTGATTCATTGTCAGTTTCAATCTCACGATCATCATTCATAACCATAACTCTTTTCTTCGGACATTGACTGGCTGTGTGACCTCAGCCTTGACTTTTAAACACTTAAAACCACGTTTTTGGGTAAAGGAAGAATTTGATTTACCTTGAGTTCCTTGGCGGGCCACTACTTTCTTTTGCTTAGGTTTTAGCTTTGGAGTGGAAATCCTTGCCTCAATTGTTCTGACTTCTAAGTGGATGCACTTTGGCTATGTCTGCACGTGTACTGCCTCCTCTCTTGAGTTGAATCTCAGTCTAAATAGCCACATGTGCCATGCCCTCCAACTCAATAGAAAGTTGCAATTTCACCGCATTTTGAATTTGCCTATTCAAACTAGTGAGAAACCTTGCCATAGTTAGATCAATGTCACTTCCATTTCTTTGTAACAGACACATCACGCATGACACCTCTACCAAAATGCCACAATCTTCAAAATAACTAGTGCCTACCTTGCATGAGAACTACATCACACAACACTTCGTCTTCATAATTCCCAATGCGAAAAGGAACAAACACTTGTTTATTCAACCGTACCTTCTCCTATCATTTAACCATTGCAATTTTCAAGCTCGAGGATGCTTAATTGTTGGCATGGCTAACTTCTCCACCATGGCAGAGCTAGAAACTGTAGTACAGCTCCTTCCATCAATAATCACACTACATACCTTGTTTTGGACATGCCATCTAATATGAAATATGTTCTCCAGTTGCACTTAATCATCTTCTTTGGATTTCAAACTCAAAGCTCTCCTGTCAACCAACAATTCACATTGCACAGCATACTCTTCATCATCAAGGTAGCATAAAGTCGTTCACTAATTCATTGTCAGTTTCAATCTCATGATCGTTATTTATAACCATAACTCTTTTCTTCGGACATTGACTGGCTGTGTGACCTCAGCCTTGACTTTTAAACACTTAAAACCACATTTCTAAGTAAAGGAAGAATTTGATTTAGCTTGAGTTCTTTCGCTGGCCACTGCTTTCTTTTGCTTAGGTTTTAGCTTTGGAGTGAAAATATTTTTATCTCACCTCAATTGTTTTGATTTCTAAGTGGATGTACTTTGGCTATGTTTGCACGTGTACTGCATCCCCTTTTTAGTTGAATCTCAATCTAAATAGACATGTGTATCAAGACCTCAAACTTAACAGAATGTTGCAATTTCACCGCAATTTGAATTTGCCTATTCAAACTAGTGAGAAACCTTGCCATAGTTGGATCAATGTCGCTTCCATCTCTTTGTGATAGACACATCACGCTTGACTCGTCTGCCAAATTGCCATGATCTTCCTAATAAGAAATACCTACCTTGCATGGGAACTACATCACACAACACTTCATCTTTATAATTCCCAATGCGAAAAGGAGCAAACACTTGTTTATTCACCCGTACGTCCTCACTATCATTTAACCATTGTAATTTACAAGGTTGAGGATGCTTAATTGTTGGCATGGCTAACTTCCCCACCGTGGTAGTGCTAGAAACATTAGTACAGCCTCGTCCATCAATAATCACACTACATACCTTGTTTTTGACATGCCATATAGTAGAAAATATGTTCTCTAGTTGCACTTAATCATCTGCTTTGGATTGCAAACTCAAAGCTCTCATGTCAACCAATAATTCATCTTGCACAACTTACTCTTCATCATCAGGGTGGCATAAAGTCGTTGTCCGATACATTTTTAGTTTCAATCTCACCATCGTCATTCATAACCATAACTCTTTTGTTCGGACATTGACTGACTGTGACCCTAGCCTTGACTTTTAAACACTTAAAACCTCGTTTCTTGAGTAAAGGAATAATTTATTCTTCCATGAGTTCCTTGGCTGGCCACTACTTTCTTTTGCTCAGCTGTTAGTTTCAAAGTGGAAATCTTTTCATCTTGCCTCCATTGTTTTGAGTTCTACGGGGATGTACTTTGGCTATGTTTGCACCTGTATTGCCTCCCCTCTTTAGTTGAATCTCAATCTAAATAAACATGTGTATCAAGACCTCCAACTTAGCAGAATGTTGCAATTTCACCATATTTTGAATTTACCTATTCAAACGAGCGAGAAACCTTGCCATAATTGGATCAATGTCTCTTCCATCTCTTTGTAACAGACACGTCACACCTGACTTGTTTGCCAAATTGCCACAATCTTCCTAATAACTAATGCCTACCTTTCATGGGTACTACATCACATAGCACTTCATCTTCATAATTCCCAATACGAAATGGAACAAACACTTGTTTATTCACTCGTATGTCCTCACTATCATTTAACCATTGCAATTTATAAGGTCGAGGATGCTTATTGTTGCTATGGCTAACTTCTCCAACATAGCAGTGCTAAATTCGTTAGTACAGCTCATTCCATCAATAATCACACTACATATGTTCTCCAGTTACACTTAATCATCTTCTTTGGATTGCAAACTCAAAGCTCTCCTGTCAACCAACAATTCACCTTGCACAGCTTACTCTTCATCATCAGGGTGGATAAAGTCGTTGTCCAATTCAATTGCAGTTTCAATCTCACCATCGTCATTCATAGTCATAACTCTTTTGTTTGGACATTCACTGGCTGTGTGACCCCAGCCTTGACTTTTAAACACTTAAAACCTCGTTTCTTGAGTAAAGGAATAATTTAATTTACCTTGAGTAGGATTGGCTGGCCACTACTTTCTTTTGCTTAGGTTTTAGCTTTGGAGTGAAAATATTTTTATCTCACCTCAATTGTTTTGATTTCTAAGTGGATGTACTTTGGCTATGATTGCACGTGTACTGCATCCCATTTTAAGTTGAATCTCAATCTAAATAGACATGGTATCAAGACCTCAAACTTAACAGAATGTTGCAATTTTACCGCATTTTGAATTTGGCTATTCAAACTAGTGAGAAACCTTGCCATAGTTGGATCAATGTCGCTTCCATCTCTTTGTGACAGACACATCACACTTGACTCGTCTGCCAAATTGCCACGATCTTCTTAATAACTAATGCCTAACTTGCATTGGAACTACATCACACAACACTTCATCTTTATAATTCCTAATGCGAAAAGGTGCAAACACTTGTTTATTCACCCGTACGTCATCACTATCATTTAACCATTGCAATTCACATGGTCGAGGATGCTTAATTGTTGGCATGGCTAACTTCCCCACCATGGCGATGCTAGAAACATTAGTACAGCTTACTTCCATCAATAGTCACACTACATACCTTGTTTTGGACTTGCCATCTAGTATGAATATGTTCCCCAGTTGCACATAATCATCTTCTTTGGATTTCAAAATCAAAGCTATCCTATCAACCAACAATTCACCCTGCATAGTGTACTCCTCATCATCAGGGTGGCATAAAGTCGATGTCCGATTCATTGTCCATTTCAATCATATCATCGTCATTCATAACCATAACTCTTTTGTTCGGACAATGACTGACTGTGTGATTCCAGCCTTGACTTTTAATCACATAAAACCTCGTTTCTTGAGTAAAGGAATAATTTAATTCACCTTGAGTTCCTTGGCTGACCACGACTTCCTTTTGCTCAGGTGTTAGCTACGGAGTGGAAATATTTTCATCTTACCTCAATTGTTTTGACTTTAAGGGGATGTACTTTGGCTATGTTTTCACGTGTACTGCCTCCCCTCTTTGGTTGAATCTCAATCTAAATAGACATGTGTATCATGACCTCCAACTTAACAAAATGTTGCAATTTCAATGCATTTTGAATTTTCCTATTCAAACTAGTAAGAAACTTTCACATAGTTGGATCAATGTTTCTTCCATCTCTTCGTAATAGACACGTCACACTTAGCTCGTCTGCCAAATTGCCAAGTTCTTCATAATAACTAATGCCTACCTTGCATGGGAACTACATCACACAACACTTCATCTTCATAATTCCCAATGCGAAAAGGAGCAAACACTTGTTTATTCACCCATACGTCCTCACTATCATTTAACCATTGTAATTTACAAGGTTGAGGATGCTTAATTGTTGGCATGGCTAACTTCCCCACCATAGCGGTGCTAGAAACATTAGCACAGCTTCTTCCATTAATAATCACATTACGTACCTTGTTTTGGACATGCCATCTAGTATGAATATGTTCTCCAGTTGCACTTAATCATCTTCTTTTGATTTCAAACTCAAAGCTCTCCTATCAACCAACAATTCCCCTTGCACAGCGTACTCTTCATCATCATAGTGGCATAAAGTCATCGTCTGATTCATTGTCAATTTCAATCTTACCATCATCATTCATGACCATAACTCTTTTGTTCATACATTGACTGGCTATGTAACCCCAGCCTTGACTTTTAAACAATTAAAAGCACATTTCTTGAGTAAAGGAACAATTTCATTTACTTTCAGTTCCTTGGCTGGCCACTACTTTCTTTTGCTCAGGTGTTAGCTTCAGAGTGGAAATCTTTTCATCTTGCCTCCATTGTTTTTGACTTCTAAGTGGATGTACTTTGGCTATGTTTGCACGTGTACTACGTCCCCTCTTGAGTTGAATCTCAATCTAAGTAGCCATGTGTACCATGCCCTCCAACTCAACAAATTGTTGCAATATCACCGCATTTTGAATTTGGCTATTCAAACTAGTGAGAAACCTTGCCATAGTTGGATCAATGTCGCTTCCATCTCTTTGTGACAGACACATCACACTTGACTCGTCTGCCAAATTGCCACGATCTTCTTAATAACTAATGCCTAACTTGCATAGGAACTACATCACACAACACTTCATCTTTATAATTCCCAATGCGAAAAGGAGCAAACACTTGTTTATTCACCCGTACGTCATCACTATCATTTAACCATTGCAATTCACAAGGTCGAGGATGCTTAATTGTTGGCATGGCTAACTTCCCCACCATGGCGGTGCTAGAAACATTAGTACAGCTCACTTCCATCAATAGTCACACTACATACCTTGTTTTGGACTTGCCATCTAGTATGAATATGTTCCCCAGTTGCACATAATCATCTTCTTTGGATTTCAAAATCAAAGCTCTCCTATCAACCAACAATTCACCCTGCATAGTGTACTCCTCATCATCAGGGTGGCATAAAGTCGATGTCCGATTCATTGTCCATTTCAATTGTATCATCGTCATTCATAACCATAACTCATTTGTTCGGACAATGACTGACTGTGTGATTCCAACCTTGACTTTTAAACACATAATGTAACATCCCAAATTATTATGGAATAAATATTTAATATTTTTATTTTTGAGACTCTAGAAATCTCTTGAATATCCTTGATGAATCTAGATTGTTCTAGAGGAATCTTGTATGTTCTAAAGATATCTTGTATATTCTTGAATTTCCTAGATAAGTGTAGAATGTTGTAGAATGGTATATATAATTCTAGAAAATTCCAGGTTAGTTATGTTCTAGAGATATCTTGTATATTCTTGAATTTCCTAGATAAGTGTAGAATGTTGTAGAATGGTATAGATAATTCTAGAAAATTCCAGGTTAGTTATGTTCTAGAGATATCTTGAATATTCTTGAATTTCCTAGATAAGTGTAGAATGTTGTAGAATGGTATAGATAATTCTAGAAAATTCCAGGTTAGTTATGTTCTAGAGATATCTTGTATATTCTTGAATTTCCTTGATAAGTGTAGAATGTTGTAGAATAGTATAGATAATTCTAGAGAATTCTAGGTTAGTCTAGGTTTATCTTGAGTTATCTTGAGTTTTCTAAACAATTGTAGTATAGATAATTCTAGAGAATTCTAGGTTAGTCTAGGATTATCTTGAGTTATCTTGAGTTTTCTAAACAATTGTAGTATAGATAATTCTAGAGAATTCTAGGTTTGTCTAGGATTATCTTGAATTATCTTGATTTTCTAAACATTCTAGTATAGATAATTCTAGACAATTCTAGGTTAGTCTAGTATCTTGAGTTTTCTAAACATTTCTAGGCTTTAGAGAGATGTTGCCTCCCATTCTTAGCTATAAATAGCAATATCTTCCTCCCCTTTCCTTGCATCATTCACAGCCGAGAGAGAGTGAGAAAAAGAGAGTACAGCAGCTTGGACAGTAGCAGAAAAATATTCTCTGTTTTTCAACCATAAAATAGAGATTTTTGGAAAAAGCAAATAGCAACGTTAAACTCGATTTTTCTGAGCTACTTTGAGGAGATTCTTCTATTACTAACCCACACAAGTGTTAAGGGAGAAGTGGCAGTGAATAGGTCAAAAATCGTGAAATGAATTTCAAGACAGATTGAATTGCTATTTGAGCTAAAAAGTCAAACTACAAATTACAGGTAGCTTAGCAATTCATAAAAGCTTGTTTTACTACTTGAATATTTTATGTCCATGAAGTTTTATTTAAAGTAAAATATGTTTTTCATGATGAAATTAGCATGGTATCAGCTTGGAAGTTTACTTACATGTTCAGCTTGGGAGTTCTGCTTCCATGTCAGCTTGGAAATTCTATTTCCATGTCAGCTTGGAAATTCTATTTCCATGTCAGCTTGGAAATTATATTTCCATGTTTTAGCTTGGAATCTTTCTAGCTTGAGTTAAAGGACTGCAGTAGCCTTTCTCTCATGTTCAGCTTGGAAAAAGTAGTTCTGCAGACTATCTTTTCCATGTCGTTGAGTGTGCCACTAACTATTCTTGATTCCATGGTTTATTTATATATCAGCTTGCTAATTTTTCATCAACTTATTGCATTGAATTGAGAATTTAGTAGTTTATCATTTCATAAAAGCTTATTTTAACTACTTGTAGTGTAGCGTAGCTTAGCAATTCATAAAAGCTTGTTTTTACTACTGTAGCGTAGCATAGCAATTCATAAAAGCTTGTTTTACTACTTGAATATTTTATGTCCATGAAATTTTATCTAAAGTGAAATATGTTTTTCATGATGAAATTAGCATGATATTAGCTTGGAAGTTTTCTTCCATGTTCAGCTTGGGAGTTCTGCTTCCATGTCAGCTTGGAAATTCTATTTCCATGTCAGCTTGGAAATTATATTTCCATGTTTTAGCTTGAAATTTTTCTAGCTTGAGTTAAAGGACTGCAGTAGCCTTTTTCTCATGTTTAGCTTGGAAAAATAGTTCTGCAGACTATCTTTTCCATGTTGTCGAGTGTGCCACCAACTATTCTTGATTCCATGATTTATTCATATATCAGCTTGCTAATTTTTCATCAACTTATTGTACTGAACTGAGAATGTATATTACATGGACTGATTTTTATGATATAAGTGCTTTTATGACTGAAATGGTATATTTATAAATGTTTATAAAATTATGCTAGCTACTGAGATACCCTTATCTCACCTTTTTGTGCTTTTCCAACTGACCATTTCAGGGGCTGAGTATAAGGGGAAAGGTGTAAAGATTGATTGAACACTTTTAGAGCACTCAAGTTTATTAAGTATTAGAATTATAGATTATGTACGACAGATTTGTAATTTATTTCAAACGAATGTAAATTATCTTATGTTTAGAATTTCAATTATTATGTATAACCAATTATGATTTGTACTGAGAACAATTATAGAATGTTCTTTTTGAAGATATGAGTATTAAGCATTAGAATTTAAAAAAAAATTTCAGATTTTAGTATAGTAAAATAAGGACGTTACACATAAAACCTCGTTTCTTGAGTAAAGGAATAATTTAATTCACCTAGAGTTCCTTGGCTGACCACGACTTCCTTTTGCTCAGGTGTTAGCTACGGAGTGGAAATATTTTCATCTTACCTCAATTGTTTTGACTTTAAGGGGATGTACTTTGGCTATGTTTTCACGTGTACTGCCTCCCCTCTTTAGTTGAATCTCAATCTAAATAGACATGTGTATCATGACCTCCAACTTAACAAAATGTTACAATTTCAATGCATTTTGAATTTTCCTATTCAAAACTAGTAAGAAACTTTGACATAGTTGGATCAATGTTGCTTCTATCTCTTCGTAATAGACATGTCACACTTGGTTCGTCTGCCAAATTGCCAAGTTCTTCATAATAACTAATGCCTACCTTGCATGGGAACTACATCACACAACACTTCATCTTTATAATTCCCAATGCGAAAAGGAGCAAACACTTGTTTATTCACCCATACGTCCTCACTATCATTTAACCATTGTAATTTACAAGGTTGAGGATGCTTAATTATTGGCATGGCTAACTTCCCCACCATAGCGGTGCTAGAAACATTAGCACAGCTTCTTCCATTAATAATCACATTACGTACCTTGTTTTGGACATGCCATCTAGTATGAATATGTTCTCCAGTTGCACTTAATCATCTTCTTTGGATTTCAAACTCAAAGCTCTCCTATCAACCAACAATTCCCCTTGCACAGCGTACTCTTCATCATCATAGTGGCATAAAGTCGTCATCCGATTCATTGTCAATTTCAATCTTACCAACATCATTCATGACCATAACTCTTTTGTTCAGACATTGACTGGATATGTAACCCCAGCCTTGACTTTTAAACAATTAAAAGCACATTTCTTGAGTAAAGGAACAATTTCATTTACTTTCAGTTCCTTGGCTGGCCACTACTTTCTTTTGCTCAGGTGTTAGCTTTATAGTGGAAATCTTTTCATCTTGCCTCCATTGTTTTTGACTTCTAAGTGGATGTACTTTGGCTATGTTTGCACGTGTACTGTGTCCCCTCTTGAGTTGAATCTCAATCTAAGTAGCCATGTGTACCATGCCCTCCAACTCAACAAATTGTTGCAATATCACCGCATTTTGAATTTGGCTATTCAAACTAGTGAGAAACCTTGCCATAGTTGGATCAATGTCGCTTCCATCTCTTTGTGACAGACACATCACACTTGACTCGTCTGCCAAATTGCCACGATCTTCTTAATAACTAATGCCTAACTTGCATAGGAACTACATCACACAACACTTCATCTTTATAATTCCCAATGCGAAAAGGAGCAAACACTTGTTTATTCACCCGTACGTCCTCACTATCATTTAACCATTGTAATTTACAAGGTTGAGGATGCTTAATTATTGGCATGGCTAACTTCCCCACCATAGCGGTGCTAGAAACATTAGCACAGCTTCTTCCATTAATAATCACATTACGTACCTTGTTTTGGACATGCCATCTAGTATGAATATGTTCTCCAGTTGCACTTAATCATCTTCTTTGGATTTCAAACTCAAAGCTCTCCTATCAACCAACAATTCCCCTTGCACAGCGTACTCTTCATCATCATAGTGGCATAAAGTCGTCATCCGATTCATTGTCAATTTCAATCTTACCATCATCATTCATGACCATAACTCTTTTGTTCAGACATTGACTAGCTATGTAACCCCAGCCTTGACTTTTAAACAATTAAAAGCACATTTCTTGAGTAAAGGAACAATTTCATTTACTTTCAGTTCCTTGGCTGGCCACTACTTTCTTTTGCTCAGGTGTTAGCTTTAGAGTGGAAATCTTTTCATCTTGCCTCCATTGTTTTTGACTTCTAAGTGGATGTACTTTGGCTATGTTTGCACGTGTACTGCGTCCCCTCTTGAGTTGAATCTCAATCTAAATAGCCATGTGTATCATGCCCTCCAACACAACCGAATGTCGCAATTTCACCACATTTTGAATTTTCCTATTCAAACTAGCAAGAAACCTTACCAGAGTTGGATCAATGTCACTTCCATCTCTTTGAAACAGACACATCATGCTTGACTCGTCTACAAAATTGTAACGATCTTCCTAATAACTAGTGCCAACCTTGCATGGGAACTACATCACACAACACTTGATCGTCATAATTCCCAATCCGAAAAGGAACAAACACTTGTTTATTCACTCATACCTCCTCACTATCATTGAACCATTGCAATTTACAAGGTCGAGGTTGCTTAATTGATGGCATGGCTAACTTCTCCACCATGGCAGTGCTAGAAACATTCGTACAGCTCCTTCCATCAATAATCACACTACATACCTTGTATTGGACATGCAATCTGGTATTAAATATGTTTTCTAGTTGCACTTTAACATATTCTTCGGATTTCAATACCAAAGCTCTCATGTCAACCAACAATTCACCTTGCAAAGTGTACCCTTCATCATCAGGGCGGTATAAAGTTGTTGTCTAATTCATTGTCCATTTCAATCTTACCATCATCATTCATAATCATAACTCTTTTGTTCAGACATTGACTGGTTGTGTGACCCCAGCCTTGACTTTTAAACAATTAAAAGCACGTTTCTTGAGTAAAGGAACAATTTAATTTACCTTGAGTTCCTCGGCTGGCCACTACTTTCTATTGCTCAGGGGTTAGCTTCGGGGTGGAAATGTTTTTATTTTGCCTCCATTGTTTTTAACTTCTAAGTGGATGTACTTTGGCTATGTTTGCAAGTGTACTGCGTCCCCTCTTGTGTTGAATCACAATCTAAATAGCCATGTGTATCATGCCCTCCAACTCAACAAAATGTTACAATTTCACCGCATTTTGAATTTGCCTATTCAAACTAGCGAGAAACGTTGATGTGATCATGAAGACTGTCCTTGAAGAACAAGAGGCTGAATCTATACTTGGGCCAATAACACGTTCAAGGGCCAAGAAGCATCAAATGGGATTGACTTGGGTTTCTTTACTTGTGTGCAATGATGGGCTGGGCCAAATCAGAAGCTTGGACTTTGAAGAATAAAAGAACTACAGATTTTTCTTATTTTTAATAATTTTCGTGCATGACTTTTTGGGATATAAAATCTGATGTAATTTAATGTTTTCAGAGTTGTTGTATTGTCATTTAGCTTTCCAAGTGGTTGTAGTTGTTGTTGTTGCATTAATGAGGTGGCTGTAGGTTGACTATAGTTGTTGTAGGCTCATTAATGAGGTGGCTATAGGGAGGCTGTAGTTGTTGTAGGCTCATTAATGAGGTGGCTATAGGTTGACTATAGTTGTTGTAGGCTCATTAATAAGGTGGCTGTGGTTGCATTAATGAGGCAGCTGGCTTTTGTTATCTATAAAAGGGAACTTGCCCCCTTGTGGCAAGATAATCAGATTTGAGTGAATTATATTTCAGATTGCTTTGTGCACATCTATCTTCTCTTATCTAACAATTGTGTTAGTGTAGCGAGAAAATCTCAGAATTCTTATCACTCCTATTCCGTTCTCTAATCTGGGGTGTGGCGAATTTCACCCATCTTAGCTTGATTGTGGCGCCATAGGCTTATCAATTAGTTGAGTTGGTTTCTTCTCTTTATTTTCCTTGTGGTACAGATTGTGTCCTCTTTTAGGCACATCATATTGGTATCAAAGCGGCGGTTTCGTGTGGGAAAACTCTTGTAACTTGAGAGTAGAACACTTAGAGAGAGAGATCATGTCTGGAGATAACAGTTCTAAACTTCCAATTCGAATGGGACTTACTTTAGAGCAAGCTCAAATTCTGAAGTTGGAAAGGTCTCAAAGTCAAATGGAGAGATCTCAACAACAAATGATGGAGCGGTTGAATCGTTTGGTAGAACAAATGGAGAGGCTAAACCATCAACCAAGGCATAGGCAGCGAAGAAATAGAAATGAAGAGCAATCAAACCAAGAAAGCAATATAGAAGATGAAAGGTCTCCAAGACCAAGGAGGCAGCAAAGAGAGCAAGAATTGAAGATTAAGATGAAGGTCCCTACTTTCAAGGGAAGTAGCTCTCCAGTGGAATTTTTGGAGTGGGTGCAGCGTGTAGAGAAGGTCTTTGAGTGCCATGAGTACTCGGAGGCAACCAAATGTCGTCTTGCAGCCCTTGAATTCACAGATTACCCCAATTTATGGTGGGAGAATTTGAAGAACCAACGGAGGAGAGATAGTGAGGAAGAAGTTAGAAATTGGAGGCTAATGAAGAGACTTATGCAAAGAAGATTTGTGCCAGAATATTACAAGCAAGAGCTCTTCTTCAAATTTCAATCTTTGAGACAAGGTGGTATGTGTGTAGAAGACTATGTGAAAGAGTTTGAGATGCTAATGATTCAATGTGAACAGAATGAACCTCAAGAGCAAACAATTGCAAGGTTCATTGGTGGTTTGCATAGGGAGATTGGTGATTTGGTGGAACTACAAAATTATGTAACCTTAGAGGATATTATTAAACTTGCAATCAAGGTGGAGAGACAAAGAAAGAGAGTTTCTAGTAAGCAAATGTCACAGCCAGCTAGAAACAAAATCACAAATTTCTCTACAACACCATCATGGGTTACATCTAAAGGAGAAGAAAGAAAGGTGGAGAAGAGGGAGTCTTCAAAACTTCCATCAAGTTCATCAAAAGGGAAAGAAAAGGGAGCTGATTCAGAACCTCCTAAAAGGAGTAGAGATGTAAAGTGCTTCAAATGTCTTGGTCATGGGCATTACGCATATGAATGTCCAAACCGTAGGGTAATGATCATCCAAGACACGCATGGAGAAGTGGTAAGCGAAGATGAGGCAGTCATTGAAGGAGTTATGGAAGAATGTTCTGATAAGGAAAACATGGAGTATGCTGATGAGGGAGAACTCCTTGTCATAAGGCGTGCTCTAAATTTGCAAGCTAAGCCTAGTGATGAGCAAAGGGAGAACATTTTTCACACAAGGTGTATTGTTGAAAAGAAGGTTTGTGGTGTAATTATAGATGGAGGGAGCTGCACAAATGTGGCTTCTACTACTTTGGTGGAGAAGTTGAATTTAGCCACAACTGAACACCCTCATCCTTACAAATTGCAGTGGCTAAATGAAGATGAAGTTGTGAAAGTCACTAAACAGGTTGATGTGCCATTTTCTATTGGGAAAAATTACAAAGATAAGGTACTATGTGATGTTGTTCCAATGAGTGCTAGTCATTTGCTCTTGGGAAGACCATGGCAGTATGATAGAAGAGCTTTGTATGATAGGTTTAAAAACACATATTCCTTTGAGAAAGATGGAAGGAAGATTGTGTTAGCACCATTGAGTCCTCAACAAGTGAAGACGCATCAACAAGAAGCTGAAAGGAAGGGTAATTTACTTGCCAACAAAGGAGACATTGAGAGAGCTTTATCCAGCTCTAATTTAGTTCTTTTATTGCATTTGAAGGAGATAGTACCAGAAATTGTGGGATCACTTCCACCACAAATTCAAAGGCTCTTGGAAGAATTTCGTGATGTATTTCCAGAAGAATCACTAAAGGAATTACCACCAATTCGTGGTATTGAGCACCAAATTGATCTTGTACCAGGAGCTGCCTTACCAAATAGACCAACTTATAGAATGAATCTGGAGGAGGCAAAGGAGTTGCAACGTCAAGTAAATGAGTTGCTGGAAATAGGATATGTGCAGGAGTCCATGAGTCCTTGTTTAGTACCGGCCTTATTGGTGCCAAAGAAAGATGGGACCATGAGGATGTGTGTGGATAGCAGAGCAATCAACAAGATTACAATCAAGTATCGTTATCCCATTCCAAGGTTAGATGACATGCTTGATGAATTACATGGCTCCAAAGTGTTTTTAAAGATAGACTTGAACAGTGGTTATCACCAAATTTGTATAAAGGAAGGAGATGAATGGAAGACAGCCTTTAAGACAAAACATGGACTGTATGAATGGAAGGTCATGCCATTTGGATTATCCAATGCTCCAAGCACCTTTATGAGGCTAATGAACCATGTGCTTCGAAAATTTATAGGTATGTTTGTTGTCGTTTATTTTGATGACATTTTGGTTTATAGTAAAAATTCTGAAGAGCATGAAGAGCATTTGAGGCAAGTATTTGAAGTATTACGAGAACAAAAGCTATTTGGCAATTTCAAGAAGTGCCAATTCTATCAAGACCAAGTTATTTTCCTTGGTTATGTTGTCTCTCAACATGGGGTGCACGTGGATGAGGAGAAAATAAAAGCAATCAAGGAGTGGCCAATTCCTAAAAGTATTTCTGAGGTACGAAGTTTTCATGGCCTTGCTTCTTTTTATAGATGATTTGTGAAGAATCTTAGCACTATTCTTGCACCATTAACTGCATGCATAAAAAAAAATTGTGAGTTTAAATGGACCGAAGCTACACAAAAGAGTTTTGACTTAATTAAGGAGAAATTGTGTTCAACACCTATTCTAGCTCTTCCAGATTTTTCAAAGGTATTTGAGATTGAATGTGATGCATCTGGAGTAGGGATTGGAGCTGTCTTAATGCAAGATAAGTGTCCCATTGCTTATTTTAGTGAGAAGCTTGGTGGAGCAAGTCTGAATTACTCAATCTATGATAAAGAGTTCTTTGCACTAATTCGAGCTCTTGAGACATGACAGCATTATTTATTACCAAAGGAGTTCATCATTCACATTGATCATGAGTCCCTAAAGCATTTGAAGGGGCAAGGGAAGCTGAATCGAAGACATGCCAAATGGGTGGAGTATTTAGAAGCTTTCCCCTATGTAATCAAATACAAAGACGAATGTAGTGGCTGATGCATTATCTCGGAGGTATGCATTGATTTCTCTTTTGAACACTAAACTGTTAGGCTTTGAACTTATTAAGGAGCAATACTTGCTTGATCCTATGCTAGCTAAAATCTATTCAGCTTGTGAGAAAATGGCCATTAAAGGGTTTTATAGGCATGACGGTTATATGTTCAAATTTGGGAAACTTGTGATTCCTAATTGTTCTATTAGGGAATTGCTTGTTAGAGAATCACATGCAGGTGGGCTAGCTGGACATTTTGGTGAAAAGAAGACATTTGAAATGTTGAAAGAGCATTTCTATTGGCCAAATATGATGAAGGATGTGCATCGGATTGTAGAAAGATGTGTTGCTTGTAAGAAAGCGAAGAGCAATGAGGCTGCACATGGCTTGTACATGCCATTACCTGTTCCAGATCAACCATGGATGGATCTAAGCATGGATTTTGTGCTTGGATTACCCAGAACACAAAGGGGAAAAGATTCAGTTATGGTGGTTGTTGATAGGTTCTCCAAAATGTCTCATTTTATTTCTTGTCACAAAATTGATTATGCTTCTCATATTGTTGATTTATTCTTCAAGGAAGTTGTGAGATTGCATGGCATTCCAAGGAGTATTGTTTCTGATCGTGATGCCAAATTCTTCAGCTATTTTTGGAAGACATTATGGATAAAGCTTGGAACAAAGCTGCTATTTAGCACAACCTGTCATCCTCAAACTGATGGGCAAACCGAAGTGGTAAATAGATCTCTTTCCACTTTGCTTAGGAGTGTTGTTAGTAAAAACTTGAAGAATTGGGATGAGTACTTGCCGCATGTTGAATTTGCTTATAATCGAAGTGTTCATAGTACTACAAAGAAATCTCCATTTGAGGTTGTGTATGGATTTAATCCTAACACACCAGCAGATTTGGCACCTCTTCCAATTAATGAAAAACTTAGCTTGGATGGCAAAAGTAAAGCTGAATTCATGAAGAAAATGCATGAAGCAGTAAAAAAGCAAATTGAGAAGAAGAATGCTGCCTATAAAAAGTCAGTAGACAAGAGGAGAAAGCATGTTCAATTTAGCCCAGGACATCTTGTTTGGATTCACCTACGCAAAGAGAGATTTCCAAACAAAAGGAAGTCTAAAGTTATGCCACGAGCTGCTGGTCCTTTTCGAGTACTAGAAAAGGTAAATGACAATGCGTATAAAATTGATCTCCCAGGAGATTATGGTGTTTCAGCAACATTCAATGTAAGGGACATAACCCCTTATTTGGAAGATAACATGGAGCTGGATTTGAGGGCAAATCCTTGTCAACTAGGGGAAGATGATGTGATCATGAAGGCTGTCCTTGAAGAACAAGAGGCTGAATCTATACTTGGGCCAATAACACGTTCAAGGGCCAAGAAGCATCAAATGGGATTGACTTGAGTTTCTTTACTTGTGTGCAATGATGGGCTGGGCCAAATCAGAAGCTTGGACTTTGAAGAATAAAAGAACTACAGATTTTTCTTATTTTTAATAATTTTCGTGCATGACTTTTTGGGATATAAAATTTGATGTAATTTAATGTTTTCAGAGTTGTTGTAGTGTCATTTAGCTTTCCAAGTGGTTGTAGTTGTTGTTGTTGCATTAATGAGGTGGTTATACGGTGGCTGTAGTTGTTATAGGCTAGGCTCATTAATGAGGTTGTTGTAGGTTGACTATAGTTGTTGTAGGCTCATTAATGAGGTGGCTATAGGGAGGCTGTAGTTGTTGGATGCTCATTAAAATGAGGTGGCTATAGGTTGACTATAGTTGTTGTAGTCTCATTAATGAGGTGGCTGTGGTTGTATTAATGAGGCAGCTGGCTTTTATTATCTATAAAAGGGAACTTGCCCCCTTGTGGCAAGATAATCAGATTTGAGTGAATTATATTTCAGATTGCTTTGTGCACATCTATCTTCTCTTATCTAACAATTGTGTTAGTGTGGCAAGAAAATCTAAGAATTCTTATCACTCCCATTCCGTTCTCTAATTTGGGGTGTGGCGAATTCCACCCATCTTAGCTTGATTGTGGCGCCATAGGCTTATCAATTTAGTTGAGTTGGTTTCTTCTCTTTATTTTCCTTGTGGTACAGATTGTGTCCTCTTTTAGGCACATCAAACGTTGCCAGAGTTGGATCAATGTCACTTCCATCTTTTTGTAACGTGTCACATCACGCTTGACTCATCTACCAAATTGCCACGATCTTCCTAATAACTGGTGCCTACCTTGCATGGGAACTACATCACACAACACTTGATCTTCATAATTGCCAATGCGAAAAGGAACAAACACTTGTTTATTCACCCGTGCCTCCTCACTATCATTTAACTATTGCAATTTACTTGGTCAAGGATGCCTAGTTGTTGGCATGGCTAACTTCTCCACCATGGCAGTGCTAGAAACATTAGTACAGCTCCTTCCATCAATAATCACACTACATACCTTGTTTTTGTCATTCCGCCATATGGTATAAAATATGTTCTCCAGTTGCACTTAATCATCTTCTTTGGATTGCAAACTCAAAGCTCTCCTGTCAACCAACAATTCACCTTGCATATTGTACTCTTCATCACCTTGGTGGCATAAAGTCGTTGTCCAATTCATTGTTAGTTTCAATCTCACCATCGTCATTCATAACCATAATTCTTTTGTTCGGACATTGACTAGTTGTGTGACCCCAGCCTTGAATTTTAAACCATCAAAAGCATGTTTCTTTAGTAAAGGAACAATTTAATTTACCTTGAGTTCTTGGCTGGCGACTACTTTCTATTGCTCAAGTGTTAGCTTTGAAGTGGAAATCTTTTCATTAGCTTCATAGTGGAAATCTTTTCATCTTGCCTACATTGTTTTTGACTTCTAAGTGGATGTACTTTGGCTATGTTTGCAAGTGTACTGCCTACCCTCTTGAGTTGAATGTTGCAATTTCACCGCTTTTTGAATTTGTCAATTCAAACTATCGAGAAACCTAGCCATAGTTAGATCAATGTCGCTTCTATCTCTTTGTAATAGGCACGTCACGCTTAACTCGTCTACAAAATTGCTACGATCTTCCTAATATGCCTACCTTGCATGGGAACTGATGTGAACCCAACAATTACATTGGATGATCAAGAAGTAGATCCATTGTATATTACAAGTGGGCCAATTACACGAGCTCGGGCTAAAACAATAAAAGAGACATTAAATGGGCTCGTTCAAGAATGGATGAAGCAAATTCCATTTGAATGTATGTTAAATAATGATCAAAATGTGCTCAACATCATTTGGGCTGAAAATGGAGTTGCTAAAGGGATTTTGGGCCAGAACACTACAAATTAAAGAAATTGGTCCAAGAGATAAACATGGACCAATAGAATTTGGGCTCAATTATATCCATTTGAGTTGAAATTCATGTTTTGTAATTTTCTTTTATTTTTGTACGAATTTTAACTTCTAGATGGTCTTTAGTCAATTATGAATCATGTGCATTAAATGCACAATGTTTCAAAGTCAAGATAGGTGGATATTTATTTTCAAAATGCATTAAAAGCATTGTATCCAAAGTCAAGATAGGTGGGCATTTATTTTCATGTGCATTAAATGTATGTATCTTCAAGTCAAGATAGGTGGGCACCTTTGTCTCTCCATCCTATCTATAAATACCCCCCCTAAGCTTATTGTAATAATCAGATTTGAGTTTATGAAAACTTGCATTCAAGTGTTTTCTCTCATTGTGTGAGAATTTATCTTTCTTTCTTTGCTCTTGTGAAATCTTGCTTTGTCAATCTTCTTTATAAGATTGGTGATTCAAATTCACAAAAGCCCCCAATTTGTGCTTCAACCCAAGTGCGTTGTTGTGTGGATTGGTTCAATTCGTGTTCGTGGTTGAACAAGCGTTCTAAATAGTAGGTCACGTTCTATATAACGTTGGTTGACTATTTGCACTTGTTAGGTCATTGAACCACTCCAATTCCTTCTTCGATTCCGGAGTGTGTTGCTCTTATTTTTCTTTTGATAAGTCTTGAATTCATTTATCGCCTACGCCGTGAAGATCAGGCAACCCTAAGGATTTTCCTATCATTTGGTATCAGAGCATTTTGGTTGACACGGTAGGCCTTCTTTATTTTCACCTTTTTTTGAGAAAAATATATTATTGTTCCTTTGTTGTTCCTTCCCTTTTCTTCAATTTCCAATTTGCCTAGATATCAATTTTTTCCTTTCACTGTGCAAGATTTCATTGTCCTTGAGAAGGTCATATATTGTTTTGTTGCTCCTATCTATTCTGCACATCATATTAAAAAAAAAAACGAAAAAAAAAAAATTCGGAAAAAAAAAATTGTTCAAATAGTGCATCTTCTTGCCCTCAAAGTAGTTGATTCCCTTTTCATTTAACAAAAAAATCTTATCTTGCACTTGTAACAAAATTTCTTTCTATTGAATCCATAAAGCTTTCTTTAACTGTGACCTAGTTCAACTATTCCCATACTTTGACAATCTACTTTCATGTGCTTGGTTGAAGTTGAGAAATTGGCAATTATTGAATCACACAACAAGGACTTAGATTGAATAAGAGCTTTGGAAGATATTGAGGGATTTAAGAGTTAGTGAGATTATTAAGAGTGGAGTGCAAATACTGAGTTGAGAAGAAGAGTGAAACACTAAGCATTTTGTGAGATCCTATATTCTGTTATTATTATTATTTTTTTTTACACTAACATGGCAGGGAACCAAGATGAAGAAATTTCTCAAGCACAACTAGCTCCTATCCAAATGCAAGCATTGATGAGTCATCTTGAAAGGATGTTTGACAGAAAGCTAGAAGGAGTTCTTGAGCGTTTAGATAACATGGAGAACCAAACCGCTACACTACCAGCCTCTCCAAACAACCGAAGACGAAATGAGCAGCCTTATAGAGTTGCGGAGAGTCCAGTTGAGGATGATGAATCTGGTGGATATCAACCAAGAAGGAGGAGATTTAATCGAGAAGAACCTAGGAGGCCTAGAGTTAGAGAAGAAGACCTTGGTGGAATCAAAGTAAAAGTCCCTTCCTTTCAAGGAAAAAGTGATCCCGAGGAGTACTTAGAATGGGAAATGCGTGTTGAGCAAATTTTCTCATGCCATAACTACTCCGAAGGTAAAAAGGTGAAACTTGCTGCTATTGAATTTATTGATTATGCTCTTGTTTGGTGGGACCAGATGCAAAAAGAAAGAGCTCGTTATGGAGAGTATCCCATTTCCACTTGGGAAGAAATGAAGACAATTATGAGAAAGAGGTTCATCCCATCATATTACCATAGAGAGCTTCATAACAAGTTGCAACGTCTCATACAAGGAACAAAGGGTGTAGATGAGTATCATAAGGAGATGGAGGTTGCCATGATAAGAGCCAACATTGTGGAGGATAGAGAAGCAACAATGGCTCGCTTCTTACATGGACTCAATCGTGACATAGCTGATATCGTGGAGATGTATCATTATGTAGAGCTTCAAGAGATGGTACATCAAGCCATCAAAGTTGAGCAACAACTCAAGAGGAAGAATACTGCAAGAAAAAGCTACAATTCAAATTCTTTTAACTCTTGGAAGCACAATTCGAAGAAAGACAACCCTTCTACTTCAAATTCCAAGAAAGTTGATTCAAAGAAAATTGAAAAGCTAGCTGTTCCAAAGAAAACTCAAGTTGAGCCTAATTCTTCAAGGAGCCGTGACATAAGGTGTTTTAAGTGCCAAGGAAGAGGTCACATCGCTAGTGAGTGCCCAAACAAACGCACCATGATCGTCAATAACAATGGAGATTGGGAGACTGAAGAAGATATCACAGAGGAGGAAGAAGAATTAAATGATGAGGGAGAAAGTGCAATGGAAGGAGAGCTTCTTGTGACTAGAAGAGCACTTAGCATCCAGGTGATGGAAGAGAATAATCAAAGAGAAAACTTGTTCCACACACGTTGCTTAATTCAGGACAAGGTATGTAGTGTGATCATAGATGGTGGAAGTTGTAGCAATGTGGCAAGTGTTGAGCTTGTTGAAAAATTGAGCTTACCAACAGTCAAGCATAACCGTCCATACAGACTTCAATGGCTCAATGAATGTGGGGAACTGAAGGTGACTAAACAGGTGAAAGTACTCTTTTCTATTGGCAAATATAGAGATGAAGTCTTATGTGATATTGTACCCATGAAAGCATGTCATCTCTTGTTAGGTAGGCCTTGGCAGTATGATAGGCATGTCACTCATGATGGATTCTTAAATCGTTATTCTTTTGTACTTAGAGGGAACCCTATAACCCTCCTCCCTATGTCACCGAAGCAAATCTTAGAAGATCAAATAAAGAGAGAAAAGAAAAGAGTGAGTGAGTGCAGCCAAGTGAGCAAAAAAGAAGAGAATAAAAAAGAGAGTGAAAAGATTCAAAAAGAGTCAAGTACTGAAGAAAAAGAGAGTGTGTTGAAAAAGAAGAAAGATAGAAAAGAAAATCAAAAAGGAAAAAGAGAGAACATGGATGTTGGAGGAAAATGTTTACTTGTGGCAAAAAATAGTGACCTTAAACAAGCTTTATTTTCTCAACAAAACCTCCTAGTACTTGTTTACAAAGAGGCTATGTTGAATAATAAAGACTTAACCTCTACTTTGCCTAGTGTTGTTTTGTCTCTCTTGCAGGAATATGAGGATATTTTTTCCGATGAAGTACCACCCGGATTGCCACCAATTAGAGGGATAGAACATCAAATTGATTTCATTCCTGGAGCATCATTGCCTAACCGACCAGCATACCGCACCAATCCTGAAGAGACTAAGGAGATTCAAAAACAAGTCCAAGAATTGTTAGACAAAGGATATGTGAGAGAAAGCCTTAGTCCTTGTGCAGTTCCAGTGTTGCTCGTACCTAAGAAGGATGGCACATGGAGGATGTGTATTGACTGTAGAGCCATTAACAACATAACGGTAAGATATCGCCATCCTATTCCTAGGTTAGATGATATGCTTGATGAATTGACTGGTTCTACTATCTTTTCTAAAATTGACTTAAAAAGTGGCTACCATCAAATTAGAATGAAAGAAGGAGATGAATGGAAAACAGCATTCAAGACTAAACATGGACTTTATGAATGGTTGGTTATGCCTTTTGGTTTAACTAATGCACCTAGTACATTCATGAGGTTAATGAATCATGTCTTGAGAGCTTACATTGGGAAATTTGTGGTAGTTTATTTTGATGACATTCTTGTGTATAGCAAAACCTTAGATGAACATGTGGATCACATTAGAAAAGTTCTAGAGGTTCTTAAAAAGGAAAGATTGTTTGGTAATTTGAAGAAATGTGATTTTTGCATAAACAAAATTGTTTTTCTTGGCTATGTTGTTAGTAGTAAAGGTATAGGGGTTGATGAAGAAAAGGTCCAAGCAATTCAAGAATGGCCAACTCCAACCACCGTTGGACAGGTAAGGAGTTTCCATGGACTTGCAAGCTTTTATCGGAGGTTCGTGAAGGACTTTAGCACTCTAGCAGCACCATTAAATGAACTGACCAAGAAGAATGTCCCCTTCAAATGGGAAGATGTTCAAGAGAAAGCCTTCAAAACCCTTAAGGAGAAGCTCACGAATGCACCTTTACTAGCCCTTCCTGATTTTGGTAAGACTTTTGAGATTGAATGTGATGCTAGTGGAATTGGCATAGGCGGTGTACTCATGCAAGAAGGTAAGCCCATTGCATATTTCAGTGAAAAGCTAAGTGGACCAACTCTTAACTATCCTACATATGATAAAGAATTATATGCATTAGTTAGAGTGCTGGAAACTTGGCAACATTATTTGTGGCCTAAAGAATTTGTAATTCATTCTGATCATGAGGCTTTAAAGCATATTAGGAGCCAAAGCAAGTTGAATCGAAGGCATGCCAAATGGATTGAGTTCATTGAATCATTTCCATATGTGATTAAGTACAAGAAAGGTAAAGAAAATATTGTTGCTGATGCTTTATCACGGAGGTATGTTCTTCTTTCCATGTTAGATGCTAAAATTCTGGGTTTTGAATTCATTAAAGAATTGTATGCTACTGATGTTGATTTTGGAGTAGCATTTCATCATTGCAAGCCAAACACTAGTTGGAATAAATTTTTCTTGCATGAAGGATTCCTATTTTATATTGACAAACTTTGCATTCCTAACTGTTCTTTGCGTGTGCTTTTGTTGAAAGAGGCGCATTCTGGTGGCCTTATGGGTCATTTTGGCATTGCCAAGACCTTTAGTGTTTTGAATGTACACTTTTATTGGCCTAGAATGCGTAGAGATGTTGAGAAATTTGTGGGAAGATGCATTGTATGTCATAAGGCAAAATCTAAATTAAATCCCCATGGATTGTATACTCCCCTCCCAATTCCTAATGTACCTTGGGAAGATATTTCAATGGATTTTATTGTGGGATTACCTAGATCTAAGATGGGGAGAGATTCAATCTTTGTTATTGTTGATAGATTTTCTAAAATGGCACATTTCATTCCTTGTCACAAAGTTGATGACGCTTCTAACATTGCTAATTTATTCTTTAGGGAAGTTGTGAGACTACATGGGATGCCAAGAACGATTGTGTCTGATCGGGATACTAAATTTTTAAGCTATTTTTGGAAAACATTGTGGAGCAAGCTTGGAACCAAATTGTTATTTTCTACTACATGCCATCCACAAACTGATGGACAAACCGAGGTTGTGAACAGGACACTTTCCTCATTGTTGAGAACAATCATCAAGAAAAATTTGAAGAGTTGGGAGGAATGTCTTCCACATGTCGAATTTGCTTACAATAGGGCCATTCATTCCACTACTAAATTTTCGCCATTTGAAATTGTTTATGGATTTAATCCTCTTACACCTATTGACTTGATTCCTTTACCTTTGCAGGAAAGAGCCAATATGGATGGTAAAAAGCGTGCTGAATTTGTCAAGCAAATTCATGAGAAGGCACGGCACAACATTGAAAGGATGACTCAACAATATGAAAAATGTGCTAATAGACGAAGAAAGCAAGTAATTTTTAAGCCTGGAGATTTGGTTTGGCTACATCTAAGAAAAGAGAGGTTTCCAGAAAAACGAAAATCAAAACTTATGCCTAGAGGGGATGGGCCATTTCGAGTCATTGAGAAGATTAATGATAATGCTTACAAACTTGAATTACTAGGTGAATATGGTGTGCATGCTACCTTCAATGTTTCTGATCTCTCTCCTTATTTTGATGCAGATATTGAAGAGTCGAGGACGACTCCTTTTCAAGAAAGGGAGGATGATGTGAACCCAACAATTACATTGGATGATCAAGAAGTAGATCCATTGTATATTACAAGTGGGCCAATTACACGAGCTCGGGCTAAAACAATAAAAGAGACATTAAATGGGCTCGTTCAAGAATGGATGAAGCAAATTCCATTTGAATGTATGTTAAATAATGATCAAAATGTGCTCAACATCATTTGGGCTGAAAATGGAGTTGCTAAAGGGATTTTGGGCCAGAACACTACAAATTAAAGAAATTGGTCCAAGAGATAAACATGGACCAATAGAATTTGGGCTCAATTATATCCATTTGAGTTGAAATTCATGTTTTGTAATTTTCTTTTATTTTTGTACGAATTTTAACTTCTAGATGGTCTTTAGTCAATTATGAATCATGTGCATTAAATGCACAATGTTTCAAAGTCAAGATAGGTGGATATTTATTTTCAAAATGCATTAAAAGCATTGTATCCAAAGTCAAGATAGGTGGGCATTTATTTTCATGTGCATTAAATGTATGTATCTTCAAGTCAAGATAGGTGGGCACCTTTGTCTCTCCATCCTATCTATAAATACCCCCCCTAAGCTTATTGTAATAATCAGATTTGAGTTTATGAAAACTTGCATTCAAGTGTTTTCTCTCATTGTGTGAGAATTTATCTTTCTTTCTTTGCTCTTGTGAAATCTTGCTTTGTCAATCTTCTTTATAAGATTGGTGATTCAAATTCACAAAAGCCCCCAATTTGTGCTTCAACCCAAGTGCGTTGTTGTGTGGATTGGTTCAATTCGTGTTCGTGGTTGAACAAGCGTTCTAAATAGTAGGTCACGTTCTATATAACGTTGGTTGACTATTTGCACTTGTTAGGTCATTGAACCACTCCAATTCCTTCTTCGATTCCGGAGTGTGTTGCTCTTATTTTTCTTTTGATAAGTCTTGAATTCATTTATCGCCTACGCCGTGAAGATCAGGCAACCCTAAGGATTTTCCTATCAGGAACTACATGGCACAACACTTTATCTTCATAATTCCCAATGCGAAAAGGAACAAACACATGTTTATTTGCCTGTACCTCCTTACTATCATTTAACCATTGCAATTTACAAGGTCGAGGATGCTTAATTGTTGGCATGGCTAACTTATCCACCATGGCAGTGCTAGAAAAATTAGTACAGCTCCTTCCATCAATAATCACACTACATTCCTTGTTTTTGGCATGCCATCTAGTATAAAATATGTTCTCCAGTTCCACTTAATCATCTTCTTTGGATTACAAACCCAAAGCTCTCTTGTCAACCAACAATTCACCTTGCACAGCGTACTCTTCATTATCAGGGTGGCATGAAGTTGTAGTCCGATTCATTGTTAGTTTCAATCTCACCATCGTTATTCATAGCCATAACACTTTTGTTCAGACATTGACATGCTGCGTGACCCCAGCCTTGACTTTTAGACAATTAAAAGTACGTTTCTTAAGTAAAGGAACAATTTAATTTACCTTGAGTTCCCAGGCTGGCCACTACTTTCTTTTGCTCAGGTGTTAGGTACAGAGTGGAAATCTTTTCATCTTGCCTCCATTGTTTTTGACTTCTAAGTGGAAGTACTTTGGCTATGTTTGCACATGTACTGCATCCCTTTATGAGTTGAATCACAATCTAAATAGCCATGTGAATCATGCCCTCCAACTCAATAGAATGTTGCAATTTCGCCGCATTTTGAATTTGCCTACTCAAACTAGCAAGAAACCTTGCTGGAGTTGGATCAATGTCGCTTCCATCTCTTTGTAATAGACACATCATGCTTCACTCATCTACCAAATTACCTCGATCTTCCCAATAAATAACGCCTACCTTGCATGGGAACTACATCACACAACACTTGATCGTCATAATTCCCAATCCGAAAAGGAACAAACACTTGTTTATTCACCCGTACCTTCTCACTATCATTAACCATTGCAATTTACAAGGTCGAGGATGCTTAATTGATGGAATGGCTAACTTCTCCACCATGACAGTGCTAGAAACATTAGTACAGCTCCTTCTGTCAATAATAATACTAAATACCTTGTTTTTGACATGCCATAGAGTATAAAATATGTTCTCCTATTGCACTTAATCATCTTTTTTGGATTACAAACTCGAAGCTCTCTTGTCAACGAACATTTAACCTTGCACTGCGTACTGATCATCAACAAGGTGGCATAAAATCGTTGTTTGATTCATTGTCAGTTTCAATCTCACCATCATCATTCATAACCATAACTCTTTTGTTCGGACATTGACTGGCTGCGTGACCCTAACCTTGACTTTTAAACAATTAAAAGCACGTTTCTTGAGTGAAGGAACAATTTAATTTTCCTTGAGTCCCATGGTTAGCCACAACTTTCTTTTGCTCTAGTGTTAGCTTCAGAGTAGAAATCTTTTCATCTTGCCTCTATTGTTTTTTACTTGTAAGTGGATGTACTTTGGCTATTTTTGCACTTGTACTATGTCCCCTATAGAGTTGAATCTCAATCTAAATAGCCATGTGTATCATGCCCTCTAACTGAACAGAATTTTGCAATTTGACCGCATTTTGAGTTTACCTATTCAAACTAGCGAGAAACCTTGCCATAGTTGGATCAATGTCGCTTCCATCTCTCTGTAACAGGCCTGTCATGCTTGACTCGTCTACCAAATTGCCACGATCTTCCTAATAATTAGTACCTACCTTGCATGGGCACTACATCACGCAACACTTGATCTTCATAATTCCCAATGCGAAAAGGAACAAACACCTGATTATTCACCCGTACCTCCTCACTATCATTTAACCATTGCAATTTACAAGGTTGATGATGCTTAATAGTTGGCATTGCTAACTTCTCCACCATGATAGTGCTAGAAACATTAGTACAACTCCTTCCTTCAATAATCACACTACATACCTTGTTTTGGACATGCCATCTAGTGTGAAACATGTTCCTCAGTTGCACTTAATCATCTTCTTCGGATTTCAAAATCAAAGCTCTCCTGTCAACCAATAATTCAGCTTGCTTAGTGTACTCTTCATCATCAGGGTGGCATAAAGTCGTTGTCCAATTCATTGTCCGTTTCAATCTTACCTTCTTCATTCATAATCACAACTCTTTTTTTTCCAGACACTGACTGGCTGTGTGACCATAGCCTTGACTTTTAAACAATTAAAAGCACGTTTCTTGGCTAAAGGAACAATTTAATTTACCTTGAGTTCCTTGGCTGGCCACTACTTTCTTTTGGCCAGGAGTTAGCTTCAGGATGGAAATCTTTTGATCTTGCCTCCAATGTTTATGAGTTCTAAGTGGATGTACTTTGGCTATGTTTGCACGTGTACTACGCCCTCTTGAGTTGAATCTCAAACTAAATAGCCATGTGTGTCATGCCCTCTAACTCAACAGAATGTTGCAATTTCATCGCATTTTGAATTTGCCTATTCAAACTAGTGAGAAACCTTGCCATAGTTAGATCAATGTCGCATCCAGTACTTTGTAACAGACACATCACACTTGACTCGTCTACCAAATTGCCACGATGTTTCTAATCACTAGTGCCTACCTTGCATGGGAACTACATCACACAACACTTCATCTTCATAATTCCCAACGCAAAAATAAACAAACGCTTGTTTATTCACCCGTACCTCCTCACTATCGTTTAACCATTGCAATTTACAACGTCGAGGATGCTTAATTGATGGGATTGCTAACTTCTCCACCACGGAAGTGTTAGAAACATTAGCACAACTCCTTCCATCAATAATCACATCACATACCTTGTTTTGCACATGTCATCTAGTATGAAATATGTTCTTCAGCTGTACTTGATCATCTTCTTTGGATTTCAAGATCAAAGCTCTCCTGTCAACCAACAATTCACCTTGCATAGTGTTCTGTTCATCATCAGGTAAGCACAAAGTCGTTGTCCAATTCATTGTCAGTTTCAATCTTATCATCGTCATTCGATTACTCGTTTGTTCTGATATTGACTGGCTGTGTGACCCTAGATGATGTGATCATGAAGGCTGTCCTTGAAGAACCAGCGACTGAATCTATACTTGGGCCAATAACATGTTCAAGGGCCAAGAAGCATCAAATGGGATTGACTTGGGTTTCTTTACTTGTGTGCAATGATGGGCTGGGCCAAATCAGAAGCTTGGATTTTGAAGAATAAAAGAACTACAGATTTTTCTTATTTTTAATAATTTTCATGCATGACTTTTTTGGATATAAAATCTGATGTAATTTAATTTTTTCAGAGTTGTTGTAGTGTCATTTAGCTTTCCAAGTGGTTGTAGTTGTTGTTGTTGCATTTAATGAGGTGGTTATACGGTGGCTGTAGTTGTTATAGGCTAGGCTCATTAATGAGGTAGCTGTAGGTTGACTATAGTTGTTGTAGGCTCATTAATGAGGTGGCTATAGGGAGGCTGTAGTTGTTGTAGGCTCATTAATGAGGTGGCTATAGATTGGCTATATTTGTTGTAGGCTCATTAATGAGGTGGTTGTGGTTGCATTAATAAGGCAGCTGGCTTTTGTTATCTATAAAAGGGAACTTGCCCCCTTGTGGCAAGATAATCAGATTTGACTGAATTATATTTCAGATTGATTTGTGCACATCTATCTTCTCTTATCTAACAATTGTGTCAGTATGGCGAGACAATTTCAGAATTCTTATCACTCACATTCCGTTCTCTAATCTGGGGTGTGGCGAATTCCACCCATCTTAGCTTGATTGTGGCGCCATAGGCTTATCAATTTAGTTGAGTTGGTTTCTTCTCTTTATTTTCCTTGTGGTACAGATTGTGTCCTCTTTTAGGCACATCACTAGCCTTGACTTTCAAACAATTAAAAGCACGTTTCTTGAGTAAAGGAACAATTTTATTTACCTTGAGTTCCTTGACTGGCAACTACTTTCTTTTGGCCAGGAGTTAGCTTCGGGCTGGAAATCTTTTCATCTTGCTTCCATTGTTTTTGAGTTTTAAGTGGATGTACTTTGGCTATGTTTGCACGTGTACTGCGCCCTCTTGAGTTGAATCTCAATCTAAATAGCCATGTCTGTCATGCCCTCTAACTCTACAAAATATTGCAATTTCACCGCATTTTGAATTTACCATTTCAAACTAGCGAGAAACCTTGCCATAGTTGGATCAATGTCGCTTCCAGCTCTTTGTAACAGACACGTCACACTTGACTCGTCTACCAAATTGCCACGATGTTTCTAATAACTAGTGCCTACCTTGCATGGGAACTACATCACACAACACTTCATCTTCATAATTCCCAACGCAAAAAGAAACAAACGCTTGTTTATTCACCCGTACCTCCTCACTATCGTTTAACCATTGCAATTTACAACGTCGAGGATGCTTAATTGATGGGATTGCTAACTTCTCCACCACGGAAGTGTTAGAAACATTAGCACAACTCCTTCCATCAATAATCACATCACATACCTTGTTTTGCACATGCCATCTAGTATGAAATATGTTCTTCAGCTGTACTTGATCATCTTCTTTGGATTTCAAGATCAAAGCTCTCCTGTCAACCAACAATTCACCTTGCATAGTGTTCTGTTCATCATCAGGTAAGCACAAAGTCGTTGTCCAATTCATTGTCAGTTTCAATCTTATCATCGTCATTCGATTACTCGTTTGTTCTGACATTGACTGGCTGTGTGACCCTAGCTGATGTGATCATGAAGGCTGTCCTTGAAGAACAAGCGACTGAATCTATACATGGGCCAATAACATGTTCAAGGGCCAAGAAGCATCAAATGGGATTGACTTGGGTTTCTTTACTTGTGTGCAATGAAGGGCTGGGCCAAATCAGAAGCTTGGATTTTGAAGAATAAAAGAACTACAGATTTTTCTTATTTTTAATAATTTTCATGCATGACTTTTTTGGATATAAAATCTGATGTAATTTAATGTTTTCAGAGTTGTTGTAGTGTCATTTAGCTTTCCAAGTGGTTGTAGTTGTTGTTGTTGCATTAATGAGGTGGTTATACGGTGGCTGTAGTTGTTATAGGCTAGGCTCATTAATGAGGTAGCTGTAGGTTGACTATAGTTGTTGTAGGCTCATTAATGATGCGGCTATAGGGAGGCTGTAGTTGTTGTAGGCTCATTAATGAGGTGGCTATAGATTGGCTATAGTTGTTGTAGGCTCATTAATGAGGTGGCTGTGGTTGCATTAATAAGGCAGCTGGCTTTTGTTATCTATAAAAGGGAACTTGCCCCCTTGTGGCAAGATAATCAGATTTGACTGAATTATATTTCAGATTGATTTGTTCACATGTATCTTCTCTTATCTAACAATTGTGTCAGTATGGCGAGACAATCTCAGAATTCTTATCACTCACATTCCGTTCTCTAATCTGGGGTGTGGCGAATTCCACCCATCTTAGCTTGATTGTGGCGCCATAGGCTTATCAATTTAGTTGAGTTGGTTTCTTCTCTTTATTTTCCTTGTGGTACAGATTGTGTCCTCTTTTAGGCACATCACTAGCCTTGACTTTCAAACAATTAAAAGTATGTTTCTTGAGTAAAGGAACAATTTTATCTTCCTTGAGTTCCTTGACTGGCAACTACTTTCTTTTGGCCAGGAGTTAGCTTCGGGCTGGAAATCTTTTCATCTTGCTTCCATTGTTTTTGAGTTCTAAGTGGATGTACTTTGGCTATGTTTGCACGTGTACTGTGCCCTCTTGAGTTGAATCTCAATCTAAATAGCCATGTCTGTCATGCCCTCTAACTCGACAAAATGTTGCAATTTCACCGCATTTTGAATTTGACTTTTCAAACTACCGAGAAACCTTGCCATAGTTGGATCAGTCTCGCTTCCAGCTCTTTGTAACAGACACGTCACACTTGACTCGTCTACTAAATTTCCATGATGTTTCTAATAACTAGTGCCTACCTTGCATGGGAACCACATCACACAACACTTCATCTTCATAATTCCCACCGCAAAAAGAAACAAACGCTTGTTTATTCACCCGTTCCTCCTCACTATCATTTAACCATTGCAATTTACAAGGTCGACGATGCTTAATTGATGGCATTGCTAACTTCTCCACCACGGCAGTGCTAGAAACATTAGCACAACTCCTTCCATCAATAATCACATCACATACCTTGTTTTGCACATGCCATCTAGTATGAAATATGTTCTTCAGCTGTACTTGATCATCTTCTTTGGATTTCAAGATCAAAGCTCTCCTGTCAACCAACAATTCACCTTGCATAGTGTTATCTTCATCATCAGGTTGGCACAAAGTCGTTGTCCAATTCATTGTTCGTTTCAATCTTACCATCGTCATTCATTATCATAACTCTTTTGTTCTGACATTGACTGGCTGTGTAACCCTAGCCTTGACTTTCAAACAATTAAAAGCACGTTTCTTGAGTAAAGGAACAATTTTATTTACCTTGAGTTCCTTGACTGGCAACTACTTTCTTTTGGCCAGGAGTTAACTTCGGGATGGAAATCTTTTCATCTTGCTTCCATTGTTTTTGAGTTCTAAGTGGACGTACTTTGGCTATGTTTGCACGTGTACTGCACCCTCTTGAGTTGAATCCTAATCTAAATAGCCATGTCTGTCATGCCCTCTAACTCGACAAAATGTTGCAATTTCACCGCATTTTGAATTTGCCTATTCAAACTAGCGAGAAACCTTGCCATAATTGGACCAATGTCGCTTCCAGCTCTTTGTAACAGACACGTCACGCTGGACTCGTCTACCAAATTGCCACGATGTTTCTAATAACTAGTACCTACCTTGCATGGGAACTACATCACACAACACTTCATCTTCATAATTCCCAAAGCAAAAAAGAAATAAACGCTTGTTTATTCACCTGTACCTCCTCACTATCGTTTAACCATTGCAATTTACAATGTCGATGATGCTTAATTGATGGCATTGCTAACTTCTCCACCACGGCAGTGCTAGAAACATTAGCACAACTCCTTCCATCAATAATCACATCACATACCTTGTTTTGCACATGCCATCTAGTATGAAATATGTTCTTCAGCTGTACTTGATCATCTTCTTTGGATTTCAAGATCAAAGCTCTCCTGTCAACCAACAATTCACCTTGCATAGTGTTATCTTCATCATCAGGTTGGCACAAAGTCGTTGTCCAATTCATTGTTCGTTTCAATCTTACCATCGTCATTCATTATCATAACTCTTTTGTTCTGACATTGACTGGCTGTGTAACCCTAGCCTTGACTTTCAAACAATTGAAATCATGTTTCTTTAGTAAAGGAACAATTTTATTTACCTTGAGTTCCTTGACTGGCAACTATTTTCTTTTGCCCAGGAGTTAGCTTCGGGGTGGAAATCTTTTCATCTGGCTTCCATTTTTTTTGAATTCTAAGTGGATGTACTTTGGCTATGTTTGCACGTGTACTGCGCCCTCTTCTGTTGAATCTAAATCTAAATAGCCATGTCTGTCATGCCCTCTAACTCGACAAAATGTTGCAAATTCACCGTATTTTGAATTTGCCTATTCAAACTAGCGAGAAACCTTGCCATAGTTGGATCAGTGTCGCTTCCAGCTCTTTGTAACAGACACGTCACACTTGACTCGTCTACCAAATTACCACGATGTTTCTAATAACTAGTACCTACCTTGCATGGGAACTACATCACACAGCACTTCATCTTAATAATTCCCAAAGCAAAAAGAAATAAACGCTAGTTTATTCGCCCGTACCTCCTCACTATCGTTTAACCATTGCAATTTACAATGTCGAGGATGCTTAATTGATGGCATTGCTAACTTCTTCGCCATGGCAGTGCTAGAAACATTAGTACATCTCCTTCCATCAATAATCACATCACGTACCTTGTTTTGGACATGCCATCTAGTATGAAATATGTTCTTCTTTTGTACTTGATCATCTTCTTTGGATTTCAATATCAAAGCTCACCTATCAACCAACAACTCACCTTGCAAAGTGTTCTCTTCATCATCAGGTTGGCACAAAGTCGTTGTCCAATTCATTGTCCGTTTCAATCTTACCATCGTCATTCATAATCGTAACTCTTTTGTTCTGACATTGACTGGCTGTGTGACCCTAGCCTTGACTTTCAAGCAATTAAAAGCACGTTTCTGGAGTAAAGGAATAATTTTATTTACCTTGAGTTCCTTGACTGGCAACTACTTTCTTTGGCCAGGAGTTAGCTTCGGGGTGGAAATCTTTTCATCTTGCTTCCATTGTTTTTGAGTTCTAAGTGGATGTACTTCTGCTATGTTTGCACGTGTACTACGCCTTCTTGAGTTGAATCTCAATCTAAATAGTCATGTCTGTCATGCCCTCTAACTCGACAAAATGTTGCAATTTCACCACATTTTGAATTTGCCTATTCAAACTAGCGATAAACCTTGCCAAAGTTCGATCAGTGTCGCTTTCAGGTCTTTGTAACAGACACGTCACACTTGACTCATCTACCAAATTGCCACGATGTTTCTAATAACTAGTGCCTACTTTGCATGGGAACTATTGGTTCACGCCACTACGATGCCAAATTGCCCAGAATTGAATTCGTGGCAATTTGCAGTATAGTGATCCCCATGTCGTATTCACTCAAGAAGCCTCACTTCTTAATACTAATTAATCGTTCTAAACACCCAAACACTAATGAAGAGTACATAAACGTGGGGGGGGAGGTTTTGTGGCAGTACTAATAAAAAAAATAGAACAGCAACCAAATAAATACAACAGCAGCAGAAACAAAATTTGCAAGGTATTGACAGTAAAAAGACTATGTAATCAGCCACTAGGATTCATGGGAGTGTAACTATCATTACCTAACTCATTGATTCAGTTTTGTTCTCATTCTATTTTTTGTTTCTTTATGAAAATGGTTCTAGAATAACATCTAGAATTTAATACTACTAATTATAGTCAAGAACATCTCTCTACTATAACTAGATGCATTCATTGGAAAATCTCAACCAAACCAAGTTAAATATATCATCTAACTAGTCATTTCGCCTCCCTCATTTTCCTAATCAGTCAAGCAAGGTTATATCTTAAATATATAAGTTAGTTTATGTTACATTCTCAAGTTCTAATCAGAGTATGACAGCAACATAAACATAACATCAAAACAGAAACGAAATGAGATGAAAATGGAGAATAAAACACTTAGCTTGCATTCTTATTTCAAGCTACAACATCCCAATGGTCTAGTGACTAATTACAATGAAGATTTAGCCTTCCATGAGAGCAAAACAGCAAAAAACAGAAGAGAAAAACAGAGAGGAAAAGAAAGCTGCGAATTTCCTAAGTTACTCCCAATCAAAGTGTCTTCTCCTTTTTAAAAATGATGCCCTCAATGCCTTGGGATATTCTACCCTAGATGCCTCCTTGGTTGCCTCCTTGGTTGCTTTCTTCCAAGATGTGGGTAGAAAAATAGCAAACAGCAGCAGAAGACAGCAGACAACAGCAGAAAAATATGGCAGGAAAACAGCAAAACAGCAGCAGAAAAACAGCAAACCAGCAGTAGAAAAACAGCAGAAAAGCAGCAGGAAAATATGGCAGAAAACATGGAAGAGGGAGGTGCATAATTAATATTTCAACCATACTTTTCTGACCTACAAAAAGTAATATTTCTGTCCAAAAATTCTGACTACATGGCATTAAATAAGAGTTCAAATGGGCTCCATATCCAGCACAACCTAGTCATCACCTAAAAAGTGCCACATTAGCATCCAAATCAGCATCTTTGTCCATGTCAGCACTTTTCTCTCAAAAATTAAAATTTGTAGGAATTAAATTGAGCATTTTACAATTCTAGTTCTAAAAATATAAAATTGAGACACATTCAATCCATAAATAGTTTATACCCAATAAATTCCAAAACATAATAAGATTAGAGAATTGACAAAATTAAAGAGGCAAAAAGGACTAAAATAGGGACTAAAATAAATGGAAAAAGCATGTTATCAAATCCCCCACACTTAGCCTTTTGCACTCCTGGGAAAAATGATATTCGGAACACCAAAAGACATCAAATGAAAAGCGTGGAAAGCATGCTGGAATGGAATAGTTAAAATTTTGAAAAGATTTAGCACTTGAAGAAAATTATTCTTAAATTTCTAAGATTCCAAGCATCACGGCAATTTAATTTGATACGAATGAATTCAAGTAATTAGTCTCCTCGCCAGGGATGTGTTTACTCTCTATTCTCTCAAGTGTCTAGGGTAAATCACTCGAAATTCAACTTATCACAGAATTCACTACCATAAGCTTGTCAAGAATCTAAATCTCCACTACTTGAATCACATACATGCTTGAATTATTAGGACTTTGGAAGGGTGTAAGGTTGGGTGAAGGAATGATTGGGAGGTAGAAAGAAATACACAAAACAAAGTTTAACGAGAACTTAAAGAATTGAAGAGCATCAATCAATAAGGTTACAAGAGATTGAACTTTGAAATTTGGGCTCAACAATGCTACTTTTCTTTTCTCCTTCTTGCTCTTTTGTTTTGTTTGGTTTTTTTGTTTTTTTTTTTGGTTTTTGTTTTTTTTTTATCTCTGTATGGTATATATATATATATATTTTTTTTTTTGAGTAGCAAAACTGAAATTCAAAACAGCGCACAAATCCTTCTTTTTGCACATGCTCAATTCAATCTATTTTCAAAAGAAAGAGGTTTCTAAAGCTCTTCAAATCTTAAGTTTGGGGAAAAGAAATGATTTGTTTTAAAGTGGAAGAGAGCTAGAAAACACAAGAAATAAAGGTGGAAGTAAGGTACAAAGTGGCACACAATGGAAACAACCCATAGGATGGCTATTTGGCTAGAATGGTTACAAGAAACAAATGCCTAAATCATTTCTAAGCATGTACATGTAATGTAGCCTTAATAAAGATTCAAGACAAGTTCTAGAGTAAAAATCATGATAGGGAATACACACAACAAGAAAGAATATTATTTTGCAGTGAAGGCCCAAATTCTCACGGTTTAAAGACTATTACTAAAAATTCATTAAAAACAACGTCATTGCCATTTTACTTGAGTTCCTTAGAAAAAGAAGACTGAATTCTTTTCATGCTAAGTCAATTCACAACTTAATCTATTTCCCCAAGCATGCTTTCACACACAAACTTCATCAATTGTTCAAAAATAGAGTATCAAATTCGGACAGAACAGAGCAGCAAAATTCTGCACTGCAGAAATTCTGGCGATGCAGCTTGACTGACACATAACAACCTCAAAACAAATGCGAATCACTCCGAATAAAATTCTACAACTAGAAGACAAATAAAGGTTTAAAAACATGTAAAGAAAGTGGCAAAAACCATAGCCAAACAGTACAGAAAATTCATGCAAGACAGCTCAAAAATTCTAGACAGAAACAGAGAAAACAGAGGTGACAGCAGGAAAAAAATTTTTTTTTTTGAAAATCAACTCCAATTAAATTCTCTCCCCCCACACTTAAATATTGCATTGTCCTCAATGCAAATTATTACCAAACATCAAATAAAATGAAGAGGACATAAATTAAAAAGGAGGGAAAGAATACAGCCTTATCATGGAGCCGGAACATTGTAGAGTTGGATTTCCTCTACAGTTTCTTCTTTGAAGCCCTCGTAGAACTTCTTCAACCTTTGCCCATTTACCATGAACTTCTTGTTGGTGGCCTCATTTTGAATTTCTACTGCACCAAAAGAAAAGACATTAGTAATAACAAAAGGGCCAACCCATCTAGAGCGAAACTTACCGGGCATTAGCTTGAGGCGAGAATTATAGAGAAGGACTTTGTCTCCTACTTGGAATTCTTTTTTTCTCAATTTTCTGATCATGTACAGCTTTTGTCCTTTCTTTATAGATGCGCGCATTCTCATAAGCCGCGAGCCTTAGTTCTTCTAATTCTTGAATGTGTAACTTCCTTTCCTTACCGGCTAGGGTCATGTCCATATTGCGTTGCTTAACCGCCCAATATGCCTTGTGTGCAATCTCTACCGGTAAGTGACATGCTTTACCAAATACCAAGCGGTATGGAGACATGCCAATGGGAGTCTTGAAAGCGGTTCTATAGGCCCAAAGCGCATCGTCAAGCCTCTTACTCCAATCTTTTCTGTTGGGTTGCACAATTTTCTCTAATATTTGCTTTATCTCTCGGTTGGAGACTTTTGCTTGCCCATTGGTTTGGGGGTGGTAAGGTGTAGAGGTTTTGTGCACCACCCCATATTTCTTCAATAGCCCTTGCATGTTTCTATTGCAAAAGTGTGATCCTTGATCACTGATTATGGCCTTGGGGACACCGAATCTGCAGAAAATATGTGAACGAAGGAAATCTACAACAACAATAGAATCATCAGTTCGGGTGGCTTTAGCTTCCACCCACTTCGACACATAATCCACAGCAACTAAGATATACATGAAGCCAAAAGAAACAGGAAAAGGACCCATAAAGTCTATACCCCAAACATAAAAAACATCACAAAAAAGAAGAGGTTGTTGAGACATTTCATTTCTTTTAGACACATTTCCAGTTCTTTGACACCTAGAACAGTTTTTGCAAAAATCAAAGGCATCCCTAAACAAAGTAGGCCAATATAAACCAGAATCTAACACTTTTCTAGCTGTTCTTTGGGGACCAAAATGTCCACCACATGCAAGAGTATGACAAAAATTAAGCACAGATGCAAATTCATGATTTGGAACACATCTCCTAATAATTTGGTCACTACAAATTTTCCACAAATAAGGGTCATCCCACACATAGTACCTAGCCTCGCTTCTTAATTTATTCAATTGATGTTTATTTTGGTATGCATGCAATTCAGATGCAACAAGATAATTCACTAAATCAGCATACCAAGGCTCACTAATACCATGCAAAAGGAGGAAACACTCATCTGGAAAATTGTCTCTTACAAGGAGATGTTCCAATGGAAGATCAGAAAGCCTACTCAAATGATCGGCTACTACATTCTCTGCTCCACTCTTATCCTTGATTTCCACATCGAATTCTTGGAGGAGTAGCATCCATCTAAGCAATCTTGACTTGGTATCCGGTTTCTTCAACAAATATTTTAGTGCTGCATGGTCAGAAAACACAATTACTTTGGAGGCAAGCAAATATGATCTAAATTTTTCTAAAGCAAAAACAATTGCTAAAAACTCCTTCTCCGTGGTTGTGTAATTTGATTGAGCTGAATCAAGGGTGCGGAACGCATAGACTATGACATGCAACTTCCTCTCTACTCTTTGTGAAAGTACTGCTCCTACAGCAAAATTTGAGGCATCACACATGAGCTCAAAGGGAAGCTCCCACCGTGGAGGTTGGATGATAGAAGGGGAGGTAAGTTGCTTCTTCAACTCATCAAAAGCTGACCTGCAAGCATCATTAAAAATGAAATCGGTTTCTTTTTGGAGGAGTTTAGATAGGGGTAGAGCGATCTTACTGAAGTCCTTGATGAATCTTCTATAAAATCCTGCATGGCCAAGAAAAGAGCGAACTTCCCGCACAGAAGTGGGGTAAGGCAAAGAAGAGATAACATCAACTTTGGCTTTATCTACTTTTATGCCACGTGATGACACTATGTGGCCTAAGACTATTCCTTGCTCTACCATGAAATGACATTTTTCATAATTCAAGACCAAATTTTTCTCTATGCATCTCTCAAGTACTCTCTCCAAATTTTTCAAACATGCATCAAATGAGTCTCCATAAACAGAAAAATCATCCATGAACACTTCCATGCAATCCTCTAACAAATCAGAAAATATGCTTAACATGCATCTTTGAAAGGTGCCAGGTGCATTACAGAGACCAAAAGGCATGCGTCTATATGCAAAAGTACCAAAGGGACAGGTGAAGGTAGTCTTTTCCTGATCTTCAGGTGCAATGTGAATTTGAAAATATCCAGAAAAACCATCAAGAAAACAGTAATGAGACTTTCCAGCAAGTCTTTCAAGCATTTGATCAATAAAAGGAAGAGGAAAATGATCTTTTCTAGTTGTTTGGTTCAACTTCCTATAATCAATGCAAACACGCCAACTGTTTTGAACTCTAGTGGGCACTAACTCATTATTTTCATTTGCTATAACAGTTACCCCGATTTTCTTTGGCACTAATTGTACTGGACTCACCCATTTACTATTAGAGATAGGATAAATAATGCCAGCTTGGAGGAGCTTACTTACCTTCTTCTTGACCACATCAAGAATCATGGGGTTAAGTCGTCTTTGGGGCTGCCTGACTAGTTTCGTCTCTTCTTCAAGGAGAATTCGGTGCATGCACACTGAAGGACTAATTCCAGGAATGTCTGCTAGAGTCCACCCAATTGCTTCCTTGTTCTTTTTCAGCAAACTTATCAATTTTTGTTCTTGATCAGGCTCTAGATTGTTGGCTACAATCACTGGAAGTTGGTCTCCTACTTCTAAGAAGGCATACTTGAGGTTTTCTGGTAAAGCCTTCAACTCCAATGCAGGTGGTTGGATAGAGGATGGAATCAGTTTTTATGGAGTCACATCCAAGGAGGCACCTACAAATTCAGATTGCTCAAAGACAGAATCCTTGGCTAAAGAGGAGGAAGGGTTAGCAGCACAAGAGGAAAGAGATGAAGAATGTTCAACATTACGGTTTAAATCACTACACCTACAACTACCTAAAACAGAAACAGAATCTAAATCTAAGCTAGAGAAAATTGCAGAATCAGAATGCACATCAGAATCCAAACCATTATGTAAATTAGAATGCAATTCAGAATTGTCAGCAATTAGAGAATTTTCAATTTCAGTGCAAGCATGACAGAATTCAGAACCAGCACAATTACATTCAAAGGCATCTACCAAATCAGAAAATTCAGGAAAATCAGAAATTAATTTAGTTTGGAAATCATCACATGCCTCATCAACTAAGTAATCCAAAAAGTTAACCACATGCACATTGGAATGATTTTCCATAGGATATTTCATGGCATCTAAAATGTTAAAATCAATTTTGTTACCAGCAAACTCCATTGACAAAGTCACTTCATGCACATTAATAATTGTTTTTGCAGTTTTCAAAAAAAGGTCTACCAAGTATTAATGGTGCATGGCCAGGAGTATTATCATTTTCCATATCAAGCACATAAAAATCAGCAGGAAAAATGAGATCTTTGACTCTTACCAGGACATCTTCTAGAACTCCTGCTGGATGTGCTGTGCTCCTATTGGCAAGTTGGACAATCACTCCAGTTGGTGAAAGAACACCAATCTTGAGGCTTGAGTATACTGATTTGGGCATAACATTGATTGAGGCTCCCAAATCCAGCATAGCATTGGAGAACTCCATGTTGCCTATTGTGCATGGTATTGTGAAAGTTCCAGGATCTTTGCACTTGGGTGGCATGGGTGGTTGGATGAGTGCAGACACATTTCTCCCCAAATTGATTCTCTCATTACCCCTTAAACACCTCTTATGAGTGTACAACTCTTTGAGGAACTTGGCATACTTGGGGATTTGCTTAATTGCTTCCAAAAGTGGGATATTGACCTCTATTTTCCTGAAGGTTTCCATGATCTCTTTATCCATGTCAGATTCAGAAGCTTTCCTTGATTGAGTCTGTCTATTGGGGAAAGGAAGAGGAATTTTCTGAACCACTTCTTCATCCTTTTTATTTTGCTCACTGGTTGAAGATGAAGGAACACTTTGCTGGACATTTGATTTTTCTGGTTCAGATTCAAAAGCTGGACTGTCTACTTGTTTGCCACTCCTCAAGATGATGGCACTGACATTGCCTCTTGGGTTGATCACTGGTTGGGATAGCAAACTCCCTGAACCTTGACTTTTCAGCTCATTGACTGTTGTGGCTAACTGACCAATCTTAGTCTCCAAATTCTGCATATTGGTCTCTGTTCTCTGCTGGAACTGAAGAGTATTGGCAGTCAGTTGCTTCATTAAATCCTCAAGACTAGGCTCAGGTTTCTTGGGTGCTAGAGGAGGTGTATGGCTAGGTTCAGGTTGATTGTATCTTGCATGGGGTGGCTGATAAGGGGGGTTGGATGTATTCCCATACTTGAAAGCTGGATGATCACGCCACCCAGGATTGTAGGTGGAGGAATATGGGTCATATCTCTGTTGTTGTGGCTGCATGGGTCTACCAGGGAATATACCAGCACATGACTCAGTTTGGGTCTCTTGCAGCTGAGGGCACTGATCAGTATGGTGGGTACTCAGGGAACAAATACCACAAACTGAAGGAGGAAGGGGTTGTTGTTGTGTTCTCTGATTTAATGCCAATTGCCTCACCATTGAAGCTAACTCTTCCAATTTATTTTCTATCCTTTGTTGCTCCATGGGAGGTGTCCTCACCTCATTGACAGTAACTGTTGGATCACTCAGTCTGGTGCCAAATTGCTGAGCATTTTGGGCCATCTTGGCCAACAATTCATTTGCTGTAGCAGGAGTCTTATCCACCAATGCCCCACTAGCAACTGCATCAACTATGTATCTGTCCATAGGTAGTAATCCTTCATAGAAATATTGGATGAGAAGCTGCTCTGAAATCTGGTGGTTTGGACAGCATGAGCGAAGCTTCTTAAACCTCTCCCAATATTCATGCAGAGACTCACCATTCAACTGTCTAATCCCACTGATATCCTTCCTGATTGCTGCTGTTCTGGAGGCTGGAAAGAATTTTTCTAAGAACAACTTCTTCAGCTCATCCCATCTTGTTATCAAGGTAGTGGGTAGATAGTAAAGCCAATCCTTGGCTGCCCCATCCAGAGAGAAAGGAAATGCTATTAATTTGATCTGTTCTTCTCCAACTCCATGTGGTCTCATGGTAGAGCAGACAACATGAAACTCCTTTAAGTGCTTGTGCGGATCTTCTCCTGCAAGACCATGAAACTTAGGCAACAAATGGATTAGACCAGATTTTAGTTCAAAATTAGCATCCAACTCAGGATAATTTATGCACAATGGTTGATAATGCACATCAGGTGCAATCAACTATTTAATTGATTGTTCTTGCCTATTTTGAGGCACTTGTGCATTTTGGTTATCCATCCCAGTTATCCCAGCTGACTCAGAATCTGTAGACTCCAACACAATATCAGATTCAGAATCTGATTCAACTTCTACACTGTTGACAGCAAACTCAACAATTTCAGCAAGAATTTCAGAAACTATATTAGTCCTAATGCTATTACTTCGTACTAGACTATGGAAGGTCCTATCAATTTTCAGATCAAAAGGTGGTAAGTCCACGTGACCAGAACTTCTCATATACTAGAAAGGGCAAAAAAATCACAAGAAAACAACAAAAAGAACAAAAAAGAGAAAAATAAGCACAAAAGGCTCCAACCAAGGAAAATGACCAAAAATGAAGTATCTCAGAAAAATCTGATTTTTCTTGGAAAAATCCTTCACCAATTGGAGGCACAAAATCAACAAACAGAACTCAAAAATAAGATCTACAAAAATCAAACCAAAAATCACAATTAATTCGAAAAATGGTTAAAATCATTGTAAAATGGAAAAAGTGGTTTAAACGTTGGAATTTGGCCGAGATAGGACGTTGGAAACGGTCGTGATTAGTGGACTACCAATTTTTCAAGTCAATCCGATTTAGTTTTTTTAGCTGATGAATAGTGGCTGAAATATAACTAGGGAACTTGAAAAATTGACTTGAAGAATTTGTAATCACTTCCAACAATATCAAGCCACTTAAAATCAAACAAGAACACAATAGAACAACTAATTAACACTTAGAAATGAATTGGCTCCCCGGCAACGGCGCCAAAATTCTGGTTCACGCCACTACGATGCCAAATCACCCAGAATTGAATTCGTGGCAATTTGCAGTATAGTGATCCCCAGGTCGTATTCACTCAAGGAGCCTCACTTCTTAATACTAATTAATCGTTCTAAACACCCAAACACTAATGAAGAGTACATAAACGTGGGGGGGTTTTGTGGCAGTACTAATAAAAAAAATAGAACAGCAACCAAATAAATACAACAGCAGCAGAAACAAAATTTGCAAGGTATTGACAGTAAAAAGACTATGTAATCAGCCACTAGGATTCATGGGAGTGTAACTATCATTACCTAACTCATTGATTCAGTTTTGTTCTCATTCCATTGTTTGTTTCTTTATGAAAATGGTTCTAGAATAACATCTAGAATTTAATGCTACTAATTATAGTCAAGAACATCTCTCTACTATAACTAGATGCATTCATTGGAAAATCTCAACCAAACCAAGTTAAATATATCATCTAACTAGTCATTTCGCCTCCCTCACTTTCCTAATCAGTCAAGCAAGGTTATATCTTAAATATATAAGTTAGTTTATGTTACATTCTCAAGTTCTAATCAGAGTGTGACAGCAACATAAACATAACATCAAAACAGAAACGAAATGAGATGAAAATGGAGAATAAAACACTTAGCTTGCATTCTTAGTTCAAGCTACAATATCCCAATGGTCTAGTGACTAATTACAATGAAGATTTAGCCTTCCATGAGAGCAAAACAGCAAAAAACAGAAGAGAAAAATAGAGAGGAAAAGAAAGCTGCGAATTTCCTAAGTTACTCCCATTCAAAGTGTCTTCTCCTTTTTAAAAATGATGCCCTCAATGCCTTGGGATATTCTACCCTAGATGCCTCCTTGGTTGCCTCCTTGGTTGCTTTCTTCCAAGATGTGGGTAGAAAAATAGCAAACAGCAGCAGAAGACAGCAGACAACAGCAGAAAAATATGGCAGGAAAACAGCAAAACAGCAGCAGAAAAATAGCAAAACAGCAGTAGAAAAACAGCAGAACAGCAGCAGGAAAATATGGCAGAAAACATGGAAAAGGGAGGTGCATAATTAATATTTCAACCATACTTTTCTGACCTACAAAAAGTAATATTTCTGTCCAAAAATTCTGACTACATGGCATTAAATAAGAGTTCAAATGGGCTCCATATCTAGTACAACCTAGTCATCACCTAAAAAGTGCCACATTAGCATCCAAATCAGCATCTTTGTCCATGTCAGCACTTTTCTCTCAAAAATTAAAATTTGTAGGAATTAAATTAAGCATTTTACAATTCAAGTTCTAAAAATATAAAATTGAGACACATTCAATCCATAAATAGTTTATACCCAATAAATTCCAAAACATAATAAGATTAGAGAATTGACAAAATTAAAGAGGCAAAAAGGACTAAAATAGGGACTAAAATAAATGGAAAAAGCATGTTATCAACTACATCACAGAACACTTCATCTTCATAATTCCCAATGTAAAAAGAAACAAACGCTTGTTTATTCGCCCGTACCTCCTCACTATCGTTTAACCATTGCAATTTACAAGGTCGAGGATGCTTAATGGTTGGCATTCCTAACTTCTCAACCACGGCAGTGCTAGAAACATTACCACAACTCCTTCCATCAATAATCACATCACATACCTTGTTTTGCACATGCCATCTAGTATGAAATATGTTCTTCAGCTGTACTTGATCATCTTCTTTGGATTTCCAGATCAAAGCTCTCCTGTCAACCAACAGTTCACCTTGCATAGTGTTCTCTTCATCATCAGGTCGGCACAAAGTCGTTGTCCAATTCATTGCCCTTTTCAATCTTATCGTCGTCATTCATAATCATAACTCTTTTGTTCTGACATTGACTGGCTGTGTGAGCCTAGCCTTGACTTTCAAGCAATTAAAAGCACGTTTCTTGAGTAAAGGAACAATTTTATTTCCCTTGTGTTCCTTGACTGGCAACTACTTTCTTTTGGCTAGGAGTTAGCTTCGGGGTGGAAATCCTTTCATCTTGCTTCCATTGTTTTGGAGTTCTAAGTGGATGTACTTTGGCTATGTTTGCACGTGTACTGTGCCCTCTTGAGTTGAATCTCAATCTAAATAGCCATGTCTGTCATGCCCTCTAACTCGACAAAATGTTGCAATTTCACCGCATTTTGAATTTGCCTATTCAAACTAGCGAGAAACCTTGCCATAGTTGGATCAGTGTCGCTTCCAGCTCTTTGTAACAAACACGTCACACTTGACTCGTTACCAAATTACCACGATGTTTCTAATAACTAGTTCCTACCTTGCATGGGAACTATATCACAGAACACTTCATCTTCATAATTCGCAACGCAAAAAGAAACAAAAGCTAGTTTATTCGCCCGTACCTTCTCACTATCGTTTAACCATTGCAATTTACAAGGTCGAGGATGCTTAATGGTTGGCATTCCTAACTTCTCAACCACGGCAGTGCTAGAAACATTACCACAACTCCTTCCATCAATAATCACATCACATACCTTGTTTTGCACATGCCATCTAGTATGAAATATGTTCTTCTTTTGTACTTGATCATCTTCTTTGGATTTCAATATCAAAGCTCACCTATCAACCAACAACTCACCTTGCAAAGTGTTCTCTTCATCATCAGGTTGGCACAAAGTCGTTGTCCAATTCATTGTCCGTTTCAATCTTACCATCGTCATTCATAATCGTAACTCTTTTGTTCTGACATTGACTGGCTGTGTGACCCTAGCCTTGACTTTCACGCAATTAAAAGCACGTTTCTTAAGTAAAGGAACAATTTTATTTACCTTGAGTTCCTTGACTGGCAACTACTTTCTTTGGCCAGGAGTTAGCTTCGGGGTGGAAATTTTTTCATCTTGCTTCCATTGTTTTGGAGTTCTAAGTGGATGTATTTGGCTATGTTTGCAAGCGTATTGCGCCCTCTTGAGTTGAATCTCAATCTAAATAGCCATGTCTGTCATGCCCTCTAACTCGACAAAATGTTGCAATTTCACCGCATTTTGATTTGCCTATTCAAACTAGTGAGAAACCTTGCCATAGTTGGATCAATGTCACTTCCAGCTCTTTGTAACAGAGACGTCTCACTTGACTCGTCTACCAAATTACCACGATGTTTCTAATAACTAGTTCCTACCTTGCATGGGAACTATATCACAGAACACTTCATCTTCATAATTCGCAACGCAAAAAGAAACAAACGCTAGTTTATTCACCCGTACCTTCTCACTATCGTTTAACCATTGCAATTTACAAGGTCGAGGATGCTTAATTGTTGGCATTGCTAACTTCTCAACCACGGCAGTGCTAGAAACATTACCACAACTCCTTCCATCAATAATCACTTCACATAACTTGTTTTGCACATGCCATCTAGTATGAAATATGTTCTTCAGCTGTACTTGATCATCTTCTTTGGATTTCCATATCAAAGCTCTCCTGTCAACCAACAGTTCACCTTGCATAGTGTTGTCTTCATTCCAATATGATTATCTTGCCACAAGGGGGCAAGTTCCCTTTTATAGATAACAAAAACCAGCTGCCTCATTAATGCAACTACAACCACCTCATTAATGAGCCTACAACAGCTATAGTCAACCTATAGCCACCTCATTAATGAGCCTACAACAACTACAGCCTCCCTATAGCCACCTCATTAATGAGCCTACAACAACTATAGTCAACCTACAGCCACCTAGCCTATAACAACTACAGCCACCCTATAACCATCTCATTAATGCAACAACAACAACTACAACCACTTGGAAAGCTAAATGACACTACAACAACTCTGAAAACATTAAATTACATCAGATTCTGTATCCCAAAAATTCATGCACGAAAATTATTAAAAAAAATAAGAAAATCTGCATTTCTTTTATTCTTCAAAGTCCAAGCATCTATTTGGCCCAGCCCATCATTGCACACAAGTAAAGAAACCCAAGTCAATCCCATTTGATGCTTCTTGGCCCTTGAACGTGTTATTGGCCCAAGTATAGATTCAGCCTCTGGTTCTTCAAGGACAGCCTTCATGATCACATCATCTTCCCCTGGTTGACAAGGATTTGCCCTCAAATCCAGCTCCATGTTATCTTCCAAATAAGGGGTTATGTCCCTTACATTGAATGTTGCTGAAACACCATAATCTCCTGGGAGATCAATTTTATACGCATTGTCATTTACCTTTGCTAGTACTCGAAAAGGACCATCAGCTCGTGGCATAAGTTTAGATTTCCTTTTGTTTGGAAATCTCTCCTTGCGTAGGTGAATCCAAACAAGATCTCCTGGGCTAAATTGAACATGCTTTCTCTTCTTGTCTACTGACTTTTTATAGGCAGCATTCTTCTTCTCAATTTGCTTCTTTACTGCCTCATGCATTTTCTTCATGAATTCAGCTTTACTTTTGCCATCCAAGCTAAATTTTTCATTAATTGGAAGAGGTGCCAAATCTGCTGGTGTATTAGGATTAAATCCATACACAACCTCAAATGGAGATTTCTTTGTAGTACTATGAACACTCTGATTATAAGCAAATTCAACATGCGGCAAGTACTCATCCCAATTCTTCAAGTTTTTACTGATAACACTTCTAAGCAAAGAGGAAATAGATCTATTTACCACTTCAGTTTGCCCATCAGTTTGAGGATGACAGGTTGTGCTAAATAGCAGCTTTGTTCCAAGCTTCATAAGTTCAAAGCCCAATAGTTTAGTGTTCAAAAGAGAAATCAAAGCATACCTCCGAGATAATGCATCAGCCACAACATTCGTCTCTCCCTTTTTGTATTTGATTACATAGGGGAAAGCTTCCAAATACTCCACCCATTTGGCATGTCTTCTATTCAGCTTCCCTTGCCCCTTCAAATGCTTTATGGACTCATGATCGGTGTGAATGATGAACTCCTTTGGTAATAAATAATGCTGCCATGTCTCAAGAGCTCGAATTAGTGCAAAGAACTCTTTATCATAGATTGAGTAATTCAGACTTGCTCCACCAAGCTTCTCACTAAAATAAGCAATGGGACACTTATCTTGCATTAAGACAGCTCCAATCCCTACTCCAGATGCATCACATTCAATCTCAAATACCTTTGAAAAATCTGGAAGAGCTAGAATAGGTGCTGAACACAATTTTCTCCTTGATTAAGTCAAAACTCTTCTGTGTAGCTTCGGTCCATTTAAACTCACAATTTTTCTTGATGCATGCAGTTAATGGTGCAAGAATAGTGCTAAAATTCTTCACAAATGGTCTATAAAAAGAAGCAAGGCCATGAAAACTTCGTACCTCAGAAATACTTTTAGGAATTGGCCACTCCTTGATTGCTTTTATTTTCTCCTCATCCACGTGCACCCCATGTTGAGAGACAACATAACCAAGGAAAATAACTTGGTCTTGACAGAATTGGCACTTCTTGAAATTGCCAAATAGCTTTTGTTCTCGTAATACTTCAAATACTTGCTACAAATGCTCTTCATGCTCTTTAGAATTTTTACTATAAATCAAAATAAACGACAACAAACATACCTATAAATTTCCGAAGCACATGGTTCATTAGCCTCATAAAGGTGCTTGGGGCATTGGATAATCCAAATGGCATGACCTTCCATTCATACAGCCCATGTTTTGTCTTAAAGGCTGTCTTCCATTCATCTCCTTCCTTCATACGAATTTGGTGATAACCACTCTTCAAGTCTATCTTTGAAAACACTTTGGAGCCATGTAATTCATCAAGCATGTCATCTAACCTTGGAATGGGATAACGATACTTGACTGTAATCTTGTTAATTGCTCTGCTATCCACACACATCCTCATGGTCCCATCTTTCTTTGGCACCAATAAGGCCGGTACTGAACAAGGACTCATGGACTCCTGCACATATCCTCTTTCCAGCAACTCATTTACTTGACGTTGCAACTCCTTTTCCTCCTCCGGATTCATTCTATAAGCTGGCCTATTTGGTAAGGCAGCTCCTGGTACAAGATCAATTTGGTGCTCAATACCACGAATTGGTGGTAATTCCTTTGGTAATTCTTCTGGAAATACATCACGAAATTCTTTCAAGAGCCTTTGAATTTGTGGTGGAAGTGATCCCACAATTTCGGGCACTATCTCCTTCAAATGCAATAAAAGAACTAAATTAGAGCTGGATAAAGCTCTCTCAATGTCTCCTTTGTTGGCAAGTAAATTACCCTTTCTTTCAGCTTCTTGTTGATGCATCTTCACTTGTTGAGGATTCAATGGTGCTAACACAATCTTCCTTCCATCTTTCTCAAAGGAATATGTGTTTTTAAACCCATCATGCAAAGCTCTTCTATCATACTGCCATGGTCTTCCCAAGAGCAAATGACTAGCACTCATTGGAACAACATCAGATAGTACCTTATCTTTGTAATTTTTCCCAATAGAAAATGGCACAACAACCTGTTTAGTGACTCTCACAACTCCATCTTCATTTAGCCACTGCAATTTGTAAGGATGAGGGTGTTCAGTTGTTGCTAAATTCAACTTCTCCACCAACGTAGTAGAAGCCACATTTGTGCAGCTCCCTCCATCTATAATTACACCACAAACCTTCTTTTCAACAGTACACCTTCTGTGAAAAATGTTCTCCCTTTGCTCATCACTAGGCTTAGCTTGCAAATTTAGAGCACGCCTTATGACAAGGAGTTCTCCCTCATCAGCATACTCCATGTTTTCCTTATCAGAACATTCTTCCATAACTCCTTCAATGGCTGCCTCATCTTCGCTTACCACTTCTCCATACGTGTCTTGGATAATCATTACCCTACGGTTTGGACATTCAGATGCATAATGCCCATAACCAAGACATTTGAAGCACTTTACATATCTACTCCTTTTAGGAGGTTCTGAATCAGCTCCCTTTTCTTTCCCTTTTGATGAACTTGATGGAAGTTTTGAAGACTCCCTCTTCTCCACCTTTCTTTCTTCTCCTTTAGATGCAACCCATGATGGTGTTGTAGAGAAATTTGTGATTTTGTTTCTAGCTGGCTGTGACATTTGCTTACTAGAAACTCTCTTCCTTTGTCTCTCCACCTTGATTGCAAGTTTAATAACATCCTCTAAGGTTACATAATTTTGTAGTTCCACCAAATCACCAATCTCCCTATGCAAACCACCAATGAACCTTGCAATTGTTTGCTCTTGAGGTTCATTCAGTTCACATCGAATCATTAGCATCTCAAACTCTTTCACATAGTCTTCTACACACATACCTCCTTGTCTCAAAGATTGAAATTTGAAGAAGAGCTCTTGCTTGTAATATTCTGGCACAAATCTTCTTTGCATAAGTCTCTTCATTAGCCTCCAATTTCTGACTTCTTCCTCACCATCTCTCCTACGTTGGTTCTTCAAATTCTCCCACCATAAATTGGCATAATCTGTGAATTCAAGGGCTGCAAGACGACATTTGGTTGCCTCCGAGTACTCATGGCACTCAAAGACCTTCTCTACACGCTGCACCCACTCCAAAAATTCCTCTGGAGAGCTACTTCCCTTGAAAGTAGGGACCTTCATCTTAATCTTCAATTCTTGCTCTCTTTGTTGCCTCCTTGGCCTTGGAGACCTTTCATCTTCTGTATTGCTTTCTTGGTCCGATTGCTCTTCATTTCTATTTCTTCGCTGCCGACGCCTTGGTTGATGGTTTAGCCTCTCCATTTGTTCTACCAAACGATTCAACTGCTCCATCATTTGTTGTTGAGATCTCTCCATTTGACTGTGAGACCTTTCCAACTTCAGAATTTGAGCTTGCTCTAAAGTAAGCCCCATTGGAATTGGAAGTTCAGAACTGTTATCTCCATACATGATCTCTTTCTCAAAGTGTTCTACTCTCAAGTTACAAGAGTTTTCTCACACGAAACCACCGCTCTGATACCAATATGATGTGCCTAAAAGAGGACACAATCTATACCACAAGGAAAATAAAGAGAAGAAACCAACTCAACTAAATTGATAAGCCTATGGCGCCACAATCAAGCTAAGATGGGTTGAATTCGCCACACCCCGGATTAGAGATCGGAATGGGAGTGATAAGAATTCTGAGATTTTTTCGCCACACTAACACAATTGTTAGATAAGAGAAGATAGATGTGCACAAAGCAATCTGAAAAATAATTCACTCAAATTTGATTATCTTGCCACAAGGGGGCAAGTTCCCTTTTATAGATAACAAAAGCCAACTGCCTCATTAATGCAACTACAACCACCTCATTAATGAGCCTACAACAGCTATAGTCAACCTATAGCCACCTCATTAATGAGCCTACAACAACTACAGCCTCCCTATAGCCACCTCATTAATGAGCCTACAACAACTATAGTCAACCTACAGCCACCTAGCCTATAACAACTACAGCCACCCTATAACCACCTCATTAATGCAACAACAACAACTACAACCACTTGGAAAGCTAAATGACACTACAACAACTCTGAAAACATTAAATTACATCAGATTCTGTATCCCAAAAATTCATGCACGAAAATTATTTAAAAAATAAGAAAATCTGCATTTCTTTTATTCTTCAAAGTCCAAGCATCTATTTGGCCCAGCCCATCATTGCACACAAGTAAAGAAACCCAAGTCAATCCCATTTGATGCTTCTTGGCCCTTGAACGTGTTATTGGCCCAAGTATAGATTCAGCCTCTGGTTCTTCAAGGACAACCTTCATGATCACATCATTACCTCAGTAACTGTAGCGGGAGTAGGCCATTCTTTGATTGCCTTTATCTTCTCTTCATCCATCTCAACTCCCTTAGCACTTACAACAAAACCAAGGAAAACAACTCTATCTATGCAAAAAGTACACTTTTTAAGATTAGTATACAATTTTTCTTTTCTTAGGGCCTTAATTACACTTCTTAAATGATTCATGTGTTCAGATTCAGTTTTGCTATATACTAAGATATCATCAAAGTGTACAACAACAAATTTTCCAAGAAAGTTTCTTAGAACATGATTCATTAAGCGCATAAATGTACTTGGTGCATTAGTTAAGCCAAAAGGCATTATTAACCACTTATACAAATCTTGCTTGGTTTTAGAAGCAGTTTTCCACTCATCCTCTTCTTTCATCCTAATTTGATGGTACCCACATTTTAAATCAATTTTTGAGAAAATAGTTGAACCATGCAATTCATCTACCATATCATCAAGTCTAGGGATGGGATATCTATATTTTAAGATGATCTTGTTGATAGCTCGGCAATTTACACACATTCGCCAAGTGCCATCCTTCTTTGGAACCAAAAGGACTGGTACAGCACATGGGCTCATACTTTCTCTAATATAGCCCCTTTCCATGAGTTCTTCCACTTGTCTTTGCAATTCTTTAGCTTCTTCAGGCTTGTTTGGATTTTTGAGCCAGGCACAAAGTCAATTTGGTGCTCAATCCCACAATTTGGTGGCAACCCCACAGGTAACTCTTCTGGAAAAACATCTTGGAATTCCTGCAAAAGGGTTAGGGCAATACTAGGCAAAGAAGAATTTAATTCAGTGTTAGAAAGGTAAGATTCTTTGTGAACAAGCAAAATTAAAGCTCTTTCAGAGTTTAAAGATGTTCTAACTTCCTTTTCTTTTGCAAAGAAATTTAACTTACATATCTTTCCTTTATTTTTGTATTCTTCTTCTCCTTTTGATGACTTACCCTTTTTTTTCTTCCTCATTTTGTTTTTCTTTATCAGTAGATTTAGAAAAGGGTTTCTTACCACTAGCAGCAATGGACTTTTTGATTCTGGCTTGTTCAGCAAAAACTTGTTGAGGAGGTAGTGGAGCAAGAGTGATATTCTTCCCATCTTTTATGAAATTGTACCTATTCTTGTACCCATCATGTGAGGTTCTTCTATCAAATTGCCATGGCTTTCCAAGTACGATATGGCTGGCTTGCATAGGTACAACGTTGCACAAGACCTCATCTTTATATTGTCCTATGGAAAATGAAACCAACACTTGTTTTGTCACTTTTACCTCTCCACTTTCATTCAACCATTGCAGCTGATATGGTCTTGGGTGCTTGGTGGTGTGAAGTCCTAGCTTTTCTACCATCAACTTGCTTGCAACATTCACACAACTCCCCCCATCAAGTATTAGTCTGCAAACCTTTCCTTTTACATGGTAGTGTGTGTAGAATATGTTTTCTCTTTGAATTTCAGTTCCTTCATCTTTGGTTTTGGCATGCAAAGCTCTTAACACCACTAAGGCTACTCCGTCCACAACATGCTCAATTTCACTTCCCTCTTCTTCCTCTGAATGTTTAGATTGCTCTTTTTCTTCTTCAGAATCCAAGTCTCCATTTTCTAAAAGCACCATAGTTCTCTTGTTTGGACATTGGGAAGCAATATGACTTGTACCCAAACAACGAAAACATTTAATATCTCAAGTTCTAGATGAAGAGTTATAAGTTATACCTAAATCTTTGGAAGCTTGAAATGGTTTTGCTGCCACTTTGGGTTGACCTCCCTTTTTCAATTGCCTTTCCACCTTTAGAGCCATGTGTAGAACATCTTCTATTTCCACATAGTGTTGTAACTCCACCACATTGGCTATTCCTCTGTTCAGGCCACAGATAAATCTTGCCATTGTTGCTTATCGGTCTTCATCAATATTTGCTCTAATTAGAGCAATCTCCATTTCTTGATAATACTCCTCCATAGTTTTCGTTCCCTGTTTCAAAGATTATAACTTGAAATGTAAGTCACGATAATAGTGTGAGGGAACAAACCTTCTTCTAAGTGCAGCCTTCATCTCCTCCCAAGTGTCAATTGGTCTTTCATGGTTCCTCCTTCGGCTTAGGACAAGTTGATCCCACCATATAATTGCATAGTCCGAAAAGGCTACAGCAGCAAGTTTAATTTTCTTATCTTCAAAAAATTGTGACATTCAAAAATCTGTTCTACCTTCCTCTCCCATTTAATGTAGGATTATGGATCACTTTTGCCTTGGAAAGGTGGTAGGTTGAGTTTAATGGATCCAATGTTTCTATCTACTGGTTCTCTTTCTCGATTTTGTGCTTGTCTTTGGTGCTAGCATCTGAAAATGATCTCTCTCTATTATCACTATCTTCTTCTACATGGATAGGGCTCCTCCTTTGGGTTCTTCGGTTTCTTGAACTAGAGTTGGTTTGCCCATATATTTTCATATTAGTGAGTCTTTCATTAATGTTGGCAACTGTCAAAGTCATCCTCTCAAGCCTTTGACTCAAACTTCTTAGGAGAAGTTTCTGATCTAGATCATTCATTTCTTGTTCTTCTCTCCCACTTTGAGACATAATGAATTTTGTAACAATGAAAAAGTTATATAAAAGAAATCCTCACCCTCTCTTCTTACGTGTTTCACTCGAAGTAGATTTCTCTCAATTCACTCCTGTTTTTGCTCGAGGGTTATTCAGGCTTTTTAAACCCTTTGATGTTCTCACAACTCTTTTTGCCTTTTTCCCCTCAAGTTCCCTTTTAAAGCTCTATAGTTTCAACCAAAACTCAACCAATTAAAAACTTGATCTCAACCAATTTGAGTTATATTTGTAGTTTTCAAGTTGTTAAAAGGAATAGAGTCAATTCAGTAGAAACAAAGCATGACAGAATTTAATTTGGAAAAACTTGATTTGAAAGGAATTGCAGCCTTAGAAACAACTAGGATAGCAAGAAGATGACTCAAATTTTGATAATTGATGATGGTTCAGATCTGATTGCAGAATTTTTGGTTTCTTTAAATCCTTTTTTTGAACTTCTTTTTTTTTTCTTTTCTCTTTTTTTCTACTTCTTTTCTTTCCTTTTCTCATTTTTTCTCATTTTTTTCGTTTTTTTTATATGCAAGTAAAATTATCAAACAATATGAAATCCACCTTAATAATTATGCAAACAGATTAAGGAAAAAGAAATCACCAGCAATAATTAACAAAAATGACAATCAAAGGTTAAACTTCTGAAAAATGGTACATGAACAGACACAAAAAGGAACAAATGAACAAACACGAAAATGGAAAGATAGAGATTATTACAAATGAAGGCAAAACAACAATAGGGAGAAATAGAATATATCCAAGAGAAAAAGAAAATAATAATAATAGAACCTTAATTTGGCCGCCTCTGATACCAAATGATATGATTCCACGAGAGTCCAACTAAAGTAAACTTCACAAGAAAAGTTATGTGAAAACCCAACGACAAGATGTTAAACTTCTTAGATTGAACAACCAAATTATGTCAGGTTCTTAACAACGAAACAACAAGGAAAACAAGGATAGAAATATTGACCCCGTGGCTATGAAGAGCTAGAAACCAATATTATCAATGGATAAAATATTGTTGACCTCAAGGTTATTAACAACCTGAAACCAACAATATAATCAAACGACAAATCTCAAGTTATCTGCTTGGGACTTTCGATATGAAAGCTTTTGCACAAAGGAGAACAAATCTCACTTATATTTATCAAGCTCAAGTTGTGTACAAAGCATATGCCATGAGGCTTATTTATAGGCTGGAAATGGAAGACTAAAAAGTCATGAGGGAAACCTAAAGGTTGTTCTTAGCCAACAAGCTAGAAATGAAAGACCAAAAGTCATGAAGGAAACCTAAAGGTCTTAGCCAACAAGCTATAAATGAAAGGCCAAAAGTCATAAGGGAAACCTAAATCAAATTGGGCCAAGAACTAAACACTCTAAACACACTATTTGGGCCTTTTACAAAAGACTAAAAGTAAACTTAACAAAAGACGCCCACAAAGTTTAAATAAACTTAAACAAGGTACTTTAATCCTTTTAACATCAGTTTTGGGCTTAAGTAAACAAAAGATGTCCCAAATGATTAAAATGGCTAAATAAGCTGTTTTAAGCCCAAATAACACATTTTGAATGCTTGAAGTTTCTTCATCCTTTAACGTTTGGTTCTCCTTGGATATGAAAGTGTGAAACGTTGAAGGAATGCTCCAGCTTTTCCTCTAGGTGATTTCCACGTTGCAATTGCATCAGGATGCCATTCACAGCTTGTTGGATCTGTTTGGCTTTGGCTCATGTAATTGGCCATTTTGGCACATTATTTTCAGCTTTGAATGGTGTAATCAGCTCCTCTTCTTCTAGCTCTAGCTCCAAGCTAGGTGGCTAGATCTCATCACTTTAGCTTTTCCTCTAGGTGATTTCTGCGTTGCAATTGCATCAGGATGCCATTCACAACATGCTAGATCTGTTTGGCTTTGGCTCTCGTAATTGACCCTTTTGGCACATCATTTTCAGCTTTGAATGGTGTAATTAGCTCCTCTTCTACTAGCTCTAGCTCCAAGCAAGGTGGCTAGATCACATCATAAGCATCCTCGACCTTGTAAATTGCAATGGTTATTTATAGTGAAGAGGTATGGGTGAATAAACAAGTGTTTGTTTCTTTTCGCATTGGGAATTACGAAGATGAAGCATTGTGTGATGTAGTTCCCATGCAAGTTAGGCACTAGTTATTAGGAAGATCGTGGCAATTTAGTAGATGAGTCAAGCGTGACGTGTCTGTTACAAAGAGATAGAAGCAACATTGATCCAACCATGGCAAGTTTTCTCGCTAGTTTGAATAGGAAAATTCAAAATGAGGTGAAATTCCCCCATTCAATTAAGTTCGACGGCATGATACACACGGCTATTTAGATTGAGATTCAACTCAAGAAGGAGGCAGTACACATGCCAACATAGCCAAAGTATATCCACTAAGAAGTCAAAACAATGGAGGCAAGATGAAAAGATTTTCACTCTGAAACTAACACCTGAGCAAAAGAAAGTACTGGCCAACCAAGGAACTTGAGATAAATCAAATTATTCCTTTACTCAAGAAATGTGATTTCAATTGTTTAAAGGTCAAGGCTGGGGTCACACAGCTAGTCAATGTCTGAATAAAAGAGTTATGATTATGAATGACGATGGTAAGATTGAAACGGACAATGAATTGGACAACAACTACCCTGATAATGAAGAGTACACTATGCAAGGCGAATTATTGGTTAACAGGAGAGCTTTGATTTTGAAATCCAAAGAAGATGATTAAGTGCAACTGGAGAACAAATTTTATACTAGATGGCATGTCCAAAACAAGGCATGTCATGTGATTATTGATGGAAGGAGCTGTACTAATGTTTCTAGCACTGCCATGATGGAGAAGTTAGCAATGCCAACAATTAAGCACCATCGACCTAGTAAATTGCAATGGTTAAATGATAGTGAGGAGGTACGGGTAAATAAACAAGTGTTTGTTCCTTTTCGGATTGGGAATTATGAAGATGAAGTGTTGTCTGAAGTAGTTCCCATGCAAGGCAGGCACTAGTTACTAGGAAGATGATGGCAATTTGGTAGACGAGTCAAGTTTGACGTGTCTGTTACAAAGAGCTGGAAGCGACATTGAACCAACTATGGCAAGGTTTTCGCTAATTTGAACAAGCAAATTCAAAATGCGGTGAAATTGCCACATTTTGTTGAGTTAGAGGGCATGATAGACATGGCTATTTAGATTGAGATTCAACTCAAGAGGGCGCAGTACACGTGCAAAAATAGCCAAAGTACATCCACTTAGAACTCAAAAACAATGGAAGCAAGAGGAAAAGATTTCCACCCCGAAGCTAACTACTGGCCAAAAGAAAGTAGTTACCAGTCAAGGAACTCAAGGTAAATAAAATTGTTCCTTTACTCAAGAAACGTGCTTTTAATTGTTTGAAAGTCAAGGCTAGGGTCACACAGCCACTCAATGTCAAACAAAAGAGTTATGACTATGAATGACGACGGTAAGATTGAAACAGACAATGAATTGGACAACAACTTTGTGCCAACCTGATGATGAAGAGAACACTATGCAAGGTGAATTGTTGGTTGACAGGAGAGCTTTGATTTTGAAATCCAAAGAATATGATCAAGTACAACTGAAGAACATATTTCATACTAGATGGGATGTCCAAAACAAGGTATGTGATGTGATTATTGATGGAAGGAGTTGTGCTTGTTTCTAGCACTGCCATGGTGGAGAAGTTAGCAATGCCATCAATTAAGCATCATCAACCTTGTAAATTGCAATGGTTAAACGATAGTGAGGAGGTACGGGTGAATAAACCGTTTGTTTCTTTTTGCATTGGGAATTATGAAGATGAAGTGTTTTGTGATGTAGTTCCCATGCAAGGTAGGAACTAGTTATTAGAAACATCGTGGCAATTTGGTAGACGAGTCAAGTGTGACGTGTCTGTTACAAAGAGCTGGAAGCGACATTTATCCAACTATGGCAACGTTTCTCGCTAGTTTGAATAGGCAAATTCAAAATGCGGTGAAATTGCAACATTTTGTCGGGTTAGAGGGCATGACAGAGATGCTTATTTAGATTGAGATTCAACTCAAGAGGGCGCAGTACGCGTGCAAACATAGCCAAAGTACATCCACTTAGAACTCAAAAACAATGGAAGCAAGACGAAAAGATTTCCACCCTGAAGCTAACTCCTGGCCAAAAGAAAGTAGTTGCCAGTCAAGGAACTCAAGGTAAATAAAATTGTTCCTTTACTAAAGAAACGTGCTTTTAATTGTTTGAAAGTCAAGGCTAGGGTCACACAGCCAGTCAATGTCAGAACAAAAGAGTTATGATTATGAATGACGATGGTAAGATTGATACGGACAATGAATTGGACAACGACTTTGTGCCTACCTGATGATGAACAGAACACTATGCAAGGTGAATTGTTGGTTGACATCAGAGCTTTGATCTTGAAATCCACAGAAGATGATCAAGTACAACTGAAGAACATATTTCATACTAGATGGCATGTCCAAAACAAGGTATGTGATGTGATTATTGATGGAAGGAGTTGTGCTAATGTTTCTAGCACTGCCGTGGTGGAGAAGTTAGCAATGCCATCAATTAAGCATCCTCGACATTGTAAATTGCAATGGTTAAACGATAGTGAGGAGGTACGGGTGAATAAACCGTTTGTTTCTTTTTGCGTTGGGAATTATGAAGATGAAGTGTTGTGTGATGTAGTTCCCATGCAAGGTAGGCACTAGTTATTAGAAACATCGTGGCAATTTGGTAGACGAGTCAAGTGTGACATGTCTCTTAAAAAGAGCTGGAAGCGACATTGATCCAACTATGCCAAGGTTTCTCACTAGTTTGAATAGGCAAATTCAAAATGCGGTGAAATTGCAGCATTTTGTCGAGTTAAAGGGCATGACAGACATGGCTATTTAGATTGAGATTCAACTTCAGAGGGCGCCGTACGAGTGTAAACATAGCCAAAGTACATCCACTTAGAACTCAAAAACAATGGAAGCAAGACGAAAAGATTTCCACCCCGAAGCTAACTCCTGGCCAAAAGAAAGTAGTTGCCAGTCAAGGAACTCAAGGTAAATAAAATTGTTCCTTTACTCAAGAAACGTGCTTTTAATTGTTTGAAAGTCAAGGCTAGGGTCACACAGCCAGTCAATGTCAGAACAAAAGAGTTATGATTATGAATGACGACGGTAAGATTGAAACAGACAATGAATTGGACAACAACTTTGTGCCAACTTAATGATGAAGAGAACACTATGCAAGGTGAATTGTTGGTTGACAGGAGAGCTTTGATCTTGAAATCCAAAGAAGATGATCAAGTACAGCTGAAGCACATATTTCATACTAGATGGCATGTGCAAAACAAGGTATGTGATGTGATTATTGATGGAAGGAGTTGTGCTAATGTTTCTAGCACTGCCGTGGTGGAGAAGTTAGCAATGCCATCAATTAAGCATCCTCGACCTTGTAAATTGCAATGGTTAAACGATAGTGAGGACGTACTAGTGAATAAACAAGCGGTTGTTTCTTTTTGCGTTGGGAATTATGAAGATGAAGTGATGTGTGAGGTAGTTCCCATGCAAGGTAGGCACTAGTTTTTAGAAACACGTGGCAATTTGGTAGACGAGTCAGGTGTGACGTGTCTGTTACAAAGAGCTGGAAGCGACATTTATCCAACTATGTGATGTGCCTAAAAGAGGACACAATCTGTACCACAAGGAAAATAAAGAGAAGAAAACCAACTCAACTAAATTGATAAGCCTATGGCGCCACAATCAAGCTAAGATGGGTAGAATTCGCCACACCCCAGATTAGAGAACGGAATGGGAGTGATAAGAATTCTGAGATTTTCTCGCCACACTAACACAATTGTTAGATAAGAGAAGATAGATGTGCACAAAGCAATCTGAAATATAATTCACTCCAATATGTCTTGCCACAAGGGGGCAAGTTCCCTTTTATAGATAACAAAAACCAGCTGCCTCATTAATGCAACCAAAGCCACCTCATTAATGAGCCTACAACAACTATAGTCAACCTATAGCCACCTCTACAACAACTACAGCCTCCCTATAGCCACCTCATTAATGAGCCTACAACAACTATAGTCAACATACAGCCACCTAGCCTATACCAACTACAGCCACCCTATAACCACCTCATTAATGCAACAACAACAACTACAACCACTTGGAAAGCTAAAAGACAATACAACAACTCTGAAAACATTAAATTACATCAGATTTTATATCCCAAAAAGTCATGCACGAAAATTATTAAAACAATAAGAAAAATCTGTAGTTATTTTAATCTTCAAAGTCCAAGCTTCTAAATTGGCCCAGCCCATCATTGCACACAAGTAAAGAAACCCAAGTCAATCCCATTTGATGCTTCTTGGCCCTTGAACGTGTTATTGGCCCATGTATAGATTCAACCTCTTGTTCTTCAAGGACAGCCTTCATGATCACATCATCTTCCCCTGGTTGACAAGGATTTGCCCTCAAATCCAGCTTCATGTTATCTTCCAAATAAGGGGTTATGTCCCTTACATTGAATGTTGCTGAAACACCATAATCTCCTGGGAGATCAATTTTATACGCATTGTCATTTACCTTTGCTAGTACTCGAAAAGGACCATCAGCTTGTGGCATAAGTTTAGACTTCCTTTTGTTTGGAAATCTCTCCTTGCGTAGGTGAATCCAAACAAGATCTCCTGGGCTAAATTGAACATGCTTTCTCTTCTTGTCTACTGACTTTTTATAGGCAGCATTCTTCTTCTCAATTTGTTTCTTTACTGCCTCATGCATTTTCTTCATGAATTCAGCTTTACTTTTGCCATCCAAGCTAAGTTTTTCATTAATTGGAAGAGGTACCAAATCTGCTGGTGTATTAGGATTAAATCCATACACAACCTCAAATGGAGATTTCTTTGTAGTACTATGAACACTCCGATTATAAGCAAATTCAACATGCGGCAAGTACTCATCCCAATTCTTCAAGTTTTTACTGATAACACTTCTAAGCAAAGAGGAAAGAGATCTATTTACCACTTCAGTTTGCCCATCAGTTTGAGGATGACAAGTTGTGCTAAATAGCAGCTTTGTTCCAAGCTTCATCCATAATGTCTTCCAAAAATAGCTCAAGAATTTGGCATCACGATCAGAAACAATACTCTTTGGAATGCCATGCAATCTCACAACTTCTTTGAAGAATAAATCAGCAATATGAGAAGCATCATCAGTTTTATGACATGAAATAAAATGAGACATTTTTGAGAATCTATCAACAACCACCATAACTGAATCTTTTCCCCTTTTTGTTCTGGGTAATCCAAGCACAAAATCCATGCTTAGATCCATCCATGGTTGATCTGGAACAGTCAATGGCATGTACAAGCCATGTGCAGCCTCATTGCTCTTTGCTTTCTTGCAAGCAACACATCTTTCTACAATCCGATGCACATCCTTCATCATATTTGGCCAATAGAAATGCTCTTTCAACATTTCAAATGTCTTCTTTTCACCAAAATGTCCAGCCAGCCCACCTGCATGTGATTCTCTAACAAGCAATTCCCTAATAGAACAATTAGGAATCACAAGTTTCCCAAATCTGAACAAATAACCATCATGCCTATAAAACCCTTTAATGGCCATTTTCTCACAAGCTGAATAGATTTTAGCCAGCATAGGATCAAGCAAGTATTGCTCCTTAATAAGTTCAAAGCCCAACAGTTTAGTGTTCAACAGAGAAATCAAAGCATACCTCCGAGATAATGCATCAGCCACAACATTCGTCTCTCCCTTTTTGTATTTGATTACATAGGGGAAAGCTTCCAAATACTCCACCCATTTGGCATGTCTTCTATTCAGCTTCCCTTGCCCCTTCAAATGCTTTAGGGATTCATGATCGGTGTGAATGATGAACTCTTTTGGTAATAAATAATGCTGCCATGTCTCAAGAGCTCGAATTAGTGCAAAGAACTCTTTATCATAGATTGAGTAATTCAGACTTGCTCCACCAAGCTTCTCACTAAAATAAGCAATGGGACACTTATCTTGCATTAAGACAGCTCCAATCCCTACTCCAGATGCATCACATTCAATCTCAAATACCTTTGAAAAATCTGGAAGAGCTAGAATAGGTGCTGAACACAATTTCTCCTTGATTAAGTCAAAACTCTTTTGTGTAGCTTCGGTCCATTTAAACTCACAATTTTTTTTATGCATGCAGTTAATGGTGCAAGAATAGTGCTAAAATTCTTCACAAATCGTCTATAAAATGAAGCAAGGCCATGAAAACTTCGTACCTCAGAAATACTTTTAGGAATTGGCCACTCCTTGATTGCTTTTATTTTCTCCTCATCCACGTGCACCCCATGTTGAGAGACAACAAAACCAAGGAAAATAACTTGGTCTTGAGAGAATTGGCACTTCTTGAAATTGCCAAATAGCTTTTGTTCTCGTAATACTTCAAATACTTGCCTCAAATGCTCTTCATGCTCTTCAGAATTTTTACTATAAACCAAAATGTCATCAAAATAAACGACAACAAACATACCTATAAATTTTTGAAGCACATGGTTCATTAGCCTCATAAAGGTGCTTGGGGCATTGGATAATCCAAATGGCATGACCTTCCATTCATACAGCCCATGTTTTGTCTTAAAGGCTGTCTTCCATTCATCTCCTTCCTTCATACGAATTTGGTGATAACCACTCTTCAAGTCTATCTTTGAAAACACTTTAGAGCCATGTAATTCATCAAGCATGTCATCTAACCTTGGAATGGGATAACGATACTTGACTGTAATCTTGTTAATTACTCTGCTATCCACACACATCCTCATGGTCCCATCTTTCTTTGGCACCAATAAGGCCGGTACTGAACAAGGACTCATGGACTCCTGCACATATCCTCTTTCCAGCAACTCATTTACTTGACGTTGCAACTCCTTTGCCTCCTCCGGATTCATTCTATAAGCTGGCCTATTTGGTAAGGCAGCTCCTGGTACAAGATCAATTTGGTGCTCAATACCACGAATTGGTGGTAATTCCTTTGGTAGTTCTTCTGGAAATACATCACGAAATTCTTCCAAGAGCCTTTGAATTTGTGGTGGAAGTGATCCCACAATTTCTGGTACTATCTCCTTCAAATGCAATAAAAGAACTAAATTAGAGCTGGATAAAGCTCTCTCAATGTCTCCTTTGTTGGCAAGTAAATTACCCTTCCTTTCAGCTTCCTGTTGATGTATCTTCACTTGTTGAGGACTCAATGGTGCTAACACAATCTTCCTTCCATCTTTCTCAAAGGAATATGTGTTTTTAAACCCATCATGCAAATTCAAAAGGCGGTGAAATTGCAACATTTTGTCGAGTTAGAGGGCATGACAGACATGGCTATTTAGATTGATATGCAACTCAAGAGGGCGCAGTATGCGTGCAAACATAGCCAAAGTACATCCACTTAGAACTCAAAAACAATGGAAGCAAGACGAAAAGATTTCCACCCCGAAGCTAAATCCTGGCCAAAAGAAAGTAGTTGCCAGTCAAGGAACTCAAGGTAAATAAAATTGTTCCTTTGCTCAAGAAACGTGCTTTTAATTGCTTGGATGTCAAGGCTAGTGTCACATAGCTAGTCAATAAGTTATGATTATGAATGACGATGGTAAGATTGAAACGGACAATGAATTGGACAACGACTTTGTGCAAAACTGATGATGAAGAGAACACTATGCAAGGTGAATTGTTGGTTGACAGGAGAGCTTTGATCTTCAAATCCAAAGAAGATGATCAAGTACAGCTGAAGAACATATTTCATACTAGTTGGCATGTGCAAAACAAGGTATGTGATGTGATTATTGATGGAAGGAGTTGTGTTAATGTTTCTAGCACTACTGTGGGGGAGAATTTAGCAATGCCATCAATTAAGCATCCTCGACCTTGTAAATTGCAATGGTTAAATGATAGTGAGGAGGTACTGGTGAATAAACAAGTGTTTGTTTGTTTTTGCGTTGGGAATTATGAAGATGAAGTGTTGTGTGATTTAGTTCCCATGCAAGGTAGGCACTAGTTATTAGAAACATCGTGGCAATTTGGTAGGCGAGTCAAGTGTGACGTGTCTGTTACAAAGAGCTGGAAGCGGCATTTATCGAACTATGGCAAGGTTTCTCGCTAGTTTGAATAGGCAAATTCAAAATGCGGTGAAATTGCAACATTTTGTCGAGTTAGAGGGCATGACAGAGATGGCTATTTAGATTGATATGCAACTCAAGAGGGCGCAGTACGCGTGCAAACATAGCCAAAGTACATCCACTTAGAACTCAAAAACAATGGAAGCAAGACGAAAAGATTTCCACCCCGAAGCTAACTACTGGCCAAAAGAAAGTAGTTGCCAGTCAAGGAACTCAAGGTAAATAAAATTGTTCCTTTACTCAAGAAACGTGCTTTTAATTGCTTGAAAGTCAAGGCCAGTGTCACATAGCCAGTCAATGTCAGAACAAAAGAGTTATGATTATGAATGACGATGGTAAGATTGAAACGGACAATGAATTGGACAACGACTTTGGGCCAAACTGATGATGAAGAGAACACTATGCAAGTTGAATTGTTGGTTGACAGGAGAGCTTTGATCTTGAAATACAAAGAAGATGATCAAGTACAGCTGAAGAACATATTTCATACAAGTTGGCATGTTCAAAACAAGGTATGTGATGTGATTATTGACGGAAGGAGTTGTGCTAATGTTTCTAGCACTGCTGTGGTGGAGAAGTTAGCAATGCCATCAATTAAGCATACTCGACTTTGTAAATTGCAATGGTTAAACGATAGTGAGGACGTACGGGTGAATAAACAAGCGGTTTTTTCTTTTTGCGTTGGGAATTATGAAGATGAAGTGTTGTGTGAGGTAGTTCCCATGCAAGGTAGGTACTATTTATTAGAAACATCGTGGCAATTTGGTAGACGAGTCAAGTGTGACGTGTCTGTTACAAAGAGCGGAAAGCGACATTTATCCAACTATGGCAACGTTTCTCGCTAGTTTGAATAGGCAAAGTCAAAATGCGATGAAATTGCAACATTTTGTCGAGTTAGAGGGCATGACAGAGATGGCTATTTAGATTGAGATTCAACTCAAGAGGGCGCAGTACGCGGGCAAACATAGCCAAAGTACATCCACTTAGAACTCAAAAACAATGGAAGCAAGACGAAAAGATTTCCACTCCGAAGCTAACTCCTGGCCAAAAGAATGTAGTTGCCATTCAAGGAACTCAAGGTAAATAAAATTGTTCCTTTACTCAAGAAACGTGCTTTTAATTGCTTGAAAGTCAAGGCTAGTGTCAAATAGCCAGTCAATGTCAGAACAAAAGAGTAATGATTATGAATGACGATGATAAGATTGAAACGGACAAAGAATTGGACAACGACTTTGTGCCTACCTGATGATGAACAGAACACTATGCAAGGTGAATTGTTGGTTGACAGGAGAGCTTTGATCTTGAAATTCAAATAAGATGATCAAGTACAGCTGAAGAACATATTTCATACTAGATGGCATGTGCAAAACAAGGTATGTGATGTGATTATTGATGGAAGGAGTTGTGCTAATGTTTCTAGCACTGCCGTGGTGGAGAAGTTAGCATTGCCATCAATAAAGCATCCTCGGCCATGTAAATTGCAATGGCTAAACGATAGTGAGGAGGTACGAGTGAATAAAAAAGTGTTTGTTTCTTTTAATGTTAGGCATTATGAAGATGAAGTGCTGTGTGATGTAGTTCCCATGCAAGGTAGGCACTAGTTATTAGAAACATCGTGGCAATTTGGTAGACGAGTCAAGTGTGACGTGTCTGTTACAAAGAGCTGGAAGCAACATTGATCCAACTATGGCAAGGTTTCTCACTAGTGTCACATAGCCAGTCAATAAGTTATGATTATGAATGACGATGGTAAGATTGAAACGGACAATGAATTGGACAACGACTTTGTGCCTACCTGATGATGAACAGAACACTATGCAACGTGAATTGTTGGTTGACAGGAGAGCTTTGATCTTGAAATACAAAGAAGATGATCAAGTACAGCTGAAGAACATATTTCATACTAGTTGGCATGTGCAAAACAAGGTATGTGATGTGATTATTGATGGAAGGAGTTGTGCTAATGTTTCTAGCACTGCTGTGGTGGAGAAGTTAGCAATGCCATCAATTAAGCATCCTCGACCTTGTAAATTGCAATGGTTAAACGATAGTGAGGACGTACGGGTGAATAAACAAGCGGTTGTTTCTTTTTGTGTTGGGAATTATGAAGATGAAGTGTTGCGTGAGGTAGTTCCCATGCAAGGTAGGCACTAGTTATTAGAAACATCGTGGCAATTTGGTAGACGAGTCAAGTGTGACGTGTCTGTTACAAAGAGCTAAAAGCGACATTTATCCAACTATGGCAACGTTTCTTGCTAGTTTGAATAGGCAAATTCAAAATGCGGTGAAATTGCAACATTTTGTCGAGTTAGAGGGCATGACAGAGATGGCTATTTAGATTGATATGCAACTCAAGAGGGCGCAGTACGCGTGCAAACATAGCCAAAGTACATCCACTTAGAACTCAAAAACAATGGAAGCAAGACGAAAAGATTTCCACCCCGAAGCTAACTACTGGCCAAAAGAAAGTAGTTGCCAGTCAAGGAACTCAAGGTAAATAAAATTGTTCCTTTACTCAAGAAACGTGCTTTTAATTGCTTGAAAGTCAAGGCCAGTGTCACATAGCCAGTCAATGTCAGAACAAAAGAGTTATGATTATGAATGACGATGGTAAGATTGAAACGGACAATGAATTGGACAACGACTTTGGGCCAAACTGATGATGAAGAGAACACTATGCAAGTTGAATTGTTGGTTGACAGGAGAGCTTTGATCTTGAAATACAAAGAAGATGATCAAGTACAGCTGAAGAACATATTTCATACAAGTTGGCATGTTCAAAACAAGGTATGTGATGTGATTATTGACGGAAGGAGTTGTGCTAATGTTTCTAGCACTGCTGTGGTGGAGAAGTTAGCAATGCCATCAATTAAGCATACTCGACTTTGTAAATTGCAATGGTTAAACGATAGTGAGGACGTACGGGTGAATAAACAAGCGGTTTTTTCTTTTTGCGTTGGGAATTATGAAGATGAAGTGTTGTGTGAGGTAGTTCCCATGCAAGGTAGGTACTATTTATTAGAAACATCGTGGCAATTTGGTAGACGAGTCAAGTGTGACGTGTCTGTTACAAAGAGCGGAAAGCGACATTTATCCAACTATGGCAACGTTTCTCGCTAGTTTGAATAGGCAAAGTCAAAATGCGATGAAATTGCAACATTTTGTCGAGTTAGAGGGCATGACAGAGATGGCTATTTAGATTGAGATTCAACTCAAGAGGGCGCAGTACGCGGGCAAACATAGCCAAAGTACATCCACTTAGAACTCAAAAACAATGGAAGCAAGACGAAAAGATTTCCACTCCGAAGCTAACTCCTGGCCAAAAGAATGTAGTTGCCATTCAAGGAACTCAAGGTAAATAAAATTGTTCCTTTACTCAAGAAACGTGCTTTTAATTGCTTGAAAGTCAAGGCTAGTGTCAAATAGCCAGTCAATGTCAGAACAAAAGAGTAATGATTATGAATGACGATGATAAGATTGAAACGGACAAAGAATTGGACAACGACTTTGTGCCTACCTGATGATGAACAGAACACTATGCAAGGTGAATTGTTGGTTGACAGGAGAGCTTTGATCTTGAAATTCAAATAAGATGATCAAGTACAGCTGAAGAACATATTTCATACTAGATGGCATGTGCAAAACAAGGTATGTGATGTGATTATTGATGGAAGGAGTTGTGCTAATGTTTCTAGCACTGCCGTGGTGGAGAAGTTAGCATTGCCATCAATAAAGCATCCTCGGCCATGTAAATTGCAATGGCTAAACGATAGTGAGGAGGTACGAGTGAATAAAAAAGTGTTTGTTTCTTTTAATGTTAGGCATTATGAAGATGAAGTGCTGTGTGATGTAGTTCCCATGCAAGGTAGGCACTAGTTATTAGAAACATCGTGGCAATTTGGTAGACGAGTCAAGTGTGACGTGTCTGTTACAAAGAGCTGGAAGCAACATTGATCCAACTATGGCAAGGTTTCTCACTAGTGTCACATAGCCAGTCAATAAGTTATGATTATGAATGACGATGGTAAGATTGAAACGGACAATGAATTGGACAACGACTTTGTGCCTACCTGATGATGAACAGAACACTATGCAACGTGAATTGTTGGTTGACAGGAGAGCTTTGATCTTGAAATACAAAGAAGATGATCAAGTACAGCTGAAGAACATATTTCATACTAGTTGGCATGTGCAAAACAAGGTATGTGATGTGATTATTGATGGAAGGAGTTGTGCTAATGTTTCTAGCACTGCTGTGGTGGAGAAGTTAGCAATGCCATCAATTAAGCATCCTCGACCTTGTAAATTGCAATGGTTAAACGATAGTGAGGACGTACGGGTGAATAAACAAGCGGTTGTTTCTTTTTGTGTTGGGAATTATGAAGATGAAGTGTTGCGTGAGGTAGTTCCCATGCAAGGTAGGCACTAGTTATTAGAAACATCGTGGCAATTTGGTAGACGAGTCAAGTGTGACGTGTCTGTTACAAAGAGCTAAAAGCGACATTTATCCAACTATGGCAACGTTTCTTGCTAGTTTGAATAGGCAAATTCAAAATGCGGTGAAATTGCAACATTTTGTCGAGTTAGAGGGCATGACAGAGATGGCTATTTAGATTGATATGCAACTCAAGAGGGCGCAGTACGCGTGCAAACATAGCCAAAGTACATCCACTTAGAACTCAAAAACAATGGAAGCAAGACGAAAAGATTTCCACCCCGAAGCTAACTACTGGCCAAAAGAAAGTAGTTGCCAGTCAAGGAACTCAAGGTAAATAAAATTGTTCCTTTACTCAAGAAACGTGCTTTTAATTGCTTGAAAGTCAAGGCCAGTGTCACATAGCCAGTCAATGTCAGAACAAAAGAGTTATGATTATGAATGACGATGGTAAGATTGAAACGGACAATGAATTGGACAACGACTTTGGGCCAAACTGATGATGAAGAGAACACTATGCAAGTTGAATTGTTGGTTGACAGGAGAGCTTTGATCTTGAAATACAAAGAAGATGATCAAGTACAGCTGAAGAACATATTTCATACAAGTTGGCATGTTCAAAACAAGGTATGTGATGTGATTATTGACGGAAGGAGTTGTGCTAATGTTTCTAGCACTGCTGTGGTGGAGAAGTTAGCAATGCCATCAATTAAGCATACTCGACTTTGTAAATTGCAATGGTTAAACGATAGTGAGGACGTACGGGTGAATAAACAAGCGGTTGTTTCTTTTTGCGTTGGGAATTATGAAGATGAAGTGTTGTGTGAGGTAGTTCCCATGCAAGGTAGGTACTATTTATTAGAAACATCGTGGCAATTTGGTAGACGAGTCAAGTGTGACGTGTCTGTTACAAAGAGCGGAAAGCGACATTTATCCAACTATGGCAACGTTTCTCGCTAGTTTGAATAGGCAAAGTCAAAATGCGATGAAATTGCAACATTTTGTCGAGTTAGAGGGCATGACAGAGATGGCTATTTAGATTGAGATTCAACTCAAGAGGGCGCAGTACGCGGGCAAACATAGCCAAAGTACATCCACTTAGAACTCAAAAACAATGGAAGCAAGACGAAAAGATTTCCACTCCGAAGCTAACTCCTGGCCAAAAGAATGTAGTTGCCATTCAAGGAACTCAAGGTAAATAAAATTGTTCCTTTACTCAAGAAACGTGCTTTTAATTGCTTAAAAGTCAAGGCTAGTGTCAAATAGCCAGTCAATGTCAGAACAAAAGAGTAATGATTATGAATGACGATGATAAGATTGAAAAGGACAAAGAATTGGACAACGACTTTGTGCCTACCTGATGATGAACAGAACACTATGCAAGGTGAATTGTTGGTTGACAGGAGAGCTTTGATCTTGAAATTCAAATAAGATGATCAAGTACAGCTGAAGAACATATTTCATACTAGTTGGCATGTGCAAAACAAGGTATGTGATGTGATTATTGATGGAAGGAGTTGTGCTAATGTTTCTAGCACTGCCGTGGTGGAGAAGTTAGCATTGCCATCAATTAAGCAACCTCGACCATGTAAATTGCAATGGCTAAACGATATTGACGAGGTACGGGTGAGTAAAAAAGCGTTTGGTTCTTTTTGCGTTGGGCATTATGAAGATGAAGTGATGTGTGATGTAGTTCCCATGCAAGGTAGGCGCTAGTTATTAGAAACATCGTGGCAATTTCGTAGACGAGTCAAGTGTGACGTGTCTGTTACAAAGAGCTGGAAGCGGCATTTATCGAACTATGGCAAGGTTTCTCGCTAGTTTGAATAGGCAAATTCAAAATGCGGTGAAATTGCAACATTTTGTCGAGTTAGAGGGCATGACAGAGATGGCCATTTAGATTGAGATTCAACTCAAGTGGGCGCAGTACGCGTGCAAACATAGCCAAAGTATATCCACTTAGAACTCAAAAACAATGGAAGCAAGACGAAAAGATTTCCACCCCGAAGCCTACTACTGGCCAAAAGAAAGTAGTTGCTAGTCAAGGAACTCAAGGTAAATAAAATTGTTCCTTTACTCAAGAAATGTGCTTTTAATTGTTTGAAAGTCCAGGCTAGGGTCACACAGCCAGTCAATGTCAGAACAAAAGAGTAATGATTATGAATGACGAAGATAAGATTGAAACGGACAAAGAATTGGACAACGACTTTGTGTCTACCTGATGATGAACAGAACACTATGCAAGGTGAATTGTTGGTTGACAGTAGAGATTTGATCTTGAAATACAAAGAAGATGATCAAGTACACATGAAGAACATATTTCATACTAGATGGCATGTGCAAAACAAGGTATGTGATGTGATTATTGATGGAAGGAGTTGTGCTAATGTTTCTAGCACTGCCGTGGTGGAGAAGTTAGCATTGCCGTCAATAAAGCATCCTCGACCATGTAAATTGCAATGGCTAAACGATAGTGAGGTGGTGATGTGCCTAAAAGAGGACACAATCTGAACCACAAGGAAAATAAAGAGAAGAAAACCAACTCAACTAAATTGATAAGCCTATGGCGCCACAATCAAGCTAAGATGGGTAGAATTCGCCACACCCCAGATTAGAGAACGGAATGGGAGTGATAAGAATTCTGAGATTTTCTCGCCACACTAACACAATTGTTAGATAAGAGAAGATAGATGTGTACAAAGCAATCTGAAATATAATTCACTCCAATATGATTATTTTGCCACAAGGGGGCAAGTTCCCTTTTATAGATAACAAAAGCCAGCTCCCTCATTAATGCAACCACAACCACCTCATTAATGAGCCTACAACAACTATAGTCAACCTACAGCCACCTCATTAATGAGCCTACAACAACTATAGTCAAAGTACAGCTACCTCATTAATGAGCTTACAACAACTACAGCCTACCTACAGCCACCTCATTAATGAACCTAGCCTACAACAACTACAGCCACCCTATAGCCACCTCATTCATGCAACAACAACAACTACAACCACTTGGAAAGCTAAATGACATTACAGCAACTCTAAAAACATTAAATTACATCAGATTTTGTATCCCAAAAATTCATGCACGAAAATTATTAAAAAAAAATAAGAAAATCTGCATTTCTTTTATTCTTCTAAGTCCAAGCTTCTATTTGGCCCAGCCCATCATTGCACACAAGTAAAGAAACCCAAGTCAATCCCATTTGATGCTTCTTGGCCCTTGAACGTGTTATTGGCCCAAGTATAGATTCAGCCTCTTGTTCTTCAAGGACAGCCTTCATGATCACATCATCTTCCCCTTGTTGACAAGGATTTGCCCTCAAATCCAGCTCCATGTTATCTTCCAAATAAGGGGTTATGTCCCTTACATTGAATGTTGCTGAAACACCATAATCTCCTGGGAGATCAATTTTATACGCATTGTCATTTACCTTTGCTAGTACTCGAAAAGGACCATCAGCTCGTGGCATAAGTTTAGACTTCCTTTTGTTTGGAAATCTCTCCTTATTTGAAAGTCCAGGCTAGGGTCACACAGCCAGTCAATGTCAGAACAAAAGAGTAATGATTATGAATGACGATGATAAGATTGAAACGGACAAAGAATTGGACAACGACTTTGTGTCTACCTGATGATGAACAGAACACTATGCAAGGTGAATTGTTGGTTGACAGGAGAGCTTTGATCTTGAAATACAAAGAAGATGATCAAGTACAGCTGAAGAACATATTTCATACTAGATGGCATGTGCAAAACAAGGTATGTGATGTGATTATTGATGGAAGGAGTTGTGCTAATGTTTCTAGCACTGCCGTGGTGGAGAAGTTAGCATTGCCATCAATTAAGCATCCTCGACCATGTAAATTGCAATGGCTAAACGATAGTGAGGAGGTACGGGTGAATAAAAAAGCGTTTGTTTCTTTTTGCGTTAGGCATTATAAAGATGAAGTGCTGTGTGATGTAGTTCCCATGCAAGGTAGGCACTAGTTATTAGAAACATCGTGGCAATTTGGTAGACGAGTCAAGTGTGACGTGTCTGTTACAAAGAGCTGGAAGCAACATTGATACAACTATGGCAAGGTTTCTCACTAGTTTGAATAGGCAAATTCAAAATGCGGTTAAATTGCAATATTTTGTCGAGTTAGAGGGCATGACAGACATGGCTATTTAGATTGAGATTCAACTCAAGAGGGCGCAGTACACGTGCAAACATAGCCAAAGTACATCCACTTAGAACTCAAAAACAATGGAAGCAAGACGAAAAGATTTGCACCCCGAAGCTAACTCCTAGCCAAAAGAAAGTAGTTGCCAGTCAAGGAACTCAAGGTAAATAAAATTGTTCCTTTACTCAAGAAACGTGCTTTTAATTGCTTGAAAGTCAAGGCCAGTGTCACATAGCCAGTCAATGTTAGAACAAAAGAGTTATGATTATGAATCACGATGGTAAGATTGAAACGGACAATGAATTGGACAACGACTTTGTGCCAAACTAATGATGAAGAGAATACTATGCAAGTTGAATTGTTGGTTGACAGGAGAGCTTTGATCTTGAAATACAAAGAAGATGATCAAGTACAGCTGAAGAACATATTTCATACTAGTTGGCATGTGCAAAACAAGGTATGTGATGTGATTATTGATGGAAGGAGTTGTGCTAATGTTTCTAGCACTGCTGTGGTGGAGAAGTTAGCAATGCCATCAATTAAGCATCCTCGACCTTGTAAATTGCAATGGTTAAACGATAGTGAGGACGTACGGGTGAATAAACAAGCGGTTGTTTCTTTTTGTGTTGGGAATTATGAAGATGAAGTGTTGCGTGAGGTAGTTCCCATGCAAGGTAGGCACTAGTTATTAGAAACATCGTGTCAATTTGGTAGACGAGTCAAGTGTGACGTATCTGTTACAAAGAGCTAGAAGCGACATTTATCCAACTATGCCAACGTTTCTTGCTAGTTTGAATAGGCAAATTCAAAATGCGGTGAAATTGCAACATTTTGTCGAGTTACAGGGCATGACAGAGATGGCTATTTAGATTGATATGCAACTCAAGAGGGCGCAGTATGCGTGCAAACATAGCCAAAGTACATCCACTTAGAACTCAAAAACAATGGAAGCAAGACGAAAAGATTTCCACCCCGAAGCTAACTACTGGCCAAAAGAAAGTAGTTGCCAGTCAAGGAACTCAAGGTAAATAAAATTGTTCCTTTACTCAAGAAACGTGCTTTTAATTGCTTGAAAGTCAAGGCCAGTGTCACATAGCCAGTCAATGTCAGAACAAAAGAGTTATGATTATGAATGACGATGGTAAGATTGAAACGGACAATGAATTGGACAACGACTTTGTGCCAAACTGATGATGAAGAGAACACTATGCAAGTTGAATTGTTGGTTGACAGGAGAGTTTGATCTTGAAATACAAAAAAGATGATCAAGTACAGCTGAAGAACATATTTCATACTAGTTGGCATGTGCAAAACAAGGTATGTCATGTGATTATTGATGGAAGGAGTTGTGCTAATGTTTCTAGCACTGCTGTGGTGGAGAAGTTAGCAATGCCATCAATTAAGCATCCTCGACTTTGTAAATTGCAATGGTTAAACGATAGTGAGGACGTACCGGTGAATAAACAAGCGGTTGTTTCTTTTTACGTTGGGAATTATGAAGATGAAGTGTTGTGTGAGGTAGTTCCCATGCAAGGTAGGTACTATTTATTAGAAACATCGTGGGAATTTGGTAGACGAGTCAAGTGTGACGTGTCTGTTACAAAGAGCGGAAAGCGACATTTATCCAACTATGGCAACGTTTCTCGCTAGTTTGAATAGGCAAAGTCAAAATGCGATGAAATTGCAACATTTTGTCGAGTTAGATGGCATGACAGAGATGGCTATTTAGATTGAGATTCAACTCAAGAGGGCGCAGTACGCGGGCAAACATAGCCAAAGTACATCCACTTTGATGTAACCAAGGATAACCCCATTGCAGCCCAAGAAAGGGAGAACACTTCAATTGGGCCTCTAACTCGTTCAAGGGTTAAAGAGCTTGAACTAATTGCAGCCCAAGAAAGGGAGAACACTTCAATTGGGCCTCTAACTCGTTCAAGGGCTAAAGGGCTTGGATTGGGCTTAACCACATTGTTGAAAGTGGAAGAAGTGTGAAAAGATTACATGTGGGTTAGTTGCATTTGTTGAATATAGTTGTAGTCTATTACCTATGCATTAATTGTCTTTGACTTTTAGCTACCTATACATTTATTGTCTTTGACATTTAGCCTACACTACTTGACTTTTAGTTGATGCATTTAATGCATTAGTTGGAGTCTTTTGTCTTTTTGTTTTGGAGACCCTCTATAAAAAGGGTCCTTGCCATATGTTGTAAACCATCTTTGAATCATATATGAGATATTGGCATTTTGCTTTCAAGAGGATTCTTGAGTTCTTTCTCTTATCTAACTTGTGTTATTGGAGAGAGCAACTAGATTTCTTATCACTCACGTTCTTCTTTCTTGAGTGTGGCGAGATCAACCCATTTCTCTTAGTTGTGGTACCCTTTGGCTTATCAATTGAGTGATTTGGTTTCATTTGTTTGTTTCTTTCAACCTATCCAGAAAATCGATCAAGTGTTTTCCCTCCGGAAATCACATCATATTGGTATCAGAGCCACTTCAATTCAGGTTCTATTATTTGTTTTGTGTTTTGCCCCTTCGTGGAAAGCTTAATTTTATTGCATTTTATTCTGTGTTTTGCCACCTACATGGAAGGCTTAGTTTTCCTTATTTTGTATTCTGCCACCTATATGGAAGGCTTAGTTTTCCTTGTTTTGTAATCTGCCACCTACATGGAAGGCTAATTTTCTAATCTGTTCATCTTTATCTTTATTTCTATTCTTGTGTTGTTCTATTTTATTCCAACTTTTTTATTTAAAAAAAAAAACATTCATCGTTACTGTTTATTGTTCATCGTTACTGTTCATTGTTAATCCGAGTGTAAACACTTAGAGAGTGAACCTACCCTTCACCAAACTCAAACCAACAAATTACAAATCACTATGACAGGAGAAAATAGTTCTGAAGTTCCTTTTGGGCTTAGCCTACAACAAGCTCAAATTGTTGGCCTACAAAGAGGTCAAGAAGAAATGATGGAACAAATAGCTCAACTAACCACTCAAATGGCTAGATTTATGGAGCTACAACAACAACAACCAAGAAGAGGAGCTTATGTTGAACACCATAGAGAAGAATCTGAAGCTGAAGAAGGTGATCAACCTAGGCAAAGAAGGCAGCAGAGGGAACGTGATGCCAACATCAAAATGAAGATTCCTCCATTTAAGGGAACAAGTTCTCCTGAAGAATACTTGGAGTGGGTGCAACGAGTAGAAAAGATTTTTGAATATCAAGAATATTCAGAAGCTACCAAATGCCGACTTGCAGCCCTTGAATTCACTGATTATGCAAATCTATGGTGGGAAAATTTGAAGAATCAACGAAGAAGAGATGGAGAGGAGGAAGTTCGAAATTGGAGATTGATGAAAAGGCTCATGCAGAGGCGTTTTGTACCTGATTACTACAAGCAAGAGCTTTATTTTAAGCTTCAAAGCTTGAGGCAAGGAGGTATGTGTGTTGAAGATTATGTCAAAGAATTTGAAACTTTGATGATTCGGTGTGAGCTGAATGAACCTCAAGAGCAAACCATAGCTCGATTTCTTGGTGGTTTGAACAGAGAAGTTGCTGACTTAGTAGAGTTGCAGAATTATGTCTTCTTAGAAGATGTAATTAAATTGGCAATTAAGGTGGAGAGACAGAAAAAGAGAGTTTATGGAAGAACCAATGGAGTGTCTAAACCATTGGGGAGTAAACCTTTCCAAACATTTTCCCAAACCTCAAACACTACCAAAGGGAGTAATAAGGAGATATGGAAGAAAGAGCCGAACAAATCTGAAAGTTCTAAAGGGAAGGATAAGAGAGAAGACAACCAGTCCTCTAAAAGAAGCCGAGACATTAAGTGCTTCAAGTGCTTGGGTCATGGCCATATAGCATCCGAATGTCCTAATAGAAGAGTGATGATCTTGAAGGAAAAACAAGGGGAAATAGAGAGTGAAGATGAAGATATTGTGGAGGAATGTGAAGAGGAAGAATATTTTGACGAAGAAGAAGTTGTTGAATATGCTGATGAAGGTGCTGCCTTGGTTATTAGACGTGCCTTGAATATCCAAGCCAAAGTAGAAGAAGAACAGAGGGAGAATATTTTTCAAACAAGGTGTACTATCGGAGGCAAAGTTTGTAACGTGATAATTGATAGTGGGAGCTGCACTAACGTTGCTTCAACCACCTTGGTTAGCAAATTGAAGCTACCTATCATCAATCATCCCCGTCCATACAAGCTGCAATGGTTGAATAATCATGGCGAGATGAAGGTCACCAAACAAGTAAAGGTACCTTTCTCTATAGGGAAGAATTACAAAGATGAGGTATTGTGTGACATAGTCCCTATGGATGCTAGTCATCTTCTACTTGGGAGGCCCTGGCAATTTGATAGAAGAGCACTACATGATGGCTTCAAAAACACCTACGCTTTCGAGAAGGATGGAAAGAAGATTGTGTTGGCACCCTTAAAGCCAATACAAGTACAGCCGAAGGAGGATGTAATCGAGGAGAAGAAGCCTAGCTGTTTTGCTTCTAAGAATGAGTTAAAGAAGGCAATAAGAAGGGAAAACTTTGTATTATTACTAATTCTTAAGGAGCTAAATCCAGAACTTGCAGAAAAGCTTCCTAAGCTTGTGAGGGAGTTGATAGAAGAATTTACAGATGTCTTTCCGAATGAGCTACCTAAGGGATTGCTACCCTTAAGAGGAATTGAGCATCAAATTGATTTGGTGCCCGGTGCTGCCTTACCAAATAAGCCAGCATACAGAATGAATCCAGAGGAGGCTAAGGAGCTAAAAAGGCAAGTCGATGAGTTGATTGAAAAGGGTTATGTAAGGGAATCCATGAGCCCTTGTTCTGTGCCTACATTATTAGTCCCTAAAAAGGATGGCTCTATGAGAATGTGTGTAGACAGCCGTGCTATAAATAAGATCACCATCAAATACCGCTACCCAATTCCAAGATTGGATGACATGTTGGATGAGCTGAATGGTTCCAAGGTGTTTTCAAAAATTGACTTGAAGAGTGGCTATCACCAAATCCGAATGAAAGAGGGAGACGAGTGGAAGACAGCCTTCAAGACAAAGCATGGACTTTACGAATGGATGGTAATGCCATTTGGGCTATCTAATGCCCCTAGCACATTTATGCGATTGATGAATTATGTACTTAGATCTTTCATTGGAAAATTCGTTGTGGTATATTTCGATGATATTTTGATCTACAGTCAAAGTTATGAGGAGCATGTGCAACATTTGAAGGAAGTCTTGGAAGTGTTGCGAAAGGAGAAACTCTATGCTAATCTAAAAAAATGCTACTTTTGTCAAGACCATGTGATTTTTCTTGGCTTTGTAGTATCTCAGCAAGGAGTGGGAGTTGATGAAGAAAAGGTGAAAGCTATCAAAGAATGGCCCGTTCCAAGAACCATATCTGAAGTAAGAAGTTTTCATGGGCTTGCCTCTTTCTATAGAAGATTTGTAAGGGATTTCAGCACCATCTTAGCACCCATAACTGAATGTATTAAGGGAGGAAAGGAGTTCAAATGGAGTGATGCAGCCCAACGAAGTTTTGAGCTTGTCAAAGAAAAATTGTGCAATGCACCTATATTGGCTTTGCCTAATTTTTCTAAGACTTTTGAGATTGAATGTGATGCTAGTGGAGTGGGAATTGGAGCAGTACTTCTTCAAGAAAAGCGTCCTATAGCTTATTTTAGTGAGAAGTTGAATGGAGCCAGTCTTAACTACTCTACCTATGATAAGGAGTTCTACTCTTTAATTAGAGCTCTTGAGACATGGCAGCACTACTTGTTACCAAAAGAATTTGTAATTCACACAGACCATGAATCACTCAAACACTTGAAAGGTCAGAGCAAGCTGAATAGAAGACATGCAAAGTGGGTGGAATTTCTTGAAGCTTTTCCCTATGTGTTGAAGTATAAGAAGGGAGAAACCAACATTGTTGCAGATGCCTTATCAAGGAGATATGCCTTAATTTCCATGATGAATGCTAAATTGTTGGGATTTGAATCTATTAAAGACCATTACATGGAAGATTCAACACTTGCTGAAATTTATCTCGCTTGTGAGAAAATGGCATATAAGGGATTTTATAGATCTGAAGGTTTTTTATTTCGCTTAGGGAGGCTGGTAATTCCAAATTGTTCTATAAGGGAATTACTTACACGAGAAGCTCACGGAGGAGGATTGGCTGGGCATTTCGGTGAAACCAAGACATTGGAGATGCTGAAAGAGCATTTTTATTGGCCTAACATGATTAGAGATGTGCATCATGTGATTGAAAGGTGTATTGTTTGCAAAAAAGCCAAGAGCAAGGAAGCAGCCCATGGACTTTATACACCTCTACCTGTTCCAGATCAACCTTGGACTGATGTTAGTATGGATTTTGTGCTAGGCTTACCAAGGACACAAAGAGGTAAAGATTCGGTCATGGTTGTTGTTGATCGTTTTTCAAAAATGTCTCATTTTATTCCATGCCATAAGACCGACGATGCTGTGCACATCGCCAATTTATTTTTCAAAGAGATTGTGAGACTTCATGGCATTCCAAAGAGTATCGTGTCAGATCGTGATGCCAAATTTCTTAGCTACTTTTGGAAGACTTTATGGAGAAAGCTGGGAACAAAGTTGCTCTTTAGTACTGCCTGTCACCCACAAACTGATGGGCAAACTGAAGTGGTGAACCGAACGCTTTCTACTTTGCTAAGAACTATCATTGGCAAAAACTTGAAAAGTTGGGATGAATGCTTGGCCTATGCTGAATTTGCTTACAATAGAAGTGTACATGGTACTACTAAACACTCTCCTTTTGAAGTAGTTTATGGATTTAATCCATTGAGCCCACTTGATTTAGTACCATTACCACTTGAAGCTCGAGAATGCATAGATGGAAAAATGAAGGCTGACATGATAAAGAAGTTACATGAAAACATTAAACAGCAAATTGAGAAGAAGAACTCCATCTATAAGAAGACTGCCAACAAGAGAAGAAAATTTGTTCAATTCAGTCCTGGAGATTTAGTGTGGGTTCATCTTCGAAAAGAAAGATTTCCAAACCAAAGGAAGTCTAAATTAATGCCAAGGGCAGATGGTCCTTTCCGTATCATAGACAAGGTAAATGATAATGCATACAAAATTGATTTGCCTGAAGACTATGCTGTTTCTACTACTTTCAATGTAAGGGATCTTTCCCCGTACTTAGAAGATAAAGAGGACTTGGATTTGAGGACAAATCCATTTCAACTAGGGGAGGATGATGTAACCAAGGATAACCCCATTGCAGCCCAAGAAAGGGAGAACACTTCAATTGGGCCTCTAACTCGTTCAAGGGTTAAAGAGCTTGAACTAATTGCAGCCCAAGAAAGGGAGAACACTTCAATTGGGCCTCTAACTCGTTCAAGGGCTAAAGGGCTTGGATTGGGCTTAACCACATTGTTGAAAGTGGAAGAAGTGTGAAAAGATTACATGTGGGTTAGTTGCATTTGTTGAATATAGTTGTAGTCTATTACCTATGCATTAATTGTCTTTGACTTTTAGCTACCTATACATTTATTGTCTTTGACATTTAGCCTACACTACTTGACTTTTAGTTGATGCATTTAATGCATTAGTTGGAGTCTTTTGTCTTTTTGTTTTGGAGACCCTCTATAAAAAGGGTCCTTGCCATATGTTGTAAACCATCTTTGAATCATATATGAGATATTGGCATTTTGCTTTCAAGAGGATTCTTGAGTTCTTTCTCTTATCTAACTTGTGTTAGTGGCGAGAGCAACTAGATTTCTTATCACTCACGTTCTTCTTTCTTGAGTGTGGCGAGATCAACCCATTTCTCTTAGTTGTGGCGCCCTTTGGCTTATCAATTGAGTGATTTGGTTTCATTTGTTTGTTTCTTTCAACCTATCCAGAAAATCGATCAAGTGTTTTCCCTCCGGAAATCACATCACACTTAGAACTCAAAAACAATGGAAGCAAGACGAAAAGATTTCCACCCGTAAGCTAACTCCTGGCCAAAGAAAGTAGTTGCCAGTCAAGGAACTCAAGCTAAATAAAATTGTTCCTTTACTGAAGAAACGTGCTTTTAATTGTTTGAAAGTCAAGGCTTGGGTCACACAGCCAATCAATTTCAGAACAAAAGAGTTATGATTATGAATGACGATGGTAAGATTGAAACGGACAATGAATTGGACAACGACTTTGTGCCAACCTGATGATGAAGAGAACACTATCCAAGGTGAATTGTTGGTTGACAGGAGAGCTTTGATCTTGAAATACAAAGAAGATGATCAAGTACAGCTGAAAAACTTATTTCATACTAGTTGGCATGTGCAGAACAAGGTATGTGATGTGATTATTGATGGAAGGAGTTGTGCTAATGTTTCTAGCATTGCTGTGGTGGAGAAGTTAGCAATGCCATCAATTAAGCATCCTCGATGATGTGATCATGAAGGCTGTCCTTGAAGAACAAGATGTTGAATCTATACATGGGCCAATAACACGTTCAAGGGCCAAGAAGCATCAAATGGGATTGACTTGGGTTTCTTTACTTGTGTGCAATGATGGGCTGGGCCAATTTAGAAGCTTGGACTTTGAAGATTAAAATAACTACAGATTTTTCTTATTGTTTTAATAATTTTCGTGCATGACTTTTTGGGATATAAAATCTGATGTAATTTAATGTTTTCAGAGTTGTTGTATTGTCTTTTAGCTTTCCAAGTGGTTGTAGTTGTTGTTGTTGCATTAATGAGGTGGTTATAGGGTGGCTGTAGTTGGTATAGGCTAGGTGGCTATATGTTGACTATAGTTGTAGGCTCATTAATGAGGTGGCTATAGGGAGGCTGTAGTTGTTGTAGAGGTGGCTATAGGTTGACTATAGTTGTTGTAGGCTCATTAATGAGGTGGCTTTGGTTGCATCAATGAGGCAGCTGGTTTTTGTTATCTATAAAAGGGAACTTGCCCCCTTGTGGCAAGATAATCAGATTTGAGTGAATTATATTTCAGATTGCTTTGTGCACATCTATCTTCTCTTATCTAACAATTGTGTTAGTGTGGCGAGAAAATCTCAGAATTCTTATCACTCCCATTCCGTTCTCTAATCTGGGGTGTGGCGAATTCTACCCATCTTAGCTTGATTGTGGCGCCATAGGCTTATCAATTTAGTTGAGTTGGTTTTCTTCTCTTTATTTTCCTTGTGGTACAGATTGTGTCCTCTTTTAGGCACATCATATTGGTATCAAAGCGGTGGTTTCGTGTGGGAAAACTCTTGTAACTTGAGAGTAGAACACTTATAGAGAGAGATCATGTCTGGAGAAAACAGTTCTGAACCTCCAATTCCAATGGGGCTTACTTTAGAGCAAGCTCAAATTCTGAAGTTGGAAAGGTCTCACAGTCAAATGGAGAGATCTCAACAACAAATGATGGAGCAGTTGAATCGTTTGGTAGAACAAATGGAGAGGCTAAACCATCAACCAAGGCGTCGGCAGCGAAGAAATAGAAATGAAGAGCAATCGGACCAAGAAAGCAATACAGAAGATGAAAGGTCTCCAAGGCCAAGGAGGCAACAAAGAGAGCAAGAATTGAAGATTAAGATGAAGGTCCCTACTTTCAAGGTACTTAGCTCTCCAGAGGAATTTTTGGAGTGGGTGCAGCATGTAGAGAAGGTCTTTGAGTGCCATGAGTACTCGGAGGCAACCAAATGTCGTCTTGCAGCCCTTGAATTCACAGATTACGCCAATTTATGGTGGGAGAATTTGAAGAACCAACGGAGGAGAGATGGTGAGGAAGAAGTCAGAAATTGGAGGCTAATGAAGAGACTTATGCAAAGAAGATTTGTGCCAGAATATTACAAGCAAGAGCTCTTCTTCAAATTTCAATCCTTGAGACAAGGAGGTATGTGTGTAGAAGACTATGTGAAAGAGTTTGAGATGCTAATGATTCGATGTGAACTGAATGAACCTCAAGAGCAAACAATTGCAAGGTTCATTGGTGGTTTGCATAGGGAGATTGGTGATTTGGTGGAACTACAAAATTATGTAACCTTAGAGGATGTTATTAAACTTGCAGTCAAAGTGGAGAGACAAAGGAAGAGAGTTTCTAGTAAGCAAATGTCACAACCAACTAGAAACAAAATCACAAATTTCTCTACAACACCATCATGGGTTGCATCTAAAGGAGAAGAAAAAAAGGTGGAGAAGAGGGATTCTTCAAAACTTCCATCAAGTTCATCAAAGGGGAAAGAAAAGGGAGCTGATTCAGAACCTCCTAAAAGGAGTAGAGATGTAAAGTGCTTCAAATGTCTTGGTCATGGGCATTACGCATCTGAATGTCCAAACCGTAGGGTAATGATTATCCAAGACACGCATGGAGAAGTGGTAAGCGAAGATGAGGCAGCCATTGAAGGAGTTATGGAAGAATGTTCTGATAAGGAAAACATGGAGTATGCTGATGAGGGAGAACTCCTTGTCATAAGGCGTGCTCTAAATTTGCAAGCTAAGCCTAGTGATGAGCAAAGGGAGAACATTTTTCACACAAGGTGTACTGTTGAAAAGAAGGTTTGTGGTGTAATTATAGATGGAGGGAGCTGCACAAATGTGGCTTCTGCTACTTTGGTGGAGAAGTTGAATTTAGCCACAACTGAACACCCTCATCCTTACAAATTGCAGTGGCTAAATGAAGATGGAGTTGTCAGAGTCACTAAACAGGTTGTTGTGCCCTTTTCTATTGGGAAAAATTACAAAGATAAGGTACTATGTGATGTTGTTCCAATGAGTGCTAGTCATTTGCTCTTGGGAAGACCTTGGCAGTATGATAGAAGAGCTTTGCATGATGGGTTTAAAAACACATATTCCTTTGAGAAAGATGGAAGGAAGATTGTGTTAGCACCATTGAGTCCTCAACAAGTGAAGATACATCAACAGGAAGCTGAAAGGAAGGGTAATTTACTTGCCAACAAAGGAGACATTGAGAGAGCTTTATCCAGCTCTAATTTAGTTCTTTTATTGCATTTGAAGGAGATAGTACCAGAAATTGTGGGATCACTTCCACCACAAATTCAAAGGCTCTTGGAAGAATTTCGTGATGTATTTCCAGAAGAACTACCAAAGGAATTACCACCAATTCGTGGTATTGAGCACCAAATTGATCTTGTACCAGGAGCTGCCTTACCAAATAGGCCAGCTTATAGAATGAATCCGGAGGAGGCAAAGGAGTTGCAACGTCAAGTAAATGAGTTGCTGGAAAGAGGATATGTTCAGGAGTCCATGAGTCCTTGTTCAGTACCGGCCTTATTGGTGCCAAAGAAAGATGGGACCATGAGGATGTGTGTGGATAGCAGAGCAATTAACAAGATTACAGTCAAGTATCGTTATCCCATTCCAAGGTTAGATGACATGCTTGATGAATTACATGGCTCCAAAGTGTTTTCAAAGATAGACTTGAAGAGTGGTTATCACCAAATTCGTATGAAGGAAGGAGATGAATGGAAGACAGCCTTTAAGACAAAACATGGGCTGTATGAATGGAAGGTCATGCCATTTGGATTATCCAATGCCCCAAGCACCATTATGAGGCTAATGAACCATGTGCTTCGGAAATTTATAGGTATGTTTGTTGTCGTTTATTTTGATGACATTTTGGTTTATAGTAAAAATTCTGAAGAGCATGAAGAGCATTTGAGGCAAGTATTTGAAGTATTACGAGAACAAAAGCTATTTGGCAATTTCAAGAAGTGCCAATTCTGTCAAGACCAAGTTATTTTCCTTGGTTTTGTTGTCTCTCAACATGGGGTGCACGTGGATGAGGAGAAAATAAAAGCAATCAAGGAGTGGCCAATTCCTAAAAGTATTTCTGAGGTACGAAGTTTTCATGGCCTTGCTTCATTTTATAGACGATTTGTGAAGAATTTTAGCACTATTCTTGCACCATTAACTGCATGCATAAAAAAAAATTGTGAGTTTAAATGGACCGAAGCTACACAAAAGAGTTTTGACTTAATCAAGGAGAAATTGTGTTCAGCACCTATTCTAGCTCTTCCAGATTTTTCAAAGGTATTTGAGATTGAATGTGATGCATCTGGAGTAGGGATTGGAGCTGTCTTAATGCAAGATAAGTGTCCCATTGCTTATTTTAGTGAGAAGCTTAGTGGAGCAAGTCTGAATTACTCAAACTATGATAAAGAGTTCTTTGCACTAATTCGAGCTCTTGAGACATGGCAGCATTATTTATTACCAAAGGAGTTCATCATTCACACCGATCATGAATCCCTAAAGCATTTGAAGGGGCAAGGGAAGCTGAATAGAAGACATGCCAAATGGGTGGAGTATTTGGAAGCTTTCCCCTATGTAATCAAATACAAAAAGGGAGAGACGAATGTTGTGGCTGATGCATTATCTCGGAGGTATGCTTTGATTTCTCTGTTGAACACTAAACTGTTGGGCTTTGAACTTATTAAGGAGCAATACTTGCTTGATCCTATGCTGGCTAAAATCTATTCAGCTTGTGAGAAAATGGCCATTAAAGGGTTTTATAGGCATGATGGTTATATGTTCAGATTTGGGAAACTTGTGATTCCTAATTGTTCTATTAGGGAATTGCTTGTTAGAGAATCACATGCAGGTGAGCTGGCTGGACATTTTGGTGAAAAGAAGACATTTGAAATGTTGAAAGAGCATTTCTATTGGCCAAATATGATGAAGGATGTGCATCGAATTGTAGAAAGATGTGTTGCTTGCAAGAAAGCAAAGAGCAATGAGGCTGCACATGGCTTGTACATGCTATTGACTGTTCCAGATCAACCATGGATGGATCTAAGCATGGATTTTGTGCTTGGATTACCCAGAACAAAAAGGGGAAAAGATTCAGTTATGGTGGTTGTTGATAGATTCTCAAAAATGTCTCATTTTATTTCATGTCACAAAACTGATGATGCTTCTCATATTGCTGATTTATTCTTCAAAGAAGTTGTGAGATTGCATGGCATTCCAAAGAGTATTGTTTCTGATCGTGATGCCAAATTCTTGAGCTATTTTTGGAAGACATTATGGATGAAGGTTGGAACAAAGCTGCTATTTAGCACAACCTGTCATCCTCAAACTGATGGGCAAACTGAAGTGGTAAATAGATCTCTTTCCTCTTTGCTTAGAAGTGTTATCAGTAAAAACTTGAAGAATTGGGATGAGTACTTGCCGCATGTTGAATTTGCTTATAATCGGAGTGTTCATAGTACTACAAAGAAATCTCCATTTGAGGTTGTGTATGGATTTAATCCTAATACACCAGCAGATTTGGCACCTCTTCCAATTAATGAAAAACTTAGCTTGGATGGCAAAAGTAAAGCTGAATTCATGAAGAAAATGCATGAGGCAGTAAAGAAGCAAATTGAGACGAAGAATGCTGCCTATAAAAAGTCAGTGGACAAGAAAAGAAAGCATGTTCAATTTAGCCCAGGAGATCTTGTTTGGATTTACCTACGCAAGGAGAGATTTCCAAACAAAAGGAAGTCTAAACTTATGCCACGAGCTGATGGTCCTTTTCGAGTACTAGCAAAGGTAAATGACAATGTGTATAAAATTGATCTCCCAGGAGATTATGGTGTTTCAGCAACATTCAATGTAAGGGACATAACCCCTTATTTGGAAGATAACATGGAGCTGGATTTGAGGGCAAATCCTTGTCAACCAGGGGAAGATGATGTGATCATGAAGGCTGTCCTTGAAGAACAAGAGGTTGAATCTATACATGGGCCAATAACACGTTCAAGGGCCAAGAAGCATCAAATGGGATTGACTTGGGTTTCTTTACTTGTGTGCAATGATGGGCTGGGCCAATTTAGAAGCTTGGACTTTGAAGATTAAAATAACTACAGATTTTTCTTATTGTTTTAATAATTTTCGTGCATGACTTTTTGGGATATAAAATCTGATGTAATTTAATGTTTTCAGAGTTGTTGTATTGTCTTTTAGCTTTCCAAGTGGTTGTAGTTGTTGTTGTTGCATTAATGAGGTGGTTATAGGGTGGCTATAGTTGGTATAGGCTAGGTGGCTGTATGATGACTATAGTTGTAGGCTCATTAATGAGGTCGCTATAGGGAGGCTGTAGTTGTTGTAGAGGTGGCTATAGGTTGACTATAGTTGTTGTAGGCTCATTAATGAGGTGGCTTTGGTTGCATTAATGAGGCAGCTGGTTTTTGTTATCTATAAAAGGGAACTTGCCCCCTTGTGGCAAGATAATCATATTGGAATGAATTATATTTCAGATTGCTTTGTGCACATCTATCTTCTCTTATCTAACAATTGTGTTAGTGTGGCGAGAAAATCTCAGAATTCTTATCACTCCCATTCCGTTCTCTAATCTGGGGTGTGACGAATTCTATCCATCTTAGCTTGATTGTGGCGCCATAGGCTTATCAATTTAGTTGAGTTGGTTTTCTTCTTTTTATTTTCCTTGTGGTACAGATTGTGTCCTCTTTTAGGCACATCATGATGGTTATATGTTCAGATTTGGGAAACTTGTGATTCCTAATTGTTCTATTAGGGAATTGCTTGTTAGAGAATCACATGCAGGTGGGCTGGCTGGACATTTTGGTGAAAAGAAGACATTTGAAATGTTGAAAGAGCATTTCTATTGGCCAAATATGATGAAGGATGTGCATCGGATTGTAGAAAGATGTGTTGCTTGCAAGAAAGCAAAGAGCAATGAGGCTGCACATGGCTTGTACATGCCATTGACTGTTCCAGATCAACCATGGATGGATCTAAGCATGGATTTTGTGCTTGGATTACCCAGAACAAAAAGGGGAAAAGATTCAGTTATGGTGGTTGTTGATAGATTCTCAAAAATGTCTCATTTTATTTCATGTCACAAAACTGATGATGCTTCTCATATTGCTGATTTATTCTTCAAAGAAGTTGTGAGATTGCATGGCATTCCAAAGAGTATTGTTTCTGATCGTGATGCCAAATTCTTGAGCTATTTTTGGAAGACATTATGGATGAAGGTTGGAACAAAGCTGCTATTTAGCACAACCTGTCATCCTCAAACTGATGGGCAAACTGAAGTGGTAAATAGATCTCTTTCCTCTTTGCTTAGAAGTGTTATCAGTAAAAACTTGAAGAATTGGGATGAGTACTTGCCGCATGTTGAATTTGCTTATAATCGGAGTGTTCATAGTACTACAAAGAAATCTCCATTTGAGGTTGTGTATGGATTTAATCCTAATACACCAGCAGATTTGGCACCTCTTCCAATTAATGAAAAACTTAGCTTGGATGGCAAAAGTAAAGCTGAATTCATGAAGGTATCAAAGCAGTGGTTTCGTGTGGGAAAACTCTTGTAACTTGAGAGTAGAACACTTATAGAGAGAGATCATGTCTAGAGAAAACAGTTCCGAACCTCCAATTCCAATGGGGCTTACTTTAGAGCAAGCTCAAATTCTGAAGTTGGAAAGGTCTCACAGTCAAATGGAGAGATCTCAACAACAAATGATGGAGCAGTTGAATCGTTTGGTAGAACAAATGGAGAGGCTAAACCATCAACCAAGGCGTCGGCAACGAAGAAATAGAAATGAAGAGCAATCGGACCAAGAAAGCAACACAGAAGATGAAAGGTCTCCAAGGCCAAGGAGGCAACAAAGAGAGCAAGAATTGAAGATTAAGATGAAGGTCCCTACTTTCAAGGGAAGTAGCTCTCCAGAGGAATTTTTGGAGTGGGTGCAGCGTGTAGAGAAGGTCTTTGAGTGCCATGAGTACTCGGAGGCAACCAAATGTCGTCTTGCAGCCCTTGAATTCACAGATTATGCCAATTTATGGTGGGAGAATTTGAAGAACCAACGGAGGAGAGATGGTGAGGAAGAAGTCAGAAATTGGAGGCTAATGAAGAGACTTATGCAAAGAAGATTTGTGCCAGAATATTACAAGCAAGAGCTCTTCTTCAAATTTCAATCTTTGAGACAAGGAGGTATGTGTGTAGAAGACTATGTGAAAGAGTTTGAGATGCTAATGATTCGATGTGAACTGAATGAACCTCAAGAGCAAACAATTGCAAGGTTCATTGGTGGTTTGCATAGGGAGATTGGTGATTTGGTGGAACTACAAAATTATGTAACCTTAGAGGATGTTATTAAACTTGCAATCAAGGTGGAGAGACAAAGGAAGAGAGTTTCTAGTAAGCAAATGTCACAGCCAGCTAGAAACAAAATCACAAATTTCTCTACAACACCATCATGGGTTGCATCTAAAGGAGAAGAAAGAAAGGTGGAGAAGAGGGAGTCTTCAAAACTTCCATCAAGTTCATCAAAAGGGAAAGAAAAGGGAGCTGATTCAGAACCTCCTAAAAGGAGTAGAGATGTAAAGTGCTTCAAATGTCTTGGTCATGGGCATTACGCATCTGAATGTCCAAACCGTAGGGTAATGATTATCCAAGACACGCATGGAGAAGTGGTAAGCGAAGATGAGGCAGCCATTGAAGGAGTTATGGAAGAATGTTCTGATAAGGAAAACATGGAGTATGCTGATGAGGGAGAACTCCTTGTCATAAGGCGTGCTCTAAATTTGCAAGCTAAGCCTAGTGATGAGCAAAGGGAGAACATTTTTCACACAAGGTGTACTGTTGAAAAGAAGGTTTGTGGTGTAATTATAGATGGAGGAAGCTGCACAAATGTGGCTTCTACTACTTTGGTGGAGAAGTTGAATTTAGCCACAACTGAACACCCTCATCCTTACAAATTGCAGTGGCTAAATGAAGATGGAGTTGTCAGAGTCACTAAACAAGTTGTTGTGCCATTTTCTATTGGAAAAAATTACCAAGATAAGGTACTATGTGATGTTGTTCCAATGAGTGCTAGTCATTTGCTCTTGGGAAGACCATGGCAGTATGATAGAAGAGCTTTGCATGATGGGTTTAAAAACACATATTCCTTTGAGAAAGATGGAAGGAAGATTGTGTTAGCACCATTGAGTCCTCAACAAGTGAAGATGCATCAACAAGAAGCTGAAAGAAAGGGTAATTTACTTGCCAACAAAGGAGATATTGAGAGAGCTTTATCCAGCTCTAATTTAGTTCTTTTATTGCATTTGAAGGAGATAGTACCAGAAATTGTGGGATCACTTCCACCACAAATTCAAAGGCTCTTGGAAGAATTTCGTGATGTATTTCCAGAAGAATTACCAAAGGAATTACCACCAATTCGTGGTATTGAGCACCAAATTGATCTTGTACCAGGAGCTGCCTTACCAAGTAGGCCAGCTTATAGAATGAATCCGGAGGAGGCAAAGGAGTTGCAACGTCAAGTAAATGAGTTGCTGGAAAGAGGATATGTGCAGGAGTCCATGAGTCCTTGTTCAGTACCGGCTTTATTGGTGCCAAAGAAAGATGGGACCATGAGGATGTGTGTGGATAGCAGAGCAATTAACAAGATTACAGTCAAGTATCGTTATCCCATTCCAAGGTTAGATGACATGCTTGATGAATTACATGGCTCCAAAGTGTTTTCAAAGATAGACTTGAAGAGTGGTTATCACCAAATTCGTATGAAGGAAGGAGATGAATGGAAGACAGCCTTTAAGACAAAACATGGGCTGTATGAATGGAAGGTCATGCCATTTGGATTATCCAATGCCCCAAGCACCATTATGAGGCTAATGAACCATGTGCTTCGGAAATTTATAGGTATGTTTGTTGTCGTTTATTTTGATGACATTTTGGTTTATAGTAAAAATTCTGAAGAGCATGAAGAGCATTTGTGGCAAGTATTTGAAGTATTACGAGAACAAAAGCTATTTGGCAATTTCAAGAAGTGCCAATTCTGTCAAGACCAAGTTATTTTCCTTGGTTATGTTGTCTCTCAACATGGGGTGCACGTGGATGAGGAGAAAATAAAAGCAATCAAGGAGTGGCCAATTCCTAAAAGTATTTCTGAGGTACGAAGTTTTCATGGCCTTGCTTCTTTTTATAGACGATTTGTGAAGAATTTTAGCACTATTCTTGCACCATTAACTGCATGCATCAAGAAAAATTGTGAGTTTAAATGGACCGAAGCTACACAGAAAAGTTTTGACTTAATCAAGGAGAAATTGTGTTCAGCACCTATTCTAGCTCTTCCAGATTTTTCAAAGGTATTTGAGATTGAATGTGATGCATCTGGAGTAGGGATTGGAGCTGTCTTAATGCAAGATAAGTGTCCCATTGCTTATTTTAGTGAGAAGCTTGGTGGAGCAAGTCTGAATTACTCAATCTATGATAAAGAGTTCTTTGCACTAATTCGAGCTCTTGAGACATGGCAGCATTATTTATTACCAAAGGAGTTCATCATTCACACCGATCATGAGTCCCTAAAGCATTTGAAGGGGCAAGGGAAGCTGAATAGAAGACATGCCAAATGGGTGGAGTATTTGGAAGCTTTAGCCTATGTAATCAAATACAAAAAGGGAGAGACGAATGTTGTGGCTGATGCATTATCTCGGAGGTATGCTTTGATTTCTCTTTTGAACACTAAACTATTGGGCTTTGAACTTATTAAGGAGCAATACTTGCTTGATCCTATGCTGGCTAAAATCTATTCAGCTTGTGAGAAAATGGCCATTAAAGGGTTTTATAGGCATGATGGTTATATGTTCAGATTTGGGAAACTTGTGATTCCTACTTGTTCTATTAGGGAATTGCTTGTTAGAGAATCACATGCAGGTGGGCTGGCTGGACATTTTGGTGAAAAGAAGACATTTGAAATGTTGAAAGAGCATTTCTATTGGCCAAATATGATGAAGGATGTGCATCGGATTGTAGAAAGATGTGTTGCTTGCAAGAAAGCAAAGAGCAATGAGGCTGCACATGGCTTGTACATGCCATTGACTGTTCCAGATCAACCATGGATGGATCTAAGCATGGATTTTGTGCTTGGATTACCGAGAACAAAAAGGGGAAAAGATTCAGTTATGGTGGTTGTTGATAGATTCTCAAAAATGTCTCATTTTATTTCATGTCACAAAACTGATGATGCTTCTCATATTGCTGATTTATTCTTCAAAGAAGTTGTGAGATTGCATGGCATTCCAAAGAGTATTGTTTCTGATCGTGATGCCAAATTCTTGAGCTATTTTTGGAAGACATTATGGATGAAGCTTGGAACAAAGCTGCTATTTAGCACAACCTGTCATCCTCAAACTGATGGGCAAACTGAAGTGGTAAATAGATCTCTTTCCTCTTTGCTTAGAAGTGTTATCAGTAAAAACTTGAAGATTTGGGATGAGTACTTGCCGCATGTTGAATTTGCTTATAATCGGAGTGTTCATAGTACTACAAAGAAATCTCCATTTGAGGTTGTGTATGGATTTAATCCTAATACACCAGCAGATTTGGCACCTCTTCCAATTAATGAAAAACTTAGCTTGGATGGCAAAAGTAAAGCTGAATTCATGAAGAAAATGCATGAGGCAGTAAAGAAGCAAATTGAGAAGAAGAATGCTGCCTATAAAAAGTCAGTAGACAAGAAGAGAAAGCATGTTCAATTTAGCCCAGGAGATCTTGTTTGGATTCACCTACGCAAGGAGAGATTTCCAAACAAAAGGAAGTCTAAACTTATGCCACGAGCCGATGGTCCTTTTCGAGTACTAGCAAAGGTAAATGACAATGCGTATAAAATTGATCTTCCAGGAGATTATGGTGTTTCAGCAACATTCAATGTAAGGGACATAACCCCTTATTTGGAAGATAACATGGAGCTGGATTTGAGGGCAAATCCTTGTCAACCAGGGGAAGATGATGTGATCATGAAGGCTGTCCTTGAAGAACAAGAGGCTGAATCTATACTTGGGCCAATAACACGTTCAAGGGCCAAGAAGCATCAAATGGGATTGACTTGGGTTTCTTTACTTATGTGCAATGATGGGCTGGGCCAAATAGAAGCTTGGACTTAGAAGAATAAAAGAAATGCAGATTTTCTTATTTTTTTTAATAATTTTCGTGCATGAATTTTTGGGATACAGAATCTGATGTAATTTAATTTTTTAGAGTTGCTGTAATGTCATTTAGCTTTCCAAGTGGTTGTAGTTGTTGTTGTTGCATTAATGAGGTGGCTATAGGGTGGCTGTAGTTGTTGTAGGCTAGGTTCATTAATGAGGTGGCTGTAGGGAGGCTGTAGTTGTTGTAGGCTCATTAATGAGGTAGCTGTACTTTGACTATAGTTATTGTAGGCTCATTAATGAGGTGGCTGTAGGTTGACTATAGTTGTTGTAGGCTCATTAATGAGGTGGTTGTGGTTGCATTAATGAGGGAGCTGGCTTTTGTTATCTATAAAAGGGAACTTGCCCCCTTGTGGCAAGATAATCATATTGGAGTGAATTATATTTCAGATTGCTTTGTGCACATCTATCTTCTCTTATCTAACAATTGTGTTAGTGTGGCGAGAAAATCTCAGAATTCTTATCACTCCCATTCCGTTCTCTAATCTGGGGTGTGGCGAATTCTACCCATCTTAGCTTGATTGTGGCGCCATAGGCTTATCAATTTAGTTGAGTTGGTTTTCTTCTCTTTATTTTCCTTGGGGTACAGATTGTGTCCTCTTTTAGGCACATCACATAGCTCTTTTATTCAGACATTGACAGGTTGTGTGACCCTAGCCTTGACTTTTAAACACTTAATACCACGTTTATGAGTAAAGGAAGAATTTGATTTACGTTAAGTTCCTTAGTTGGCCACTACTTTCTTTTGCTTAGGTTTTGCCTTCGGAGTGGAAATCTTTTCATTTTGCCCCCATTATTTTGACTTCTAAGTGGATGTACTTGGCTATGTTTGCACGTGTACTAGCTCCCTTCTTGAGTTAAATCTCAATCTTAATAGCCATGTGTACTATGTCCTCCAACTTAAACAGAATGTTGAAAATTCACCGCATTTTGAATTTGCCTATTCAAACTAGTGAGAAACCTTGCCATAGTTGGATCAATGTCACTTCCATCTCTTTGTAACAGACATGTCACGCTTGACTCATCTACCAAATTGCCATGATCTTCCTAATAACTAGTGCCTACCTTGCATGGTAACTACATCACACAACACATCATCTTCATACTTCCCAATGCGAAAAGGAACAAACACTTATTTCGTCACTAGTACCTCCTCACTATCATTTAACCATTGCAATTTACAAGGTCGAGGATGCTTAATTGTTGGCATGGCTAACTTCTCCACCATGGCAGTGCTAGAAACATTAGTACAGCTCCTTCCACCAATAATCATACTACATACCTTGTTTTGGACATGACATCTTGTATGAAATATGTTCTTCAGTTGCACTTAATCATCTTCTTTGGGTTGCAATCTCAAAGCTCTCCTATCAACCAACAATTCACCTTGCACGGTGTACTTTTCATCATCGAGGTGGCATAAAGTTGTTGTCTGATTCATTGTTAGTTTCAATCTCACCATTGTCATTCGTAAACAAAACTCTTTTGTTCAGATATTAACTGGCCGTGATGAGATCCAGCCACCTAGCTTGGAGTTAGAGCTAGAAGAAGAGGAGCTAATTACACCATTCAAAACTAAAAATGATGTGCCAAAAGGGCCAATTACAAGAGCCAAAGCCAAACAGATCCAACAAGTTGTGAATGGCATCCTGATGCAATTGCAATGTGGAAATCACCTAGAGGAAAAGCTGGAGCATTCCTTCAACGTTTCACACTTTCATATCCAAGAAGAACCAAGCGTTAAAGGATGAAGAAACTTCAAGCATTCAAAATGTGTTATTTGGGCTTAAACAGCTTATTTAGCCATTTTAATCATTTTGGACATCTTTTGTTTACTTAAGCCCAAAACTTATGTTAAAAGGCTTAAAGTACCTTATTTAAGTTTATTTAAACTATGTGGGCTTCTTTTGTTAAGTTTACTTTCAGTTTTTTTGTAAAAGGCCCAAATAGTGTGTTTAGAATGTTTAGTTCTTGCCCAATTTGATTTAGGTTTCCCTTATGACTTTTGGCCTTTCATTTCTAGCTTGTTGGCTAAGACCTTTAGGTTTCCTTCATAACTTTTGGTCTTTCATTTCTAGCTTGTTGGCTAAGAACAACTTTTATGTTTCCTCATGACATTTAGTCTTCCATTTCCATCCTATAAATAAGCCTCATGGCATATGCTTTGTACACAGCTTGAATTTGATAAATATAAGTGAGATTTGTTCTCTTTTGTGCTGTTCTGCAGCTTTCATATCGAAAGTTCCAAGCGAATAACTTGAGATTTGTCGTTTGATTATATTGTTGGTTTCAGGTTGTTAATAACCTTGGGGTCAACAATCTTTTATCCATTGATAATATTGGTTTCTGGCTCTTCATAGCCACGGGGTCAATATTCCTATCCTTGTTTTCCTTGTTGTTTCGTTATTAAGAACCTTATATAATTTGGTTTTTCAATCTAAGAAGTTCAACATCTTGTCGTTGGGTTTCACATAACTTTGCTTATGAAGTTTACTTTTGTTGGACTCTCGTTGGATTGTATCAGGCCGTGTGACACCAGCCTTGACTTTTAAACACTTAAAAGCATGTTTCTGAGTAAAGGAAGAATTTGATTTACATTGAGTTTCTTGGTTGGCCACTACTTTATTTTGCTCAGGTTTTAGCTTTAGAGTGGAAATCTTTTCATCTTGCCCTCATTACTTTGACTTCTAAGTGGATGTACTTTGGCTATGTTTGCACGTGTATTGCCTCCCCTCTTGAGTTGAATCTCAATCTTAATAGCCATGTGTACCATGTCCTCCAACTCAACAGAATGTTCCAAATTCACCGCATTTTGAATTTGCCTATTCAAACTAGTGAGAAACCTTGCCATAGTTAGATCAATGTCACTTCCATCTCTTTGTAACAGACACGTCACACTTGACTCGTCTACCAAATTGCCACGATCTTCCTAAAAACTAGTGCCTACCTTGCATGGGAACTACATCACACAACATCTTCACACTTCCCATGCGAAAAGGAACAAACACTTGTTTATTCACCCGTACCTCTTCGCTATCATTTTAACCATTGCAATTTCGAAGGTCGAGGATGCTTAATTGTTGGCATTGCTAACTTCTCCACCATGGCAGTGCAAGAAACATTAGTATAGCTCCTTTCCCAATAATCACACTACATACCATGTTTTGGACATTGCATCTTGTATGAAATATGTTCTCCAGTTGCACTTAATCATCTACTTTGGATTGCAAACACAAAGCACTCCTGTCAACGAACAATTCACCTTGCACAGTGTACTCTTTATCATCAGGGTGGCATAAATTCGTTGTCCGATTCATTGTCAGTTTCAATCTTACCATCATCATTCGTAACCATAACTATTTTGTTCGGACGTTGACTGGTTGAGTGACCCCAGCCTTGACTTTTAAACACTTAAAACCATGTTTTTGAGTAAAGGAAGAATTTGATTTAGGTTGAGTTTCTTGGTTGGCCACTACTTTCTTTTGCTCAAGTTTTAGCTTTGGAGTGGAAATATTTGGACCTTACCCCTATTATTTTGACTACTAAGTGGATGTACTTTGGCCATGTTTACACGTGTACTGCCTCCTCTCTTGAGTTAAATCTCAATCTTAATAGCCATGTGTACCATGTCCTCCAACTCAACAGAATATTGCAAATTCATCGCATTTTGAATTGGCCTATACAAACTAGCGAGAAACCTTACCATAGTTGGATCAATGTCTCTTCCATCTCTTTGTAACAGACTCGTCATGCTTGACTCGTATACCAAATTGCCACGATCTTCCCAATAACTAGTTCCTACTTTGGATGGGAACTGCATCATACAGCACTACATCTTCATACTTCCTAATGCGAAAATGAACAAACACTTGCTTATCCACCCGTACCTCCTCACTATCATTTAACCATCGCAATTTAGAAGGTCAACGATGCTTAATTGTTGGCATGGCTAACTTCTCCACCATGGCAGTGTTGGAAACATTAGTACAGCCCCTTCCACCAACTATCACACTACATACCTTGGTTTGGACATGGCATCTTATATGAAATATGTTCTCTAGTTGCACGTAATCCTCTTCGTTGGATTGCAAACTTAAAGTACTCCTGTCAACCAACAATTCACCTTTCACAGCGTACTTTTCATCATCAATGTGGCATAAAGTCATTGTCCAATTCATTGTCAATTAAAATCTCACCATCGTCATTCGTAACCATAACTCTTTTGTTTGGACATTGACTGGCTGTGTGACCCCAGCCTTGACTTTTAAAAACTTTAAACCATGTTTTTGAGCAAAGGAAGAATTTGATTTACGTTGAGCTCCTTGGTTAGCCACTACTTTCTTTTGCTCAGGTTTTAGCTTCAGAGTGGAAATCATTTTATCTTGCCCCCATTGTTTTGATTCTAAGTGGATGTACTTTGGCCTTGTTTGCAGGTGTACTGCATCCCCTCTTGAGTTGAATTTCAATCTTAATAGTCATGTGTACCATGTCCTCCAACTCAACAGAATGTTGCAAATTCACCGCATTTTGAATTTGCCTATTCAAGCTAGCGAGAAACCTTACCATAGTTGGATCAATGTCTCTTCCATCTCTTTGTAATAGACACGTCACGCTTGACTCGTCTACGAAATTGCCACGATCTTCCCAATAACTAATTCCTACCTTGCATGGGAACTGCATCACACAACACTTCATCTTCATACTTTCCAATGCGAAAAGGAACAAACACTTGTTTATCCACCCGTAGCTCCTCACTATCATTTAACCATTGTAATTTAGAAGGTCGAGGATGCTTAATTGTTGGCATGGCTTACTTCTCTACCATGGCTGATACCACGAGTGTCTAACTGAAGTAAACTTCACAAGCAAAGTTATGTGAAACCCAACGACAAGATGTTGAACTTCTTAGATTGAAAAACCAAATTATATCAGGTTCTTAACAACAAAACAACCAGGAAAACAAGGATAGAAATATTGATCCCATGGCTATGAAGAGCTAGAAACCAATATTATCAACTTGAAACTAATAATATAATCAAACGACAAATCTCAAGTTATCTGCTTGGAACTTTCTGTATGAAAGCTGTAGAACAGCACAAAGGAGAACAAATCTCACTTATATTTATCAAGCTCAAGTTTTGTACAAAGCATATGCCATGAGGCTTATTTATAGGCTGGAAATGGAAGACTAAAAGTCATCGGGAAACCTAAAGGTTGTTCTTAGCCAACAAGCTAGAAATGAAAGACCAAAAGTCATGAAGGAAACCTAAAGGTCTTAGCCAATAAGCTAGAAATGAAAGGCCAAAAGTCATAAGGGAAACCTAAATCAAATTGGGCCAAAAACTAAACACTCTAAACACACTATCAGGGCCTTTTACAAAAGAAGCCCACATAGTCTAAATAAACTTAAACAAGGTATTTTAAGCCTTTTAACATCATTTTTGGGCTTAAATAAACAAAAGATGTCCAAAATGATTAAAATGGCTAAATAAGCTGTTTTAAGCCCAAATAACACATTTTGAACGCTTGAAGTTTCTTCATCCTTTAACGCTTGGTTTTTCTTGGATATGAAAGTGTAAAACATTGAAGGAATGCTCCAGCTTTTCCTCTAGGTGATTTCCACATTGCAATTGCATCAGGAGGCCATTCACAGCTTGTTAGATCTGTTTGGCTTTGGCTCTTGTAATTGGCCCTTTTGGCACATCATTTTCAGCTTTGAATGGTGTAATTAGTTTCACTTCTTCTAGCTCTAGCTCCAAGCTAGGTGGCTGGATCTCATCATTCCCTCCCTCCTCAAAAGGATTTGTCCTCAAATCTGTATCTGCATGATAAGGAGAAAGGTCAAAAACATGAAATGTAGGACTAACTTGATACTCACTTGGAAGATCAACGACGTAGGCATTGTCATTGATTTTATGAAGTATTTGGAAGGGCCTATCGCCTCTTGGATGTAATTTAGATTTCCTTTGATTTGGAAACCTTTCTTTATGAAAATGAACCTATACTAAGTCCCCAGGTTGGAATAGCACTTGCTTTTTGCCTTTGTTAGCACGGAAGGTATTTTGATCATTCTTTTGCTGAATATAGCGTTGTACTTCCTCATGGATTTTTTCACCAAATCTGCCTTTTTCTTTCCATCAACATCAACAAGCTTCTTACTTGGCAAAGGTAACAAGTCCAAAGGAGTTAGTGGGTTAAATCCATAAACAACTTCAAATGGTGAAAATTTGGTTAAAGAATGCATGGATCTATTATATGCAAATTCTATATGAGGGATGAATGCTTCCTAAGATTTTAAATTCTTTTTCAAAACAGCCCTCAATAATGTATTGACTACCTCAGTTTGGCCATCAGTTTGTGGATGACATGTAGTAGAAAAGAGCAAGGTTGTTCCTAATGTATTGACATCTCGGTCACTAACAATTGTTTTAGGAAGACCATGTAACCTCACCACTTCTTTAAAGAACAAGTTTGCAATGTTAGTGGCATCATCAGTTTTATGACATGGAATAAAGTGAGCAATTTTTGAGAATCTATCTACAACCACAAAGATAGAATCTTTTCCAAACTGGGTCGTTGGCAATCCCAATACAAAATCCATTGAAATGTCAACCCAAGGATGTGTGGGAGTAGGTAAAGGCATGTACAGACCATGGGGTTTGATTTGTGATTTAGCCCGTAAACAAGTTATGCACCTAGAGCATGTTTTTTTTTTACATCCTTTTTCATGTGAGGCCAAAAGAAGTGTTCTTTCAGAATTTCAAGTGTTTTGGCTTCCCCAAAGTGTCCCATTAATCCTCCCCTATGAGATTCTTTAATCAACAAATTTCTCAAAGAACAATTGGGTATGCAGAGTTTGTTTTCCCTAAATAGAAACCCATCTTGCCTAAAGAACCTTTCAAATGGATGTTTTTCACAAGTTTTGAAAACAACACATAAATCATTATCATCTTCGTACATGCTTTTGATGTGTTCAAAGCCTAGAAATTTTGTACTAAGAGTGGATATTAGAATATACCTCCTTGATAGTGCATCAGCCACTATGTTCTCCTTCCCTTGCTTGTATTGAATCACATAAGGAAACATCTCAATAAATTCCACCCATTTTGCATGCTTGTGGCTTAGCTTGTGTTGTCCCTTTAAGTGTTTTAGAGACTCATGATCAGTATGGATGACAAATTCCTAGGACCATAGATAGTGTTGCCATGTCTCTAATGCTCTAACCAAAGCATAGAGCTCCTTGTCATAGGTGGAGTAGTTCAAAGTAGCTCCATTCAGTTTTTCACTGAAATAAGCTATTGGCCTCTTTGCCTGCATAAGAACAGCACCAATTCCAATCACAGAAGCATCACATTCAATTTCAAAGGTTTTGGAAAAATTAGGTAAAAAAAGTAGGGGTGTAGTACTTAGCTTTTCCTTGAGAGTGCGGAATGCATCATCTTGAGCTTTTTCCCACTTGAATCCAACATTTTTCTTGATGACCTCAGTGAGAGGTGTAGCAATGGTGCTAAAGTTTTGCACAAACCTCCTTAGAATCCAACTAGGCCATGAAAACTTCTTACCTCAGTAACTGTAGTGGGAGTAGGCCATTCTTTGATTGCCTTTATTTTGTCTTCATCCACCTCAACTCCCCTGGCACTTACAACAAAACCAAGGAAAACATCTCTATCTATGCAAAAAGTACACTTTTTAAGATTAGCATACAATTTTTCTTTTCTTAGGACCTTAATTACGCTTTTTAAATGATTCATGTGTTCAGATTCAATTTTGCTATATATTAAGACATCATCAAAGTATACAACAACAAAATTTCCAAGAAAGTTTCTTAGAACATGATTCATTAAGCTCATAAATGTACTTGGTGCATTAGTTAAGCCAAAGGCATTACTAACCACTCATACAAACCTTGCTTGGTTTTAAAAGCAGTTTTCCACTCATCCCCTTCTTTCATACTAATTTGATGGTACCTACTTTTTAAATCAATTTTTGAGAAAATAGTTGAACCATGCAATTCATCTAGCATATTATCAAGTCTAGGGATGTGATATCTATATTTTACCGTGATCTTGTTGATAGCTCGGAAATCCACACATATTCGCCAAGAGCCATCCTTCTTTGGAACCAAAAGGACTGGTACAACACATGGGCTCATACTTTCTCTAATATAGCCCCTTTCCATGTTGATGTGCCTAAAAGAGGACACAATCTGTACCACAAGGAAAATAAAGAGAAGAAAACCAACTCAACTAAATTGATAAGCCTATGGCGCCACAATCAAGCTAAGATGGGTAGAATTCGCCACACCCCAGATTAGAGAACGGAATGGGAGTGATAAGAATTCTGAGATTTTCTCGCCACACTAACACAATTGTTAGATAAGAGAAGATAGATGTGCACAAAGCAATCTAAAATATAATTCACTCCAATATGATTATCTTGCCACAAGGGGGCAAGTTCCCTTTTATAGATAACAAAAACCAGCTGCCTCATTAATGCAACCAAAGTGATGTGCCTAAAAGAGGACACAATCTGTACCACAAGGAAAATAAAGAGAAGAAAACCAACTCAACTAAATTGATAAGCCTATGGCGCCACAATCAAGCTAAGATGGGTAGAATTCGCCACACCCCAGATTAGAGAACGGAATGGGAGTGATAAGAATTCTGAGATTTTCTCGCCACACTAACACAATTGTTAGATAAGAGAAGATAGATGTGCACAAAGCAATCTCAAATATAATTCACTCAAATCTGATTATCTTGCCACAAGGGGGCAAGTTCCCTTTTATAGATAACAAAAACCAGCTGCCTCATTAATGTAACCAAAGCCACCTCATTAATGAGCCTACAACAACTATAGTCAACCTATAGCCACCTCTACAACAACTACAGCCTCCCTATAGCCACCTCATTAATGAGCCTACAACTATAGTCAACATACAGCCTCCTAGCCTATACCAACTACAGCCACCCTATAACCACCTCATTAATGCAACAACAACAACTACAACCACTTGGAAAGCTAAAAGACAATACAACAACTCTGAAAACATTAAATTACATCAGATTTTATATCCCAAAAAGTCATGCACGAAAATTATTAAAACAATAAGAAAAATCTGTAGTTATTTTAATCTTCAAAGTCCAAGCTTCTAAATTGGCCCAGCCCATCATTGCACACAAGTAAAGAAACCCAAGTCAATCCCATTTGATGCTTCTTGGCCCTTGAACGTGTTATTGGCCCATGTATAGATTCAACCTCTTGTTCTTCAAGGACAGCCTTCATGATCACATCATCTTCCCCTGGTTGACAAGGATTTGCCCTCAAATCCAGCTCCATGTTATCTTCCAAATAAGGGGTTATGTCCCTTACATTGAATGTTGCTGAAACACCATAATCTCCTGGGAGATCAATTTTATACGCATTGTGATAGGAAAATCCTTAGGGTTGCCTGATCTTCACGGCGTAGGCGATAAATGAATTCAAGACTTATCAAAAGAAAAATAAGAACAACACACTCCGGAATTGAAGAAGGAATTAGAGTTGTTCAATGACCTAACAAGTGCAAATAGTCAACCAACGTTATATAGAACGTGACCTACTATTTAGAACGCTTGTTCAACCACGAACACGAATTGAACCAATCCACACAACAACGCACTTGGGTTGAAGCACAAATTGGGGGCTTTTGTGAATTTGAATCACCAATCTTATAAAGAAGATTGACAAAGCAAGATTTCACAAGAGCAAAGAAAGAAAGATAAATTCTCACACAATGAGAGAAAACACTTGAATGCAAGTTTTCATAAACTCAAATCTGATTATTACAATAAGCTTAGGGGGGTATTTATAGATAGGATGGAGAGACAAAGGTGCCCACCTATCTTGACTTGAAGATACATACATTTAATGCACATGAAAATAAATGCCCACCTATCTTGACTTTGGATACAATGCTTTTAATGCATTTTGAAAATAAATATCCACCTATCTTGACTTTGAAACATTGTGCATTTAATGCACATGATTCATAATTGACTAAAGACCATCTAGAAGTTAAAATTCGTACAAAAATAAAAGAAAATTACAAAACATGAATTTCAACTCAAATGGATATAATTGAGCCCAAATTCTATTGGTCCATGTTTATCTCTTGGACCAATCTCTTTAATTTGTAGTGTTCTGGCCCAAAATCCCTTTAGCAACTCCATTTTCAGCCCAAATGATGTTGAGCACATTTTGATCATTATTTAACATACATTCAAATGGAATTTGCTTCATCCATTCTTGAACGAGCCCATTTAATGTCTCTTTTATTGTTTTAGCCCGAGCTCGTGTAATTGGCCCACTTGTAATATACAATGGATCTACTTCTTGATCATCCAATGTAATTGTTGGGTTCACATCATCCTCCCCTTCTTGAAAAGGAGTCGTCCTCGACTCTTCAATATCTGCATCAAAATAAGGAGAGAGATCAGAAACATTGAAGGTAGCATGCACACCATATTCACCTGGTAATTCAAGTTTGTAAGCATTATCATTAATCTTCTCAATGACTCGAAATGGCCCATCCCCTCTAGGCATAAGTTTTGATTTTCGTTTTTCTGGAAACCTCTCTTTTCTTAGATGTAGCCAAACCAAATCTCCAGGCTTAAAAATTACTTGCTTTCTTCGTCTATTAGCACATTTTTCATATTGTTGAGTCATCCTTTCAATGTTGTGCCGTGCCTTCTCATGAATTTGCTTGACAAATTCAGCACGCTTTTTACCATCCATATTGGCTCTTTCCTGCAAAGGTAAAGGAATCAAGTCAATAGGTGTAAGAGGATTAAATCCATAAACAATTTCAAATGGCGAAAATTTAGTAGTGGAATGAATGGCCCTATTGTAAGCAAATTCGACATGTGGAAGACATTCCTCCCAACTCTTCAAATTTTTCTTGATGATTGTTCTCAACAATGAGGAAAGTGTCCTGTTCACAACCTCGGTTTGTCCATCAGTTTGTGGATGGCATGTAGTAGAAAATAACAATTTGGTTCCAAGCTTGCTCCACAATGTCTTCCAAAAATAGCTTAAAAATTTAGTATCCCGATCAGACACAATCGTTCTTGGCATCCCATGTAGTCTCACAACTTCCCTAAAGAATAAATTAGCAATGTTAGAAGCGTCATCAACTTTGTGACAAGGAATGAAATGTGCCATTTTAGAAAATCTATCAACAATAACAAAGATTGAATCTCTCCCCATCTTAGATCTAGGTAATCCCACAATAAAATCCATTGAAATATCTTCCCAAGGTACATTAGGAATTGGGAGGGGAGTATACAATCCATGGGGATTTAATTTAGATTTTGCCTTATGACATACAATGCATCTTCCCACAAATTTCTCAACATCTCTACGCATTCTAGGCCAATAAAAGTGTACATTCAAAACACTAAAGGTCTTGGCAATGCCAAAATGACCCATAAGGCCACCAGAATGCGCCTCTTTCAACAAAAGCACACGCAAAGAACAGTTAGGAATGCAAAGTTTGTCAATATAAAATAGGAATCCTTCATGCAAGAAAAATTTATTCCAACTAGTGTTTGGCTTGCAATGATGAAATGCTACTCCAAAATCAACATCAGTAGCATACAATTCCTTAATGAATTCAAAACCCAGAATTTTAGCATCTAACATGGAAAGAAGAACATACCTCCGTGATAAAGCATCAGCAACAATATTTTCTTTACCTTTCTTGTACTTAATCACATATGGAAATGATTCAATGAACTCAATCCATTTGGCATGCCTTCGATTCAACTTGCTTTGGCTCCTAATATGCTTTAAAGCCTCATGATCAGAATGAATTACAAATTCTTTAGGCCACAAATAATGTTGCCAAGTTTCCAGCACTCTAACTAATGCATATAATTCTTTATCATATGTAGGATAGTTAAGAGTTGGTCCACTTAGCTTTTCACTGAAATATGCAATGGGCTTACCTTCTTGCATGAGTACACCGCCTATGCCAATTCCACTAGCATCACATTCAATCTCAAAAGTCTTACCAAAATCAGGAAGGGCTAGTAAAGGTGCATTCGTGAGCTTCTCCTTAAGGGTTTTGAAGGCTTTCTCTTGAACATCTTCCCATTTGAAGGGGACATTCTTCTTGGTCAGTTCATTTAATGGTGCTGCTAGAGTGCTAAAGTCCTTCACAAACCTCCGATAAAAGCTTGCAAGTCCATGGAAACTCCTTACCTGTCCAACGGTGGTTGGAGTTGGCCATTCTTGAATTGCTTGGACCTTTTCTTCATCAACCCCTATACCTTTACTACTAACAACATAGCCAAGAAAAACAATTTTGTTTGTGCAAAAATCACATTTCTTCAAATTACCAAACAATCTTTCCTTTTTAAGAACCTCTAGAACTTTTCTAATGTGATCCACATGTTCATCTAAGGTTTTGCTATACACAAGAATGTCATCAAAATAAACTACCACAAATTTCCCAATGTAAGCTCTCAAGACATGATTCATTAACCTCATGAATGTACTAGGTGCATTAGTTAAACCAAAAGGCATAACCAACCATTCATAAAGTCCATGTTTAGTCTTGAATGCTGTTTTCCATTCATCTCCTTCTTTCATTCTAATTTGATGGTAGCCACTTTTTAAGTCAATTTTAGAAAAGATAGTAGAACCAGTCAATTCATCAAGCATATCATCTAACCTAGGAATAGGATGGCGATATCTTACCGTTATGTTGTTAATGGCTCTACAGTCAATACACATCCTCCATGTGCCATCCTTCTTAGGTACGAGCAACACTGGAACTGCACAAGGACTAAGGCTTTCTCTCACATATCCTTTGTCTAACAATTCTTGGACTTGTTTTTGAATCTCCTTAGTCTCTTCAGGATTGGTGCGGTATGCTGGTCGGTTAGGCAATGATGCTCCAGGAATGAAATCAATTTGATGTTCTATCCCTCTAATTGGTGGCAATCCGGGTGGTACTTCATCGGAAAAAATATCCTCATATTCCTGCAAGAGAGACAAAACAACACTAGGCAAAGTAGAGGTTAAGTCTTTATTATTCAACATAGCCTCTTTGTAAACAAGTACTAGGAGGTTTTGTTGAGAAAATAAAGCTTGTTTAAGGTCACTATTTTTTGCCACAAGTAAACCTTTTCCTCCAACATCCATGTTCTCTCTTTTTCCTTTTTGATTTTCTTTTCTATCTTTCTTCTTTTTCAACACACTCTCTTTTTCTTCAGTACTTGACTCTTTTTGAATCTTTTCACTCTCATTTTTATTCTCTTCTTTTTTGCTCACTTGGCTGCACTCACTCACTCTTTTCTTTTCTCTCTTTATTTGATCTTCTAAGATTTGCTTCGGTGACATAGGGAGGAGGGTTATAGGGTTCCCTCTAAGTACAAAAGAATAACGATTTAAGAATCCATCATGAGTGACATGCCTATCATACTGCCAAGGCCTACCTAACAAGAGATGACATGCTTTCATGGGTACAATATCACATAAGACTTCATCTCTATATTTGCCAATAGAAAAGAGTACTTTCACCTGTTTAGTCACCTTCAGTTCCCCACATTCATTGAGCCATTGAAGTCTGTATGGACGGTTATGCTTGACTGTTGGTAAGCTCAATTTTTCAACAAGCTCAACACTTGCCACATTGCTACAACTTCCACCATCTATGATCACACTACATACCTTGTCCTGAATTAAGCAACGTGTGTGGAACAAGTTTTCTCTTTGATTATTCTCTTCCATCACCTGGATGCTAAGTGCTCTTCTAGTCACAAGAAGCTCTCCTTCCATTGCACATTCTCCCTCATCATTTGATTCTTCTTCCTCCTCTGTGCTATCTTCTTCAGTCTCCCAATCTCCATTGTTATTGACGATCATGGTGCGTTTGTTTGGGCACTCACTAGCGATGTGACCTCTTCCTTGGCACTTAAAACACCTTATGTCACGGCTCCTTGAAGAATTAGGCTCAACTTGAGTTTTCTTTGGAACAGCTAGCTTTTCAATTTTCTTTGAATCAACTTCCTTGGAATTTGAAGTAGAAGGGTTGTCTTTCTTCGAATTGTGCTTCCAAGAGTTAAAAGAATTTGAATTGTAGCTTTTTCTTGCAGTATTCTTCCTCTTGAGTTGTTGCTCAACTTTGATGGCTTGATGTACCATCTCTTGAAGCTCTACATAATGATACATCTCCACGATATCAGCTATGTCACGATTGAGTCCATGTAAGAAGCGAGCCATTGTTGCTTCTCTATCCTCCACAATGTTGGCTCTTATCATGGCAACCTCCATCTCCTTATGATACTCATCTACACCCTTTGTTCCTTGTATGAGACGTTGCAACTTGTTATGAAGCTCTCTATGGTAATATGATGGGATGAACCTCTTTCTCATAATTGTCTTCATTTCTTCCCAAGTGGAAATGGGATACTCTCCATAACGAGCTCTTTCTTTTTGCATCTGGTCCCACCAAACAAGAGCATAATCAGTAAATTCAATAGCAGCAAGTTTCACCTTTTTACCTTCGGAGTAGTTATGGCATGAGAAAATTTGCTCAACACGCATTTCCCATTCTAAGTACTCCTCGGGATCACTTTTGCCTTGAAAGGAAGGGACTTTTACTTTGATTCCACCAAGGTCTTCTTCTCTAACTCTAGGCCTCCTAGGTTCTTCTCGATTAAATCTCCTCCTTCTTGGTTGATATCCACCAGATTCATCATCCTCAACTGGACTCTCCGCAACTCTATAAGGCTGCTCATTTCGTCTTCGGTTGTTTGGAGAGGCTGGTAGTGTAGCGGTTTGGTTCTCCATGTTATCTAAACGCTCAAGAACTCCTTCTAGCTTTCTGTCAAACATCCTTTCAAGATGACTCATCAATGCTTGCATTTGGATAGGAGCTAGTTGTGCTTGAGAAATTTCTTCATCTTGGTTCCCTGCCATGTTAGTGTAAAAAAAAAAATAATAATAATAACAGAATATAGGATCTCACAAAATGCTTAGTGTTTCACTCTTCTTCTCAACTCAGTATTTGCACTCCACTCTTAATAATCTCACTAACTCTTAAATCCCTCAATATCTTCCAAAGCTCTTATTCAATCTAAGTCCTTGTTGTGTGATTCAATAATTGCCAATTTCTCAACTTCAACCAAGCACATGAAAGTAGATTGTCAAAGTATGGGAATAGTTGAACTAGGTCACAGTTAAAGAAAGCTTTATGGATTCAATAGAAAGAAATTTTGTTACAAGTGCAAGATAAGATTTTTTTGTTAAATGAAAAGGGAATCAACTACTTTGAGGGCAAGAAGATGCACTATTTGAACAATTTTTTTTTTTTCCGAATTTTTTTTTTTCGTTTTTTTTTTTCAATATGATGTGCAGAATAGATAGGAGCAACAAAACAATATATGACCTTCTCAAGGACAATGAAATCTTGCACAGTGAAAGGAAAAAATTGATATCTAGGCAAATTGGAAATTGAAGAAAAGGGAAGGAACAACAAAGGAACAATAATATATTTTTCTCAAAAAAAGGTGAAAATAAAGAAGGCCTACCGTGTCAACCAAAATGCTCTGATACCAAATGATAGGAAAATCCTTAGGGTTGCCTGATCTTCACGGCGTAGGCGATAAATGAATTCAAGACTTATCAAAAGAAAAATAAGAACAACACACTCCGGAATTGAAGAAGGAATTAGAGTTGTTCAATGACCTAACAAGTGCAAATAGTCAACCAACGTTATATAGAACGTGACCTACTATTTAGAACGCTTGTTCAACCACGAACACGAATTGAACCAATCCACACAACAACGCACTTGGGTTGAAGCACAAATTGGGGGCTTTTGTGAATTTGAATCACCAATCTTATAAAGAAGATTGACAAAGCAAGATTTCACAAGAGCAAAGAAAGAAAGATAAATTCTCACACAATGAGAGAAAACACTTGAATGCAAGTTTTCATAAACTCAAATCTGATTATTACAATAAGCTTAGGGGGGTATTTATAGATAGGATGGAGAGACAAAGGTGCCCACCTATCTTGACTTGAAGATACATACATTTAATGCACATGAAAATAAATGCCCACCTATCTTGACTTTGGATACAATGCTTTTAATGCATTTTGAAAATAAATATCCACCTATCTTGACTTTGAAACATTGTGCATTTAATGCACATGATTCATAATTGACTAAAGACCATCTAGAAGTTAAAATTCGTACAAAAATAAAAGAAAATTACAAAACATGAATTTCAACTCAAATGGATATAATTGAGCCCAAATTCTATTGGTCCATGTTTATCTCTTGGACCAATCTCTTTAATTTGTAGTGTTCTGGCCCAAAATCCCTTTAGCAACTCCATTTTCAGCCCAAATGATGTTGAGCACATTTTGATCAATATTTAACATACATTCAAATGGAATTTGCTTCATCCATTCTTGAACGAGCCCATTTAATGTCTCTTTTATTGTTTTAGCCCGAGCTCGTGTAATTGGCCCACTTGTAATATACAATGGATCTACTTCTTGATCATCCAATGTAATTGTTGGGTTCACATCAGGGGGCATGATGAAAAGATTTCCACTCTGAAGATAAAACCTAAGCAAAAGAAAGAAGTGGTAAGCCAATGAACTCAAGGTAAATCGAATTCTTCCTTTACCTAGAAACAAGGTTTTAACTATTTAAAAGTCAAGGCTGGGGTTACACAGCCACTCACTGTCCAAACAAAAGAGTTATGGTTATGAATGACGATGGTGAGATTGAAACTGACAATGTATCAAACAACGACTTTGTGCCACCCTGATGATATAGTGTACACTGTGCAAGGAGAATTTTTGGTTGACAGGAGAGCTTTGAGTTTGTAATCCAAAGAAGATGATCAAGTGCAACTGGAGGACATATTTCATACTAGATCGCATGTCCAAAACGGGGTATGTAATGTGATTATTGATGGTAGGAGCTGTTCTAAAGTTTCTAGCACTGCCAACCATACAAACAATTAAGCATCCCCGACCTTGTAAATTGCAATGGTTAAATGATAGTGAGGAGGTACGGGTGAATAAACAAGTGTTTGTTACTTTTCGCATTGGGAATTATGACGATGAAGTGTTGTGTGATGTAGTTCCCATGCAAGGTAGGTACTAGTTATTGGGAAGATCGTGGTAATTTGGTGGATGAGTCAAGCATGACGTGTCTGTTACAAAGTGATGGAAGCAACATTGATCCAACAATGGCAAGGTTTCTAGCTAGTTTGAATGGGCAACTTCAAAATGTGGAGAAATTGCAACATTCTGTTGAGTTAGAGGGCATGCACATGGCTATTTAGATTGAGATACAACTCAAGAGGGGAGGCAGTACGCGTGAAAATATAGCCAAAGTACATCCACTTTGAAGTCAAAACAATGGAGGCAAGATGAAAACATTTCCAATCTGAAGCTAAAAGCTGAGCAGAAGAACGTGGTGGCAAGCCAATGAACTCAAGGTAAATCGAATTCTTCCTCTTCTCAAAAACATGGTTTTAACTATTTAAAAGTCAAGGCTGGAGTCACATAGCCAGTCAATGTCCGAACAAAAGAGTTATGATTATGAATGACGATGGTGAGATTAAAACTAACAATGAATCAGGCAACGACTTTGTACCACCCTAATAATGAAGAGTATGTTGTGCAAGGTGAATTATTGGTTGACAGGAGAGCTTTGAGTTTGCAATCCAAAGAAGATTATTAAGTGCAACTGGAGAACATATTTCATATTAGATGGCATGTCCAAAACAAGGTATGTAGTGTGATTATTAATGGAAGGATCTATACTAATGTTTTCAGCACTGCCAACCATGCCAATAATTAAGCATCCTCGACCTTGTAAATTGCAATGGTTAAACGATAGTGAGGAGGTATGGATGAATAAACAAGTCTTTGATCCTTTTCGCATTGGGAATTATGAAGATGAAGTGTTGTGTGATGTTGTTCCCTTGCAAGGTAAGTACTAGTTGTTGGGAAGATCGTGGCAGTTTGGTGGACGAGTCAACAATTTCGGGTATGTCACAAAGAGATGGAGAAATTCAAAATGACATTGATCCAACTAATGCAAGGTTTCTCTCTAGTTTGAATAGGCAAATTCAAATTGCGGAGAAATTGCCACATTCAGTTTAGTTGGAGGGCAAGGTGCACATGGCTATTTAGATTGAGATACAACTCAAGAGGGCTGGAAGTAGACGTGAAAACATGGCCAAAGTACAGCCACTTAGAAGTCAAAACAATGGAGGCAAGATGAAAAGATTTCCACTTTGAAGCTAAAAGCTGAGCAGAAGAACGTGGTGGCAAGCCAATGAACTCAAGGTAAATCAAATTCTTCCTTTACTCAGAAACGTGGTTTTAACTATTTAAAAGTCAAGGCTAGGGTCACACAGCCAGTCAATATTACAAAAGAGTTACGGTTATGAATGACGATGGTGAGATTAAAACTGGCAATGAATCAGACAACGGCTTTGTGCCACCTTGATGATGAAGAGTACGCTATGCAAGGTGAATTGTTTGTTGACAGGAGAGCTTTGAGTTTGCAATCCAAAGAAGATGATTAAGTACAACTGGAGAACATATTTCATACTAAATGGCATGTCCAAAACAAGGTATGTAGTGCGATTACTGATGGAAGGAGCTGTACTAATGTTTCTAGCACTACCAGCCATGCCAACAATTAAGCATCCTCGACATTGTAAATAGCAATGGTTAAATGATAGTGAGGAGATACGGGTGAATAAATAAGTGTTGATCCTTTTCGCATTGGGAATTATGAAGATGAAGTGTTGTGTGATGTAGTTTCCATGCAAGGTAGGTACTAGTTATAGGGAAGATCGTGGCAATTTGGTTGAGGAGTCAAGTGTGACGTGTCTATTACAAAGTTATGGAAGCAACATTGATCCAACAATGGCAAGGTTTCTCGCTAGTTTGAATAAGCAAATTCAAAATGCAGTGAAATTGCAACATTCTGTCGAGTTGATGGGCATAGTGCAATGGCTATTTTGATTGAGATGCAACTCAAGTGAGGAGGCAGTACACGTGCAAACATAGCCAAAGTACATCCTCTTAGAAGTCAAGGTAAATCGAATTCTTCCTTTACTCGGAAACGTGTCTTTAACTATTTAAAAGTCAAGGCTGGGGTCACACAGCTAGTCAATATCCGAACAAAAGAGTTATGGTTATGAATGACGATGGTGAGATTAAAACTGACGATGAGTCGAACAACGACTTTGTGCCACCCTGATGATGAAGAGTACGTTATGCAAGGTGAATTGTTGTTTGACAAGGGAGCTTTGAGTTTGTAATCCAAAGAAGATGATTAAGTACAACTGGAGAACATATTTCATGCTAGATGGCATATCCAAAACAAGGTATGTAGTGTGATTATTAATGGAAGGATCTGTACTAATGTTTCTAGCACTGCCAACCATGCCAACAATTAAGCAACCTCGACATTGTAAATTGCAATGGTTAAATGATAGTGAGGGGGTACAGGTGAATAAACAATTTGTTTGATCCTTTTCGCATTGGGAATTATGAAGATGAAGTGTTGTGCGATGTAGTTCCCATGCAAGGTAGGTACTAGTTATAGGGAAGATCGTGGCAATTTGGTGGAGGAGTCAAGCGTGGCGTGTCTATTACAAAGTTATGGAAGCAACATTGATCCAACAATGGCAAGGTTTCTCGCTAGTTTGAATAGGCAAATTCAAAATGCGGTGAAATTGCAACATTTTGTTGAGTTGGATGTAACGTCCTTATTTTACTATACTAAAATCTGAAAAAAAAAATTTTTAAATTCTAATTCTTAATACTCATATCTTCAAAAAGAACATTCTACAATTGTTCTCAGTACAAATCATAATTGGTTATACATAATAATTGAAATTCTAAACATAAGATAATTTTTCATTCGTTTGAAATAAATTACAAATCTGTCGTACATAGTAATTTGATATCTAAACTTAAAAACATAATCTATAATTCTAATACTTAATAAACTTGAGTGATCTAAAAGTGTTCAATCAATCTTTACACCTTTCCCCTTATACTCAGCCCCTGAAATGGTCAGTTGGAAAAGCACAAAAAGGTGAGATAAGGGTATCTCAATAGCTAGCATAATTTTATAAACATTTATAAAGATACCATTTCAGTCATAAAAGCACTTATATCATAAAAATTAGTCCATGCAATATAAATTCTCAGTTCAGTGTAATAGGTTGATGAAAAATTAGCAAGCTGATATATGAAAAAATCATGGAATTAAGAATAGTTGGTGGCACACTCAACGTCATGGAAAAAATAGTCTGCAGAACTATTTTTCCAAGCTAAACATAAGAAAAAGGCTACTGCAGTCCTTTAACTCAAGCTAGAAAAATTCCAAGCTAAAACATGGAAATATAATTTCCAAGCTGACATGGAAATAGAATTTCCAAGCTGACATGGAAGCAGAACTCCCAAGCTGAACATGGAAGAAAACTTCCAAGCTAATATCATGCTAATTTCATCATGAAAAACATATTTCACTTTAGATAAAACTTCATGGACATAAAATATTCAAGTAGTAAAACAAGCTTTTATGAATTGCTACGCTACGCTACCTGTACTTTGTAGTCTGACTTTTTAGCTCAAATAGCTATTCAATCTGTCTTGAAATTCATTTCACAATTTTTTACCTATTCAAACAGTATATATAATCTTATTTAAAAATCTTAAATAAAAAGATTCTAGAATATCATCTTTCCTGATCTTCTTAAATTCCTAATTCTATTCCAATTTCTATTCATTGGGTTTCATTGTAATCTCATATTAGACCAATATTTTTCATAATATTTTTTAGATGATATGTATAAATAAATATCATTAATTTTAATAACATATACGTATAAATCTAAAAGATCATATTTATACATAGTTAACTTTTTAAAAAATAAACATATATGTATATATATTTACATGTTTATATAAAACTAATTTTGATTATCCATATAAAATATACAACTTAATCAATTAATCAAATACTTATTGAATTGTAAATAATTTGTATATATGTAAACTTATAAAGTTAATACATACACTTATGTATCTAATTATATAGATATATTAGTATATAAATATACTAAAGTAGCATAAGGATATATAAAAATATATGTATCATGTAGCTAAATTTAATTGTCCATATCTAAAAATATATGGCTTAGTTGATCAAATGCTTATAAATTTGTAAATAATAGAAATATATATATATATATATATATATATATATATATATATATTTATATAATTATGTATGTAATTTTCGGTGAACAAATACTTATATATGGCTATGCTTAGATATATATATATATATATATATATATATATATATAGAGGTGTAATAACGTTACTTAGCAAATATAAAATACACTATATATGTATAGATAAAAGAATAAATATAATTTTTTATAAATCTTTACATAATGATATAAATAAATAATTTAATTAAAATAACTTAGTTTTTAGCTAACATACTAAATAAAATTAGATTCTAGTTAAAACTAGATTTTTCTTAAATTTCTTTAATGAGTAATTACAAACTTTTCTGTTATTCGGGTAGGTCCCTCTTGCAATATTTTCCCTTTTTCCTTTGCAAGATCTAAGTTCATAATTAGTTTTGTCTAGGTCCCTAATCCCAGAATATATTTTTTTTAAATTTAAAACAGCTTCTATAAAATTTTCATTTCTTTCAGTTTAGTCCCTATTTTGTGTTTCACGTTTTTGCTTGAGATTCAAAAGCTAAAACCTTCCCAGATTTATTTCTTAGGTGTTTTTAGGACCTATGTGACCATTTTTACCCAAAAACTAAGCTAAAGAAGTAATTACATCAAAAACTAAAATTTTCTAAAAAGTTACCGTTGACCGTGGGGTAGTTTGCACTGGTTTTGGTTCTGATTTTTGCTTCCTATTCACTGCCACTTCTCCCTTAACACTTGTGTGGGTTAGTAATAGAAGAATCTCCTCAAAGTAGCTCAGAAAAATCGAGTTTAACATTGCTATTTGCTTCTTCCAAAAACCTCTATTTTATGGTTGAAAAAACAGAGGAATTTTTTTTTCTGCTTCTGTCCAAGCTGCTGGATTCTCTTTTTCTCACTCTCTCTCGGCTGTGAATGGTGCAAGGAAAGGGGAGGAAGATATTGCTATTTATAGCTAAGAATGGGAGGCAAGTGGAAAATTCCTTTTGAATATTCAAATATCTCTCTAAAGCCTAGAAATGTTTAGAAAACTCAAGATAACTCAAGATAAACCTAGACTAACCTAGAATTCTCTAGAATTATCTATACTAGAAATGTTTAGAAAACTCAAGATAACTCAAGATAAACCTAGACTAACCTAGAATTCTCTAGAATTATCTATACTATTCTACAATATTCTACACTTATCGAGGAAATTCAAGAATATACAAGATATCTGTAGAACATACAAGATTCCTCTAGAACAATCTAGATTCATCAAGGACATTCAAGAGATTTCTAGAGTCTCAAAATAAAAAAAATATTAAATATTTATTCCATAATAATTTGGGATGTTACATTGGAGGGCATGGTGCACATGGCTATTTAGATTGAGATACAACTTAAGAGAGGAGGTAGTACACATACAAACATAGCCAAATTACATCCACTTAGAAGTCAAATCAATGGAGGCAAGATGAAAAGATTTCCACTCCAAAGCTAAAACCTGAGCAGAAAAAAGTAGTGGCAAGCCAATAAACTCAAGGTAAATTGAATTCTTCCTTTACTTGAAAACGTGTCTTTAACTATTTAAAAGTCAAGGCTGAGGTCACACAGCCAGTCAATGTCTGAACAAAAGAGTTATGGTTATGAATGATGATGGTGAGGTTAAAACTGACAACGAATCAGACAACGACTTTGTGCCACCCTGATGATGAAGAGTACGCTGTGCAAGGAGAATTGTTGGTTGACAGAGAGTTTTGAGTTTGCAATCCAAAGAAGATGATTAAGTACAACTGGAAAATATATTTTAAACTAGATGGCATATCCAAAACAAGGTATGTGGTGTGATTATTGATGGAAGGATCTGTACTAATGTTTCTAGCACTGCTAACCATGCCAACAATTAAGCATCCTCGACCTTGTAAATTGCAATGGTTAAACGATAGTGAGGAGGTACAAGTGAATAAATAAGTGTTTGTTCCTTTTCGCATTGAGAATTATGAAGATGAAGTGTTGTGTGATTTAGTTCCCATGCGAGGTAGGTCCTAGTTATTGGGAAGATCGTCGCGATTTGGTGGATGAGTCAAGCATGATGTGTATGTTACAAAGAGATGGAAGCGACATTGATTCAACTAATGCAAGGTTTCTCGCTAGTTTGAATAGGCAAATTCAAAATGCAGTGAAATTGCAACATTTTGTCGAGTTGATGGGCATAGTGCACATGGCTATTTTGATTGAGATGCAACTCAAGTGGGGAGGCAGTACACGTGCAAACATAGCCAAAGTACATCCTCTTAGAAGTCAAAACAATGGAGGCAAGTGGAAAAGATTTCGACTCTGAAGCTAAAACTGAGCAAAAAGAAAGTAGTGGCAGGCCAATGAACTCAAGGTAAATCGAATTCTTCCTTTACTCGGAAACGTGTCTTTAACTATTTAAAAGTCAAGGCTGGGGTCACACAGCTAGCCAATATCCGAACAAAAGAGTTATGGTTATGAATGACGATGAATCAAACAATGACTTTATGCCACCCTGATGATGAAGAGTACGTTGTGCAAGGTGAATTGGTGTTTGGCAAGAGAGCTTTGAGTTTGCAATCCAAAGAAAATGATTAAGTACAACTGGAGAACATATTTCATGATAGATGGCATATCCAAAACAAGGTATGTAGTGTGATTATTGATGGAAGGATCTGCACTAATGTTTCCAGCACTGCCAACCATGTCAACAATTAAGCAACCTCGACATTGTACAAGTGAATAAACAATTGGTTTGATCCTTTTCGCATTGGGAATTATGAAGATGAAGTGTTGTACGATGTAGTTCCCATCCAAGGTGTTACTAGTTATTGGGAAGATCGTGGCAATTTGGTGGACGAGTCAAGCGTGATGTGTCTGTTACAAAGTGATAGAAGCGACATTGATCCAACTATGGCAAGGTTTCTTGCTAGTTTGAATAGGCAAATTCAAAATGCGGTGAAATTGCAACATTCTGTTGAGTTGAAGGCCATGGTGCACATGGCTATTTTTGATTGAGATGCGACTCAAGAGGGGTGGAAATGCACGTGAAAATATAGCCAAAGTACATCCACTTAGAAGTCAAAACGATGGAGGCAAGATGAAAAGATTTCCATGCTGAAGCTAAAACCTAAGTAAAAGAAGGTAGTGGCGAGCCAAGAAACTCAAGGTAAATCAAATTCTTCTTTACTCAGAAATGTGGTTTTAAGTGTTTATAAGTCAAGGCTGGGGTCACACAGCTAGTCAATATCCGAACGAAAGAGTTATGTTTATGAATGACGATTGTGAGATTAAAACTGACGATGAATCAGACAACGACTTTGTGCCACCCTGATGATGAAGAGTACGCTGTGCAAGGTGAATTGTTGTTTGACAAGAGAGCTTTGAGTTTGCAATCCAAAGAAGATGATTAAGTGCAACTGGAGAACATATTTCATGCTAGATGGCATATCCAAAACAAGTTACGTTGTGTGATTATTGATGGAAGGATCTGTACTAATGTTTCCAGCACTGCCAACCATGCCAACAATTAAGCACCCTCGGCCTTCTAAATTGCAATGGTTAAATGATAGTGAGGGGGTACAGGTGAATGAATAAGTGTTTGTTCCTTTTGCATTAGGAATAATGAAGATGAAGTGTTTTGTGATATAGTTCCCATGCAAGCTAGGTACTAGTTATTGAGAAGATCGTGGCAATTTGATAGACAATTCAAGCGTGACGTGTTCATTACAAAGAGATGGAAGTGACATTGATCCAACTATGGCCAGGTTTCTTGCTAGTATGAATAGGCAAATTCAAAATGCGGTGAAATTGCAACATTCTGTTGAGTCGAAGGCCATGGTGCACATGGCTATTTAGTTTGAGATGCGACTCAAGAGGGGTGGCAATACACGTGAAAATATAGCCAAAGTACATCCACTTAGAAGTCAAAACGATGGAGGCAAGATGAAAAGATTTCCACGCTAAAGCTAAAACCTGAGCAAAAGAAAGTAGTGGCGAGCCAAGAAACTCAAGGTAAATCAAATTCTTCCTTTACTCAGAAACGTGGTTTTAAGTGTTTAAAAGTCAAGGCTGGGGTCACACAGCCAGTCAATGTCCGAACGAAAGAGTTATGGTTATGAATGACGATGGTGAGATTGAAATTGACAATGAATCAGACAACGACTTTATGCCACCCTGAAGATGAAGAGTATGCTATGCAAGGTAAATTGTTGGTTGACAGGAGAGCTTTTAGTTTGCAATCCAAAGAAGATGATTAAATGCAACCGGAGAACAAATTTCATACTAGATGGCTTGTCAAAAACGAGGTATATAGTGTGATTATTGATGGAAGGAGTCGTACTTATGTTTCTAGCACTGCCAACCATGCCAACAATTAAGCATCCTCTACCTTGTAAATTGCAATGGTTAAATGATAGTGAGGAGGTACAGGTGAATAAATAAGTGTTTGTTCCTTTTCTCATTGGGAATTATGAGGATGAAGCATTTTGTGATGTAGTTCCTATGCATGGTAGGTACTAGTTATCAGGAAGATCGTGGCAATTTGGCGGACAAGTCAAGCGTGACGTGTCTGTTACAAAGTGATGGAAGTGACATTGATCCAAGTATGGCAATGTTTCTTGCTAGTTTGAATTGGCAAATTCAAAATGCGGTGAAATTGCAACATTTTGTTAAGTTGAAGGGAAAACCAAGTCACTCAATGGATAAGCCAAAGGGCGCCAGAACTAAGAGAAATGGGATGATCTCACCACACTCAAGAATGAAGAACATGAGTGATAAGAAATCTAGTTGCTCTCGCCCCTAACCTAAGTTAGATAAGAGAAATAACTCAATAATCCTTTTGAAAGCAAAATGCCAATATTTCATATATGATTCAAGAATGGCCTACAACATAGCATGGGCCCTTTTTATAGAGGGTCTCCAAAACAAAAGACAAAACTCCAACTAATGCATTAAATGCATCAACTAAAAGTCAAGTAGTGTAGGCTAAATATCAAAGACAATAAATGCATAGGTAGCTAAATGTCAAAGACAATAAATTCATAGGTAGTTAAACATCAAAGACAATAAATGCTTAGGTAATAGATCACAACTATATTCAACAAATGTAACCTTCCCACATGTAATCTTGTTCAGAATTCTTCCACTTTCAACAATGTGGTTAAGCCCAATCCAAGCCCTTTAGCCCTTGAATAAGTTAGAGGCCCAATTGAAGTGTTCTCCCATTCTTGGGCTGCAATTGGGTTATCCTTGATTACATCAATTGTTGGTTGACAGGAGAGCTTTGAGTTTGCAATGCAAATAAGATGATCAAGTGCAACTGGAGAACATATTTCATACTAGATGGCATATCTAAAACAAGGTATGTAGTGTGATTATTGATGGAAGTAGCTGTACTAATGTTTCTAGCACTGGCAACCATGCCAACAATTAAGCATCCTCGACCTTGTAAATTGCAACGGTTAAATGATAGTGAGGAGGCACGGGTGAATAAATAAGTGTTTGTTCCTTTTCGCATTGGGAATAATGAAGATGAAGTGTTGTGTGATGTAGTTCCCATGTAAGGTACACTTGTTATTGGGAAGATCATTAAAATTTGGTAGACGAGTCTAGTGTGATATGTCTATTACAAAGAGATGGAAGCGACATTGATCTGACTATGGTAAGGTTTCTCGCTAGTTTGAATAAGCAAATTTAAAATGCGCTGAAATTGTAACATTCTGTTGAGTTAGTGGGCATGGCACACATGGCTATTTAAATTGAGATTCAACTCATGAGGGGAGGCAGTACACGAGCAAACAGCCAAAGTACATTCACTTAGAAATCAAAACAATTGAGGCAAGATGAAAAGATTTCCACTACGAAGCAAAAACATGAGCAAAAGAAAGTAGTGGCCAGCCAAAGAACTCAAGGTAAAACAAATTCTTCCTTTACCCAGAAACATGGTTTTAAGTGTTTAAAAGTCAAGGCTGCGGTCACACAGCCAGCAAATGTCTGAACAAAAGAGTTATGGTTATGAATGACGATGGTGAGATAGAAACTGTCAATGAATTGGACATTGACTTTGTGCCACCCTGATGATGAAGAGTATGCTGCAAGGTGAATTGTTGGTTAACAGGAAAGCTTTGAGTTTGCAATCCAAAGAAGATGATTAAGTGCAACTAGAGAACATATTTCATACTAGATGGCATGTCCAAAACAAGGTATTTAGTGTGATTAATAATAGATGGAGATGAACTAATGTTTCTAGCACTGCCAACCATACCAACAATTAAGCATCCTCGACCTTGTAAATTGCAATGGTTAAATGATAGTTAGGAGGTACGGGTGAATAAACAAGTGTTTGTTCATTTTCACATTGGTAATTATGAAGTTGACGTGTTGTGTGATGTAGTTCCCATGCAAGGTAGGTACTAGTTGTTGGGAAGATCAAGGCAATTTAGTGGACCAGTCAAGCGTGACAGGTTTTTTTCAAAGACATGGAAGCAACATTGATCCAACTATGGCAAGGTTTCTCGCTAGTTTGAAAAGGAAAATTCAAAATGCAGTGAAATTGCAACATTATGTTGAGTTGGAGGACATGGTACACATGGCTATTTAGAATGAGATTCAACTCAAGAGAGGAGGCAGTACACGTGCAAACATTGCTCTAGTACATCCACTTAGAAGTTAAGACACTGGAGGCAAGAAGAAAAGATTTCCACTTCTAAGCTAAAACCTGAGCAAAAGAAAGTAGCGGCAAGCCAAGGAACTCAAGGTAAATCAAATTATTCCTTTAGTAGAAATGTTGTTTTAAGTGTTTAAAAGTCAAGGCTAGGGTCACATAGCCAGTCAGTGTCCGAACAAAAGAGTTATGGTCTTGAATGACGATGGTAAGATTGAAATTGACAATGAATCAGACAACGACTTTGCGCCACCCTGAAGATGAAGAGTACGCTATGCATGGTGAATTGTTGGTTGACAGGAGAGCTTTGAATTTGAATGCAAAGAAGATGATTAAGTGCAACTGGAGAACATATTTCATACTAGATGGCATGTTCAAAACATGGTATGTAGTGTGACAATTAATGGAAGGAGTTGTACTAATATTTCTAGCACTGCCAACTATGCCAACAATTAAGCATCCTCGACCTTGTTGATGTGATTTCCGGAGGGAAAACACTTGATCGATTTTCTGGATAGGTTGAAAGAAACAAACAAATGAAACCAAATCACTCAATTGATAAGCCAAAGGGCGCCACAACTAAGAGAAATGGGTTGATCTCACCACACTCAAGAAAGAAGAACGTGAGTGATAAGAAATCTAGCCACTCTCGCCACTAACACAAGTTAGATAAGAGAAAGAACTCAAGAATCCTCTTGAAAGCAAAATGTCAATATCTCATATATGATTTAAAGATGGTTTACAACAAATGGCAAGGACCCTTTTTATAGAGGGTCTCCAAAACAAAAAGACAAAAGACTCCAACTAATGCATTAAATGCATCAACTAAAAGTCAAGCAGTGTAGGCTAAATGTCACAGACAATAAATGCATAGGTAGCTAAATGTCAAAGACAATAAATGTATAGGTATTGACTACAACTATATTCAACAAATGCAACTATCCCACATGCAATCTTTTTCACACTTCTTCCACTTTCAACAAAGTGGTTAAGCCCAATTCAAGCCCTTTAGCCCTTAAACGAGTTAGAGGCCCAATTGAAGTGTTCTCCCTTTCTTGGGCTGCAATTAGTCCAAGCTCTTTAACCCTTAAACGAGTTAGAGGCCCAATTGAAGTGTTCTCCTTTTCTTGGGCTGCAATGGGATTATCCTTGATTACATCATCCTCCCCTGGTTGAAATGGATTTGTCCTCAAATCCAAGTCCTCTTTATCTTTTAAGTACGGGGAAAGATCCCTCACATTGAAAGTAGTAGAAACAGCATAGTCTTCAGGCAAATCAATTTTGTATGCATTATCATTTACCTTGTCTATGATACGGAAAGGACCATCTGCCCTTGGCATTAATTTGGACTTCCTTTGGTTTGGAAATCTTTCTTTTCGAAGATGAACCCACACTAAATCTCCAGGACTGAATTGAACAAATTTTCTTCTCTTGTTGGCAGTCTTCTCATAGATGGAGTTCTTCTTCTCAATTTGCTGTTTAATGTTTTCATGTAACTTCTTTATCATGTCAGCCTTCATTTTTCCATCTATGCATTCTCGAGCTTCAAGTGGTAATGGTACTAAATCAAGTGGGCTCAATGGATTAAATCCATAAACTACTTCAAAAGGAGAGTGTTTAGTAGTACCATGTACACTTCTATTGTAAGCAAATTCAGCATAGGCCAAGCATTCATCCCAACTTTTCAAGTTTTTGCCAATGATAGTTCTTAGCAAAGTAGAAAGCGTTCGGTTCACCACTTCAGTTTGCCCATCAGTTTGTGGGTGACAGGCAGTACTAAAGAGTAACTTTGTTCCCAACTTTCTCCATAAAGTCTTCCAAAAGTAGCTAAGAAATTTGGCATCACGATCTGACACGATACTCTTTGGAATGCCATGAAGTCTCACAATTTCTTTGAAAAATAAATTGGCGATGTGCACAGCATCGTCGGTCTTATGGCATGGAATAAAATGAGACATTTTTGAAAAATGATCAACAACAACCATGACCGAATCTTTACCTCTTTGTGTCCTTGGTAAGCCTAGCACGAAATCCATACTAACATCAGTCCAAGGTTGATCTGGAACAGGTAGAGGTGTATAAAGTCCATGGGCTGCTTCCTTGCTCTTGGCTTTTTTGCAAACAATACACCTTTCAATCACATGATGCACATCTCTAATCATGTTAGGCCAATAAAAATGCTCTTTCAGCATCTCCAATGTCTTGGTTTCACCGAAATGCCCAGCCAATCCTCCTCCGTGAGCTTCTCGTGTAAGTAATTCCCTTATAGAACAGTTTGGAATTACAAGTCTCCCCAAGCGAAATAAAAAACCTTCAGATCTATAAAATCCCTTATATGCCATTTTCTCACAAGCGAGATAAATAGAAGCAAGTGTCGAATCTTCCATATAATGGTCTTTAAGAGATTCAAATCCCAACAATTTAGCATTCATCATGGAAATTAAAGCATATCTCCTTGATAAGGCATCTGCAACAATGTTGGTTTCTCTCTTCTTATACTTCAACACATAAGGAAAAGCTTCAAGAAATTCCACCCACTTTGCATGTCTTCTATTCAGCTTGCTCTGACCTTTCAAGTGTTTGAGTGATTCATGGTCTGTGTGAATTACAAATTCTTTTGGTAACAAGTAGTGCTGCCATGTCTCAAGAGCTCTAATTAAAGAGTAGAACTCCTTATCATAGGTAGAGTAGTTAAGACTGGCTCCATTCAACTTCTCACTAAAATAAGCTATAGGACGCTTTTCTTGAAGAAGTACAGCTCCAATTCCCACTCCACTAGCATCACATTCAATCTCAAAAGTCTTAGAAAAATTAGGCAAAGCCAATATGGGTGCATTGCACAATTTTTCTTTGACAAGCTCAAAACTTCGTTGGGCTGCATCACTCCATTTGAACTCCTTTCCTCCCTTAATACATTCAGTTATGGGTGCTAAGATGGTGCTGAAATCCCTTACAAATCTTCTATAGAAAGATGCAAGCCCATGAAAACTTCTTACTTCAGACATGGTTCTTGGAACGGGCCATTCTTTGATAGCTTTCACCTTTTCTTCATCAACTCCCACTCCTTGCTGAGATACTACAAAGCCAAGAAAAATCACATGGTCTTGACAAAAGTAGCATTTTTTTAGATTAGCATAGAGTTTCTCCTTTCGCAACACTTCCAAGACTTCCTTCAAATGTTGCACATGCTCCTCATAACTTTGACTATAGATCAAAATATCATCGAAATATACCACAACGAATTTTCCAATGAAAGATCTAAGCACATGATTCATCAATCGCATAAATGTGCTAGGGGCATTAGATAGCCCAAATGGCATTACCATCCATTCGTAAAGTCCATGCTTTGTCTTGAAGGCTGTCTTCCACTCGTCTCCCTCTTTCATTCGGATTTGGTGATAGCCACTCTTCAAGTCAATTTTTGAAAACACCTTGGAACCATTCAGCTCATCCAACATGTCATCCAATCTTGGAATTGGGTAGCGGTATTTGATGGTGATCTTATTTATAGCACGGCTGTCCACACACATTCTCATAGAGCCATCCTTTTTAGGGACTAATAATGTAGGCACAGAACAAGGGCTCATGGATTCCCTTACATAACCCTTTTCAATCAACTCATCAACTTGTCTTTTTAGCTCCTTAGCCTCCTCTGGATTCATTCTATATGCTGGCTTATTTGGTAAGGCAGCACCGGGCACCAAATCAATTTGATGCTCAATTCCTCTTAAGGGTGGCAATCCCTTAGGTAGCTCATTCGGAAAGACATCCGCAAATTCTTCTATCAACTCCCTCACAAGCTTAGGAAGCTTTTTTGCAAGTTCTGGATTTAGCTCCTTGAGAATTAGCAATAATACAAAGTTTTCCCTTTTTATTGCCTTCTTTAACTCATTCTTAGAAGCAAAACAACTAGGCTTCTTCTCCTCGATTACATCCTCCTTCGGCTGTACTTGTATTGGCTTTAAGGGTGCCAACACAATCTTCTTTCCATCCTTCTCGAAAGCGTAGGTGTTTTTGAAGCCATCATGTAGTGCTCTTCTATCAAATTGCCACGGCCTCCCAAGTAGAAGATGACTAGCATCCATAGGGACTATGTCACACAATACTTCATCTTTGTAATTCTTCCCTATAGAGAAAGGTACCTTTACTTGTTTGGTGACCTTCATCTCGCCATGATTATTTAGCCATTGCAGCTTAAATGGACGGGGATGATTGATGATAGGTAGCTTCAATTCTCCAACCAAGGTGGTTGAAGCAACGTTAGTGCAGCTCCCACTATCAATTATCACGTTACAAACTTTGCCTCCGATAGTGCACCTTGTTTGAAAAATATTCTCCCTCTGTTCTTCTTCTACCTTGGCTTGGATATTCAAGGCACGTCTAATAACCAAGGCAGCACCTTCATCAGCATACTCAACAACTTCTTCTTCGTCAAAATATTCTTCCTCTTCACATTCCTCCACAATATCTTCATCTTCACTCTCTATTTCCCCTTGTTTCTCCTTCAAGATCATCATTCTTCTATTAGGACATTCGGATGCTATATGGCCATGACCTAAGCACTTGAAGCACTTAATGTCTCGGCTTCTTTTAGAGGGCTGGTTGTCTTCTCTCTTATCCTTCCCCTTAGAACTTTCAGATTTGTTCGGCTCTTTCTTCCATATCTCCTTATTACTCCCTTTGGTAGTGTTTGAGGTTTGGGAAAGTGTTTGGAAAGGTTTACTCCCCAATGGTTTAGACACTCCATTGGTTCTTCCATAAACTCTCTTTTTCTGTCTCTCCACCTTAATTGCCAATTTAATTACATCTTCTAAGAAGACATAATTCTGCAACTCTACTAAGTCAACAACTTCTCTGTTCAAACCACCAAGAAATCGAGCTATGGTTTGCTCTTGAGGTTCATTCAGCTCGCACCGAATCATCAAAGTTTCAAATTCTTTGACATAATCTTCAACACACATACCTCCTTGCCTCAAGCTTTGAAGCTTAAAATAAAGCTCTTGCTTGTAGTAATCAGGTACAAAACGCCTCTGCATGAGCCTTTTCATCAATCTCCAATTTCGAACTTCCTCCTCTCCATCTCTTCTTCGTTGATTCTTCAAATTTTCCCACCATAGATTTGCATAATCAGTGAATTCAAGGGCTGCAAGTCGGCATTTGGTAGCTTCTGAATATTCTTGATATTCAAAAATCTTCTCTACTCGTTGCACCCACTCCAAGTATTCTTCAGGAGAACTTGTTCCCTTAAATGGAGGAATCTTCATTTTGATGTTGGCATCACGTTCCCTCTGCTGCCTTCTTTGCCTAGGTTGATCACCTTCTTCAGCTTCAGATTCTTCTCTATGGTGTTCAACATAAGCTCCTCTTCTTGGTTGTTGTTGTTGTAGCTCCATAAATCTAGCCATTTGAGTGGTTAGTTGAGCTATTTGTTCCATCATTTCTTCTTGACCTCTTTGTAGGCCAACAATTTGAGCTTGTTGTAGGCTAAGCCCAAAAGGAACTTCAGAACTATTTCCTCCTGTCATAGTGATTTGTAATTTGTTGGTTTGAGTTTGGTGAAGGGTAGGTTCACTCTCTAAGTGTTTACACTCGGATTAACAATGAACAGTAGCGTTGAACAATGAACAGTAACGATGAACAATGAACAGTAATGATGAATTTTTTTTTTAATAAAAAAGCTGTAATAAAATAGAACAACACAAGAATAGAAATAAAGATAAAGATGAACAGACCAGAAAATTAGCCTTCCATGTAGGTGGCAGATTACAAAATAAGGAAAACTAAGTCTTCCATATAGGTGGCAGAATACAAAATAAGGAAAACTAAGCCTTCCATGTAGGTGGCAAAACACAGAATAAAATGCAATAAAATTAAGCTTTCCATGAAGGGGCAAAACACAAAACAAATAATAGAACCTGAATTGAAGTGGCTTTGATACCAATATGATGTGATTTCCGGAGGGAAAACACTTGATCGATTTTCTGGATAGGTTGAAAGAAACAAACAAATGAAACCAAATCACTCAATTGATAAGCCAAAGGGCGCCACAACTAAGAGAAATGGGTTGATCTCACCACACTCAAGAAAGAAGAACGTGAGTGATAAGAAATCTAGCCACTCTCGCCACTAACACAAGTTAGATAAGAGAAAGAACTCAAGAATCCTCTTGAAAGCAAAATGCCAATATCTCATATATGATTTAAAGATGGTTTACAACAAATGGCAAGGACCCTTTTTATAGAGGGTCTCCAAAACAAAAAGACAAAAGACTCCAACTAATGCATTAAATGCATCAACTAAAAGTCAAGCAGTGTAGGCTAAATGTCACAGACAATAAATGCATAGGTAGCTAAATGTCAAAGACAATAAATGTATAGGTATTGACTACAACTATATTCAACAAATGCAACTATCCCACATGCAATCTTTTTCACACTTCTTCCACTTTCAACAAAGTGGTTAAGCCCAATTCAAGCCCTTTAGCCCTTAAACGAGTTAGAGGCCCAATTGAAGTGTTCTCCCTTTCTTGGGCTGCAATTAGTCCAAGCTCTTTAACCCTTAAACGAGTTAGAGGCCCAATTGAAGTGTTCTCCTTTTCTTGGGCTGCAATGGGATTATCCTTGATTACATCACTTGTACATTGCAAAGCTTAAAATAGTGAGGAGATACGGGTGAATAAACAAGTGTTTGTTCCTTTTTGCATTGGGAATAATGAAGATGAAGTGTTATGTGATGTAGTTCCCATGCAAGGTAGGTACTAGTTATTGGGAAGATCGTGGTAATTTGGTGGATGAGTCAAGCATGATGTGTCTGTTACAAAGTGATGGAAGCGACATTGATCCAACAATGGCAAGGTTTCTAGCTAGTTTGAATGGGCAACTTCAAAATGTGGGGAAATTGCAACATTCTATTGAGTTGGAGGGCATGGTGCACATGGCTATTTAGATTGAGATACAACTCAAGAGGGGAGGCAGTACAGGTGAATACATAGCTAAAGCACATCCACTTAGAAGTCAAAACAATGAAGGCAAGATGAAAATATTTTCACTTTGAAGCAAAAACCAAAGCAAAAGAAAGTAGTGGCGAGCCAATGAACTCAAGGTAAATCGAATTCTTCCTTTACCCAGAAACATGGTTTTAAGTGTTTAAAAGTCAAGGCTGGTGTCACACATCCAGTCAATGTTAGAGCAAAAGTGTTCTGGTTATGAATGACGATGGTGGGATTGAAACTGATAACTATTCGGACAATGACTTTGTGCCACCCTGATGATGAAGAGTACGTTGTGCACGGTCAATTGTTCGTTGACAGGAGGTCTTTGAGTTTGCAATCCAAAGAAGACGATCAAGTGCAACTGGAGAACATAATTTATATTAGATGGCATGTCCAAAACAAGGTTTGTAGTGTGATTATTGATGGAAGGATCTATACTAATGTTTCTAGCGCTGCCAACATGCCAACAACTAAGCACCCTCGGCATAGTCAATTGCAATGGTTAAATGATTGTGAAGACATATGGGTGAATAAACAAGTGTTTGATCCTTTTCGCATTGGGAATTATGAAGATGAGTGACGTAGTTCCCATGCAAGGTAGGTACTAGTTATTGGGAAGATCGTGGCAATTTGGTGGACGAGTCAAGCGTGACGTGTATGTTACAAAGAGATGGAAGCGACATTCATCCAACTAATGCAAGGTTTCTCGCTAGTTTGAGTAGGCAAATTCAAAATGCGGTGAAATTGCAACATTCTATTGAGTTGAAGGGCGTGCTACACATGGCTATTTAGATTGACAAACAACTCAAGAGAGGAAGCAGTACACGTGCAATCTTAGCCAAATTACATCCACTTAGAAGTCAAAACAATGGAGGCAAGATGAAAAGATTTCCAGTCTGAAGCTAAAACCTGAGCCAAAGAAAGTAGTGGCCAGGCAGGGTACTCAAGGTAAATGAAATTCTTCCTTTACTCAGAAACTTGATGGAAGTGACATTGATCCAACTAATGCAAGGTTTCTCTCTAGTTTGAATAGGCAAATTCAAAATGTGGAGAAATTGCCACATTCAGTTGAGTTGGAGGGCAAGGTGCACATGGCTATTTAGATTGAGATACAACTCAAGAGGGGTGGAAGTAGACGTGCAAACATGGCCCAAGTACAGCCACTTAGAAGTCAAAACAATGGAGGCAAGATGAAAAGATTTCCACTCTGAAGCTAAAAGCTGAGCAGAAGAACGTGGTGGCAAGCCAATGAACTCAAGGTAAATTGAATTCTTCCTTTACTCAGAAACGTGGTTTTAACTATTTAAAAGTCAAGGCTAGGGTCACACAGCCAGTCAATACTACAAAAAAGTTACGGTTATGAATGGCGATGGTGAGATGAAACCTGGCAATGAATCAGACAATGGCTTTGTGCCACCTTGATGATGAAGAGTACGCTGTGCAAGGTGAATTGTTAAATGACAGGAGAGCTCTGAGTTTGCAATCCAAAGAAGATGATTAAGTACAACTGGACAACATATTTCATACTAGATGGCATGTCCAAAACAAGGTATGTAGTGCAATTACTGATGGAAGGAGCTGTACTAATGTTTCTAGCACTGCCAGCATGCCAACAATTAAGCACCCTCGACATTGTAAATAGCAATGGTTAAATGATAGTGAGGAGATACGGGTGAATAAGTAAGTGTTTGATCCTTTTCGCATTGGAAATTATGAAGATGAAGTGTTGTGTGATGTAGTTTCCATGCAAGGTAGGTACTAGTTATAGGGAAGATCGTGGCAATTTGGTGGAGGAGTCAAGCGTGACGTGTGATGTGATCATGAAGGCTGTCCTTGAAGAACAAGAGGCTGAATCTATACTTGGGCCAATAACACGTTCAAGGGCCAAGAAGCATCAAATGGGATTGACTTGGGTTTCTTTACTTGTGTGCAATGATGGGCTGGGCCAATTTAGAAGCTTGGACTTTGAAGATTAAAATAACTACAGATTTTTCTTATTGTTTTAATAATTTTCGTGCATGACTTTTTGGGATATAAAATCTGATGTAATTTAATGTTTTCAGAGTTGTTGTATTGTCTTTTAGCTTTCCAAGTGGTTGTAGTTGTTGTTGTTGCATTAATGAGGTGGTTATAGGGTGGCTGTAGTTGGTATAGGCTAGGTGGCTGTATGTTGACTATAGTTGTAGGCTCATTAATGAGGTGGCTATAGGGAGGCTGTAGTTGTTGTAGAGGTGGCTATAGGTTGACTATAGTTGTTGTAGGCTCATTAATGAGGTGGCTTTGGTTGCATTAATGAGGCAGCTGGTTTTTGTTATCTATAAAAGGGAACTTGCCCCCTTGTGGCAAGATAATCATATTGGAGTGAATTATATTTCAGATTGCTTTGTGCACATCTATCTTCTCTTATCTAACAATTGTGTTAGTGTGGCGAGAAAATCTCAGAATTCTTATCACTCCCATTCCGTTCTCTAATCTGGGGTGTGGCGAATTCTACCCATCTTAGCTTGATTGTGGCGCCATAGGCTTATCAATTTAGTTGAGTTGGTTTTCTTCTCTTTATTTTCCTTGTGGTACAGATTGTGTCCTCTTTTAGGCACATCATATTGGTATCAAAGCAGTGGATTCGTGTGGGAAAACTCTTGTAACTTGAGAGTAGAACACTTATAGAGAGAGATCATGTCTGGAGAAAACAGTTCTGAACCTCCAATTCCAATGGGGCTTACTTTAGAGCAAGCTCAAATTCTGAAGTTGGAAAGGTCTCACAGTCAAATGGAGAGATCTCATCAACAAATGATGGAGCAGTTGAATCGTTTGGTAGAACAAATGGAGAGGCTAAACCATCAACCAAGGCGTCGGCAGCGAAGAAATAGAAATGAAGAGCAATCAGACCAAGAAAGCAATACAGAAGATGAAAGGTCTCCAAGGCCAAGGAGGCAACAAAGAGAGCAAGAATTGAAGATTAAGATGAAGGTCCCTACTTTCAAGGGAAGTAGCTCTCCAGAGGAATTTTTGGAGTGGGTGCAGCGTGTAGAGAAGGTCTTTGAGTGCCATGAGTACTCGGAGGCAACCAAATGTCGTCTTGCAGCCCTTGAATTCACAGATTACGCCAATTTATGGTGGGAGAATTTGAAGAACCAACGGAGGAGAGATGGTGAGGAAGAAGTCAGAAATTGGAGGCTAATGAAGAGACTTATGCAAAGAAGATTTGTGCCAGAATATTACAAGCAAGAGCTCTTCTTCAAATTTCAATCTTTGAGACAAGGAGGTATGTGTGTAGAAGACTATGTGAAAGAGTTTGAGATGCTAATGATTCGATGTGAACTGAATGAACCTCAAGAGCAAACAATTGCAAGGTTCATTGGTGGTTTGCATAGGGAGATTGGTGATTTGGTGGAACTACAAAATTATGTAACCTTAGAGGATGTTATTAAACTTGCAATCAAGGTGGAGAGACAAAGGAAGAGAGTTTCTAGTAAGCAATTGTCACAGCCAGCTAGAAACAAAATCACAAATTTCTCTACAACACCATCATGGGTTGCATCTAAAGGAGAAGAAAGAAAGGTGGAGAAGAGGGAGTCTTCAAAACTTCCATCAAGTTCATCAAAAGGGAAAGAAAAGGGAGCTGATTCAGAACCTCCTAAAAGGAGTAGAGATGTAAAGTGCTTCAAATGTCTTGGTCATGGGCATTACGCATCTGAATGTCCAAACCGTAGGGTAATGATTATCCAAGACACGCATGGAGAAGTGGTAAGCGAAGATGAGGCAGCCATTGAAGGAGTTATGGAAGAATGTTCTGATAAGGAAAACATGGAGTATGCTGATGAGGGAGAACTCCTTGTCATAAGGCGTGCTCTAAATTTGCAAGCTAAGCCTAGTGATGAGCAAAGGGAGAACATTTTTCACACAAGGTGTACTGTTGAAAAGAAGGTTTGTGGTGTAATTATAGATGGAGGGAGCTGCACAAATGTGGCTTCTACTACTTTGGTGGAGAAGTTGAATTTAGCCACAACTGAACACCCTCATCCTTACAAATTGCAGTGGCTAAATGAAGATGGAGTTGTCAGAGTCACTAAACAGGTTGTTGTGCCATTTTCTATTGGGAAAAATTACAAAGATAAGGTACTATGTGATGTTGTTCCAATGAGTGCTAGTCATTTGCTCTTGGGAAGACCATGGCAGTATGATAGAAGAGCTTTGCATGATGGGTTTAAAAACACATATTCCTTTGAGAAAGATGGAAGGAAGATTGTGTTAGCACCATTGAGTCCTCAACAAGTGAAGATTCATCAACAAGAAGCTGAAAGAAAGGGTAATTTACTTGCCAACAAAGGAGATATTGAGAGAGCTTTATCCAGCTCTAATTTAGTTCTTTTATTGCATTTGAAGGAGAGAGTACCAGAAATTGTGGGATCACTTCCACCACAAATTCAAAGGCTCTTGGAAGAATTTCGTGATGTATTTCCAGAAGAATTACCAAAGGAATTACCACCAATTCGTGGTATTGAGCACCAAATTGATCTTGTACCAGGAGCTGCCTTACCAAATAGGCCAGCTTATAGAATGAATCCGGAGGAGGCAAAGGAGTTGCAACGTCAAGTAAATGAGTTGCTGGAAAGAGGATATGTGCAGGAGTCCATGAGTCCTTGTTCAGTACCGGCTTTGTTGGTGCCAAAGAAAGATGGGACCATGAGGATGTGTGTGGATAGTGATGTGATCATGAAGGCTGTCCTTGAAGAACAAGAGGCTGAATCTATACTTGGGCCAATAACACGTTCAAGGGCCAAGAAGCATCAAATGGGATTGACTTGGGTTTCTTTACTTGTGTGCAATGATGGGCTGGGCCAATTTAGAAGCTTGGACTTTGAAGATTAAAATAACTACAGATTTTTCTTATTGTTTTAATAATTTTCGTGCATGACTTTTTGGGATATAAAATCTGATGTAATTTAATGTTTTCAGAGTTGTTGTATTGTCTTTTAGCTTTCCAAGTGGTTGTAGTTGTTGTTGTTGCATTAATGAGGTGGTTATAGGGTGGCTGTAGTTGGTATAGGCTAGGTGGCTGTATGTTGACTATAGTTGTAGGCTCATTAATGAGGTGGCTATAGGGAGGCTGTAGTTGTTGTAGAGGTGGCTATAGGTTGACTATAGTTGTTGTAGGCTCATTAATGAGGTGGCTTTGGTTGCATTAATGAGGCAGCTGGTTTTTGTTATCTATAAAAGGGAACTTGCCCCCTTGTGGCAAGATAATCATATTGGAGTGAATTATATTTCAGATTGCTTTGTGCACATCTATCTTCTCTTATCTAACAATTGTGTTAGTGTGGCGAGAAAATCTCAGAATTCTTATCACTCCCATTCCGTTCTCTAATCTGGGGTGTGGCGAATTCTACCCATCTTAGCTTGATTGTGGCGCCATAGGCTTATCAATTTAGTTGAGTTGGTTTTCTTCTCTTTATTTTCCTTGTGGTACAGATTGTGTCCTCTTTTAGGCACATCATATTGGTATCAAAGCAGTGGATTCGTGTGGGAAAACTCTTGTAACTTGAGAGTAGAACACTTATAGAGAGAGATCATGTCTGGAGAAAACAGTTCTGAACCTCCAATTCCAATGGGGCTTACTTTAGAGCAAGCTCAAATTCTGAAGTTGGAAAGGTCTCACAGTCAAATGGAGAGATCTCATCAACAAATGATGGAGCAGTTGAATCGTTTGGTAGAACAAATGGAGAGGCTAAACCATCAACCAAGGCGTCGGCAGCGAAGAAATAGAAATGAAGAGCAATCAGACCAAGAAAGCAATACAGAAGATGAAAGGTCTCCAAGGCCAAGGAGGCAACAAAGAGAGCAAGAATTGAAGATTAAGATGAAGGTCCCTACTTTCAAGGGAAGTAGCTCTCCAGAGGAATTTTTGGAGTGGGTGCAGCGTGTAGAGAAGGTCTTTGAGTGCCATGAGTACTCGGAGGCAACCAAATGTCGTCTTGCAGCCCTTGAATTCACAGATTACGCCAATTTATGGTGGGAGAATTTGAAGAACCAACGGAGGAGAGATGGTGAGGAAGAAGTCAGAAATTGGAGGCTAATGAAGAGACTTATGCAAAGAAGATTTGTGCCAGAATATTACAAGCAAGAGCTCTTCTTCAAATTTCAATCTTTGAGACAAGGAGGTATGTGTGTAGAAGACTATGTGAAAGAGTTTGAGATGCTAATGATTCGATGTGAACTGAATGAACCTCAAGAGCAAACAATTGCAAGGTTCATTGGTGGTTTGCATAGGGAGATTGGTGATTTGGTGGAACTACAAAATTATGTAACCTTAGAGGATGTTATTAAACTTGCAATCAAGGTGGAGAGACAAAGGAAGAGAGTTTCTAGTAAGCAATTGTCACAGCCAGCTAGAAACAAAATCACAAATTTCTCTACAACACCATCATGGGTTGCATCTAAAGGAGAAGAAAGAAAGGTGGAGAAGAGGGAGTCTTCAAAACTTCCATCAAGTTCATCAAAAGGGAAAGAAAAGGGAGCTGATTCAGAACCTCCTAAAAGGAGTAGAGATGTAAAGTGCTTCAAATGTCTTGGTCATGGGCATTACGCATCTGAATGTCCAAACCGTAGGGTAATGATTATCCAAGACACGCATGGAGAAGTGGTAAGCGAAGATGAGGCAGCCATTGAAGGAGTTATGGAAGAATGTTCTGATAAGGAAAACATGGAGTATGCTGATGAGGGAGAACTCCTTGTCATAAGGCGTGCTCTAAATTTGCAAGCTAAGCCTAGTGATGAGCAAAGGGAGAACATTTTTCACACAAGGTGTACTGTTGAAAAGAAGGTTTGTGGTGTAATTATAGATGGAGGGAGCTGCACAAATGTGGCTTCTACTACTTTGGTGGAGAAGTTGAATTTAGCCACAACTGAACACCCTCATCCTTACAAATTGCAGTGGCTAAATGAAGATGGAGTTGTCAGAGTCACTAAACAGGTTGTTGTGCCATTTTCTATTGGGAAAAATTACAAAGATAAGGTACTATGTGATGTTGTTCCAATGAGTGCTAGTCATTTGCTCTTGGGAAGACCATGGCAGTATGATAGAAGAGCTTTGCATGATGGGTTTAAAAACACATATTCCTTTGAGAAAGATGGAAGGAAGATTGTGTTAGCACCATTGAGTCCTCAACAAGTGAAGATTCATCAACAAGAAGCTGAAAGAAAGGGTAATTTACTTGCCAACAAAGGAGATATTGAGAGAGCTTTATCCAGCTCTAATTTAGTTCTTTTATTGCATTTGAAGGAGAGAGTACCAGAAATTGTGGGATCACTTCCACCACAAATTCAAAGGCTCTTGGAAGAATTTCGTGATGTATTTCCAGAAGAATTACCAAAGGAATTACCACCAATTCGTGGTATTGAGCACCAAATTGATCTTGTACCAGGAGCTGCCTTACCAAATAGGCCAGCTTATAGAATGAATCCGGAGGAGGCAAAGGAGTTGCAACGTCAAGTAAATGAGTTGCTGGAAAGAGGATATGTGCAGGAGTCCATGAGTCCTTGTTCAGTACCGGCTTTGTTGGTGCCAAAGAAAGATGGGACCATGAGGATGTGTGTGGATAGCAGAGCAATTAACAAGATTACAGTCAAGTATCGTTATCCCATTCCAAGGTTAGATGACATGCTTGATGAATTACATGGCTCCAAAGTGTTTTCAAAGATAGACTTGAAGAGTGGTTATCACCAAATTCGTATGAAGGAAGGAGATGAATGGAAGACAGCCTTTAAGACAAAACATGGGCTGTATGAATGGAAGGTCATGCCATTTGGATTATCCAATGCCCCAAGCACCTTTATGAGGCTAATGAACCATGTGCTTCGGAAATTTATAGGTATGTTTGTTGTCGTTTATTTTGATGACATTTTGGTTTATAGTAAAAATTCTGAAGAGCATGAAGAGCATTTGTGGCAAGTATTTGAAGTATTACGAGAACAAAAGCTATTTGGCAATTTCAAGAAGTGCCAATTCTGTCAAGACCAAGTTATTTTCCTTGGTTATGTTGTCTCTCAACATGGGGTGCACGTGGATGAGGAGAAAATAAAAGCAATCAAGGAGTGGCCAATTCCTAAAAGTATTTCTGAGGTACGAAGTTTTCATGGCCTTGCTTCTTTTTATAGACGATTTGTGAAGAATTTTAGCACTATTCTTGCACCATTAACTGCATGCATCAAGAAAAATTATGAGTTTAAATGGACCGAAGCTACACAGAAAAGTTTTGACTTAATCAAGGAGAAATTGTGTTCAGCACCTATTCTAGCTCTTCCAGATTTTTCAAAGGTATTTGAGATTGAATGTGATGCATCTGGAGTAGGGATTGGAGCTGTCTTAATGCAAGATAAGTGTCCCATTGCTTATTTTAGTGAGAAGCTTGGTGGAGCAAGTCTGAATTACTCAATCTATGATAAAGAGTTCTTTGCACTAATTCGAGCTCTTGAGACATGGCAGCATTATTTATTACCAAAGGAGTTCATCATTCACACCGATCATGAGTCCCTAAAGCATTTGAAGGGGCAAGGGAAGCTGAATAGAAGACATGCCAAATGGGTGGAGTATTTGGAAGCTTTCCCCTATGTAATCAAATACAAAAAGGGAGAGACGAATGTTGTGGCTGATGCATTATCTCGGAGGTATGCTTTGATTTCTCTTTTGAACACTAAACTATTGGGCTTTGAACTTATTAAGGAGCAATACTTGCTTGATCCTATGCTGGCTAAAATCTATTCAGCTTGTGAGAAAATGGCCATTAAAGGGTTTTATAGGCATGATGGTTATATGTTCAGATTTGGGAAACTTGTGATTCCTAATTGTTCTATTAGGGAATTGCTTGTTAGAGAATCACATGCAGGTGGGCTGGCTGGACATTTTGGTGAAAAGAAGACATTTGAAATGTTGAAAGAGCATTTCTATTGGCCAAATATGATGAAGGATGTGCATCGGATTGTAGAAAGATGTGTTGCTTGCAAGAAAGCAAAGAGCAATGAGGCTGCACATGGCTTGTACATGCCATTGACTGTTCCAGATCAACCATGGATGGATCTAAGCATGGATTTTGTGCTTGGATTACCCAGAACAAAAAGGGGAAAAGATTCAGTTATGGTGGTTGTTGATAGATTCTCAAAAATGTCTCATTTTATTTCATGTCACAAAACTGATGATGCTTCTCATATTGCTGATTTATTCTTCAAAGAAGTTGTGAGATTGCATGGCATTCCAAAGAGTATTGTTTCTGATCGTGATGCCAAATTCTTGAGCTATTTTTGGAAGACATTATGGATGAAGCTTGGAACAAAGCTGCTATTTAGCACAACCTGTCATCCTCAAACTGATGGGCAAACTGAAGTGGTAAATAGATCTCTTTCCTCTTTGCTTAGAAGTGTTATCAGTAAAAACTTGAAGAATTGGGATGAGTACTTGCCGCATGTTGAATTTGCTTATAATCGGAGTGTTCATAGTACTACAAAGAAATCTCCATTTGAGGTTGTGTATGGATTTAATCCTAATACACCAGCAGATTTGGCACCTCTTCCAATTAATGAAAAACTTAGCTTGGATGGCAAAAGTAAAGCTGAATTCATGAAGAAAATGCATGAGGCAGTAAAGAAGCAAATTGAGACGAAGAATGCTGCCTATAAAAAGTCAGTAGACAAGAAAAGAAAGCATGTTCAATTTAGCCCAGGAGATCTTGTTTGGATTCACCTACGCAAGGAGAGATTTCCAAACAAAAGGAAGTCTAAACTTATGCCACGAGCTGATGGTCCTTTTCGAGTACTAGCAAAGGTAAATGACAATGCGTATAAAATTGATCTCCCAGGAGATTATGGTGTTTCAGCAACATTCAATGTAAGGGACATAACCCCTTATTTGGAAGATAACATGGAGCTGGATTTGAGGGCAAATCCTTGTCAACCAGGGGAAGATGATGTGATCATGAAGGCTGTCCTTGAAGAACAAGAGGCTGAATCTATACTTGGGCCAATAACACGTTCAAGGGCCAAGAAGCATCAAATGGGATTGACTTGGGTTTCTTTACTTGTGTGCAATGATGGGCTGGGCCAATTTAGAAGCTTGGACTTTGAAGATTAAAATAACTACAGATTTTTCTTATTGTTTTAATAATTTTCGTGCATGACTTTTTGGGATATAAAATCTGATGTAATTTAATGTTTTCAGAGTTGTTGTATTGTCTTTTAGCTTTCCAAGTGGTTGTAGTTGTTGTTGTTGCATTAATGAGGTGGTTATAGGGTGGCTGTAGTTGGTATAGGCTAGGTGGCTGTATGTTGACTATAGTTGTAGGCTCATTAATGAGGTGGCTATAGGGAGGCTGTAGTTGTTGTAGAGGTGGCTATAGGTTGACTATAGTTGTTGTAGGCTCATTAATGAGGTGGCTTTGGTTGCATTAATGAGGCAGCTGGTTTTTGTTATCTATAAAAGGGAACTTGCCCCCTTGTGGCAAGATAATCATATTGGAGTGAATTATATTTCAGATTGCTTTGTGCACATCTATCTTCTCTTATCTAACAATTGTGTTAGTGTGGCGAGAAAATCTCAGAATTCTTATCACTCCCATTCCGTTCTCTAATCTGGGGTGTGGCGAATTCTACCCATCTTAGCTTGATTGTGGCGCCATAGGCTTATCAATTTAGTTGAGTTGGTTTTCTTCTCTTTATTTTCCTTGTGGTACAGATTGTGTCCTCTTTTAGGCACATCAGATAGCAGAGCAATTAACAAGATTACAGTCAAGTATCGTTATCCCATTCCAAGGTTAGATGACATGCTTGATGAATTACATGGCTCCAAAGTGTTTTCAAAGATAGACTTGAAGAGTGGTTATCACCAAATTCGTATGAAGGAAGGAGATGAATGGAAGACAGCCTTTAAGACAAAACATGGGCTGTATGAATGGAAGGTCATGCCATTTGGATTATCCAATGCCCCAAGCACCTTTATGAGGCTAATGAACCATGTGCTTCGGAAATTTATAGGTATGTTTGTTGTCGTTTATTTTGATGACATTTTGGTTTATAGTAAAAATTCTGAAGAGCATGAAGAGCATTTGTGGCAAGTATTTGAAGTATTACGAGAACAAAAGCTATTTGGCAATTTCAAGAAGTGCCAATTCTGTCAAGACCAAGTTATTTTCCTTGGTTATGTTGTCTCTCAACATGGGGTGCACGTGGATGAGGAGAAAATAAAAGCAATCAAGGAGTGGCCAATTCCTAAAAGTATTTCTGAGGTACGAAGTTTTCATGGCCTTGCTTCTTTTTATAGACGATTTGTGAAGAATTTTAGCACTATTCTTGCACCATTAACTGCATGCATCAAGAAAAATTATGAGTTTAAATGGACCGAAGCTACACAGAAAAGTTTTGACTTAATCAAGGAGAAATTGTGTTCAGCACCTATTCTAGCTCTTCCAGATTTTTCAAAGGTATTTGAGATTGAATGTGATGCATCTGGAGTAGGGATTGGAGCTGTCTTAATGCAAGATAAGTGTCCCATTGCTTATTTTAGTGAGAAGCTTGGTGGAGCAAGTCTGAATTACTCAATCTATGATAAAGAGTTCTTTGCACTAATTCGAGCTCTTGAGACATGGCAGCATTATTTATTACCAAAGGAGTTCATCATTCACACCGATCATGAGTCCCTAAAGCATTTGAAGGGGCAAGGGAAGCTGAATAGAAGACATGCCAAATGGGTGGAGTATTTGGAAGCTTTCCCCTATGTAATCAAATACAAAAAGGGAGAGACGAATGTTGTGGCTGATGCATTATCTCGGAGGTATGCTTTGATTTCTCTTTTGAACACTAAACTATTGGGCTTTGAACTTATTAAGGAGCAATACTTGCTTGATCCTATGCTGGCTAAAATCTATTCAGCTTGTGAGAAAATGGCCATTAAAGGGTTTTATAGGCATGATGGTTATATGTTCAGATTTGGGAAACTTGTGATTCCTAATTGTTCTATTAGGGAATTGCTTGTTAGAGAATCACATGCAGGTGGGCTGGCTGGACATTTTGGTGAAAAGAAGACATTTGAAATGTTGAAAGAGCATTTCTATTGGCCAAATATGATGAAGGATGTGCATCGGATTGTAGAAAGATGTGTTGCTTGCAAGAAAGCAAAGAGCAATGAGGCTGCACATGGCTTGTACATGCCATTGACTGTTCCAGATCAACCATGGATGGATCTAAGCATGGATTTTGTGCTTGGATTACCCAGAACAAAAAGGGGAAAAGATTCAGTTATGGTGGTTGTTGATAGATTCTCAAAAATGTCTCATTTTATTTCATGTCACAAAACTGATGATGCTTCTCATATTGCTGATTTATTCTTCAAAGAAGTTGTGAGATTGCATGGCATTCCAAAGAGTATTGTTTCTGATCGTGATGCCAAATTCTTGAGCTATTTTTGGAAGACATTATGGATGAAGCTTGGAACAAAGCTGCTATTTAGCACAACCTGTCATCCTCAAACTGATGGGCAAACTGAAGTGGTAAATAGATCTCTTTCCTCTTTGCTTAGAAGTGTTATCAGTAAAAACTTGAAGAATTGGGATGAGTACTTGCCGCATGTTGAATTTGCTTATAATCGGAGTGTTCATAGTACTACAAAGAAATCTCCATTTGAGGTTGTGTATGGATTTAATCCTAATACACCAGCAGATTTGGCACCTCTTCCAATTAATGAAAAACTTAGCTTGGATGGCAAAAGTAAAGCTGAATTCATGAAGAAAATGCATGAGGCAGTAAAGAAGCAAATTGAGACGAAGAATGCTGCCTATAAAAAGTCAGTAGACAAGAAAAGAAAGCATGTTCAATTTAGCCCAGGAGATCTTGTTTGGATTCACCTACGCAAGGAGAGATTTCCAAACAAAAGGAAGTCTAAACTTATGCCACGAGCTGATGGTCCTTTTCGAGTACTAGCAAAGGTAAATGACAATGCGTATAAAATTGATCTCCCAGGAGATTATGGTGTTTCAGCAACATTCAATGTAAGGGACATAACCCCTTATTTGGAAGATAACATGGAGCTGGATTTGAGGGCAAATCCTTGTCAACCAGGGGAAGATGATGTGATCATGAAGGCTGTCCTTGAAGAACAAGAGGCTGAATCTATACTTGGGCCAATAACACGTTCAAGGGCCAAGAAGCATCAAATGGGATTGACTTGGGTTTCTTTACTTGTGTGCAATGATGGGCTGGGCCAATTTAGAAGCTTGGACTTTGAAGATTAAAATAACTACAGATTTTTCTTATTGTTTTAATAATTTTCGTGCATGACTTTTTGGGATATAAAATCTGATGTAATTTAATGTTTTCAGAGTTGTTGTATTGTCTTTTAGCTTTCCAAGTGGTTGTAGTTGTTGTTGTTGCATTAATGAGGTGGTTATAGGGTGGCTGTAGTTGGTATAGGCTAGGTGGCTGTATGTTGACTATAGTTGTAGGCTCATTAATGAGGTGGCTATAGGGAGGCTGTAGTTGTTGTAGAGGTGGCTATAGGTTGACTATAGTTGTTGTAGGCTCATTAATGAGGTGGCTTTGGTTGCATTAATGAGGCAGCTGGTTTTTGTTATCTATAAAAGGGAACTTGCCCCCTTGTGGCAAGATAATCATATTGGAGTGAATTATATTTCAGATTGCTTTGTGCACATCTATCTTCTCTTATCTAACAATTGTGTTAGTGTGGCGAGAAAATCTCAGAATTCTTATCACTCCCATTCCGTTCTCTAATCTGGGGTGTGGCGAATTCTACTCATCTTAGCTTGATTGTGGCGCCATAGGCTTATCAATTTAGTTGAGTTGGTTTTCTTCTCTTTATTTTCCTTGTGGTACAGATTGTGTCCTCTTTTAGGCACTTAGAAGTCAAAACAATGGAGGCAAGATGAAAAGATTTCCACTCTGAAGCTAAAAGCTGAGCAGAAGAACGTGGTGGCAAGCCAATGAACTCAAGGTAAATTGAATTCTTCCTTTACTCAGAAACGTGGTTTTAACTATTTAAAAGTCAAGGCTAGGGTCACACAGCCAGTCAATACTACAAAAAAGTTACGGTTATGAATGGCGATGGTGAGATGAAACCTGGCAATGAATCAGACAATGGCTTTGTGCCACCTTGATGATGAAGAGTACGCTGTGCAAGGTGAATTGTTAAATGACAGGAGAGCTCTGAGTTTGCAATCCAAAGAAGATGATTAAGTACAACTGGACAACATATTTCATACTAGATGGCATGTCCAAAACAAGGTATGTAGTGCAATTACTGATGGAAGGAGCTGTACTAATGTTTCTAGCACTGCCAGCATGCCAACAATTAAGCACCCTCGACATTGTAAATAGCAATGGTTAAATGATAGTGAGGAGATACGGGTGAATAAGTAAGTGTTTGATCCTTTTCGCATTGGAAATTATGAAGATGAAGTGTTGTGTGATGTAGTTTCCATGCAAGGTAGGTACTAGTTATAGGGAAGATCGTGGCAATTTGGTGGAGGAGTCAAGCGTGACGTGTCTATTACAAAGTTATGGAAGCAACATTGATCCAACAATGGCAAGGTTTCTCCCTAGTTTGAATAGCCAAATTCAAAATGCAGTGAAATTGCAACATTCTGTTGAGTTGGAGGGCATGGTGCACAAGGCTATTTAGATTGAGATACAACTCAAGAGAGGAGGCAGTACACGTGCAAACATAGCCAAATTACATCCTCTTAGAAGTCAAGGTAAATCGAATTCTTCCTTTACTCGGAAACGTGTCTTTAACTATTTAAAAGTCAAGGCTGGGGTCACACAGCCAGTCAATGTCTGAACAAAAGAGTTATGGTTATGAATGACGATGGTGAGATTAAAACTGACAACGAATCAGATAACGACTTTGTGCCACCCTGATGATGAAGAGTACGCTGTGCAAGGAGAATTGTTGCTTGACAGAGAGTTTTGAGTTTGCAATCCAAAGAAGATGATTAAGTACAACTGGAAAACATATTTTAAACTAGATGGCATGTCCAAAACAAGGTATGTGGTGTGATTATTGATGGAAGGATCTGTACTAATGTTTCTAGCACTGCTAACCATGCCAAAATTAAGCATCCTCGACCTTGTAAATTGCAATGGTTAAACGATAGTGAGGAGGTATGGGTGAATAAATAATTGTTTGTTCATTTTCGCATTGGGAATTATGAAGATGAAGTGTTGTGTGATGTAGTTCCCATGCGAGGTAGGTCCTAGATATTGGGAAGATCGTGGCAATTTAGGGGATGAGTTAAGCATGACGTGTCTGTTACAAAGTGATAGCAGTGACATTGATCCAACTATGGCAAGGTTTCTTGCTAGTTTGAATAGGCAAATTCAAAATACGGTGAAATTGCAACATTCCGTTGATTCGAAGGCCATGGTACACATGGCTATTTAGTTTGAGATGCGACTCAAGAGGGGTGGCAATACACGTGAAAATATAGCCAAAGTACCTCCACTTAGAAGTCAAAACGATGGAGGCAAGATGAAAACATTTCCACGCTGAAGCCAAAACCTAAGCAAAAGAAAGTAGTGGCGAGCCAAGAAACTCAAGGCAAATCAAATTCTTCCTTTACTCAGGAACGTGGTTTTAAGTGTTTAAAATCAAGGCTGGGGTTACACAGCCAGTCAATGTCCGAACGAAAGAGTTATGGTTATGAATGATAGTGAGGAGATACAAGTAAATAAATAAGTGTTTGTTCCTTTAGCATTGGGAATAATGAAGAGGAAGTGTTATGTGATGTAGTTCCCTTGCAAGGTAGGCACTTGTTATTGAGAAGATCGTGGCAATTTGCTAGACAATTCAAGCGTGACATGTTCATTACAAAGAGATGGAAGCGACATTGATCCAACTATGGCAAGCTTTCTTGCTAGTTTGAATAGGCAAATTCCAAATGCAGTGAAATTGCAACATTCTGTTGAGTTGGAGGGCATCATACACATAGCTATTTAGTTTGAGATTCAACTCAAGACGGGAGGCAGTACACATGCAAACATAGCGAAACTACATCAACTTAGAAGTCAAAACAATGGAGGTAAGATGAAAAGATTTCCACTCCGCAGCTAAAACCTGGGCAAAACAAAGTAGTGGCCAACCAGGGAACTCAAGGTAAATCAAATTATTCCTTTACCCAGAAACATGGTTTTAAGTGTTTAAAAGCCAAGGCTGGGATCACACAGCCAGTCAATGTCCGAACGAAAGAGTTATGGTTGTGAATGACGATGGTGAGATTGAAATTGACAATGAATCAGACAACGACTTTGTGCCACCTTGAAGATGAAGAGTATGCTAGGCAAGGTGAATTGTTGGTTGACAGGAGAGCTTTGAGTTTGCAATCCAAAGAAGATGATTAAGTGCAACTGGAGAACATATTTCATATTAGATGGCATGTCCAAAACAAGGTATATAGTGTGATTAATGATGGAAGGAGTTGTACTAATGTTTCTAGCACTGCCAACTATGCCAACAATTAAGCATCCTCGGCCTTGTAAATTGCAATGGTTAAATGATAGTGAGGGGGTACAAGTGAATAAATAAGTGTTTGTTCCTTTTGCATTAGGAATAATGAAGACAAAGTGTTATGTGATGTAGTTCTTTTGCAAGGTAGGCAGTTGTTATTGAGAAGATCATGGCAATTTGATAAACAATTCAAGCGTGACGTGTTCATTTCAAAGAGATGAAAGCAAAATTGATCCAATTATGGCAAGGTTTCGCGCTAGTTTGAATAGGCAAATTCAAAATGCGGTGAAATTGCAACATTCTGTTGAGTTGAACGGCATCATACACATAGCTATTTAGATTGAGATTCAACTCAAGAGGGGAGGCAGTACACATGCCAACATAGCCAAACTACATCCACTTAAAAGTCAAAACAATGGAGGCAAAATGAAAAGAGTTCCACTCCAAAGCTAAAACCTGGGCAAAAGAAAGTAGTGGCCAACCAGGGAACTCAAGGTAAATCAAATTCTTCCTTTACCCAGAAACATGGTTTTAAGTGATTAAAAGCCAAGGCTGGGGTCACACAGCCAATCAATGTCCGAACGAAAGAGTTATGGTTATGAATGACGATGGTGAGATTGAAATTGACAATGAATGAGACAACGACTTTGTGCCACCCTGAAGATGAAGAGTACGCTAGGCAAGGTGAATTGTTGGTTGACAGGAGAGCTTTGAGTTTGCAATCCAAAGAAGATGATTAAGTGCAACTAGAGAACATATTTCATATTAGATGGCATGTCCAAAAGAAGGTATATAGTGTGATTAATGATGGAAGGAGTTGTACTAATGTTTCTAGCACTGCCAACTATGCCAACAATTAAGCATCCTCGGCCTTGTAAATTGCAATGGTTAAATGATAGTGAAGAGGTACAAGTGAATAAATAAGTGTTTGTTCCTTTTGCAATAGGAATAATGAAGACAAAGTGTTATGTGATGTAGTTCTTTTGCAAGGTAGGCAGTTGTTATTGAGAAGATCATGGCAATTTGATAGACAATTCAAGCGTGACGTGTTCATTTCAAAGAGATGGAAGCGACATTGATCCAATTATGGCAAGGTTTCGCGCTAGTTTGAATAGACAAATTCAAAATGCGGTGAAATTGCAACATTCTGTTGAGTTGAATGGCATCATACACATAGCTATTTAGATTGAGATTCAACTCAAGAGGGGAGGCAGTACACATGCCAACATAGCCAAACTACATCCACTTAGAAGTCAAAACAATGGAGGCAAGATGAAAAGAGTTCCACTCCGAAGCTAAAACCTAGGGAAAAGAAAGTAGTGGCCAACCAGGGAACTCAAGGTAAATCAAATTCTTCCTTTACCCAGAAACATGGTTTTAAGTGATTAAAAGTCAAGGCTGGGGTCACACAGCCAGTCAATGTCCGAACGAAAGAGTTATGGTTATGAATGACGATGGTGAGATTGAAATTGACAATGAATGAGACAACGACTTTGTGCCACCCTGAAGATGAAGAGTACGCTAGGCAAGGTGAATTGTTGGTTGACAGGAGAGCTTTGAGTTTGCAATCCAAAGAAGATGATTAAGTGCAACTGGAGAACATATTTCATATTAGATGGCATGTCCAAAAGAAGGTATATGGTGTGATTATTGATGGAAGGAGTTGTACTAATGTTTCTAGCACTGCCAACCATGCCAACAATTAAGCATCCTCGGCCTTGTAAATTGCAATGGTTAAATGATAGTGAGGAGGTGCTAGTGAATAAATAAGTGTTTGTTCCTTTTGCATTAGGAATAATGAAGACGAAGTGTTATGTGAAGTAGTTCCCTTGCAAGGTAGGCACTTGTTATTGAGAAGATCGTGGCAATTTGATAGACAATTCAAGCGTGACGTGTTCATTACAAAGAGATGGAACCGACATTGATCCAACTATGGCCAGGGTTTGCGCTAGTTTTGAATAGGCAAATTCAAAATGTGGTGAAATTGCAACTGTAATACCCGTTAATTTTGGAGTATAATTCGTTTGAGAGTATTTTAGAATTTTACAACGTTACTTTAGCTATTTACTTTTGTCATTTTTAATTTTCATATTTAATTATTATATTTGAATATTATTTATGAAAATTGAGTTAAATGACTGGACTGGATATTTAAACCTTATGGGTACATTCTTAAGAATAGTAGAATTTGTGGGAAAATGATTGAATTTTATTAATTGAAGAATTAATTAAGGCATTTTGTATGTTGGGTCAAATGGGTTTGGACAATGGGTATGGATACCCATTGGGTTATCCAACTAACCCACCAAGTTTTTAGCACTCTCTCTCCCTTCTTCATTTCACTTTCTCGCATCTTCTTCATTTTCACTCTCTCACAATTCTCTCAACCTTCAAACTTCCTCTCTCAACTCTCCCATAGATTTGGTGTTGTTTTTGAGAATTGTTCGGTTCAAAAGCTTGGTAGAGATCAAAGGTAAGTTTTAATCTCCTTATTTTCCTTAAATTTCAGTTTATGTGGAAGATTGGAGGAATTTTGGTTCTTGAAAATTTTGATGATAATTCATGGATTTGAGTTGTTTTGGAAGTTTTTGAGTTAAGATTGAGTTAAGTAAGTTATGAGAGATGAAATTTTGATTTAGAAACAAGGAAGTATAAGATGAAATTTTTGGAAGATTTTCTGCAAAATTCGAAGTTACTGTAGCAACTGGAAAATTTGCAAATTTTCGAGTTTACTATAGTAGTCACTGTAGTGTCGGCAGTCAACAGTACTGTAGCGGTCAACGTACTGTAGCAAACCGTCATTGTAGTGAACAGTTACTGTAGCAAACCGTAACTATTGTGAACCGTTACTGTAGTTACGTTGACCATTGACCGTTGACTGTTGACCTTTACTGTAGCAATCAGAAAATGTCGCATATTTTCATGATTTTGTTCCCTTTCTTATTTTTTCTTATGATATCTTTTACTAGGAAATTTTTCTACACAAATTCTAGTGTGGAACAAGGTAAATTTGGACAAATATTAAGGTAAGACAATAACCTTGCTAGACTAGTTTGATATTATTAGTCAAAGTACAATATAAGTCCCATTTACAATATTATTTGGATATTAAGCAATCAATCTTTAGATGACGGTATATGACGATTGGCATATTTTTTACAGACATTCAAAGGAATAAAAGTATGTATAAATTAATTTATTTCATGGTTTTGTACAATGTGATAAATTCTCACTATTTTATTAATGAGCAAAGATCTACGGGATGTAATACATGAGTTTGAAAGGGTTAAAGTCTCATACTACTCAATGTATAACTATGAAAACTTATGCACAGGTATGAAAGGGTTAGAGTCCCATACTACTCGGTGTAAATTGATGAAATCATAAATACGAGTTTGAAAGGGTTAGAGTCCCATACTACTCGGTGTATAGCTATGAAATCTTATTCACGAGTTTGAAAGGGTTAGAGTCTTATACTACTCGATGTATAAGATAATTGATTATATGAGTAAATGTGGTATTTGTACAATTGATATTTTATACAGTACAGTTATTTACTTACTGAGTTTTAAATAAACTCACACTCCCTATGATTATCTTTTCAGATACAGAAAACAAGGAAGTAGAGTATCCGATTGAAGATTAGAAGCCCCTTGAAAATTATTCTCCATTTCTGTCTGGTGGGATACCAGTACTTATTAGTGTGAATACTAGGACCGCTCTGTACTTTCTATAGGTCTCCTAGGCTTGCGTTGAGATAAACACATCAGATTATGATGTGAACCCAACAATTACATTGGATGATCAAGAAGTAGATCCATTGTATATTACAAGTGGGCCAATTACACGAGCTCGGGCTAAAACAATAAAAGAGACATTAAATGGGCTCGTTCAAGAATGGATGAAGCAAATTCCATTTGAATGTATGTTAAATAATGATCAAAATGTGCTCAACATCATTTGGGCTGAAAATGGAGTTGCTAAAGGGATTTTGGGCCAGAACACTACAAATTAAAGAGATTGGTCCAAGAGATAAACATGGACCAATAGAATTTGGGCTCAATTATATCCATTTGAGTTGAAATTCATGTTTTGTAATTTTCTTTTATTTTTGTACGAATTTTAACTTCTAGATGGTCTTTAGTCAATTATGAATCATGTGCATTAAATGCACAATGTTTCAAAGTCAAGATAGGTGGATATTTATTTTCAAAATGCATTAAAAGCATTGTATCCAAAGTCAAGATAGGTGGGCATTTATTTTCATGTGCATTAAATGTATGTATCTTCAAGTCAAGATAGGTGGGCACCTTTGTCTCTCCATCCTATCTATAAATACCCCCCTAAGCTTATTGTAATAATCAGATTTGAGTTTATGAAAACTTGCATTCAAGTGTTTTCTCTCATTGTGTGAGAATTTATCTTTCTTTCTTTGCTCTTGTGAAACCTTGCTTTGTCAATCTTCTTTATAAGATTGGTGATTCAAATTCACAAAAGCCCCCAATTTGTGCTTCAACCCAAGTGCGTTGTTGTGTGGATTGGTTCAATTCGTGTTCGTGGTTGAACAAGCGTTCTAAATAGTAGGTCACGTTCTATATAACGTTGGTTGACTATTTGCACTTGTTAGGTCATTGAACCACTCCAATTCCTTCTTCAATTCCGGAGTGTGTTGTTCTTATTTTTCTTTTGATAAGTCTTGAATTCATTTATCGCCTACGCCGTGAAGATCAGGCAACCCTAAGGATTTTCCTATCATTTGGTATCAGAGCATTTTGGTTGACACGGTAGGCCTTCTTTATTTTCACCTTTTTTTGAGAAAAATATATTATTGTTCCTTTGTTGTTCCTTCCCTTTTCTTCAATTTCCAATTTGCCTAGATATCAATTTTTTCCTTTCACTGTGCAAGATTTCATTGTCCTTGAGAAGGTCATATATTGTTTTGTTGCTCCTATCTATTCTGCACATCATATTGAAAAAACAAAAACGAAAAAAAAAAAATTCGGAAAAAAAAAAAATTGTTCAAATAGTGCATCTTCTTGCCCTCAAAGTAGTTGATTCCCTTTTCATTTAACAAAAAAATCTTATCTTGCACTTGTAACAAAATTTCTTTCTATTGAATCCATAAAGCTTTCTTTAACTGTGACCTTGTTCAACTATTCCCATACTTTGACAATCTACTTTCATGTGCTTGGTTGAAGTTGAGAAATTGGCAATTATTGAATCACACAACAAGGACTTAGATTGAATAAGAGCTTTGGAAGATATTGAGGGATTTAAGAGTTAGTGAGATTATTAAGAGTGGAGTGCAAATACTGAGTTGAGAAGAAGAGTGAAACACTAAGCATTTTGTGAGATCCTATATTCTGTTATTATTATTATTATTTTTTTTTACACTAACATGGCAGGGAACCAAGATGAAGAAATTTCTCAAGCACAACTAGCTCCTATCCAAATGCAAGCATTGATGAGTCATCTTGAAAGGATGTTTGACAGAAAGCTAGAAGGAGTTCTTGAGCGTTTAGATAACATGGAGAACCAAACCGCTACACTACCAGCCTCTCCAAACAACCGAAGACGAAATGAGCAGCCTTATAGAGTTGCGGAGAGTCCAGTTGAGGATGATGAATCTGGTGGATATCAACCAAGAAGGAGGAGATTTAATCGAGAAGAACCTAGGAGGCCTAGAGTTAGAGAAGAAGACCTTGGTGGAATCAAAGTAAAAGTCCCTTCCTTTCAAGGCAAAAGTGATCCCGAGGAGTACTTAGAATGGGAAATGCGTGTTGAGCAAATTTTCTCATGCCATAACTACTCCGAAGGTAAAAAGGTGAAACTTGCTGCTATTGAATTTACTGATTATGCTCTTGTTTGGTGGGACCAGATGCAAAAAGAAAGAGCTCGTTATGGAGAGTATCCCATTTCCACTTGGGAAGAAATGAAGACAATTATGAGAAAGAGGTTCATCCCATCATATTACCATAGAGAGCTTCATAACAAGTTGCAACGTCTCATACAAGGAACAAAGGGTGTAGATGAGTATCATAAGGAGATGGAGGTTGCCATGATAAGAGCCAACATTGTGGAGGATAGAGAAGCAACAATGGCTCGCTTCTTACATGGACTCAATCGTGACATAGCTGATATCGTGGAGATGTATCATTATGTAGAGCTTCAAGAGATGGTACATCAAGCCATCAAAGTTGAGCAACAACTCAAGAGGAAGAATACTGCAAGAAAAAGCTACAATTCAAATTCTTTTAACTCTTGGAAGCACAATTCGAAGAAAGACAACCCTTCTACTTCAAATTCCAAGGAAGTTGATTCAAAGAAAATTGAAAAGCTAGCTGTTCCAAAGAAAACTCAAGTTGAGCCTAATTCTTCAAGGAGCCGTGACATAAGGTGTTTTAAGTGCCAAGGAAGAGGTCACATCGCTAGTGAGTGCCCAAACAAACGCACCATGATCGTCAATAACAATGGAGATTGGGAGACTGAAGAAGATAGCACAAAGGAGGAAGAAGAATCAAATGATGAGGGAGAATGTGCAATGGAAGGAGAGCTTCTTGTGACTAGAAGAGCACTTAGCATCCAGGTGATGGAAGAGAATAATCAAAGAGAAAACTTGTTCCACACACGTTGCTTAATTCAGGACAAGGTATGTAGTGTGATCATAGATGGTGGAAGTTGTAGCAATGTGGCAAGTGTTGAGCTTGTTGAAAAATTGAGCTTACCAACAGTCAAGCATAACCGTCCATACAGACTTCAATGGCTCAATGAATGTGGGGAACTGAAGGTGACTAAACAGGTGAAAGTACTCTTTTCTATTGGCAAATATAGAGATGAAGTCTTATGTGATATTGTACCCATGAAAGCATGTCATCTCTTGTTAGGTAGGCCTTGGCAGTATGATAGGCATGTCACTCATGATGGATTCTTAAATCGTTATTCTTTTGTACTTAGAGGGAACCCTATAACCCTCCTCCCTATGTCACCGAAGCAAATCTTAGAAGATCAAATAAAGAGAGAAAAGAAAAGAGTGAGTGAGTGCAGCCAAGTGAGAAAAAAAGAAGAGAATAAAAATGAGAGTGAAAAGATTCAAAAAGAGTCAAGTACTGAAGAAAAAGAGAGTGTGTTGAAAAAGAAGAAAGATAGAAAAGAAAATCAAAAAGGAAAAAGAGAGAACATGGATGTTGGAGGAAAAGGTTTACTTGTGGCAAAAAATAGTGACCTTAAACAAGCTTTATTTTCTCAACAAAACCTCCTAGTACTTGTTTACAAAGAGGCTATGTTGAATAATAAAGACTTAACCTCTACTTTGCCTAGTGTTGTTTTGTCTCTCTTGCAGGAATATGAGGATATTTTTTCCGATGAAGTACCACCCGGATTGCCACCAATTAGAGGGATAGAACATCAAATTGATTTCATTCCTGGAGCATCATTGCCTAACCGACCAGCATACCGCACCAATCCTGAAGAGACTAAGGAGATTCAAAAACAAGTCCAAGAATTGTTAGACAAAGGATATGTGAGAGAAAGCCTTAGTCCTTGTGCAGTTCCAGTGTTGCTCGTACCTAAGAAGGATGGCACATGGAGGATGTGTATTGACTGTAGAGCCATTAACAACATAACGGTAAGATATCGTCATCCTATTCCTAGGTTAGATGATATGCTTGATGAATTGACTGGTTCTACTATCTTTTCTAAAATTGACTTAAAAAGTGGCTACCATCAAATTAGTATGAAAGAAGGAGATGAATGGAAAACAGCATTCAAGACTAAACATGGACTTTATGAATGGTTGGTTATGCCTTTTGGTTTAACTAATGCACCTAGTACATTCATGAGGTTAATGAATCATGTCTTGAGAGCTTACATTGGGAAATTTGTGGTAGTTTATTTTGATGACATTCTTGTGTATAGCAAAACCTTAGATGAACATGTGGATCACATTAGAAAAGTTCTAGAGGTTCTTAAAAAGGAAAGATTGTTTGGTAATTTGAAGAAATGTGATTTTTGCACAAACAAAATTGTTTTTCTTGGCTATGTTGTTAGTAGTAAAGGTATAGGGGTTGATGAAGAAAAGGTCCAAGCAATTCAAGAATGGCCAACTCCAACCACCGTTGGACAGGTAAGGAGTTTCCATGGACTTGCAAGCTTTTATCGGAGGTTCGTGAAGGACTTTAGCACTCTAGCAGCACCATTAAATGAACTGACCAAGAAGAATGTCCCCTTCAAATGGGAAGATGTTCAAGAGAAAGCCTTCAAAACCCTTAAGGAGAAGCTCACGAATGCACCTTTACTAGCCCTTCCTGATTTTGGTAAGACTTTTGAGATTGAATGTGATGCTAGTGGAATTGGCATAGGCGGTGTACTCATGCAAGAAGGTAAGCCCATTGCATATTTCAGTGAAAAGCTAAGTGGACCAACTCTTAACTATCCTACATATGATAAAGAATTATATGCATTAGTTAGAGTGCTGGAAACTTGGCAACATTATTTGTGGCCTAAAGAATTTGTAATTCATTCTGATCATGAGGCTTTAAAGCATATTAGGAGCCAAAGCAAGTTGAATCGAAGGCATGCCAAATGGATTGAGTTCATTGAATCATTTCCATATGTGATTAAGTACAAGAAAGGTAAAGAAAATATTGTTGCTGATGCTTTATCACGAAGGTATGTTCTTCTTTCCATGTTAGATGCTAAAATTCTGGGTTTTGAATTCATGAAAGAATTGTATGCTACTGATGTTGATTTTGGAGTAGCATTTCATCATTGCAAGCCAAACACTAGTTGGAATAAATTTTTCTTGCATGAAGGATTCCTATTTTATATTGACAAACTTTGCATTCCTAACTGTTCTTTGCGTGTGCTTTTGTTGAAAGAGGCGCATTCTGGTGGCCTTATGGGTCATTTTGGCATTGCCAAGACCTTTAGTGTTTTGAATGTACACTTTTATTGGCCTAGAATGCGTAGAGATGTTGAGAAATTTGTGGGAAGATGCATTGTATGTCATAAGGCAAAATCTAAATTAAATCCCCATGGATTGTATACTCCCCTCCCAATTCCTAATGTACCTTGGGAAGATATTTCAATGGATTTTATTGTGGGATTACCTAGATCTAAGATGGGGAGAGATTCAATCTTTGTTATTGTTGATAGATTTTCTAAAATGGCACATTTCATTCCTTGTCACAAAGTTGATGACGCTTCTAACATTGCTAATTTATTCTTTAGGGAAGTTGTGAGACTACATGGGATGCCTAGAACGATTGTGTCTGATCGGGATACTAAATTTTTAAGCTATTTTTGGAAGACATTGTGGAGCAAGCTTGGAACCAAATTGTTATTTTCTACTACATGCCATCCACAAACTGATGGACAAACCGAGGTTGTGAACAGGACACTTTCCTCACTGTTGAGAACAATCATCAAGAAAAATTTGAAGAGTTGGGAGGAATGTCTTCCACATGTCGAATTTGCTTACAATAGGGCCATTCATTCCACTACTAAATTTTCGCCATTTGAAATTGTTTATGGATTTAATCCTCTTACACCTATTGACTTGATTCCTTTACCTTTGCAGGAAAGAGCCAATATGGATGGTAAAAAGCGTGCTGAATTTGTCAAGCAAATTCATGAGAAGGCACGGCACAACATTGAAAGGATGACTCAACAATATGAAAAATGTGCTAATAGACGAAGAAAGCAAGTAATTTTTAAGCCTGGAGATTTGGTTTGGCTACATCTAAGAAAAGAGAGGTTTCCAGAAAAACGAAAATCAAAACTTATGCCTAGAGGGGATGGGCCATTTCGAGTCATTGAGAAGATTAATGATAATGCTTACAAACTTGAATTACCAGGTGAATATGGTGTGCATGCTACCTTCAATGTTTCTGATCTCTCTCCTTATTTTGATGCAGATATTGAAGAGTCGAGGACGACTCCTTTTCAAGAAGGGGAGGATGATGTGAACCCAACAATTACATTGGATGATCAAGAAGTAGATCCATTGTATATTACAAGTGGGCCAATTACACGAGCTCGGGCTAAAACAATAAAAGAGACATTAAATGGGCTCGTTCAAGAATGGATGAAGCAAATTCCATTTGAATGTATGTTAAATAATGATCAAAATGTGCTCAACATCATTTGGGCTGAAAATGGAGTTGCTAAAGGGATTTTGGGCCAGAACACTACAAATTAAAGAGATTGGTCCAAGAGATAAACATGGACCAATAGAATTTGGGCTCAATTATATCCATTTGAGTTGAAATTCATGTTTTGTAATTTTCTTTTATTTTTGTACGAATTTTAACTTCTAGATGGTCTTTAGTCAATTATGAATCATGTGCATTAAATGCACAATGTTTCAAAGTCAAGATAGGTGGATATTTATTTTCAAAATGCATTAAAAGCATTGTATCCAAAGTCAAGATAGGTGGGCATTTATTTTCATGTGCATTAAATGTATGTATCTTCAAGTCAAGATAGGTGGGCACCTTTGTCTCTCCATCCTATCTATAAATACCCCCCTAAGCTTATTGTAATAATCAGATTTGAGTTTATGAAAACTTGCATTCAAGTGTTTTCTCTCATTGTGTGAGAATTTATCTTTCTTTCTTTGCTCTTGTGAAACCTTGCTTTGTCAATCTTCTTTATAAGATTGGTGATTCAAATTCACAAAAGCCCCCAATTTGTGCTTCAACCCAAGTGCGTTGTTGTGTGGATTGGTTCAATTCGTGTTCGTGGTTGAACAAGCGTTCTAAATAGTAGGTCACGTTCTATATAACGTTGGTTGACTATTTGCACTTGTTAGGTCATTGAACCACTCCAATTCCTTCTTCAATTCCGGAGTGTGTTGTTCTTATTTTTCTTTTGATAAGTCTTGAATTCATTTATCGCCTACGCCGTGAAGATCAGGCAACCCTAAGGATTTTCCTATCAGATTATGTATGACTATATTTGTTTATCAAATGAATATAATTCTGTCGTGTGGAATGAATGATTAAGGTTGAATGTAAAACCTTATAGAATATATGTAAATAACTTATGTTTGAGAATTTTATCAAATGAGTAGTATCTTTTCACATGTTCAATTTTTGGGATGTGACAATTTGGTATCAGAGGATAGGTTTTATAGGTCTCCTATAGAGTACAAAGCAAAGTGATCTTTGTGGGCCCTTCCCTATTGTCATGAGCCGCAGCATGACCATAGGATTAGGTTCTATAAAAGACCTTGTAGAGTATAATGTCATTTTATAGATAACTTTTCAGCAGGGCTAGTAAGTGATATTTTGTTTATGTCTGAAAATTGTTTGTTATGTGTGTAGATCTTTGACAGTTCAATGTAAGAAGGATCTTCTAATAATAATGTGCATATGGGTCCAAGGAGGGCCATAATTCCACCAGTACATGTGCAAGATGATCCTAACCGTGGTGATAGTTTACATGCTCAAAATACTGAGGGCGCAACTAGTGATCAAGCAAGGAGAGTCGAACCTGACGCTCACATTAATAATGCGACTATTGCACATATGATTAATTTAATGAATGAACGATTTGACCGATTTGATGATGAAATGAGAGGTCGAGCTGCACAAGCTAACCTGCCAGTGGATCCTCCTATTGTTGAAGCTGAAATTGTACCACCAGCTCAGTTAGCTAGAGGGGGTAATGTAAGGGAGGTAAAAATGTCTGAATTCCAGAAAATGAGGCCTCCTACTTTTTCAGGGGAAGATCCCAAAGAGGACCCACAATGTTTCCTTGAAGATTGTAAAGCAATCTGTGATGCTATAGGGTGTTCTCCTACTCAAAAGGTAGAATTCACTTCCTTTCAGTTAAAAGGTAAGGCTGGTAAATGGTGGAGGAACTGGAAGAAAGCTAGAATTCAAGGCGCACCACCAGTTATGTGGACGGAGTTTTACAGATTAGTTATGGATGAATTTCTCCCGGCAAGTGAACGGTCATCTAGGGCAAGGGATTTTCTGTATCTATGGCAGGGAACCATGACTGTTGATGAATATTCTGCTCAGTTTGTTAAATTATCTGAATACGCTCCTGAAATCATTCCTTCTGAAAGGAAAAAAATAGAGAAGTTTGTGGAAGGACTTCGTGACACCTTACATGATCAAGTGGGTTCCAATATGAATGATTACTCTTCATACTTAGAAGGTGTTGATGTGGCCCGAAGGATGGAAAAGAGGTCAAAGAATAAAGAAGAATATCGACAAAAGAAGAAAGCTAGATATAGGAGATCTTTTGATCAAGGGGAAGACTCAGGGACTTTGAAACCCTTTACTGCATCACAACATGCTCCAGCCACTCCTACTAAGTCATCTTATTCTACAGCCAGTGTGGCTAAGCCTCGTTCAGAGAGTAGGGGTGGTTTTAGCTCTTTTAATAGAGGAGGTACTCAAACTAGAAGGGAAAAACCTCAATGTCCTGAATGTGAAAAGTTTCACTTCGAAGAATGCAGGTTAAACACTATTGGTACAGGCTGTTTTAACTGTGGACAAAAAGGACATTTTATAAGGGAGTGCCCTCAGCTCATGACAGGACCAGGTTAAAGGTCTACTTTGCCATCTCGACCACAATCTATTTCTGCTTCAATTACTCGAACACCAACCCCTTCAATAAGGGGTAGTATAGGAAGAGGTTTTGGAAGAGGCCAAGGTGACCGTGGAAAACAAGCTGCTGGAAGAGGAAATGCAAGAGTATATGCTCTAACCCGACAGGATGCTCAAACATCCAATGCTGTAGTTACAGGTATATTATCTGTTAATACTTTTGCTGCACGTATTTTGTTTGATCCCGGTTCTACTCACTCATATGTGTCACCCCTATTTGCCAAGAGATTTGCATTTGATTCGATTACTCTTAAGGAACCATTCTTGGTTTCCACACCGATGAGAGAGACTTGGATAGTTAAATCATGTTATCGTTCTTGTAAAATAATTGTTTGAGGCATGGAAACTGAGATAGATCTTATGATTCTCAATATGTTAGATTTTGATGTGATTTTAGGGATGGACTGGCTATCTTCTTGTCATGCTACTATAAATTGTCGTGACAAAGTTATTTCCTTTAATATGCCAGGGAGGAGTAATTTTGTGTTTCAAGGAGATCGAAGTGATGTACCTTGCAACATGATTTCTATGTTAAGTGCCCGACATATGCTGCGAAAGGGATGTCAGGGATTTCTAGCTTTTGTCAAAGATTTAGAAAAAAAAGAACAAAAGTTAGAAGACATACATGTGGTTAATGAATTCCCAGATGTATTCCCAGAAGATTTACCTGGATTACCGCCAGAAAGAGATATTGAGTTCAGTATTGATTTGGTCCCAAACACACGACCAATTTCTATTTCACCTTATCGTATGGCTCCTGTTGAGCTAAAAGAACTCAAAGAACAATTGGAAGATTTGTTGAACAAAGGGTTCATTCGCCCAAGTTTTTCACCTTGGGGTGCTCCAGTTCTTTTTGTGAAAAAGAAAGATGATTCTATGAGATTATGTATAGATTATCGTCAGCTGAATAAAGTCACAGTGAAGAATAAGTATCTTTTACCAAGGATAGATGATTTGTTTGATCAGCTTCAAGGAGTAAAATACTTCTCAAAGATTGATCTAAGGTCTGGATATCATCAGTTATGAATTAACAACGATGATATACCTAAGACAGCTTTTCGTACACAGTATGGACATTATGAGTTTCTTGTGATGTCTTTTGGGTTGACAAATGCACCAGCAGCATTTATAGATTTAATGAACAGAGTGTTTAAATCATTCCTTGATAAGTTTGTAATTGTATTTATTGATGATATTTTGGTATATTCAAAGAGTCATGAAGAACATACTGAACATTTGAGAATAGTGCTTCAGACCTTGAGAGAGCATCAGTTGTACGCAAAGCTCTCAAAATGTGAATTCTGGATGAGTCATGTAACGTTTTTGGGACATGTTATTTCCCAAGAAGGTATTCATGTAGATCCAAGTAAAATTGAAGCAGTAAAACAATGGCCTAGACCAACAACTGTGTCTGAAGTACTTAGTTTTCTTGGCTTAGCAGGGTATTACTGTCGCTTTGTCAAAGATTTCTCTAAGACGACTCTCCCATTAAATAAGTTAACTCGAAAGAATGTTAAATACATTTGGGATGATTCATGTGAGCAAAGTTTCACCCAATTGAAAGAGTGTTTAACTTCTGCACCAGTCTTAATCCTACCATCAGGACCAGGGGGTTACTCTGTATCCTGTGATGCCTCAAAGATAGGCTTAGGGTGTGTGTTGATGCAACATGGTAGAGTCATAGCTTATGGCTCACGTCAGCTTAAAAAGCATGAATTGAATTACCCCACTCATGATTTGGAAATGGCAGCTGTAGTGTTTGCCCTAAAGATTTGGAGACATTACTTGTATGGGGAGATTTGTAAAATTTTTACAGATCACAAAAGCCTTAAGTACATTTTTGAGCAGAGAGATCTTAATCTAAGGCAACGAAGGTGGATGGAACTTCTGAAAGATTATGATTGTACCATCCTTTACCATCCAGGTAAAGCAAATATAGTGGCTGATGCTCTAAGTCGAAAGTCTATGGGAAACTTAGCTCACATTGCCACTATAAGGAGGTCTCTAATACATGAACTACAAGAATTGGAAGCTAATGGAGTATTCTTTGAGATCACTGAGGCAGGTACATTTCTGGCTCATTTAACAGTTAGATCATCCCTTGTTGAAAAAGTAAAAGCAACTTTAGAAAATGACATCGATATGGTCAAAATCAGAGATAAGGCAAGGCAAGGTCTAACACCAAGTTTCTTGGTAGATGAAGAAGGAGTCTTATGGTTTAATGGAAGACTCTGTATACCCAACATTGAATCTTTGAAACATGAAATCTTAATGGAAGCTCATGGTTCGCCATATGTTGTACATCCTGGTGTTGTGAAAATGTATCAGGACTTGAAACAAGTTTACTAGTGGGAGGGCATGAAGCGAGATGTGACTGACTTTGTAGCTCGATGTTTGACTTGTCAGCAGGTTAAAGCTGAACATCATCGACTACCTGGTTTGATGCAAAAACTAGATATTCCCGAGTGGAAGTCGGAAAGGATCACTATGGATTTTGTAGTAGGTTTACCCCGGTTAACAAAAGGAAATGACTCAATATGGGTCATAGTGGATCGACTTACTAAGTCAGCACATTTTCTTCCTGTTCATACCACTTTCAGTGTAGCAAAACTTGCTCGACTTTATGTTAAAGAAATAGTGAAACTTCATGGTGTGCCAGTATCCATTATATCAGACCGAAGACCTCAGTTTACTTCTCAGTTCTGGAAAGTCTTTCAAGAGGCTTTGGGTACCAAAGTGAATCTTAGTACAGCATTCCATCCTCGGACTAATGGACAGTCTGAAAGGACAATTCAGACTTTAGAGGATATGCTAAGAGCTTGTGTGATGGATTTCAGTGGAAGTTGGGAAGATCATTTGCCTCTTATTGAATTTGCTTATAATAACAGTTACCAAGCCAGTATCCAGATGGCACCTTTTGAGGCTCTATATGGGAGACGGTGTCGATCTCCTATAGGTTGGTTTGAACTTGGTGAAACCAAAATACTTGGACCTGAGATGATACAAGAAGATATAAATAAAGTTAAACTAATTAGAGAGAAGTTGTTAACTGATCAGAGTAGACAGAAGTCTTATGCGGACAACTGACGACGTGACCTTGAATTTGCAATAAGTGACATGGTTTTCTTACGAATCTCACCTATGAAGGGAGTAATGAGATTTGGGAAGAAAGGCAAGCTTAGTCCGAGGTATGTTGGTCCATATGAGGTTGTAAACAGAGTGGGTAAGGTGGCATACCGCCTAGACCTACCTTCAGACCTAGGGGAGTTCATCCAATATTTCATGTGTCCATGCTACGGAAGTATCTTCTTGATCCTTCTCATGTCATTCAACCCCAAGAAGTTCATTTTGATGAAACTCTCACATACGAAGAGGTACCAGTAGCTATTCTTGATAGAAAAGTCAAGAAATTGCGCACTAAGGAAATTTCTACTGTCAAGGTTCTTTGGAGAAATCATTCTCGCGAGGAAGCTACGTGGGAGGCAGAAGATGAAATGTGGAAAAAATATCCATATTTGTTTGAAACTTGAGGTAAGATTTTAATTCGGAGGACCGAATTCTTTTAAAGGGGGTAGAATGTAATACCCGTTAATTTTGGAGTATAATTCGTTTGAGAGTATTTTAGAATTTTACAACGTTACTTTAGCTATTTACTTTTGTCATTTTTAATTTTCATATTTAATTATTCTATTTGAATATTATTTATGAAAATTGAGTTAAATGACTGGACTGGATATTTAAACCTTATGGGTACATTCTTAAGAATAGTGGAATTTGTGGGAAAATGATTGAATTTAATTAATTGAAGAATTAATTAAGGCATTTTGTATGTTGGGTCAAATGGGTTTGGACAATGGGTATGGATACCCATTGGGTTATCCAACTAATCCACCAAGTTTTTAGCTCTCTCTCTCCCTTCTTCATTTCACTTTCTCACATCTTCTTCATTTTCACTCTCTCACAATTCTCTCAACCTTCAAACTTCCCCTTTCAACTCTCCCATAGATTTGGTGTTGTTTTTGAGAATTGTTCGGTTCAAAAGCTTGGTAGAGATCAAAAGTAAGTTTTAATCTCCTTATTTTCCTTAAATTTCAGTTTATATGGAAGATTTGAGGAGATTTTGGTTCTTGAAAATTTTGATGATAATTCATGGATTTGAGTTGTTTTGGAAGTTTTTGAGTTAAGATTGAGTTAAGTTAGAAGAGATGAAATTTTGGTTTAGAAACAAGGAATTATAAGTTGAAATTTTTGGAAGATTTTCTGCAAAATTCAAAGTTACTGTAGCAACTGGAAAATCGGGAAATTTTCGAGTTTACTGTAGCAGTCACTGTAGTGTCGGCAGTCAACAGTACTGTAGCGGTCAACGTACTGTAGCAAACCGTCACTGTAGTGAACCGTTACTGTAGCAAATAGTAACTGTAGTGAACCGTTTCTGTAGTTACGTTGACCATTGACCGTTGACCGTTATTGTAGCTAAGTTGACCGTTGACTGTTGACCTTTACTGTAGCAATTAGAAAATGTCGCATATTTTCATGATTTTGTTCCCTTTCTTATTTTTCCTTATGATATCTTTTACTAGGAAATTTTCCTACACAAATTCTAGTGTGGAACAAGGTAAATTTGGACAAATATTAAGGTAAGTCAATAACCTTGCTAGATTAGTTTGATATTATTAGTCAAAGTACAATATAAGTCCCATTTACAATATTATTTGGATATTAAGCAATCAATCTTTAGATAACGGTATATGACGATTGGCATATTTTTTACAGACATTCAAAGGAATAAAAGTATGTATAAATTAATTTATTTCATGGTTTTGTACAATGTGATAAATTCTCACTTTTTTATTAACGAGTAAAGATTTACGGGATGTAATACATGAGTTTGAAAGGGTTAAAGTCCCATACTACTCAATGTATAACTATGAAAACTTATGCACGGGCATGAAAGGGTTAGAGTCCCATACTACTCGTTGTAAATTGATGAAATCATAAATACGAGTTTGAAATGGTTAGAGTCCCATACTACTCGATATATAAGATAATTGATTATATGAGTAAATGTGGTATTTGTACATTTGATATTTTATACATTACAGTTATTTACTTACTGAGTTTTAAATCAACTCACACTCCCTATGATTATCTTTTCAGATACAGAAAACAAGGAAGTAGAGTATCCGATTGAAGATTAGAAGCCCCTTGAAAATTATTCTCCATTTCTGTCTGGTGGGATACCAGTACTTATTAATGTGAATACTAGGAAAGCTCTGTACTTTCTATAGGTCTCCTAGGCTTGCGTTGAGATAAACACATCAGATTATGTATGACTATATTTGTTTATCAAATGAATATAATTCTGTCATGTGGAATGAATGATTAATGTTGAATGTAAAACCTTACAGAATATATGTAAATAACTTATGTTTGAGAATTTTATCAAATGAGTAGTATCTTTTCACATGTTCAATTTTTGGGATATGACAGCAACATCTATTGAGTTGGAGGGCATCATACACATAGCTATTTAGATTGAGATTAAACTCAAGAGGGGACGTAGTACACATGCAAACATAGCCAAACTACATCCACTTAAAAGTCAAAACAATGGAGCTAAGATGAAAAGATTTCCACTCCGAAGCTACAACCTGGGCAAAAGAAAGTAGTGGCCAACCAGGGAACTCAAGGTAAATCAAATTCTTCCTTTACCCAGAAACATGGTTTTAAGTGTTTAAAAGTCAAGGCTGGGGTCACACAGCCAGTCAATGTCCGAACAAAAGAGTTATGGTTATAAATGACGATGGTGACATTGAAATTGACAATGAATGAGACAACGACTTTGTGCCACCCTGAAGATGAAGAGTACGCTAGGCAAGGTGAATTGTTGGTTGACAGGAGAGCTTTGAGTTTGCAATCCAAAGAAGATGATAAAGTGCAACAGGAGAACATATTTCATATTAGATGGTATGTCCAAAACAAGGTATATGGTGTGATTATGGAAGGAGTTGTACTAATGTTTCTAGCACTGCCAACCATGCCAACAATTAAGCATCCTCGGAATTGTAAATTGCAATGGTTAAATGATAGTGAGGAGGTACAAGTGAATAAATAAGTGTTTGTTCCTTTTGCATTAGGAATAATGAAGATGAAGTGTTATGTGATGTAGTTCCCTTGCAAGGTAGGCACTTGTTATTGAGAAGATCGTGGCAATTTGATAGACAATTCAAGCGTGACGTGTTCATTATAAAGAGATGGAAGCGACATTGATCCAACTATGGCAAGGTTTCTCGCTAGTTTGAATAGGCAAATTCAAAATGCGGTGAAATTACAACATTCTGTTGAGTTGGAGGGCATCACACACATAGCTTTTTAGATTGAGACTCAACTCAAGAGGGGAGGCAGTACACATGCAAACATAGCCAAACTACATCCGCTTAGAAGTCAAAACAATGGAGCTAAGATGAAAAGATTTCCACTCCGAAGCTACAACCTGGGCAAAAGAAAGTAGTGGCCAACCAGGGAACTCAAGGTAAATCAAATTCTTCCTTTACCCAAAAACATGGTTTTAAGTGTTTAAAAGTCAAGGCTGGGGTCACACAGCCAGTCAATGTCCGAACAAAAGAGTTATGGTTATGAATGACGATGGTGACATTGAAATTGACAATGAATGAGACAACGACTTTGTGCCACCCTGAAGATGAAGAGTACGCTAGGCAAGGTGAATTGTTGGTTGACAGGAGAGCTTTGAGTTTGCAATCCAAAGAAGATGATTAAGTGCAACAGGAGAACATATTTCATATTAGATGGTATGTCCAAAACAAGGTATATGGTGTGATTATGGAAGGAGTTGTTCTAATGTTTCTAGCACTGCCAACCATGCCAACAATTAAGCATCCTCGGAATTGTAAATTGCAATGGTTAAATGATAGTGAGGAGGTACAAGTGAATAAATAAGTGTTTGTTCCTTTTGCATTAGGAATAATGAAGATGAAGTGTTATGTGATGTAGTTCCCTTGCAAGGTAGGCACTTGTTATTGAGAAGATGTGGCAATTTGATAGACAATTCAAGCGTGACGTGTTCATTATAAAGAGATGGAAGCGACATTGATCCAACAATTGCAAGGTTTCTCGCTAGTTTGAATAGGCAAATTCAAAATGCGGTGAAATTGCAACATTCTGTTGAGTTGGAGGGCATCACACACATAGCTTTTTAGATTGAGACTCAACTCAAGAGGGGAGGCAGTACACATGCCAACATAGCCAAACTACATCCGCTTAGAAGTCAAAACAATGGAGGCAAGATGAAAAGAGTTCCACTCTGAAGCTAAAACCTGGTCCAAAGAAAGTAGTGGCCAATGATAACATACTTTTTCCATTTATTTTAGTCCCTATTTGATGTGCCTAAAAGAGGACACAATCTGTACCACAAGGAAAATAAAGAGAAGAAAACCAACTCAACTAAATTGATAAGCCTATGGTGCCACAATCAAGCTAAGATGGGTAGAATTCGCCACACCCCAGATTAGAGAACGGAATGGGAGTGATAAGAATTCTGAGATTTTCTCGCCACACTAACACAATTGTTAGATAAGAGAAGATAGATGTGCACAAAGCAATCTCAAATATAATTCACTCAAATCTGATTATCTTGCCACAAGGGGGCAAGTTCCCTTTTATAGATAACAAAAAACCAGCTGCCTCATTAATGCAACCAAAGCCACCTCATTAATGAGCCTACAACAACTATAGTCAACCTATAGCCACCTCTACAACAACTACAGCCTCCCTATAGCCACCTCATTAATGAGCCTACAACTATAGTCAACATACAGCCACCTAGCCTATACCAACTACAGCCACCCTATAACCACCTCATTAATGCAACAACAACAACTACAACCACTTGGAAAGCTAAAAGACAATACAACAACTCTGAAAACATTAAATTACATCAGATTTTATATCCCAAAAAGTCATGCACGAAAATTATTAAAACAATAAGAAAAATCTGTAGTTATTTTAATCTTCAAAGTCCAAGCTTCTAAATTGGCCCAGCCCATCATTGCACACAAGTAAAGAAACCCAAGTCAATCCCATTTGATGCTTCTTGGCCCTTGAACGTGTTATTGGCCCATGTATAGATTCAACCTCTTGTTCTTCAAGGACAGCCTTCATGATCACATCACTATTTTAGTCCTTTTTGCCTCTTTAATTTTGTCAATTCTCTAATTTTATTATGTTTTGGAATTTATTGGGTATAAACTATTTATGGATTGAATGTGTCTCAATTTTTATATTTTTAGAACTTGAATTGTAAAATGCTCAATTTAATTCCTACAAATTTTAATTTTGGAGAGAAAAGTGTTGACATGGACAAAGATGATGATTTGGATGTTAATGTGGCACTTTTTGGGTGATGTAGATGCTTACTAGGATATGCTGGATGTGGGGCCCACTTAAACTCTTATTCAATGCCATGTAGTCAGAATTTTTGGGCAGAAATATTAATTTTTGTAGGTCAAGAAAAGCATGGCTGAAATATTAATTTTGCCATGATATTCTGCTGCTGTACTGCTGCTGTTTGTCACTTTCTGCTGCAGAAATATTAATTCTGCTGCTGCTGCCATACCATTCTACTGCTGCCATACTTTTCTGCTGCTGCAGAAATATTAATTTTGCTGCTGTTTTGCTGTCAAAGTGCTGCCATATCATGGAAGAGGCATCCAAGGAGGCATCTAGGGCAGAATATCCCTTTAGGCATGTGTTAGATCAGTTTTATATTTGCAAAAATCGAAATTTATTAAGGAGGCTAAGTCATTTTTCTGATGTGAAGTCCTAGCACCATTTTTCTGCCTTCCTTGGGCAGTAGTGGCTGGGAGCAACATAGAGGCAACTCTCTAGCTTGGTTAGAGGGAAAGGAAGCCTTCCCACTTGGGAATGGCTCTCCTTCTCCCATTTTCCTTCCTTTTCTTGCATTTTCCTTCATAGTTTCTTAGATTTCTGTTGTATTTTCTGTTTTCTGTCATGTTTTTCCTTCTCTTCCATGTAATTTTCTAAGTTTAAGGATTGATGTAGTTTGGTTCTATGATGTTTTATTGCTGAACAATTTCGATTTTAATGCATTTTCGTTTAATGGAATTGATTTTACTGATTATTCTTCCTCTTGAATATTTGATGAACCTTCAATGAGTTTGGGATTTTTATGTCTATGCTAGAGTTAGCTAGATATTGAGCTTGACCTTGTAATTTTCACCATAAATTAGATTATCTAGATATAGATAGTTTTATTTATGTGGCTTGAATAATTTTCTTGAGCTTCATGACTTAATTGAATGGTTGATCTAAGATTTTAGTCAATTATTTTGGATAAGTTAGATTGTAATTTCAAAGCTTTTGGATTCAATCATATTTTAGAAAATTGGCCAACATTGAATGGATTGTAATTTAATTGAATTGTTCTTCAATGATTCAAAGATTAATTTGTCTATGAATTAATCGGATTAGACCAACGAAATCAATCTCATTTTCTTGTGTAGTCGGTCATTTGATTAAATGGAAATTGTACTTTAATTCATTTGGACCAATGAGTATTTTCTTGGCCAAAGTTCTATTTTATTTATTGTTCTATGAAGCTTGTTATTTATACATGCATGCGTTTGCTATGTATTTGAAACGAGTAGGACAAGAGATAACATGTCATATGCGATTGCGGGGCATTGATGTGATCAGGACTTCATCGGATTATATTTGAGTTATAGATTAGTGAAGATATTCCTAACTATAATTTTAATATAATTCAGTCTTAGAAGACTTTCTGAGAATTTTAGATTGAAGATTACATAATAGAATTAGCCAAGAATATTCAAAGGAAATGATGATGATGTACAATTCCATGAAATTTGTGACCAATCCACATCTTTTCTCTGTTTTGTTTTCTATCTAGTTATTTAAATTTCAGTTATTTATATTGTGTTGTTTCAATCATCAACCCCCCCTTTTTGTGTAATTTCTGAAATTTCCCTCATAAGTCTTAATAGCATTTCACTTAGCCTAATTGAATTTTATTTGATACCTCAATCTCTGTGGGACGATACTCTACTCATCACCTTATTACTTGTTGCGACCCAGTATACTTGCTGGAATATTTTATATGTGCTATATATTATACGCACCAGCCAACCAGGGAAGTCAAGGTAAATCAAATTCTTCCTTTACCCAGAAACATGGTTTTAAGTGTTTAAAAGTCAAGGCTGGGGTCACACAGCCAGTCAATGTCCGAGAGAAAGAGTTATGGTTATGAATGACGATGGTGATATTGAAATTAACAATGAATCAGACAACGACTTTGTGCCACCCTTAAGATAAAGAGTACGCTAGGCAAGGTGAGTTGTTGGTTGATAGGAGAGCTTTGAGTTTGCAATCCAAAGAAGATGATTAAGTGCAATAGGAGAACATATTTCATATTAGATGGCATGTCCAAAACAAGGTATATGGTGTGATTATTGATGGAAGGAGTTGTACTAATGTTTCTAGCACTGCCAACCATGCCAACAATTAAGCATCCTCGGCCTTGTAAATTGCAATGGTTAAATGATAGTGAGGAGGTACAAGTGAATAAATAAGTGTTTGTTCCTTTTGCATTAGGAATAATGAAGATGAAGTGTTATGTGATGTAGTTCCCTTGCAAGGTAGGCACTTGTTATTGAGAAGATCGTGGCAATTTCATAGACATTTCAACCGTGACGTGTTCATTATAAAGAGATGGAAGCGACATTGATCCAACTATGGCAAGGTTTCTCGCTAGTTTGAATAGGCAAATTCAAAATGCGGTGAAATTGCAACATTCTGTTGAGTTGGAGGGCATCATACACATAGTTATTTAGATTGAGATTCTACTCAAGAGGCAGTACACATGCCAATATAGCCAAACTACATCCACTTAGAAGTCAAAACGATGGAGGCAAGATGAAAAGTATTCCACTCCGAAGCTAAAACCTGGGCAGAAGAAAGTAGTGGCCAACCAGGGAACTCAAGGTAAATCAAATTCTTCCTTTACCTAGAAACATGGTTTTAAGTGTTTAAAAGTCAAGGCTGGGGTCACACAGCCAGTCAATGTCCGAACGAAAGAGTTATGGTTATGAATGACGATGGTGATATTGAAATTGACAATGAATCGGACAACGACTTTGTGCCACCCTGAAGATGAAGAGTACGCTATGCAAGGTGAATTGTTGGTTGACAGGAGAGCTTTGAGTTTGCAATCCAAAGAAGATGATTAAGTGCAACTGGAGAACATATTTCATATTAGATGGCATGTACAAAACAAGGTATATATAGTGTGATTATTGATGGAAGGAGTTGTACTAATGTTTCTAGAACTGCCAACCATGCCAACAATTAAGCATTCTCGGCCTTGTAAATTGCAATGGTTAAATGATAGTGAGCAGGTACAAGTGAATAAATAAGTGTTTGTTCATTTTGCATTAGGAATAATGAACATGAAGTGTTATGTGATGTAGTTCCCTTGCAAGGTAGGCACTTGTTATTGAGAAGATCGTGGCAGTTTGATAGACATTTCAAGCGTGACGTGTTCATTATAAAGAGATGGAAGCGACATTGATCCAACTATGGCAAGGTTTCTCGCTAGTTTGAATTGGCAAATTCAAAATGCGGTGACATTGCAACATTCTGTTGAGTTGGAGGGCATCATACACATAGCTATTTAGATTGATATTCAACTCAAGAGGGGAGGCAGTACACATGCCAACATAGCCAAACTACATCCACTTAGAAGTCAAAACAAAGGAGCTAAGATGAAAAGATTTCCACACCGAAGCTAAAACCTGGGCAAAAGAAAATAGTGGCCAACCAGGGAACTCAAGGTAAATCAAATTCTTCCTTTACCCATAAACATGGTTTTAAGTGTTTAAAAGTAAAGGCTGGGGTCACACAGCCAGTCAATGTCGTACGAAAGAGTTATGGTTATGAATGACGATGGTGAGATTGAAATTGACAATGAATCAGACAACGACTTTTTGCCACCCTGAAGATGAAGAGTACGCTAGGCAAGGTGAATTGTTGGTTGACAGAAGAGCTTTGAGTTTGCAATCCAAAGAAGATGATTAAGTGCAACTGGAGAACATATTTCATATTAGATGGCATGTCCAAAAGAAGGTATATGGTGTGATTATTGATGGAAGGAGTTGTACTAATGTTTCTAGCACTGCCAACCATGCCAACAATTAAGCATCCTCGGCCTTGTAAATTGCAATGGTTAAATGATAGTGAGGAGGTGCTAGTGAATAAATAAGTGTTTGTTCCTTTTGCATTAGGAATAATGAAGACGAAGTGTTATGTGATGTAGTTCTTTTGCAAGGTAGGCACTTGTTATTGAGAAGATCATGGCAATTTGATGGACAATTCAATCATGAAGAGTTCATTTCAAAGAGATGGAAGCGACATTGATCCAACTTTGGCAAGGTTTCGCACTAGTTTGAATAGGCAAATTCAAAATGCGTTGAAATTGCAACATTCTGTTGAGTTGGAGGGCATCATACACATAGCTATTTAGATTGATATTCAACTCAAGACGGGAGGCAGTACACATGCCAACATAGCCAAACTACATCCACTTAGAAGTCAAAACAAAGGAGCTAAGATGAAAAGATTTCCACACCGAAGCTAAAACCTGGGCAAAAGAAAATAGTGGCCAACCAGGGAACTCAAGGAAAATCAAATTCTTCCTTTACCCATAAACATGGTTTTAAGTGTTTAAAAGTAAATGCTGGGGTCACACAGCTAGTTAAAGTCCATACGAAAGAGTTATGGTTATGAATAACGATGGTGAGATTAAAATTGACAATGAATCAGACAACGACTTTTTGCCACCCTGAAGATGAAGAGTAGGCAAGGTGAATTGTTGGTTGACAGAAGAGCTTTGAGTTTGCAATCCAAAGAAGATGATTAACTGCAACTGGAGAACATATTTCATATTAGATGGCATGTCCAAAACAAGGCATATATAGTGTGATTATTGATGGAAGGACTTGTACTAATGTTTCTAGCACTGCTAACCATGGCAACAATTAAGCATCCTCGACTTCGTGATTTGCAATGGTTAAATGATAGTGAGGAGGTACAAGTGAATAAATAAGTGTTTCTTCCTTTTGCATTAGGAATAATAAAGACGAAGTGTTATGTGATGTAGTTCTTTTGCAAGGTAGGCACTTGTTATTGAGAAGATCATGGCAATTTGATAGACAATTCAAGCATGACGTGTTCATTTCAAAGAGATGGAAGCGACATTGATCCAACTATGGCATGGTTTCGCACTAGTTTGAATTGGCAAATTCAAAATGCGGTGAAATTGCAACATTCTGTTGAGTTGGAGGGCATCATACACATAGCTTTTTAGATTGAGACTCAACTCAAGAGGGGAGGCAGTACACATGCCAACATAGCCAAACTACATCCACTTAGAAGTCAAAACAATGGGGGCAAGTTGAAAAGAGTTCCACTCTGAAGCTAAAACCTGGTCCAAAGAAAGTATTGGCCAACCAGGGAACTCAAGGTAAATCAAATTCTTCCTTTACCCAGAAACATGGTTTTAAGTGTTTTAAAGTCAAGGCTGGTGTCACACAGCCAGTCAATGTCCGAGCGAACGAGTTATGGTTATGAAAGACGATGGTGAGATTGAAATTGACCATGAATCGGACAACGACTTTGTGCCACCGGGAAGATGAAGATTACGCTATGCAAGGTGAATTGTTGGTTAACAGGAGAGCTTTGAGTTTGCAATCCAAAGAAGATGATTAAGTGCAACTGGAGAACATATTTCATATTAGATGGCATGTCCAAAACAAGGTATATAGTGTGATTATTGATGGAAGGAGTTGTACTAATGTTTCTAGAACTGCCAACCATGCCAACAATTAAGCATCCTCGTCCTCGTAAATTGCAATGGTTAAATGATAGTGAGGAGGTAGAAGTGAATAAATAAGTGTTTGTTCCATTTGCATTAGGAATAATGAAGACGAAGTGTTATGTGATGTAGTTCTTTTGCAAGGTAGGCACTTGTTATTGAGAAGATCATGGCAATTTGATGGACAATTCAATCATGAAGAGTTCATTTCAAAGAGATGGAAGCGACATTGATCCAACTTTGGCAAGGTTTCGCACTAGTTTGAATAGGCAAATTCAAAATGCGTTGAAATTGCAACATTCTGTTGAGTTGGAGGGCATCATACACATAGCTATTTAGATTGATATTCAACTCAAGACGGGAGGCAGTACACATGCCAACATAGCCAAACTACATCCACTTAGAAGTCAAAACAAAGGAGCTAAGATGAAAAGATTTCCACACCGAAGCTAAAACCTGGGCAAAAGAAAATAGTGGCCAACCAGGGAACTCAAGGAAAATCAAATTCTTCCTTTACCCATAAACATGGTTTTAAGTGTTTAAAAGTAAATGCTGGGGTCACACAGCTAGTTAAAGTCCATACGAAAGAGTTATGGTTATGAATAACGATGGTGAGATTAAAATTGACAATGAATCAGACAACGACTTTTTGCCACCCTGAAGATGAAGAGTAGGCAAGGTGAATTGTTGGTTGACAGAAGAGCTTTGAGTTTGCAATCCAAAGAAGATGATTAAGTGCAACTGGAGAACATATTTCATATTAGATGGCATGTACAAAACAAGGTATATATAGTGTGATTATTGATGGAAGGAGTTGTACTAATGTTTCTAGCACTGCCAACCATGCCAACAATTAAGCATTCTCGGCCTTGTAAATTGCAATGGTTAAATGATAGTGAGCAGGTACAAGTGAATAAATAAGTGTTTGTTCATTTTGCATTAGGAATAATGAACATGAAGTGTTATGTGATGTAGTTCCCTTGCAAGGTAGGCACTTGTTATTGAGAAGATCGTGGCAATTTGATAGACATTTCAAGCGTGACGTGTTCATTATAAAGAGATGGAAGCGACATTGATCCAACTATGGCAAGGTTTCTCGCTAGTTTGAATTGGCAAATTCAAAATGCGGTGACATTGCAACATTCTGTTGAGTTGGAGGGCATCATACACATAGCTATTTAGATTGAGATTCTACTAAAGAGGCAGTACACATGCCAACATAGCCAAACTACATCCAATTAGAAGTCAAAACAATGGAGGCAAGATGAAAAGAGTTCCACTCCGAAGCTAAGACCTGGGCAAAAGAAAGTAGTGGACAACCAGCGAAGTCAAAGTAAATCAAATTCTTCCCTTACCTAGAAATATGGTTTTAAGTGTTTAAAAGTCAAGGCTGGGGTCACACAGCCAGTCAATGTCCGAACGAAAGAGTTATGGTTATGAATGACGATGGTGAGATTGAAATTGACCATGAATCGGATAACGATTTTGTGCCACCGTGAAGATGAAGAGTACTCTATGCAAGGTGAATTGTTGGTTGACAGGAGAGCTTTGAGTTTGCAATCCAAAGAAGATGATTAAGTGCAACTGGAGAACATATTTCATATTAGATGGCTTGTCCAAAACAAGGTATATAGTGTGATTATTGATGGAAGGAGTTGTACTAATGTTTCTAGCACTGCCAACCATGCCAACAATTAAGCATCCTCGGCCTTGTGAATTGCAATGGTTAAATGATAGTGAGGAGGTACAAGTGAATAAATAATGAAGACGAAGTGTTATGTGATGTAGTTCTTTTGCAAGGTAGGCACTTGTTATTGAGAAGATCATGGCAATTTGATAGACAATTCAAGCATGACGATTTCATTTCAAAGAGATGGAAGCGAAATTGATCCAACTATGGCATGGTTTCGCGCTAGTTTGAATAGGCAAATTCAAAATGCGGTGAAATTGCAACATTCTAGTGAGTTGGAGGGCATCATACACATAGCTATTTAGATTGAGATTCAACTCAAGAGGGGAGGAAGTACACATGCCAACATAGCCAAACTACATACACTAAGAAGTCAAAACAATGGAGGCAAGATGAAAAGAGTTCCACTCCGAAGCTAAAACCTGGGGAAAAGAAAGTAGTGGCCAACTAGGGAACTCAATGTAAATCAAATTCTTCCTTTACCCAGAAACATGGTTTTAAGTATTTAAAAGTCAAGGCTGGGGTCACACAGGCAGTCAATGTCTGAATCAAAGAGTTATGGTTATAAATAACGATGGTGAGATTGAAATTGACATGAATCAGACAACGACTTTGTGCCACCCTGAAGATGAAGAGTACGCTAGGCAAGGTGAATTGTTGGTTGACAGGAGAGCTTTGAGTTTGCAATCCAAAGAAGATGATTAAGTGCAACTGGAGAACATATTTCATATTAGATGGCATGTCCAAAACAAGGTATATAGTGTGATTATTGATGGAAGGTGTTGTACTAATGTTTCTAACACTGCCAACCATGCCAACAATTAAGCATCCTCGTCCTCGTAAATTGCAATGGTTAAATGATAGTGAGGAGGTACAAGTGAATAAATAAGTGTTTGTTCCATTTGCATTAGGAATAATGAAGACGAAGTGTTATGTGATGTAGTTCTTTTGCAAGGTAGGCACTTGTTATTGAGAAGATCATGGCAATTTGATGGACAATTCAATCATGAAGAGTTCATTTCAAAGAGATGGAAGCGACATTGATCCAACTAAGGGAAGGTTTCGCGATAGTTTGAATAGGCAAATTCAAAATGCGTTGAAATTGCAACATTCTGTTCAGTTGGAGGGCATCATGCACATAGCTATTTAGATTGATATTCAACTCAAGAGGGGAGGCAGTACACATGCCAACATAGCCAAACTACATCCACTTAGAAGTCAAAACAAAGGAGCTAAGATGAAAAGATTTCCACACCGAAGCTAAAACCTGGGCAAAAGAAAATAGTGGCCAACCAGGGAACTCAAGGTAAATCAAATTCTTCCTTTACCCATAAACATGGTTTTAAGTGTTTAAAAGTCAAGTCTGGGGTCAAACAGCCAGTCAATGTCCGAACGAAAGAGTTATGGTTATGAATGACGATGGTGAGATTGAAATTGACCATGAATCGGACAACGACTTTGTGCCACCGTGAAGATGAAGAGTACGCTAGGCAAGGTGAATTGTTGGTTGACAGGAGAGCTTTGAGTTTGCAATCCAAAGAAGATGATTAAGTGCAACTGGACAACATATTTCATATTAGATGGCATGTCCAAAACAAGGTATATAGTGTGATTATTGATGGAAGGAGCTGTACTAATGTTTCTAGCACTGCCAACCATGCCAACAATTAAGTATCCTCGGCCTTGTAAATTGCAATGGTTAAATGATAGTGAGGAGGTACAAGGGAATAAATAAGTGTTTGTTCCTTTTGCATTAGGAATAATGAAGACGAAGTGTTATGTGATGTAGTTCCCTTGCAAGGTAGGCACTTGTTTTTGAGTTGATCGTGGCAATTGGATAGACAATTCAGGCGTGAATTGTTCATTACAAAGAGATGGAACCGACATTGATCGAACTATGGCCAGGTTGCGGGCTAGTTTGAATAGACAAATTTGAAATGCGGTGAAATTGCAACATTCTGCTGAGTTGGAGGGCATCATACACATAGCTATTTAGATTGAGATTCAACTCAAGAGGGGAGGTAGTGCACATGCAAACATAGCCAAACTACATCAACTTAGAAGTCAAAACAATGGAGCTAAGATGAAACGATTTCCACTCCGAAGCTAAAACCTGGGCAAAAGAAAGTAGTGGCCAACCAGGGAACTCATGGTAAATCAAATTCTTCCTTTACCCATAAACATGGTTTTAAGTGTTTAAAAGTCAAGGCTGGGGTCACACAGCCAGTCAATGTCCGAACGAAAGAGTTATGGATATGAATGACGATGGTGAGATTGAAATTGACAATGAATCAGACAACGACTTTGTGCCACCCTGAATATGAAGAGTACGCTAGGCAAGTTGAATTGTTGGTTGACAGGAGAGCTTTGAGTTTGCAATCCAAAGAAGATGATTAAGTGCAGCTGGAGAACATATTTCATATTAGATGGCATGTCCAAAACAAGGTATATAGTGTGATTATTGATGGAAGGAGTTGTACTAATGTTTCTAGCACTGCCAACCATGCCAACAATTAAGTATCCTCGGCCTTGTAAATTGCAATGGTTAAATGATAGTGAGGAGGTACAAGTGAATAAATAAGTGTTTGTTCCTTCTGCATTAGGAACAATGAAGACGAAGTGTTATGTGATGTACTTCCCTTGCAAGGTAGGCACTGGTTATTGAGAAGATCGTGGCAATTTGATAGACAATTCAAGCGTGACGTGTTCATTACAAAGAGATGGAACCGACATTGATTCAACTATGGCCAGTTTTCGCGCTAGTTTGAATAGGCAAATTCAAAATGCCGTGAAATTGTAACATTCTGTTGTGTTGGAGGGCGTCATACACAAAGCTATTTAGATTGAGATTCAACTCAAGAGGGGAGGTAGTACACATGCAAACATAGCCAAACTACATCAACTTAGAAGTCAGAACAATGGAGCTAAGATGAAAAAATATCCACTCCGAAGCTAAAACCTGGGCAAAAGAAAGTAGTGGCCAACAAGGGAAATCAAGGTAAATCAAATTCTTCCTTTACCCATAAACATGGTTTTAAGTGTTTAAAAGTCAAGGCTCGGGTCAAACAGCCAGTCCATGTCCAAACGAAAGAGTTATGGTTATGAATGACGAAGGTGACATTGAAATTGACAATGAATCAGACAACGACTTTGTGCCACCCTGAAGATGAAAAGTATGCTATGCAAGGTGAATTGTTGGTTGACAGGAGAGCTTTGAGTTTGCAATCCAAAGAAGATGATTAAGTGCAACTGGAGAATAAATTTCATATTAGATGGCATGTCCAAAACAAGGTATATAGTGTGATTATTGATGGAAGGAGTTGTACTAATGTTTCTAGCACTGCCAACCATGCCAACAATTAAGTATCCTCGGCCTTGTAAATTGCAATGGTTAACTGATAGTGAGGAGGTACAAGTGAATAAATAAGTGTTTGTTCCTTCTGCATTAGGAACAATGAAGACAAAGTGTTATGTGATGTACTTCCCTTGCAAGGTAGGCACTTGTTATTGAGAAGATCGTGGCAATTTGATAGACAATTCAAGCGTGACGTGTTCATTACAAAGAGATGGAACCGACATTGATTCAACTATGGCCAGTTTTCGCGCTAGTTTGAATAGGCAAATTCAAAATGCCGTGAAATTGTAACATTCTGTTGTGTTGGAGGGCGTCATACACAAAGCTATTTAGATTGAGATTCAACTCAAGAGGGGAGGTAGTACACATGCAAACATAGCCAAACTACATCAACTTAGAAGTCAGAACAATGGAGCTAAGATGAAAAAATATCCACTCCGAAGCTAAAACCTGGGCAAAAGAAAGTAGTGGCCAACAAGGGAAATCAAGGTAAATCAAATTCTTCCTTTACCCATAAACATGGTTTTAAGTGTTTAAAAGTCAAGGCTCGGGTCAAACAGCCAGTCCATGTCCAAACGAAAGAGTTATGGTTATGAATGACGAAGGTGACATTGAAATTGACAATGAATCAGACAACGACTTTGTGCCACCCTGAAGATGAAAAGTATGCTATGCAAGGTGAATTGTTGGTTGACAGGAGAGCTTTGAGTTTGCAATCCAAAGAAGATGATTAAGTGCAACTGGAGAATAAATTTCATATTAGATGGCATGTCCAAAACAAGGTATATAGTGTGATTATTGATGGAAGGAGTTGTACTAATGTTTCTAGCACTGCCAACCATGCCAACAATTAAGTATCCTCGGCCTTGTAAATTGCAATGGTTAACTGATAGTGAGGAGGTACAAGTGAATAAATAAGTGTTTGTTCCTTCTGCATTAGGAACAATGAAGACGAAGTGTTATGTGATGTACTTCCCTTGCAAGGTAGGCACTTGTTATTGAGAAGATCGTGGCAATTTGATGGACAATTCAAGCGTGACGTGTTCATTACAAAGAGATGGAACCGACATTGATCTAACTATGGCCAGGTTTCGCGCTAGTTTGAATAGGCAAATTCAAAATGCCGTGAAATTGCAACATTCTGTTGAGTTGGAGGGCATCATATACATAGCTATTTAGATTGAGATTCAACTCAAGAGGGGAGGTAGTACACATGCAAACATAGCCAAACTACATCAACTTAGAAGTCAGAACAATGGAGCTAAGATGAAAAAATATCCACTCCGAAGCTAAAACCTGGGCAAAAGAAAGTAGTGGCCAACCAGGGAAATCAAGGTAAATCAAATTCTTCCTTTACCCATAAACATGGTTTTAAGAGTTTAAAAGTCAAGTCTGGGGTCAAACAGCCGGTCCATGTCCAAACGAAAGAGTTATGGTTATGAATGACGAAGGTGACATTGAAATTGACAATGAATCGGACAACAACTTTGTGCCACCCTGAACATGAAGAGTACGCTATGCAAGGTGAATTGTTGGTTGACAGGAGAGCTTTGACTTTGCAATCCAAAGTAGATGATTAAGTGCAACTGGAGAACATATTTCATATCAGATGCCATGTCCAAAACAAGGTATATAGTGTGATTATTGATGGAACGAGTTGTACTAATGTTTCTAGCACTGCCAACCATGCCACCAATTAAGTATCCTCGGCCTTGTAAATTGCAATGTTTAAATGATAGTGAGGAGGTACAAGTGAACAAATAAGTGTTTGTTCCTTTTGCATTAGGAATAATGAAGACGAAGTGTTATGTGATGTAGTTTCCTTGCAAGGTAGGCACTTGTTATTGAGAAGATCGTGGCAATTTGAAAGACAATTCAAGCGTGACGTGTTCATTACAAAGAGATGGAACCGACATTGATCTAACTATGGCCAGGTTTCGCGCTAGTTTGAATAGGCAAATTCTAAATGCATTGAAATTGCAACATTCTGTTGAGTTGGAGGGCATCATACACATAGCTATTTAGATTGAGATTCAACTCAAGAGGAGAGGTAGTACACTTGCAAACATAGCCAAACTACATCAACTTAGAAGTCAAAACAATGGAGCTAAGATGAAAAGATTTCCACACCAAAGCTAAAACCTGGGCAAAAGAATGTAGGGGCCAACCAGGGAACTCAAGGTAAATCAAATTCTTCCTTTACCCAGAAACATGGTTTTAAGTGTTTAAAAGTCAAGGCTGGGGTCACACAGCCAGTCCATGTCCAAACGAAAGAGTTATGATTATGAATGACGAAGGTGACATTGAAATTGACAATGAATCAGACAACGACTTTGTGCTACCCTTAAGATGAAGAGTACGCTAGGCATGGTGAATTGTTGGTTGACAGGAGAGCTTTCAGTTTGCAATCCAAAGAAGATGATTAAGTGCAACTGGAGAACATATTTCATATTAGATGGCAGGTCCAAAACAAGGTATATAGTGTGATTATTGATGGAAGGAATTGTACTAATGTTTCTAGCACTGCCAACCATGCCAACAATTAATTATCCTCGGCCTTGTAAATTGCAATGGTTAAATGATAGTGAGGAGGTACAAGTGAATAAATAAGTGTTTGTTCCTTCTGCATTAGGAACAATGAAGACGAAGTGTTATGTGATGTACTTCCCTTGCAAGATAGGCACTTGTTATTGAGAAGATCGTGGCAATTTGATAGACAATTGAAGCATGACGTGTTCATTACAAAGAGACGGAACCGACATTGATCCAACTATGGCCAGTTTTCGTGCTAGTTTGAATAGGCAAATTCAAAATGCCGTGAAATTGTAACATTCTGTTGAGTTGGAGGGCGTCATACACATAGCTATTTAGATTGAGATTCAACTCAAGAGGGGAGGTACTACACATGCAAACATAGCCAAACTACATCAACTTAGAAGTCAAAACAATGGAGCAAAGATGAGAAGATTTCCACTCCGAAGCTAAAACCTGGGCAAAAGAAAGTTGTGGCCAACCAGGGAACTCAAGGTAAATCAAATTCTTCCTTTACCCAGAAACATGGTTTTAAGTGTTTAAAAGTCAAGGCTGGGGTCACACAGCCAGTCCATGTCCGAACGAAAGAGTTATGGTTATGAATGACGATGGTGAGATTGAAATTGACATGAATCAGACAACGACTTTGTGCAACGCTGAAGATTAAGAGTACGCTAGGCAAGGTGAATTGTTGGTTGACAGGAGAGCTTTGAGTTTGCAATCCAAAGAAGATGATTAATTGCAGCTGGAGAACATATTTCATATTAGATGGCAGGTCCAAAACAAGGCATATAGGAATTGTACTAATGTTTCTAGCACTGACAACCATGCCAACAATTAAGTATCCTCGGCCTTGTAAATTGCAATGGTTAAATGATAGTGAGGAGGTACAAGTGAATAAATAAGAGTTTGTTCCTTCTGCATTAGGAATTGTACTAATGTTTCTAGCACTGACAACCATGCCAATAATTAAGTATCCTCGGCCTTGTAAATTGCAATGGTTAAATGATAGTGAGGAGGTACAAGTGAATAAATAAGTGTTTGTTCCTTCTGCATTAGGAACTATGAAGACGAAGTGTTATGTGACGTACTTCCCTTGCAAGGTAGGCACTTGTTATTGAGAAGATCGTGGCAATTTGATAGACAATTCAAGCGTGACGTGTTCATTAAAAAGAGACGGAACCGACATTGATCCAACTATGGCCAGGTTTCGCGCTAGTTTGAATAGGCAAATTCAAAATGCCGTGAAATTGCAACATTCTGTTGAGTTGGAGGGCGTCATACACATAGCTATTTTGATTGAGATTCAACTCAAGAGGGGAGGTAGTACACATGCAAACATAGCCAAACCACATCAACTTAGAAGTCAAAACAATGGAGCTAAGATGAAAAGATTACCACTCCGAAGCTAAAACCTGGGCAAAAGAAAGTAGTGGCCAACCAGGGAACTCAAGATAAATGAAATTCTTCCTTTACCCAGAAACATGGTTTTCAGTGATAAAAAGTCAAGGCTGGGGTCACACAGCTAGTCCATGTCCGAACGAAAGTGTTATGGTTATGAATGATGAAGGTGACATTGAAATTGACAATGAATCAGACAACGATTTTGTGCCGCCCTGAAGATGAAGAGTACGCTATGCAAGGTGAATTGTTGGTTGACAGGAGAGCTTTGAGTTTGCAATCCAAAGAAGATGATTAGGTGCAACTTGAGAACATATTTCATATTAGATGGCATGTCCAAAACAAGGTATATAGTGTGATTATTGATGGAAGGAATTGTACTAATGTTTCTAGCACTGCAAACCATGCCAACAATTAAGTATCCTCGGCCTTGTAAATTGCAATGGTTAAATGATAGTGAGGAGGTACAAGTGAATAAATAAGTGTTTGTTCCTTCTGCATTAGGAACAATGAAGACGAAGTGTTATGTGATGTACTTCCCTTGCAAGATAGGCACTTGTTATTGAGAAGATCGTGGCAATTTGATAGACAATTGAAGCGTGACGTGTTCATTACAAAGAGACGGAACCGACATTGATCCAACTATGGCCAGTTTTCGTGCTAGTTTGAATAGGCAAATTCAAAATGCCGTGAAATTGTAACATTCTGTTGAGTTGGAGGGCGTCATACACATAGCTATTTAGATTGAGATTCAACTCAAGAGGGGAGGTACTACACATGCAAACATAGCCAAACTACATCAACTTAGAAGTCAAAACAATGGAGCAAAGATGAGAAGATTTCCACTCCGAAGCTAAAACCTGGGCAAAAGAAAGTTGTGGCCAACCAGGGAACTCAAGGTAAATCAAATTCTTCCTTTACCCAGAAACATGGTTTTAAGTGTTTAAAAGTCAAGGCTGGGGTCACACAGCCAGTCCATGTCCAAACGAAAGAGTTATGGTTATGATTGTCGAAGGTGACATTGAAATTGACAATGAACCAGACAACGACTTTGTGCCACCCTGAAGATGAAGAGTACGCTATGCAAGGTGAATTGTTGGTTGACATGAGAGCTTTGAGTTTGCAATCCAAAGAAGATGATTAAATGCAACTGGAGAACATATTTCATATTAGATGGCATGTCCAAACAAGGTATATAGTGTGATTGTTGATGGAAGGAGTTGTACTAATGTTTCTAGCACTGCCAACCATGCCAACAATTAAGCATCCTCGGCCTTGTAAATTGCAATGGTTAAATGATAGTGAGGAGGTACGAGTGAATAAATAAGTGTTTGTTCCTTTTGCATTAGGAATAATGAAGACGAAGTGTTATGTGATGTAGTTCCCTTGCAAGGTAGGCACTTGTTATTGAGAAGATCGTGGCAATTTGATAGACAATTCAAGCGTGATGTCTTCATTACAAAGAGATGGAACCGACATTGATCCAACTATGGCCAGGTTTCGCGCTAGTTTGAATAAGCAAATTCAAAATGCGGTGAAATTGCAACATTCTGTTGAGTTGGAGGGCATCATACACATAGCTATTTAGATTGAGATTCAACTCAAGAGGGGGGGGGGGTAGTACACATGCAAACATAGCCAAACTACATCAACTTAGAAGTCAAAACAATAGAGCTAAGATGAAAAGATTTCCACTCCGAAGCTAAAACCTGGGCAAAAGAAAGTAGTGGCCAAACTAGGAACTCAAGGTAAATCAAATTCTTCCTTTACCCAGAAACATGGTTTTAAGTGTTTAAAAGTCAAGGCTGGGGTCACACAGCTAGTCCATGTCCGAACGAAAGTGTTATGGTTATGAATGATGAAGGTGACATTGAAATTGACAATGAATCAGACAACTACTTTGTGCCGCCCTGAAGATGAAGAGTACGCTATGCAAGGTGAATTGTTGGTTGACAGGAGAGCTTTGAGTTTGCAATCCAAAGAAGATGATTAGGTGCAACTTGAGAACATATTTCATATTAGATGGCATGTCCAAAACAAGGTATATAGTGTGATTATTGATGGAAGGAGTTGTACTAATGTTTCTAGCACTGCCAACCATGCCAACAATTAAGTATCCTCGGCCTTGTAAATTGCAGTGGTTAAATGATAGTGAGGAGGTACAAGTGAATAAATAAGTGTGTGTTCCTTTTGCATTAGGAATAATGAAGACGAAGTGTTACGTGATGTAGTTTCCTTGCAAGGTAGGCACTTGTTATTGAGAAGATCGTGGCAATTTGATAGACAATTCAAGCGTGATGTCTTCATTACAAAGAGATGGAACTGACATTGATCCAACTATGGCCCGGTTTTGCGCTAGTTTGAATAGGCAATTTCAAAATGCGGTGAAATTGCAACATTCTGTTCAGTTGGAGGGCATCATACACAGCTATTTAGATTGAGATTCAACTCAAGAGGGGAGGTAGTACACATGCAAACATAGCCAAACTACATCAACTTAGAAGTCAAAACAATGGAGCTAAGATGAAAAGATTTCCACTCAGAATCTAAAAACCTGGGCAAGAGAAAGTAGTGGCCAACCAAGGAACTCAAGGTAAATCAAATTCTTCCTTTACCCAGAAACATGGTTTTAAGTGTTTAAAAGTCAAGGCTGGGGTCACACAGCTAGTCCATGTCCGAACGAAAGTGTTATGGTTATGAATGATGAAGGTGACATTGAAATTGACAATGAATCAGACAACGACTTTGTGCCGCCCTGAAGATGAAGAGTACGCTATGCAAGGTGAATTGTTGGTTGACAGGAGAGCTTTGAGTTTGCAATCCAAAGAAGATGATTAGGTGCAACTTGAGAACATATTTCATATTAGATGGCATGTCCAAAACAATGTATATAGTGTGATTATTGATGGAAGGAGTTGTACTAATGTTTCTAGCACTGCCAACCATGCCAACAATTAAGTATCCTCGGCCCTGTAAATTGCAGTGGTTAAATGATAGTGAGGAGGTACAAGTGAATAAATAAGTGTTTGTTCCTTTTGCATTAGGAATAATGAAGACGAAGTGTTAGGTGATGTAGTTTCCTTGCAAGGCAGGCACTTGTTATTGAGAAGATCGTGGCAATTTGATAGACAATTCAAGCGTGATGTGTTCATTACAAAGAGATGGAACCGACATTGATCCAACTATGGCCAGGTTTTGCGCTAGTTTGAATAGGCAATTTCAAAATGCCGTGAAATTGCAACATTCTGTTCAGTTGGAGGGCATCATACACATAGCTATTTAGATTGAGATTCAACTCAAGAGGGGAGGTAGTACACATGCAAACATAGCCAAACTACATCAACTTAGAAGTCAAAACAATGGAGCTAAGATGAAAAGATTTCCACTCCGAATCTAAAACCTGGGCAAGAGAAAGTAGTGGCCAACCAAGGAACTCAAGGTAAATCAAATTCTTCCTTTACCCAGAAACATGGTTTTAAGTGTTTAAAAGTCAAGGCTGGGGTCACACAGCCAGTCCATGTCTAAACGGAAGAGTTATGGTTATGAATGACGAAGGTGACATTGAAATTGACAATGAATCAGACAACGACTTTGTGCCGCCCTGAAGATGAAGAGTACGCTATGCAAGGTGAATTGTTGGTTGACAGGAGAGCTTTGAGTTTGCAATCCAAAGAATATGATTAAGTGCAACTTGAGAACATATTTCATATTAGATGGCATGTCCAAAACAAGGTATATAGTGTGATTATTGATGAAAGGAGTTGTACTAATGTTTCTAGCACTGCCAACCATGCCAACAATTAAGTATCCTCGGCCTTGTAAATTGCAGTGGTTAAATGATAGTGAGGAGGTACAAGTGAATAAATAAGTGTGTGTTCCTTTTGCATTAGGAATAATGAAGACGAAGTGTTACGTGATGTAGTTTCCTTGCAAGGTAGGCACTTGTTATTGAGAAGATCGTGGCAATTTGATAGACAATTCAAGCGTGATGTCTTCATTACAAAGAGATGGAACTGACATTGATCCAACTATGGCCAGGTTTTGCGCTAGTTTGAATAGGCAAATTCAAAATGCGGTGAAATTGCAACATTCTGTTCAGTTGGAGGGCATCATACACATAGCTATTTAGATTGAGGTTCAACTCAAGTGGGGAGGTAGTACACATGCAAACATAGCCAAACTACATCAACTTAGAAGTCAAAACAATGGAGCTAAGATGAACAGATTTCCACTCCAAAGCTAAAACCTTGGCAAAAGAAAGTAGTGGCCAACCAGGGAACTCAAGGTAAATCAAATTCTTCCTTTACCCAGAAACATGGTTTTAAGTGTTTAAAAGTCAAGGCTGGGGTCACACAGCCAGTCCATGTCCAAATGAAAGAGTTATGGTTATGAGTGACGAAGGTGACATTGAAATTGACAATGAATCATACAACGACTTTGCGCCGCCCTGAAGATGAAGAGTACGCTATGCAAGGTGAATTGTTGGTTGACAGGAGAGCTTTGAGTTTGCAATCCAAAGAAGATGATTAAGTGCAACTTGAGAACATATTTCATATTAGATGGCATGTCCAAAACAAGGTATATAGTGTGATTATTGATGGAAGGAGTTGTACTAATGTTTCTAGCACTGCCAACCATGCCAACAATTAAGTATCCTCGGCCCTGTAAATTGCAGTGGTTAAATGATAGTGAGGAGGTACAAGTGAATAAATAAGTGTTTGTTCCTTTTGCATTAGGAATAATGAAGACGAAGTGTTAGGTGATGTAGTTTCCTTGCAAGGCAGGCACTTGTTATTGAGAAGATCGTGGCAATTTGATAGACAATTCAAGCGTGATGTGTTCATTACAAAGAGATGGAACTGACATTGATCCAACTATGGCCAGGTTTTGCTCTAGTTTGAATAGGCAAATTCAAAATGCGGTGAAATTGCATCATTCTGTTCAGTTGGAGGGCATCATACACATAGCTATTTAGATTGAGATTCAACTCAAGAGGGGAGGTAGTACACATGCAAACATAGCCAAACTACATCAACTTAGAAGTCAAAACAATGGAGTTAAGATGAAAAGATTTCCACTCCGAATCTAAAACCTGGGCAAAAGAAAGTAGTGGCCAACCAAGGAACTCAAGGTAAATCAAATTCTTCCTTTACCCAGAAACATGGTTTTAAGTGTTTAAAAGTCAAGGCTTGGGTCACACAGCAGTCCATGTCCGAACGAAAGATTTATGGTTATGAATGACGATGGTGAGATTGAATTTGACAATGAATCAGACAACGACTTTGTGCCACCCTGAAGATGAAGAGTACGCTATGCAAGGTGAATTGTTGGTTGACATGAGAGCTTTGAGTTTGCAATCCAAAGAAGATGATTAAGTGCAACTGGAGAACATATTTCATATTAGATGGCATGTCCAAAACAAGGTATATAGTGTGATTATTGATGGAAGGAGTTGTACTAATGTTTCTAGCACTGCCAACCATGCCAACAATTAAGCATCCTCGGCCTTGTAAAGTGCAATGGTTAAATGATAGTGAGGAGGGACAAGTGAATAAATAAGTGTTTGTTCCTTTTGCATTAGGAATAATGAAGACGAAGTGTTATGTGATGTAGTTCCCTTGCAAGGTAGGCACTTGTTATTGAGAAGATCTTGGCAATTTGATAGACAATTCAAGCGTGATGTGTGATGTGATCATGAAGGCTATCCTTGAAGAACAAGAGGCTGAATCTATAATTGGGCCAATAACACGTTCAAGGGCCAAGAAGCATCAAATGGGATTGACTTGGGTTTTTTTACTTGTGTGCAATGATGGCTGGGCCAAATCAGAAGCTTGGACTTTAAAGAATAAAAAAACTACAGATTTTTCTTATTTTTAATAATTTTCGTGCATGACTTTTTGGGATATAAAATCTGATGTAATTTAATGTTTTCAGAGTTGTTGTAGTGTCATTTAGCTTTCCAAGTGGTTGTAGTTGTTGTTGTTGCATTAATGAGGTGGTTATAGGGTGACTGTAGTTGTTATACGCTAGGTGGCTGTAGGTTGACTATAGTTGTTGTAGGCTCATTAATGAGGTGGCTATAGGGAGGTTGTAGTTGTTATAGGCTCATTAATGAGGTGGCTATAGGTTGACTATGGTTGTTGTAGGCTCATTAATGAGGTGGCTGTGGTTGCATTAATGAGGCAGATGGCTTTTGTTATCTATAAAAGGGAACTTGCCCCGTTGTGGCAAGATAATCAGATTGTAGTGAATTATTTTTCAAATTGCTTTGTGCACATCTATCTTCTCTTATCTAACAATTGTGTTAGTGTGGCGAGAAAATCTCAGAATTCTTATCACTCCCATTCCGTTCTCTAATCTGGGGTGTGGCGAATTCAACCCATCTTAGCTTGATTGTGGCGCCACAAGCTTATCAATTTAGTTGAGTTGGTTTCTTCTCTTTATTTTCCTTGTGGTACAGATTGTGTCCCCTTTTAGGCACGTCATATTGGTATCAAAGCGGTGGTTTCGTGTGGGAAAACTCTTGTAACTTGAGAGTAGAACACTTAGAGAGAGAGATCATATCTGGAGATAACAGTTCTGAACTTCCAATTCCAATGGGGCTTACTTTAGAGCAAGCTCAAATTCTGAAGTTGGAAAGGTCTCAAAGTCAAATGGAGAGATCTCAACAACAAATGATGGAGCGGTTGGATCGTTTGGTAGAACAAATGGAGAGGCTAAACCGTCAACCAAGGCGTGGGCAGCGAAGAAATAGAAATGGAGAGCAATCGGACCAAGAAAGCAATACAGAAGATGAAAGGTCTCCAAGGCCAAGGAGGCAACAAAGAGAGCAACAGTTGATGATTAAGATGAAGGTTCCTACTTTCAAGGGAAGTAGCTCTCCAGAGGAATTTTTGGAGTGGGTGCAGCGTGTAGAGAAGGTCTTTGAGTGCCATGAGTACTCGGAGGCAACCAAATGTCATCTTGCAGCCCTTGAATTCACAGATTACGCCAATTTATGGTGGGAGAATTTGAAGAACCAACGAAGGAGAGATGGTGAGGAAGAAGTCAGAAATTGGAGGCTAATGAAGAGACTTATGCAAAGAAGATTTGTGCCAGAATATTACAAGCAAGAGCTCTTCTCCAAATTTCAATCTTTGAGACAAGGAGGTATGTGTGTAGAAGACTATGTGAAAGAGTTTGAGATGCTAATGATTCGATGTGAACTGAATGAACCTCAAGAGCAGACAATTGCAAGGTTCATTGGTAGTTTGCATAGGGAGATTGGTGATTTGGTGGAACTACAAAATTATGTAACCTTAGAGGATGTTATTAAACTTGCAATCAAGGTGGAGAGACAAAGGAAGAGAGTTTCTAGTAAGCAAATGTCACAGCCAGCTAGAAACAAAATCACAAATTTCTCCACAACACCATCATGGGTTGCATCTAAAGGAGAAGAAAGAAAGGTAGACAAGAGGGAGTCTTCAAAACTTCAATCAAGTTCATCAAAAGGGAAAGAAAAGGGAGTTGATTCAGAACCTCCTAAAAGGAGTAGAGATGTAAAGTGCTTCAAATGTCTTGGTCATGGGCATTACGAATCTGAATGTCCAAACCGTAGGGTAATGATCATCCAAGACACATATGGAGAAGTGGTAAGCGAAGATGAGGCAGTCATTGAAGGAGTTATGGAAGAATGTTCTGATAAGGAAACCATGGAGTATGCTGATGAGGGAGAACTCCTTGTCATAAGGCGTGCTCTAAATTTGCAAGCTAAGCCTAGTGATGAGCAAAGGGAGAACATTTTTCACACAAGGTGTACTGTTGAAAAGAAGGTTTGTGGTGTAATTATAGATGGAGGGAGCTGCACAAATGTGGCTTCTACTACTTTAGTGGAGAAGTTGAATTTAGCCATAACTGAACACCCTCATCCTTACAAATTGCAGTGACTAAATGAAGATGGAGTTGTGAGAGTCACTAAATAGGTTGTTGTGCCATTTTCTATTGGAAAAAATTACAAAGATAAGGTACTATGTGATGTTGTTCCAATGAGTGTTAGTCATTTGCTCTTGGGAAGACCATAGTATGATAGAAGAGCTTTGCATGATGGGTTTAAAAACACATATTCCTTTGAGAAAGATGGAAGGAAGATTGTGTTAGCACCATTGAGTCCTCAACAAGTGAAGACGCATCAACAAGAAGCAGAAAGGAAGGGTAATTTACTTACCAACAAAGGAGACATTAAGAGAGCTTTATCCAGCTCTAATTTAGTTCTTTTATTGCATTTGAAGGAGATAGTACCAGAAATTGTGGGATCACTTCCACCACAAATTCAAAGGCTCTTGGAAGAATTTCATGATGTATTTCCAGAAGAACTACCAAAGGAATTACCACCAATTCATGGTATTGAGCACCAAATTGATCTTGTACCAGGAGCTGCCTTACCAAATAGGCCAGCTTATAGAATGAATCCGGAGGAGGCAAAGGAGTTGCAACGTCAAGTAAATGAGTTGCTGGAAAGAGGATATGTGCAGGAGTCCATGAGTCCTTGTTCAGTACCGGCCTTATTGGTGCCAAAGAAAGATGGAACCATGAGGATGTGTGTGGATAGCTGAGCAATCAACAAGATTACAGTCAAGTATCGTTATCCCATTCCAAGGTTAGATGACATGCTTGATGAATTACGTGGCTCCAAAATGTTTTCAAAAATAGACTTGAAGAGTGGTTATCACCAAATTCGTATGAAGGAAGGAGATGAATGGAAGACAGCCTTTAAGACAAAACATGGGCTGTATGAATGGAAGGTCATGCCATTTGGGTTATCCAATGCCCCAGGCACCTTTATGAGGCTAATGAATCATGTGCTTCGAAAATTTTTAGGTATGTTTGTTGTCGTTTATTTTGATGACATTTTGGTTTATAGTAAAAATTCTGAAGAGCATGAAGAGCATTTGAGGCAAGTATTTGAAGTATTTCAAGAAAAAAAGCTATTTGGCAATTTCAAGAAGTGCCAATTCTGTCAAGACCAAGTTATTTTCCTTGGTTACGTTGTCTCTCAACATGGGGTGCACGTGGATGAGGAGAAAATAAAAGCAATCAAGGATTGGCCAATTCCTAAAAGTATTTCTGAGGTACGAAGTTTTCATGGCCTTGCTTCATTTTATAGACGATTTGTGAAGAATTTTAGCACTATTCTTGCACCATTAACTGCATGCATCAAAAAAAATTGTGAGTTTAAATGGACCGAAGCTACACAAAAGAGTTTTGACTTAATCAAGGAGAAATTGTGTTCAGCACCTATTCTAGCTCTTCCAGATTTTTCAAAGGTATTTGAGATTGAATGTGATGCATCTGGAGTAGGGATTGGAGCTGTCTTAATGCAAGATAAGTGTCCCATTGCTTATTTCAGTGAGAAGCTTGGTGGAGCAAGTCTGAATTACTCAATCTATGATAAAAAGTTCTTTGCACTAATTCGAGCTCTTGAGACATGGCAGCATTATTTATTACTAAAGGAGTTCATCATTCACACTGATCATGAGTCCCTAAAGAATTTGGAAGGGCAAGGGAAGCTGAATCGAAGACATGCCAAATGGGTGGAGTATTTGGAAGCTTTCCCCTATGTAATCAAATACAAAAAGGGAGAGACGAATGTGGTGGCTGATGCATTATCTCGGAGGTATGCTTTGATTTCTCTTTTGAACACTAAACTGTTGGGCTTTGAACTTATTAAGGAGCAATACTTGCTTGATCCTATGCTAGCTAAAATCTATTCAGTTTGTGAGAAAGTGGCCATTAAAGGGTTTTATAGGCATGATGGTTATATGTTCAAATTTGGGAAACTTGTGATTCCTAATTGTTCTATTAGGGAATTGCTTGTTAGAGAATCACATGCAGGTGGGCTAGCTGGACATTTTGGTGAAAAGAAGACATTTGAAATGTTGAAAGAGCATTTCTATTGGCCAAATATGATGAAGGATCTGCATCGGATTGTAGAAAGATGTGTTGCTTGTAAGAAAGCGAAGAGCAATGAGGCTGCACATGGCTTGTACATGCCATTGCCTGTTCCAGATCAACCATGGATGGATCTAAGCATGGATTACCCAGAACACAAAGGGGAAAAGATTCAATTATGGTGGTTGTTGATAGGTTCTCCAAAATGTCTCATTTTATTTCATGTCACAAAACTGATGATGCTTCTCATATTGCTGATTTATTCTTCAAGAAAGTTGTGAGATTGCATGGCATTCCAAGGAGTATTGTTTCTGATCGTGATGCCAAATTCTTGAGCTATTTTTGGAAGACATTATGGATGAAGCTTGGAACAAAGCTGCTATTTAGCACAACCTGTCATCCTTAAACTGATGGGCAAACCGAAGTGGTAAATAGATCTCTTTCCACTTTGCTTAGAAGTGTTGTTAGTAAAAACTTGAAGAATTGGGATGAGTACTTGCCGCATGTTGAATTTGCTTATAATCGAAGTGTTCATAGTACTACAAAGAAATCTCCATTTGAGGTTGTGTATGGATTTAATCCTAACACACTAGGAGATTTGGCACCTCTTCCAATTAATGAAAAACCTAGCTTGGATGGCAAAAGTAAAGCTGAATTCATGAAGAAAATGCATGAAGCAGTAAAAAAGCAAATTGAGAAGAAGAATGCTGCCTATAAAAAGTTAGTAGACAAGAGGAGAAAGCATGTTCAATTTTGCCCAAGAGATCTTATTTGGATTCACTTACGCAAAGAGAGATTTCCAAACAAAAGGAAGTCTAAACTTATGCCACGAGCTGATGGTCCTTTTCGAGTACTAGAAAAGGTAAATGACAATGCGTATAAAATTGATCTCCCAGGAGATTATGGTGTTTCAGCAACATTCAATGTAAGGGACATAACCCCTTATTTGGAAGATAACATGGAGCTGGATTTGAGGGCAAATCCTTGTCAACCAGGGGAAGATGATGTGATCATGAAGGCTGTCCTTGAAGAACAAGAGGCTGAATCTATACTTGGGCCAATAACACATTCAAGGGCCAAGAAGCATCAAATGGGATTGACTTGGGTTTCTTTACTTGTGTGCAATGATGGGCTGGGCCAAATCAGAAACTTGGACTTTTAAGAATAAAAGAACTACAGATTTTTCTTATTTTCAATAATTTTCGTGCATGACTTTTTGGGATATAAAATCTGATGTAATTAATGTTTCCAGAGTTGTTGTAGTGTCATTTAGCTTTCCAAAAGGTTGTAGTTGTTGTTGTTGCATTAATGAGGTGGTTATAGGGTGACTGTAGTTGTTATAGGCTAGTCTCATTAATGAGGTGGCTGTAGGTTGACTATAGTTGTTGTATGCTCATTAATGAGGTGGCTATATGGAGGTTGTAGTTGTTGTAGGCTCATTAATGAGGTGGCTATAGGTTGACTATAGTTGTTGTAGGCTTATTAATGAGGTGGCTATGGTTGCATTAATGAGGCAGCTGGCTTTTGTTATCTATAAAAGGGAACTTGCCCCCTTGTCGCAAGATTTATTTTTCAGATTGCTTTGTGCACATCTATCTTCTCTTATCTAACAATTGTGTTAGTGTGGTGAGAAAATCTCAGAATTCTTATCACTCCTATTCCGTTCTCTAATCTGGGGTGTGGCGAATTCAACCCATCTTAGCTTGATTGTGGCGCCACAGGCTTATCAATTTAGTTGAGTTGGTTTCTTTACTTTATTTTCCTTGTGGAACAGATTGTGTCCTCTTTTATGCACATCAATGTGTTCATTACAAAGAGATGGAACCGACATTGATCCAACTATGGCCAGGTTTCGCGCTAGTTTGAATAGGCAAATTCAAAATGCCGTGAAATTGCAACATTTTGTTGAGTTGGAGGGCACCATACACATAGCTATTTAGATTGAGATTCAACTCAAGAGGGGAGGTAGTACACATGCAAACATAGAGAAACTACATCAACTTAGAAGTCAAAACAATAGAGGTAAGATGAAAAGATTAACACTCCGAAGCTAAAACCTGGGCAAAAGAAAGTATTGGCCAACCAGTGAACTCAAGGTAAATCAAATTCTTCCTTTACCTAGAAACATGGTTTCAAGTGTTTAAAAGTCAAGGCTGGGGTCACACAGCCAGTCCATGTCCGAACGAAAGAGTTCTAGTTATGAATGACGATGGCAAGATTGAAATTGACAATGAATCAGACAACGACTTTGTGCCACCCTGAAGATGAAGAGTACGCTAGGCAAGGTGAATTGTTGGTTGACAAGAGAGCTTAGAGATTGCAATCCAAAGAAGATGATTAAGGGCAACTGGAGAACATATTTCATATTACATGGCATGTCCAAGACAAGGTATATAGTGGGATTATTGATGGAAGGAGTTGTACTAATTTTCTATCACTGCCAACCATGCCAACAATTAACCATCCTCGGCCTTGTAAATTACAGTGGTTAAATGATAGTGAGGAGGTACAAGTGAATAAATAAGTGTTTGTTCCTTTTGCATTAGGAATAATGAAGACGAAGTGTTATGTGATGTTGCAAGGTAGGCACTTGTTATTGAGAAGATCGTGGCAATTTGATAGACAATTCAAGCGTGATGTGTTCATTACAAAGAGATGGGACCGACATTGATCCAACTATGGCCAGGTTTCGCGCTAGTTTTTATAGGCAAATTCATAATGCGGTGAAATTGCAACATTCTGTTGAGTTGGAGGGCATCATACACATAGCGATTTAGATTGAGATTCAACTCAAGAGGTGAGGTAGTACACATGCAAACATAGCCAAACTACATCAACTTAGAAGTCAAAACAACGGAGGTAAGATGAAAAGATTTCCTCCCCGAAGCTAGAACCTGGGCAAAAGAAAGTAGTGGCCAACCAGGGAACTCAAGGTAAATCAAATTCTTCCTTTACCCAGAAACATGGTTTTAAGTGTTTAAAAAGTCAAGGCTGGGGTCACACAGCCAGTCAATGTCCGAACGAAAGAGTTATGGTTATGAATGACGATGGTGAGATTGAAATTGACAATGAATTAGACAACGACTTTGTGCCACCCTGAAGATGAAGAGTACGCTAGGCAAGGTGAATTGTTGTTTGACAGGAGAGCTTTGATTTTGCAAACCAAAGAAGATGATTAAGTGCAACTGGAGAACATATTTCATATTAGATGGCATGTCCAAAACAAGGTATATAGTGCGATTATTGATGGAAGGAGTTGTACTAATGTTTCTTGCACTGCCAACCATGCCAACAATTAAACATCCTCGGCCTTGTAAATTGCAATGGTTAAATGATAGTGAGGAGGTACAAGTGAATAAATAAGTGTTTGTTCCTTTTGCATTAGGAATAATGAAGACGAAGTGTTATGTGATGTAGTTCCCTTGCAAGGTAGGCACCTGTTATTGAGAAGATCGTGGCAATTTGATAGACAATTCAAGCGTGATGTGTTCATTACAAAGAGATGGAACCGACATTGATCCAACTATGGCCAGGTTTCGCGCTAGTTTGAATAGGCAAATTCAAAATGCGATGAAATTGCAACATTCTGTAGAGTTGGAGAGCATCTTACACATAGCTATTTAGATTGAGATTTAACTCAAGAGGGGAGGTAGTACACATGCAAACATAGCCAAACTACATCAACTTAGAAGTCAAAACAATGGAGGTAAGATGAAAAGATTTCCTCTCCGAAGCTAAAACCTGGGCAAAAGATAGTAGTGGCCAACCAGGGAACTCAAGGTAAATCAAATTCTTCCTTTACCCATAAACATGGTTTTAAGTGTTTAAAAAGTCAAGGCTGGGGTCACACAGCCAGTCAATGTCCGAACGAAAGAGTTATGGTTATGAACGACGATGGTGAGATTGAAATTGACAATGAATCAGACAGCGACTTTGTGCCACCCTGAAGATGAAGAGTACGCTAGGCAAGGTGAATTGTTGGTTGACAGGAGAGCTTTGAGTTTGCAATCCAAAGAAGATGATTAAGTGCAACTGGAGAACATATTTCATATTAGATGGCATGTCCAAAACAAGGTATATAGTGCGATTATTGATGGAAGGAGTTGTCCTAATGTTTCTTGCACTGCCAACCATGCCAACAATTAAACATCCTCGGCCTTGTAAATTGCAATGGTTAAATGATAGTGAGGATGTACAAGTGAATAAATAAGTGTTTGTTCCTTTTGCATTAGGAATAATGAAGACGAAGTGTTATGTGATGTAGTTCCCTCGCAAGGTGGGCACTTGTTATTGAGAATATCGTGGCAATTTGATAGACAATTCAAGCGTGATGTGTTCATTACAAAGAGATGGAACCGACATTGATCCAACTATGGCCAGGTTTCGCGCTAGTTTGAATAGGCAAATTCAAAATGCGGTGAACTTGCAACATTCTGTTGAGTTGGAGGGCATCATACACATAGCTATTTTGATTGAGATTCAACTCAAGAGGGGAGGTAGGACACATGCAAACATAGCCAAAGTACATCAACTTAGAAGTCAAAACAATGGAGCTAAGATGAAAAGATTTCCACTCCGAATCTAAAACCTAGGCAAAAGAAAGTAGTGGCCAACCAGGGAACTCAAGGTAAATCAAATTCTTCCTTTACCCAGAAACATGGTTTTAAGTGTTTAAAAAGTAAAGGCTGGGGTCACATGGCCAGTAAATGTCCGAACGAAAGAGTTATGGTTTTGAATGACGATGCTGAGATTGAAATTGACAATGAATCAGACAACGAATTTGTGCCACCCTGAAGATGAAGAGTACGCTAGGCAAGGTGAATTGTTGGTTGACAGGAGAACTTTGAGTTTGCAATCCAAAGAAGATGATTAAGTGCAACTGGAGAACATATTTCAAATTAGATGGCACGTCCAAAACTAGGTATATAGTGCGATTCTTGGTGGAAGGAGTTGTACTAATGTTTCTAGCACTGCCAACCTTGCCAACAATTAAGCATCCTCGGCCTTGTAAATTACAATGGTTAATGATAGTGAGGAGGTACAAGTGAATAAATAAGTGTTTGTTCCTTTTGCATTAGGAATAATGAAGACGAAGTGTTATGTGATGCAGTTCCCTTGGAAGGTAGGCACTTGTTGTTGAGAAGATCGTGGCAATTTGATAGACAATTCAAGCGTGATGTGTTCATTACAAAGAGATGGAACCGACATTGATCCAACTATGGCCAGGTTTCGCGCTAGTTTGAATAGGGAAATTCAAAATGCGATGAAATTGCAACATTCTGTAGAGTTGGAGAGCATCATACACATAGCTATTTAGATTGAGATTCAACTCAAGAGGGGAGGTCGTACACATGCAAACATAGGAGATATTGGCATTTTGCTTTCAAGAGGATTCTTGAGTTCTTTCTCTTATCTAACTTGTGTTAGTGGCGAGAGCAACTAGATTTCTTATCACTCACGTTCTTCTTTCTTGAGTGTGGCGAGATCAACCCATTTCTCTTAGTTGTGGCGCCCTTTGGCTTATCAATTGAGTGATTTGGTTTCATTTGTTTGTTTCTTTCAACCTATCCAGAAAATCGATCAACTGTTTTCCCTCCGGAAATCACATCAGATAACATGGAGCTGGATTTGAGGGCAAATCCTTGTCAACCAGGGGAAGATGATGTGATCATGAAGGCTATCCTTGAAGAACAAGAGGTTGAATCTATACATGGGCCAATAACACGTTCAAGGGCCAAGAAGCATCAAATGTCGACTTGGGTTTCTTTACTTGTGTGCAATGATGGGCTGGGCCAATTTAGAAGCTTGGACTTTGAAGATTAAAATAACTACAGATTTTTCTTATTGTTTTAATAATTTTCGTGCATGACTTTTTGGGATATAAAATCTGATGTAATTTAATGTTTTCAGAGTTGTTGTATTGTCTTTTAGCTTTCCAAGTGGTTGTAGTTGTTGTTGTTGCATTAATGAGGTGGTTATAGGGTGGCTGTAGTTGGTATAGGCTAGGTGGCTGTATGTTGACTATAGTTGTTGTAGGCTCATTAATGAGGTGGCTATAGGGAGGCTGTAGTTGTTGTAGAGGTGGCTATAGGTTGACTATAGTTGTTGTAGGCTCATTAATGAGGTGGCTTTGTGATGTGATCATGAAGGCTGTCCTTGAAGAACAAGAGGTTGAATCTATACATGGGCCAATAACACGTTCAAGGGCCAAGAAGCATCAAATGGGATTGACTTGGGTTTCTTTACTTGTGTGCAATGATGGGCTGGGCCAATTTAGAAGCTTGGACTTTGAAGATTAAAATAACTACAGATTTTTCTTATTGTTTTAATAATTTTCGTGCATGACTTTTTGGGATATAAAATCTGATGTAATTTAATGTTTTCAGAGTTGTTGTATTGTCTTTTAGCTTTCCAAGTGGTTGTAGTTGTTGTTGTTGCATTAATGAGGTGGTTATAGGGTGGCTGTAGTTGGTATAGGCTAGGAGGCTGTATGTTGACTATAGTTGTAGGCTCATTAATGAGGTGGCTATAGGGAGGCTGTAGTTGTTGTAGAGGTGGCTATAGGTTGACTATAGTTGTTGTAGGCTCATTAATGAGGTGGCTTTGGTTACATTAATGAGGCAGCTGGTTTTTGTTATCTATAAAAGGGAACTTGCCCCCTTGTGGCAAGATAATCAGATTTGAGTGAATTATATTTGAGATTGCTTTGTGCACATCTATCTTCTCTTATCTAACAATTGTGTTAGTGTGGCGAGAAAATCTCAGAATTCTTATCACTCCCATTCCGTTCTCTAATCTGGGGTGTGGCGAATTCTACCCATCTTAGCTTGATTGTGGCGCCATAGGCTTATCAATTTAGTTGAGTTGGTTTTCTTCTCTTTATTTTCCTTGTGGTACAGATTGTGTCCTCTTTTAGGCACATCATATTGGTATCAAAGCGGTGGTTTCGTGTGGGAAAACTCTTGTAACTTGAGAGTAGAACACTTATAGAGAGAGATCATGTCTGGAGAAAACAGTTCTGAACCTCCAATTCCAATGGGGCTTACTTTAGAGCAAGCTCAAATTCTGAAGTTGGAAAGGTCTCACAGTCAAATGGAGAGATCTCAACAACAAATGATGGAGCAGTTGAATCGTTTGGTAGAACAAATGGAGAGGCTAAACCATCAACCAAGGCGTCGGCAGCGAAGAAATAGAAATGAAGAGCAATCGGACCAAGAAAGCAATACAGAAGATGAAAGGTCTCCAAGGCCAAGGAGGCAACAAAGAGAGCAAGAATTGAAGATTAAGATGAAGGTCCCTACTTTCAAGGGAAGTAGCTCTCCAGAGGAATTTTTGGAGTGGGTGCAGCGTGTAGAGAAGGTCTTTGAGTGCCATGAGTACTCGGAGGCAACCAAATGTCGTCTTGCAGCCCTTGAATTCACAGATTACGCCAATTTATGGTGGGAGAATTTGAAGAACCAACGGAGGAGAGATGGTGAGCAAGAAGTCAGAAATTGGAGGCTAATGAAGAGACTTATGCAAAGAAGATTTGTGCCAGAATATTACAAGCAAGAGCTCTTCTTCAAATTTCAATCCTTGAGACAAGGAGGTATGTGTGTAGAAGACTATGTGAAAGAGTTTGAGATGCTAATGATTCGATGTGAACTGAATGAACCTCAAGAGCAAACAATTGCAAGGTTCATTGGTGGTTTGCATAGGGAGATTGGTGATTTGGTGGAACTACAAAATTATGTAACCTTAGAGGATGTTATTAAACTTGCAGTCAAAGTGGAGAGACAAAGGAAGAGAGTTTCTAGTAAGCAAATGTCACAACCAACTAGAAACAAAATCACAAATTTCTCTACAACACCACCATGGGTTGCATCTAAAGGAGAAGAAAAAAAGGTGGAGAAGAGGGATTCTTCAAAACTTCCATCAAGTTCATCAAAGGGGAAAGAAAAGGGAGCTGATTCAGAACCTCCTAAAAGGAGTAGAGATGTAAAGTGCTTCAAATGTCTTGGTCATGGGCATTACGCATCTGAATGTCCAAACCGTAGGGTAATGATTATCCAAGACACGCATGGAGAAGTGGTAAGCGAAGATGAGGCAGCCATTGAAGGAGTTATGGAAGAATGTTCTGATAAGGAAAACATGGAGTATGCTGATGAGGGAGAACTCCTTGTCATAAGGCGTGCTCTAAATTTGCAAGCTAAGCCTAGTGATGAGCAAAGGGAGAACATTTTTCACACAAGGTGTACTGTTGAAAAAAAGGTTTGTGGTGTAATTATAGATGGAGGGAGCTGCACAAATGTGGCTTCTACTACTTTGGTGGAGAAGTTGAATTTAGCCACAACTGAACACCCTCATCCTTACAAATTGCAGTGGCTAAATGAAGATGGAGTTGTGAGAGTCACTAAACAGGTTGTTGTGCCCTTTTCTATTGGGAAAAATTACAAAGATAAGGTACTATGTGATGTTGTTCCAATGAGTGCTAGTCATTTGCTCTTGGGAAGACCTTGGCAGTATGATAGAAGAGCTTTGCATGATGGGTTTAAAAACACATATTCCTTTGAGAAAGATGGAAGGAAGATTGTGTTAGCACCATTGAGTCCTCAACAAGTGAAGATACATCAACAGGAAGCTGAAAGGAAGGGTAATTTACTTGCCAACAAAGGAGACATTGAGAGAGCTTTATCCAGCTCTAATTTAGTTCTTTTATTGCATTTGAAGGAGATAGTACCAGAAATTGTGGGATCACTTCCACCACAAATTCAAAGGCTCTTGGAAGAATTTCGTGATGTATTTCCAGAAGAACTACCAAAGGAATTACCACCAATTCGTGGTATTGAGCACCAAATTGATCTTGTACCAGGAGCTGCCTTACCAAATAGGCCAGCTTATAGAATGAATCCGGAGGAGGCAAAGGAGTTGCAACGTCAAGTAAATGAGTTGCTGGAAAGAGGATATGTGCAGGAGTCCATGAGTCCTTGTTCAGTACCGGCCTTATTGGTGCCAAAGAAAGATGGGACCATGAGGATGTGTGTGGATAGCAGAGCAATTAACAAGATTACAGTCAAGTATCGTTATCCCATTCCAAGGTTAGATGACATGCTTGATGAATTACATGGCTCCAAAGTGTTTTCAAAGATAGACTTGAAGAGTGGTTATCACCAAATTCGTATGAAGGAAGGAGATGAATGGAAGACAGCCTTTAAGACAAAACATGGGCTGTATGAATGGAAGGTCATGCCATTTGGATTATCCAATGCCCCAAGCACCTTTATGAGGCTAATGAACCATGTGCTTCGAAAATTTATAGGTATGTTTGTTGTCGTTTATTTTGATGACATTTTGGTTTATAGTAAAAATTCTGAAGAGCATGAAGAGCATTTGAGGCAAGTATTTGAAGTATTACGAGAACAAAAGCTATTTGGCAATTTCAAGAAGTGCCAATTCTGTCAAGACCAAGTTATTTTCCTTGGTTTTGTTGTCTCTCAACATGGGGTGCACGTGGATGAGGAGAAAATAAAAGCAATCAAGGAGTGGCCAATTCCTAAAAGTATTTCTGAGGTACGAAGTTTTCATGGCCTTGCTTCATTTTATAGACGATTTGTGAAGAATTTTAGCACTATTCTTGCACCATTAACTGCATGCATAAAAAAAAATTGTGAGTTTAAATGGACCGAAGCTACACAAAAGAGTTTTGACTTAATCAAGGAGAAATTGTGTTCAGCACCTATTCTAGCTCTTCCAGATTTTTCAAAGGTATTTGAGATTGAATGTGATGCATCTGGAGTAGGGATTGGAGCTGTCTTAATGCAAGATAAGTGTCCCATTGCTTATTTTAGTGAGAAGCTTAGTGGAGCAAGTCTGAATTACTCAAACTATGATAAAGAGTTCTTTGCACTAATTCGAGCTCTTGAGACATGGCAGCATTATTTATTACCAAAGGAGTTCATCATTCACACCGATCATGAATCCCTAAAGCATTTGAAGGGGCAAGGGAAGCTGAATAGAAGACATGCCAAATGGGTGGAGTATTTGGAAGTTTTCCCCTATGTAATCAAATACAAAAAGGGAGAGACGAATGTTGTGGCTGATGCATTATCTCGGAGGTATGCTTTGATTTCTCTGTTGAACACTAAACTGTTGGGCTTTGAACTTATTAAGGAGCAATACTTGCTTGATCCTATGCTGGCTAAAATCTATTCAGCTTGTGAGAAAATGGCCATTAAAGGGTTTTATAGGCATGATGGTTATATGTTCAGATTTGGGAAACTTGTGATTCCTAATTGTTCTATTAGGGAATTGCTTGTTAGAGAATCACATGCAGGTGGGCTGGCTGGACATTTTGGTGAAAAGAAGACATTTGAAATGTTGAAAGAGCATTTCTATTGGCCAAATATGATGAAGGATGTGCATCGGATTGTAGAAAGATGTGTTGCTTGCAAGAAAGCAAAGAGCAATGAGGCTGCACATGGCTTGTACATGCCATTGACTGTTCCAGATCAACCATGGATGGATCTAAGCATGGATTTTGTGCTTGGATTACCCAGAACAAAAAGGGGAAAAGATTCAGTTATGGTGGTTGTTGATAGATTCTCAAAAATGTCTCATTTTATTTCATGTCACAAAACTGATGATGCTTCTCATATTGCTGATTTATTCTTCAAAGAAGTTGTGAGATTGCATGGCATTCCGAAGAGTATTGTTTCTGATCGTGATGCCAAATTCTTGAGCTATTTTTGGAAGACATTATGGATGAAGCTTGGAACAAAGCTGCTATTTAGCACAACCTGTCATCCTCAAACTGATGGGCAAACTGAAGTGGTAAATAGATCTCTTTCCTCTTTGCTTAGAAGTGTTATCAGTAAAAACTTGAAGAATTGGGATGAGTACTTGCCGCATGTTGAATTTGCTTATAATCGGAGTGTTCATAGTACTACAAAGAAATCTCCATTTGAGGTTGTGTATGGATTTAATCCTAATACACCAGCAGATTTGGCACCTCTTCCAATTAATGAAAAACTTAGCTTGGATGGCAAAAGTAAAGCTGAATTCATGAAGAAAATGCATGAGGCAGTAAAGAAGCAAATTGAGACGAAGAATGCTGCCTATAAAAAGTCAGTAGACAAGAAAAGAAAGCATGTTCAATTTAGCCCAGGAGATCTTGTTTGGATTCACCTACGCAAGGAGAGATTTCCAAACAAAAGGAAGTCTAAACTTATGCCACGAGCTGATGGTCCTTTTCGAGTACTAGCAAAGGTAAATGACAATGTGATGTGAACCCAACAATTACATTGGATGATCAAGAAGTAGATCCATTGTATATTACAAGTGGGCCAATTACACGAGCTCGGGCTAAAACAATAAAAGAGACATTAAATGGGCTCGTTCAAGAATGGATGAAGCAAATTCCATTTGAATGTATGTTAAATAATGATCAAAATGTGCTCAACATCATTTGGGCTGAAAATGGAGTTGCTAAAGGGATTTTGGGCCAGAACACTACAAATTAAAGAGATTGGTCCAAGAGATAAACATGGACCAATAGAATTTGGGCTCAATTATATCCATTTGAGTTGAAATTCATGTTTTGTAATTTTCTTTTATTTTTGTACGAATTTTAACTTCTAGATGGTCTTTAGTCAATTATGAATCATGTGCATTAAATGCACAATGTTTCAAAGTCAAGATAGGTGGATATTTATTTTCAAAATGCATTAAAAGCATTGTATCCAAAGTCAAGATAGGTGGGCATTTATTTTCATGTGCATTAAATGTATGTATCTTCAAGTCAAGATAGGTGGGCACCTTTGTCTCTCCATCCTATCTATAAATACCCCCCTAAGCTTATTGTAATAATCAGATTTGAGTTTATGAAAACTTGCATTCAAGTGTTTTCTCTCATTGTGTGAGAATTTATCTTTCTTTCTTTGCTCTTGTGAAATCTTGCTTTGTCAATCTTCTTTATAAGATTGGTGATTCAAATTCACAAAAGCCCCCAATTTGTGCTTCAACCCAAGTGCGTTGTTGTGTGGATTGGTTCAATTCGTGTTCGTGGTTGAACAAGCGTTCTAAATAGTAGGTCACGTTCTATATAACGTTGGTTGACTATTTGCACTTGTTAGGTCATTGAACAACTCTAATTCCTTCTTCAATTCCGGAGTGTGTTGTTCTTATTTTTCTTTTGATAAGTCTTGAATTCATTTATCGCCTACGCCGTGAAGATCAGGCAACCCTAAGGATTTTCCTATCATTTGGTATCAGAGCATTTTGGTTGACACGGTAGGCCTTCTTTATTTTCACCTTTTTTTGAGAAAAATATATTATTGTTCCTTTGTTGTTCCTTCCCTTTTCTTCAATTTCCAATTTGCCTAGATATCAATTTTTTCCTTTCACTGTGCAAGATTTCATTGTCCTTGAGAAGGTCATATATTGTTTTGTTGCTCCTATCTATTCTGCACATCATATTGAAAAAAAAAAACGAAAAAAAAAAATTCGGAAAAAAAAAAAATTGTTCAAATAGTGCATCTTCTTGCCCTCAAAGTAGTTGATTCCCTTTTCATTTAACAAAAAAATCTTATCTTGCACTTGTAACAAAATTTCTTTCTATTGAATCCATAAAGCTTTCTTTAACTGTGACCTAGTTCAACTATTCCCATACTTTGACAATCTACTTTCATGTGCTTGGTTGAAGTTGAGAAATTGGCAATTATTGAATCACACAACAAGGACTTAGATTGAATAAGAGCTTTGGAAGATATTGAGGGATTTAAGAGTTAGTGAGATTATTAAGAGTGGAGTGCAAATACTGAGTTGAGAAGAAGAGTGAAACACTAAGCATTTTGTGAGATCCTATATTCTGTTATTATTATTATTTTTTTTTTTACACTAACATGGCAGGGAACCAAGATGAAGAAATTTCTCAAGCACAACTAGCTCCTATCCAAATGCAAGCATTGATGAGTCATCTTGAAAGGATGTTTGACAGAAAGCTAGAAGGAGTTCTTGAGCGTTTAGATAACATGGAGAACCAAACCGCTACACTACCAGCCTCTCCAAACAACCGAAGACGAAATGAGCAGCCTTATAGAGTTGCGGAGAGTCCAGTTGAGGATGATGAATCTGGTGGATATCAACCAAGAAGGAGGAGATTTAATCGAGAAGAACCTAGGAGGCCTAGAGTTAGAGAAGAAGACCTTGGTGGAATCAAAGTAAAAGTCCCTTCCTTTCAAGGCAAAAGTGATCCCGAGGAGTACTTAGAATGGGAAATGCGTGTTGAGCAAATTTTCTCATGCCATAACTACTCCGAAGGTAAAAAGGTGAAACTTGCTGCTATTGAATTTACTGATTATGCTCTTGTTTGGTGGGACCAGATGCAAAAAGAAAGAGCTCGTTATGGAGAGTATCCCATTTCCACTTGGGAAGAAATGAAGACAATTATGAGAAAGAGGTTCATCCCATCATATTACCATAGAGAGCTTCATAACAAGTTGCAACGTCTCATACAAGGAACAAAGGGTGTAGATGAGTATCATAAGGAGATGGAGGTTGCCATGATAAGAGCCAACATTGTGGAGGATAGAGAAGCAACAATGGCTCGCTTCTTACATGGACTCAATCGTGACATAGCTGATATCGTGGAGATGTATCATTATGTAGAGCTTCAAGAGATGGTACATCAAGCCATCAAAGTTGAGCAACAACTCAAGAGGAAGAATACTGCAAGAAAAAGCTACAATTCAAATTCTTTTAACTCTTGGAAGCACAATTCGAAGAAAGACAACCCTTCTACTTCAAATTCCAAGGAAGTTGATTCAAAGAAAATTGAAAAGCTAGCTGTTCCAAAGAAAACTCAAGTTGAGCCTAATTCTTCAAGGAGCCGTGACATAAGGTGTTTTAAGTGCCAAGGAAGAGGTCACATCGCTAGTGAGTGCCCAAACAAACGCACCATGATCGTCAATAACAATGGAGATTGGGAGACTGAAGAAGATAGCACAGAGGAGGAAGAAGAATCAAATGATGAGGGAGAATGTGCAATGGAAGGAGAGCTTCTTGTGACTAGAAGAGCACTTAGCATCCAGGTGATGGAAGAGAATAATCAAAGAGAAAACTTGTTCCACACACGTTGCTTAATTCAGGACAAGGTATGTAGTGTGATCATAGATGGTGGAAGTTGTAGCAATGTGGCAAGTGTTGAGCTTGTTGAAAAATTGAGCTTACCAACAGTCAAGCATAACCGTCCATACAGACTTCAATGGCTCAATGAATGTGGGGAACTGAAGGTGACTAAACAGGTGAAAGTACTCTTTTCTATTGGCAAATATAGAGATGAAGTCTTATGTGATATTGTACCCATGAAAGCATGTCATCTCTTGTTAGGTAGGCCTTGGCAGTATGATAGGCATGTCACTCATGATGGATTCTTAAATCGTTATTCTTTTGTACTTAGAGGGAACCCTATAACCCTCCTCCCTATGTCACCGAAGCAAATCTTAGAAGATCAAATAAAGAGAGAAAAGAAAAGAGTGAGTGAGTGCAGCCAAGTGAGCAAAAAAGAAGAGAATAAAAATGAGAGTGAAAAGATTCAAAAAGAGTCAAGTACTGAAGAAAAAGAGAGTGTGTTGAAAAAGAAGAAAGATAGAAAAGAAAATCAAAAAGGAAAAAGAGAGAACATGGATGTTGGAGGAAAAGGTTTACTTGTGGCAAAAAATAGTGACCTTAAACAAGCTTTATTTTCTCAACAAAACCTCCTAGTACTTGTTTACAAAGAGGCTATGTTGAATAATAAAGACTTAACCTCTACTTTGCCTAGTGTTGTTTTGTCTCTCTTGCAGGAATATGAGGATATTTTTTCCGATGAAGTACCACCCGGATTGCCACCAATTAGAGGGATAGAACATCAAATTGATTTCATTCCTGGAGCATCATTGCCTAACCGACCAGCATACCGCACCAATCCTGAAGAGACTAAGGAGATTCAAAAACAAGTCCAAGAATTGTTAGACAAAGGATATGTGAGAGAAAGCCTTAGTCCTTGTGCAGTTCCAGTGTTGCTCGTACCTAAGAAGGATGGCACATGGAGGATGTGTATTGACTGTAGAGCCATTAACAACATAACGGTAAGATATCGCCATCCTATTCCTAGGTTAGATGATATGCTTGATGAATTGACTGGTTCTACTATCTTTTCTAAAATTGACTTAAAAAGTGGCTACCATCAAATTAGAATGAAAGAAGGAGATGAATGGAAAACAGCATTCAAGACTAAACATGGACTTTATGAATGGTTGGTTATGCCTTTTGGTTTAACTAATGCACCTAGTACATTCATGAGGTTAATGAATCATGTCTTGAGAGCTTACATTGGGAAATTTGTGGTAGTTTATTTTGATGACATTCTTGTGTATAGCAAAACCTTAGATGAACATGTGGATCACATTAGAAAAGTTCTAGAGGTTCTTAAAAAGGAAAGATTGTTTGGTAATTTGAAGAAATGTGATTTTTGCACAAACAAAATTGTTTTTCTTGGCTATGTTGTTAGTAGTAAAGGTATAGGGGTTGATGAAGAAAAGGTCCAAGCAATTCAAGAATGGCCAACTCCAACCACCGTTGGACAGGTAAGGAGTTTCCATGGACTTGCAAGCTTTTATCGGAGGTTTGTGAAGGACTTTAGCACTCTAGCAGCACCATTAAATGAACTGACCAAGAAGAATGTCCCCTTCAAATGGGAAGATGTTCAAGAGAAAGCCTTCAAAACCCTTAAGGAGAAGCTCACGAATGCACCTTTACTAGCCCTTCCTGATTTTGGTAAGACTTTTGAGATTGAATGTGATGCTAGTGGAATTGGCATAGGCGGTGTACTCATGCAAGAAGGTAAGCCCATTGCATATTTCAGTGAAAAGCTAAGTGGACCAACTCTTAACTATCCTACATATGATAAAGAATTATATGCATTAGTTAGAGTGCTGGAAACTTGGCAACATTATTTGTGGCCTAAAGAATTTGTAATTCATTCTGATCATGAGGCTTTAAAGCATATTAGGAGCCAAAGCAAGTTGAATCGAAGGCATGCCAAATGGATTGAGTTCATTGAATCATTTCCATATGTGATTAAGTACAAGAAAGGTAAAGAAAATATTGTTGCTGATGCTTTATCACGGAGGGAAGTTGTGAGACTACATGGGATGCCAAGAACGATTGTGTCTGATCGGGATACTAAATTTTTAAGCTATTTTTGGAAGACATTGTGGAGCAAGCTTGGAACCAAATTGTTATTTTCTACTACATGCCATACACAAACTGATGGACAAACCGAGGAAAGAGCCAATATGGATGGTAAAAAGCGTGCTGAATTTGTCAAGCAAATTCATGAGAAGGCACGGCACAACATTGAAAGGATGACTCAACAATATGAAAAATGTGCTAATAGACGAAGAAAGCAAATATTGAAGAGTCGAGGACGACTCCTTTTCAAGAAGGGGAGGATGATGTGAACCCAACAATTACATTGGATGATCAAGAAGTAGATCCATTGTATATTACAAGTGGGCCAATTACACGAGCTCGGGCTAAAACAATAAAAGAGACATTAAATGGGCTCGTTCAAGAATGGATGAAGCAAATTCCATTTGAATGTATGTTAAATATTGATCAAAATGTGCTCAACATCATTTGGGCTGAAAATGGAGTTGCTAAAGGGATTTTGGGCCAGAACACTACAAATTAAAGAGATTGGTCCAAGAGATAAACATGGACCAATAGAATTTGGGCTCAATTATATCCATTTGAGTTAAAATTCATGTTTTGTAATTTTCTTTTATTTTTGTACGAATTTTAACTTCTAGATGGTCTTTAGTCAATTATGAATCATGTGCATTAAATGCACAATGTTTCAAAGTCAAGATAGGTGGATATTTATTTTCAAAATGCATTAAAAGCATTGTATCCAAAGTCAAGATAGGTGGGCATTTATTTTCATGTGCATTAAATGTATGTATCTTCAAGTCAAGATAGGTGGGCACCTTTGTCTCTCCATCCTATCTATAAATACCCCCCTAAGCTTATTGTAATAATCAGATTTGAGTTTATGAAAACTTGCATTCAAGTGTTTTCTCTCATTGTGTGAGAATTTATCTTTCTTTCTTTGCTCTTGTGAAATCTTGCTTTGTCAATCTTCTTTATAAGATTGGTGATTCAAATTCACAAAAGCCCCCAATTTGTGCTTCAACCCAAGTGCGTTGTTGTGTGGATTGGTTCAATTCGTGTTCGTGGTTGAACAAGCGTTCTAAATAGTAGGTCACGTTCTATATAACGTTGGTTGACTATTTGCACTTATTAGGTCATTGAACCACTCTAATTCCTTCTTCAATTCCGGAGTGTGTTGTTCTTATTTTTCTTTTGATAAGTCTTGAATTCATTTATCGCCTACGCCGTGAAGATCAGGCAACCCTAAGGATTTTCCTATCACCCCCATTCTTTTGACTTCTAAGTGGATGTACTTTGTCTATGTTTGCACGTGTACTGCCTCCCATCTTGAGTTGTATCCCAATCTAAATAGCCATGTGCACCATGCCCTCCAACTCAACAGGATGCTGGAATTTCTCTGCATTTTGAATTTGCCCATCCAAACTAGCGAGAAACCTTGCTATAGTTGGATCAATGTCGCTTCCACCTCTTTGTAGCAGACTCATCACGCTTTGATACATCCACCAAATTGCCACGATCTTCCCAATAACTAGTACTTACCTTGCATGGGAACTACATCACACAACACTTCATTTTCATAATTCCCAATGTGAAAAGAAGCAAACACTTGTGTATTCACCCGTACCTCTTCACTATCATTTAACCATTGCAATTTACAAGGTCAAGGATTGTTAATTGTAGGCATGGTTGACAGTGCTAGAAACATCAGTACAGCTCCTTCCACCAATAATCACACAACATAGTGAGTTTTGCACATGCCATCTAGAATGAAATATGTTCTCTAGTTGCACTTAATCATCTTCTTTGGATTGAAAACTCAAAGCTCTCCTGTCAACCAATAATTCACCTTGCACAGAGTACTCTTCATCACCAGGGTGGCATAAAGCCGTTGTCCGATTCATTGTCAGTTTCAATCTCACCATCGTCATTCATAGCCATAACTGGACATTGACTGGCTGTGCGACCCCAGCCTTGACTTTTAAACACTAAAACCACGTTCTTGAGTAAACAAAGAATTCGATTTACCTTGAGTTCCTTGGCTTGCCACTACTTTCTTCTGCTCAAGTTTTTGCTTCGGAGTGGAAATCTTTTCATCTTGCCTCCATTGTTTTGACTTCTAAGTGGATGTACTTTGGCTTTGTTTGCACGTGTACTACCTCCCATCTTGAGTTATATCTCAATCTAAATAGCCATGTGCACCATGCCCTCCAACTCAACAGAATGCTACAATTTCATCGTATTTTGAATTTGTCTATTCAAACTAGCGAGAAACCTTGCCATAAGTGGATCAATGTCACTTTCATCACTTTGTAACAGACACATCAGGCTTGACTCATCCACCAAATTGCCACGATCTTCCCAATAACGAGTACCTTACCTTGCATGCGAACTACATCACACAACACTTCATCTTCATAATTCCCAATGCGCAAAGGAATAAACACTTGTTTATTCACCTGTACCTCCACACTATCATTTAACCATTGCAATTTACAAGGTCAAGGATGCTCAATTATTGCCACGGTTGGTAGTGCTAGAAACATTAGCACATCTCCTTCTATCAATAATCACACTACATACCTTGTTTTGGTCATGCCATCTAGTATCAAATATATTCTCCAGTTGTACTTAATCATCTTTTTCGATTACAAACTCAAAGCTCTCTTGTCAACTAACAAGTCACCTTGCACAGCGTATTCTTCATCACCAGGGTGGCATAAAGTCGTTGTCCGATTCATTGTCAGTTTCAATCTCACCATTGTCATTCATAACCATAACTCTTTTGTTCAGACATTGACTGGCTGTGTGACCCCATCGTTGACTTTTAAACACTTAAAACCACGCTTCTGAGTAAAGGAATAATTTGATTTACCTTAAGTTCCTTGGTTTGCCACTACTTTTTTTTTCTCAGGTTTTAGCTTCGGAGTAGAAATCTTTTCATCTTGCCTTCATTGTTTTGACTTCTAAGTTGATGTACTTTGGAAATGTTTGCACGTGTACTCCATCCCATCTAGAGTTGTATCTCAATCTAAATAGCTATGTGCACCATTCCTTTCAACTCAACAGAATGTTGCAATTACTCCGCATTTTTAATTTGCCTATTCAAAGTGGCAAGAAACCTTGCCAAAGTTGGATCAATGTCACTTCTATCTCTTTGTAATAGACCCATCATGCTTGACTCATCCCCCAAATTGCCACGATCTTCCCAATAACTAGTACTTACCTTGCATTGGAACTTCATCTTCATAATTCCCAATGTGAAAAGGAACAAACACTTGTTTATTCATCCCTACTCCTCACTATCATTTAACCATTGCAATTTCAAGGTCGAGGAAGCTTAATTGTTGTCATGGTTGGCTGTGCTAGAAACATTAGTACAGGTCTTTCCATCAATAATCACACTACATACCTTGTTTTGGATATGCCATCTAGTATGAAATATGTTCTCCAGTCGCACTTAACCATCTTCTTTGGATTGTAAACTCAAAGCTCTCCTGTCAACCAACAATGCACCTTGCACAGCGTACTCTTCATCATCAAGGTGGCATAAAGTCGTTTTCGATTCATTGTCAGCTTCAAACTAACCATCGTCATTCATAACCATAACTCTTTTGTTCGGACGTTGACTAGCCGTGTGACCCCAGCCATGACTTTTAAACAACTGAAACCACATTTTTTAGTAAAGGAAGAATTTGATTTACCTTGAGTAACTTGGCTGCCACTACTTTCTTTTGCTCAGGTTTTTGCTTCGAAGTGGAAATCTTTTCATCTTGCCTCCATTGTTTTGACTTCTAAGTGGATGTACTTTGGCTATGTTTGCACTTGTACTGCCTCCCCTCTTGCAGCTATATCTCAATCTAAATAGCCATGTGCACCATGCCCTCTAACTCAACAGAATGTTGCAATTTCACCGCATTTTGAATTTGCCTATTTAAACAAGCAAGAAACCTTGCCATAGTTGGATCAATGTCGCTTCCGTCTCTTTGTAATAGACCTATCATGCTTGACTGGTCAACCAAACTGCACGATCTTCCCAATAACTAGTACTTACCTAGCATGGGAACTATATCACACAACACTTTATCTTCATAATTCCCAATGCAAAAAAGATCAAACACTTGTTTATTCACCCATACGTCCTCACTGTCATTTAACCATTGCAATTTACAAGGTTGAGGATGCTTAATTGTTGGCATGGTTGGCAGTGCTAGAAATATTAGCACAGATCCTTCCATCAATAATCACACTACATAGCTTGCTTTGCACAGGCCATCTGGTATGAAATATGTTCTCCAGTTGCACTTAATCATCTTCTTTGGATTGCAAACTCAAAACTCCCCTGTCAACCAACAATTCACCTTGCACAGCGTACTCTTCATCAATAGGGTGGCACAAAGTCATTGTCTGATTCTTTGTCAGTTTCAATCTCACCATCGTCATTCATAGCCAAAACTCTTTTGTTTGGACATTGACTGGTTGTGTGACCCCAGCCTTGACTTTTAAACACTTAAAACCATGTTTCTAAGTAAAGGAAGAATTTGATTTACCTTGTGTTCCTTGGCTTGCCACTACTTTCTTTTGCTCAGGTTTCAACTTCGGAGTGGAAATCTTTGCATCTTGCCTCTATTGTTTTCACTACTAAGTAGATGTGCTTTGGCTATGTTTGCACTTGTACTGCTTCCCGTCTTGATTTGTTCTAAATAGCCATGTGCACCATGCCCTGCAACTCAATAGAATGTTGCAATTTCACCGTATTTTCAATTTGCCTATTCAAACTACCAGGAAACCTCGCCTGAGTTGGATCAATGTCGCTTCCATCTCTTTGTAATAGGCCCATCATGCTTGACTCGTCCACCAAATTGCCATGATCTTCCCAATAACTAGTACCTGCCTTGCATGGGAACTACATCACATAACACTTAATCTTCATAATTCCCAATGCGAAAAGGAACGAACACTTGTTTATTCACCCATACCTCCTCACTATCATTTAGCCATTGCAATTTACAAGGTCGAGAATGCTTAATTGTTGGCATGGTTGGCAGCGCAAGAAACATTAGTATAGCTCCTTCTATCAATAATCACAATACATACCTTGTTTTGGAAATGCCATCTAGTATGAAATATGTTCTCCAGTTGCACTTAATCAACTTCTTTGGGTTGCAAACTCAAAGCTCTTCTGTCAACCCGCAATTCACCTTACACAGCATACTCTTCATCACCATGGCGGAACAAAGTCGTTGTCTGATTCATTGTCAGTTTCAATCTCACCATCGTCATTCATAGCCAAAACTCTTTTGTTTGGACATTGACTGGTTGTGTGACCCCAGCCTTGACTTTTAAACACTTAAAACCATGTTTCTAAGTAAAGGAAGAATTTGATTTACCTTGTGTTCCTTGGCTTGCCACTACTTTCTTTTGCTCAGGTTTCAACTTCGGAGTGGAAATCTTTGCATCTTGCCTCTATTGTTTTCACTACTAAGTAGATGTGCTTTGGCTATGTTTGCACTTGTACTGCTTCCCGTCTTGATTTGTTCTAAATAGCCATGTGCACCATGCCCTGCAACTCAATAGAATGTTGCAATTTCACCGTATTTTCAATTTGCCTATTCAAACTACCAGGAAACCTCGTCTGAGTTGGATCAATGTCGCTTCCATCTCTTTGTAATAGGCCCATCACGCTTGACTCGTCCACCAAATTGCCATGATCTTCCCAATAACTAGTACCTGCCTTGCATGGGAACTACATCACATAACACTTGATCTTCATAATTCCCAATGCGAAAAGGAACGAACACTTGTTTATTCACCCGTACCTCCTCACTATCATTTAGCCATTGCAATTTACAAGGTCGAGAATGCTTAATTGTTGGCATGGTTGGCAGCGCAAGAAACATTAGTATAGCTCCTTCTATCAATAATCACAATACATACCTTGTTTTGGAAATGCCATCTAGTATGAAATATGTTCTCCAGTTGCACTTAATCAACTTCTTTGGGTTGCAAACTCAAAGCTCTTCTGTCAACCCGCAATTCACCTTACACAGTATACTCTTCATCACCATGGCGGAACAAAGTCGTTGTCTGATTCATTGTCAGTTTCAATTTCACCATCATCATTCATAAATCATAACTCTTTTGTTCGAACATTGACTGGCCGTGTGACCCCAGCCTTGACTTTTAAACACTTAGAACCACGTTTCTCAGTAAAGGAAGAATTTGATTTACCTTGAGTTCCTTGGTTTGCCACTACTTTCTTTTGCTTAGGTTTCTACTTCGAAGTGGAAATCTCTGCATCTTGCTTCCATTGTTTTGACTTCTAAGTGGATGTACTTTGGCTATGTTTGTACGTGTTCTGCCTCTCCTCTTGAGTTGTATCTCAATCTAAATAGCTATGTGCACCATGCCCTTCAACTCAATAGAATGTTGCAATTGCATCATATTTTGAATATTAATTATGAAAATTGAGTTAAATGACTGTACTGGATATTTAAACCTTATGGGGTACATTATTAAGAATAGTGGAATTTGTGGGAAAATGATTGAATTTAATTAATTGAAGAATTAATTAAGGTATTTTGTATGTTGGGTCAAATGGGTTTGGACAATGGGTATGTATACCCATTGGGTTATCCAACTAACCCACTAAGTTTTTTAGCTCTCTCTTTCTCTCCCTCTCTTTCTCTCTCTCTCTCTCTCCCTTCTTCATTTCACTTTCTCGCCTCTTCTTCATTTTCACTCTCTCACAATTCTCTCAACCTTCAAACTTCCCCTCTCAACTCTCCCATAGATTTGGTATTGTTTTTGAGAATTGTTCGGTTCAAAAGCTTGGTAAAGATCAAAGGTAAGTTTTAATCTCATTATTTTCCTTAAATTTCAGTTTATGTGGAAGATTGGAGGAGATTTTGGTTCTTGAAAAATTTGATGATAATTCATGGATTTGAGTTATTTTGGAAGTTTTTGAGTTAAGATTGAGTTAAGTAGTTAGGAGAGATGAAATTTTGGTTTAGAAACAAGGAATTATAAGATGAAAATTTTTGGAAGATTTTCTGCAAAATTCGAAGTTACTGTAGCAACTGAAAAATTTGGAAATTTTCGAGTTTACTGTAGTGTCGGCAATCAATGGTAACTGTAGCGGTCAACGTACTGTAGCGGTCAACGTACTGTAGCAAACCGTAACTGTAGTGAACCGTTACTGTAGCAAACCGTAACTGTTGTGAACCATTACTGTAGTTACGTTGACCATTGACCGTTGACCGTTACTGTAGCTACGTTGACCGTTGACTGTTGACCGTTACTGTAGCAATCAGAAAATGTCATATATTTTCATGATTTTGTTCCCTTTCTTATTTTTCCTTATGATATCTTTTACTAGGAAATTTTCCTACACAAATTCTAATGTGGAACAAGGTAAATTTGGACAAATATTAAGGTAAGTGAATAACCTTGCTAGACTAGTTTGATATTATTAATCAAAGTACAATATAAGTCCTATTTACAATATTATTTAGATATTAAGCAATCAATCTTTAGATGACGGTATATGACGATTGGCATATTTTTTTTACAGACATTCAAAGGAATAAAAGTATGTATAAATTAATTTATTTCATGGTTTTGTACAATGTGATAAATTCTCACTATTTTATTAATGAGTAAAGATCTACGGGATCTAATACACGAGTTTGAAAGGGTTAAAGTCCCATACTACTCAGTGTATAACTATGAAAACTTATGCACGGGTATGAAAGGGTTAGAGTCCCATACTACTCGGTGTAAATTGATGAAATCATAAATACGAGTTTGAAAGGGTTAGAGTCCCATACTACTCGGTGTATAGCTATGAAATCTTATTCACGAGTTTGAAAGGGTTAGAGTCTCATACTGCTCGATGTATAAGATAATTGATTATATGAGTAAATGTGGTATTTGTACTTTTTATATTTTATACAGTACAGTTATTTACTTACTGAGTTTTAAATAAACTCACACTCCTTATGATTATCTTTTCAGATACAGAAAACAAGGAAGAAGAGTATCCGATTGAAGATTAGAAGCCCCTTGAAAATATTCTCCATTTATGTCTGGTGGGATACCAGTACTTATTAATGTGAATACTAGGAACGCTATGTACTTTCTATAGGTCTCCTAGGCTTGCGTTGAGATAAACACATCAGATTATGTATGCCTATATTTGTTTATCAAATGAATATAATTATGTCGTGTGGAGTGAATGATTAAGGTTAAATGTAAAACCTTATAGAATATATTTAAATAACTTATGTTTGAGAATTTTATCAAATGAGTAGTTGTGGATATTAAGATTGTCCAGGATTTCGGGATACCACTGAGGTTTTCCTAATAGTAGTATCTTTTCACATGTTCAATTTTTGGGATGTGACACCATCTAGTATGAAATATCTTCTCTAGTTGCATTTAATCATCTTCTTTGAATTGAAAACTCAAAGCTTTCTTGTCAACCAATAATTCACCTTGCACATCGTACTTTTCACCATCAGGGTGACACAAAGTCGTCGTCCGATACGTTGTCAGTTTCAATTTCACCATCGTCATTCATAACCATAACTCTTTTGTTCAGACATTGACTGGCTGTGTGGCCCCAGCCTTGACTTTTAAACACTTAAAGCCATGTTCTGAGTAAAAGAAGAATTTGATTTACCTTGAGTTCCCTGGCTGGCCACTACTTTCTTTTGCTCAGGTTTTAGCTTCTGAGTGGAAATCTTTACATCTTCCCTCCATTGTTTTGACTTCTAAGTGGATGTACGTTGGCTATGTTTGCACATGTACTGCCTCCCCTCTTGAGTTGAATCTCAATCTAAATAGCCATCTGTACCATGCCCTCCAACTCAACAGAATGTTACAATTTCACTGTATTTCGAATTTGCCTATTCAAACTAGCGAGACCATAGTTGGATCAATGTCGCTTCCATCTCCTTGTAACAGAACTGTCACGCTTGACTCATCCACAAAATTCCCATGATCTTCCCAATAACCAGTACCTACCTTGGGCGGGAACTACATTGCACAAGATTTCATCTTTATAATTCCCAATGCGAAAAGGAACAAGCACTTGTTTATTCACCCGTACCTCCTCACTATCATTTAACTATTGCAATTTACAAGGTTTAGGATGCTTAATTGTTGGCATGGTTGGCAGTGCAATAAACATTAGTACAGATCCTTCCATCACACTACATACCTTGTTTTGGACGTGCCATCTGGTATGAAATATGTTCCACTTAATCATCTTCTTTGGATTGCGAACTCAAAGCTCTCCTGTCAACCAACAATTCACCTTGCACAGCGTACTCTTCATCATCAGGGTGGCACAAAGTCATTGTCCGATTCGTTGTCAGTTTCAATCTCACCATCGTCATTCATAACCATAACTCTTTTGTTCGGACATTGATTGGCTGTGATACCCCAGCCTTGACTTTTAAACACTAAAAACCATGTTTCTGAGTAAAGGAAGAATTTGATTTACCTTGAGTTCCATGGCTGGCCACTACTTTCTTTGGCTCAGGTTTTTGCTTCGGAGTTAAAATCTTTTCATCTTACCTCCATTGTTTTGGCTTCTAAGTGGATGTAGTTTGGCTATGTTTGCATATGTGCTGCCTCCCCTCTTGAGTTGAATCTCAATCTAAATAGCTATGTGTATGATGCCCTCCAACTTAACAGAATGTTTCAATTTCACCGCATTTTGAATTTGCCTATTCAAACTAGCGAGAAACCTTGCCATAGTTGGATCAATGTCACTTCCATCTTTTTGTAATAGACATGTCGCACTTGACTCGTCTACCAAATTGCCACGATCTTCCCAATAACTGGTGCCTACCTTGCATGGGAACTACATCACACAATAATTCATCTTCATAATTCCCAATATGAAAAAGGAACAAACACTTGTTTATTTACCCGTACCTCCTCACTATCATTTAACTATTGCAAATTACAAGGTCGAGGATTAATTGTTGGCATGGCTAACTTCTCCACTATGGCTGTGCTAGATACATTAGTACAGCTCCTTCCATCAATATTTAGACTACATATTTTGTTTTGGACATACCATCTAGTCTGAAATACGTTCTCCAGTTGTACTTAATCATCTTCTTCAGATTGTAAACTCAAAACTCTCCTGTCAACTAACAATTCACCTTGCACAACGTACTCTATAACATCAGGGTGGCACAAAGTCGTTGTTCGATTCATTGTCAGTTTCAATCTCACCATCGTCATTCATAACCATAACTCTTTTGTTCAGACATTTACTGGCTGTGTGACCCCAGCCTTGACTTTTAAACACTTAAAACCATGTTTCTCAGTAAAGGAAGAATTTGATTTACCTTGTGTTCCTTGGCTTGCCCCTACTTTCTTTTGCTCAGGTTTCAGCTTCGAAGTGGAAATCTTTTCATCTTGCCTCCATTGTTTTGGCTTCTAAGTGGATGTACTTTGGCTATGTTTGCAAGTGTACTGCCTCCCCTCGAGTTGTATCTCAATCAAAATAGGCATGTGCACCATGTCCTCCAACTCAACAGAATGTTGCAATTTCACTACATTTTGAATTTGCCTATTTAAACCAACGAGAAACCTTGCCGTAGTTGGATCAATGTTACTTCCATCTCTTTGTAACAGACACGTCACGCTTGACTCATCCACCAAATTGCCACGATGTTCCCAATAACCAGTACTTACCTTGCATGGGAACTACATCATACAACACTTCATCTTCAGAATTCCCAATGCGAAAACGAACAAACACTCGTTTATTCACCCGTACCTCCTCACTATCATTTAACCATTGCAATTTACAAGGTCTAGGACGCTTAATTGTTGGCATGGTTAGCAGTGCTAGAAACATTAGTACATCTCCTTCCATCAACAATCACACTATATACCTTGTTTTATACATGCCATCTCGTATGAAATATGTTCTCCAGTTGCAATTAATCATCTTCTTTGGATTGCAAAATCAAAGCTCTCATGTCAACTAACAATTAACCAAGCACAGCATACACTGCATCATCAAGGTGGCATAAAGTCGTTGTTTGATTCATTGTCAGTCTCAAGCTCACCATCCTCATTCATAACAATAACTCTTTTGTTCAGACATTGACTGGCTGTGTGACCCCAACCTTAACTTTTAAACATTTAAAGCCATCTTTCTTAGTAAAGGAAGAATTTGATTTACCTTGAGTTCCCTGGCTGGCCACTACTTTCTTTTCCTCAGGTTTTTGCTTCAGAGTTGAAATATTTTCATCTTGCCTCCATTGTTTTGATTTCTAAGTGGATGTACTTTTGCTATGTTTGCATGTATACTGCCTCCCCTCTTGAGTTGTATCTCAATCTAAATAGCCATGTGTACCATGCCCTAAAACTCAACAGATGTTGCAATTTCACTACATTTTGAATTTGCCTATTCAATTTAGCGAGAAATCCTGCCATAGTTGGATCAATGTCACTTCTATCTTTTTATAATAGACACGTCACGATTGACTCGTCTACCAAATTGCCATGATCTTCCCAATAACTGGTGCCTACCTTGCATGGAAACTGCATCACACAACAATTCATCTTCATAATTCCCAATGCGAAAGGAACAAACACCTGTTTATTCAACTGTACCTCCTCACTAACATTTAACTATTGCAATTTACAAGGTCAAGGATGCTTAATTATTGGCATGGCTAACTTCTCCACCATGGCTGTGCTAGATACATTAGTACAACTCCTTCCATCAATAATCACACTATATACCTTGTTTTGGACATACCATCTAGTCTAAAATATGTTCTCCAGTTGTACTTAATCATCTTATTTGGGTGGCAAACTAAAAGCTCTCCTGTCAACCCACAATTCACCTTGCATAGTGTGCTCTTCATCATCAGAGTGGCATAAAGTCGTTGTCCGATTTATTGTCAGTTTCAATCTCACCGTCGTCATTCATAATGATAACTCTTTTGTTCGGACATTGACTAGCTGTGTGACCCCAACCTTGACTTTTAAACACTTAAAACCACGTTTCTCAGTAAAGGAAGAATTTGATTTACCTTGTGTTCCTTGGCTTGGCACTGCTTTCTTTTGCTCAGGTTTCAGTTTCGGAGTGGAAATTTTTTCATCTTGCCTCCATTGTTTTGACTTCTAAGTAGATGTACTTTGGGTATGTTTGTACGTGTACTGCCTCCCCTTTTGAGTTGTATCTCAATCTAAATAGCCTTGTGCCCCATGCCGTTTAACTCAACAGAACGTTGCAATTTCACCGTATTTTGAATTTGCCTATTCAAACTAGCGAGAAACCTTGCCATAGTTCGATCAAGGTCGCTTCCATCTCTTTGTAACAGGCATGTCATGCTTGACTCGTCCGCCAAATTGCCACGAACTTCCGAATAACTAGTACCTACCTTGCATGGGAGACTACATCACACAACACTTCATTTTCATAATTCCCAATGCGAAAAGGAACAAATACTTGTTTATTCACCTATACCCCCTCACTATCATTTAACCATTGCAATTTACATGGTAGAGCATGCTTAATTGTTGGCATGGTTGGTAGTGCCAAAAACATTAGTACAGCTCCTTCCATCAATAATCACACTAGATACCTTGTTTTGGACATGCCATCTAGCATGAAATATGTTCTCCAGTTGCACTTAATCATCTTCTTTGGATTTCAAATTCAAAGCTCTCCTGTCAACCAACAATTCACCTTATACAGCGTACTCTTCATCATCAGGGTGGCATAAAGTCGTTGTCTAATTCAATGTCAGTTTCAATCTCACCATGGTCATTCATAACCATAACTCTTTTGTTCGGACATTGACTGGCTGTGTGACCCCAGCCTTGACTTTTAAACACTTAAAACCACATTTCTCAGTAAAGAAAGAATTTGATTTACCTTGTGTTTCTTGGCTTGGCACTGCTTTCTTTTGCTCAGGTTTCAGTTTCGGAGTGGAAATTTTTTCATCTTGCCTCCATTGTTTTGACTTCTAAGTAGATGTACTTTGGGTATGTTTGTACGTGTACTGCCTCCCCTTTTGAGTTGTATCTCAATCTAAATAGCCTTGTGCCCCATGCCGTTTAACTCAACAGAACGTTGCAATTTCACCGTATTTTGAATTTGCCTATTCAAACTAGCGAGAAACCTTGCCATAGTTCGATCAAGGTCGCTTCCATCTCTTTGTAACAGGCATGTCATGCTTGACTCGTCCGCCAAATTGCCACAAACTTCCGAATAACTAGTACCTACCTTGCATGGGAACTACATCACACAACATTTCATTAACTGGATGTGCAACCCCAGCCTTGACTTTTAAACACAAAAAATCACGTTTTTGAGTAAATGAAGAATTTGATTTACCTTGAGTTCCTTGGCTGGCCACTACTTTCTTTTGATCAGGTTTTAGCTTCGGATTTGAAACATTTTCATCTTGCCTCCATTGTTTTGACTTCTAAGTGGATGTACTTAGCTATTTTTGCACGTGCACTGCCTCCCCTCTTGAGTTGAATCTCAATCTAAATAGCCATGTGTACCATGTCCTCCAACTCAACCGAATGTTATAATTTCACTGCATTTTGAATTTGCCTATTCAAACTAGCAAGAAACCTTGCCATAGTTAGATCAATGTCGGTTTCATCTCTTTGTAACAGACACATCACGCTTGATTTGTCTATAAAATTGCCATGATCTTCCTAATAACTAGTTCCTACCTTGCATTGGAACTGCATCACACAACACTTCATCCTCATAATTCCTATTCCGAAAAATGACAAACACTTTTTTATTCACCTGTGCCTCCTCACTATCATTTAACCATTGCAATTTATAAGGTCGAGGATGTTTAATTGTTACCGTGGATGGCAGTGCTAGAAACATTAGTACAGTTCCTTCCATCAATAATCACACTACATACCTTCTTTTGGAAATGGCATCAGGTATGAAATATGTTCTCCAGTTGCACTTAATCATCTTCTTTGGATTGCAAGCTCAATGCTCTTCTGTTAACCAACAATTCACCTTGCATAGTGTACTCTTCATCATCAGGGTGGCATGAAGTCGTTGTCTGATTCATTGTCAGTTTCAATCTCATCATCTTCATTCATAACCATTACTTTTATGTTCAGACATTAACTGGCTGTGTGACCCCAGCCTTGACTTTTAAACACTAAAACCACGTTTGTGAGTAAAGAAGAACTTGATTTACCTTGAGTTCCTTGGCTGGCTACAACTTTATTTTTATCAGGTTTTAGCTTCTGAGTGGAAATCTTTTCATCTTGCCTCCATTGTTTTAACTTCTAAGTGGATGTACTTGGCTATTTTTGCACGTGCACTACCTCCCCTCTTGAGTAGAATCTCGATCTAAATAACCATGTGTACCATGTCCTCTAACTCAACAGAATGTTGTAATTTCACTGCATTTTGAATTTGCCTATTAGAACTAGTGAGAAACCTTGCCATAGTTGGATCAATGTCGCTTCCATCTCTTTGTAATAGACACATCACGCTTGACTTGTCTACAAATTTGCCACAATCTTCCTAATAACTAGTGCCTACCTTGCTTGGGAACTGCATCACACAACACTTCATCCTCATAATTCCCATTCCAAAAAAGAACAAACACTTGTTTATTCACCCGTACCTCCTCACTACCATTTAACCATTGTAATTTATAAGGTCGAGGATGTTTTATTGTTGCCGTGGATGGCAGTTCTAGAAACATTAATACAGCTCCTTCAGTTAATAATCACATTACATACCTTGTTTTGGACATGGCATCAGGTATGAAATATGTTCTCCAGTTGCACTTAATCATCTTCTTTGGATTGCAAGCTCAATGCTCTCCTGTCAACCAACAATTCACCTTACACATGATACTCTTCATCATCAGGGTGGCATAAATTCGTTGTCCGATTCATTGTCAGTTTCAATCTCATCATCTTCATTCATAACCATTACTTGGAAGTGCTAGAAATATTAGTATAGCTCCTTCCATCAATAACCACACTACATATCTTGTTTTGGACTTGACATCTTGTATGAAATATGTTCTCTAGTTGCACTTAATCTCATCTTCTTTGGATTACAAGCTCAAACCTCTCCTATCAACCAACAATTCACCATGGACAGCGTACTCTTCATCATCAGGGTGGCATAAAATCGTTGTCCGATTCATTGTCAATTTCAATGTCATCATCTTCATTCATAACCATAACTCTTATGTTCAGACTTTAACTGGCTGTGTGACCCCAGCCTTGTCTTTTAAACACTTAAAACCACGTTTCCAAGTAAAGGAAGAATTTGATTTACCTTGAGTTCCTTGGCTGGCCACAACTTTCTTTTGCTCAGGTTTTAGCTTCGGAGTGGAAATCTTTTCATCTTGCCTCCATTGTTTTGACTTCTAAGTGGATGTAATTTGGCTATGTTTGCACGTGTTCTGCCTCCCCTCTTGAGTTGAATCTTAATCTAAATTGTCATGTGTACTATGTCCTCTAACTCAACAGAATGTTGTAATTTCACCGCATTTTTAATTTGCATATACAAACTAGCAAGAAACCTTGGCATAGTTGGATTAGTGTCGCTTCAATCTCTTTGTAATAGACACGTCACGCTTGACTTGTCTACCCAATTGCCACGATCTTCCTAATAACTAGTGCCTACCTTGTATGGAAGTTACATCACACAACACTTCATCTTCGTAATTCCCATTGCGAAAATGAACAAACACTTGTTTATTCACCCGTACCTCCTCACTATCATTTAACCATTGCAATTTATAAGGTCGAGGATGGTTAATTTTGGCATGGATGGCAGTGCTAGAAACATTAGTACAGCTCCTTCTATCAATAATCACACTACACACCTTGTTTTGGACATGGCATCAGGTATGAAATATGTTCTCCAGTTGCACTTAATCATCTTTTTTGGATTGCAAGCTCAATGCTCTCCTGTCAACCAATAATTCACCTTGCACAGCGTACTCTTCAATATCAAGGTGCCATAAAGTCATTGTCCGATTCATTATCAGTTTCAATCTCAACATCTTTATTCATAACCATTACTTTTATGTTTAGACATTAACTGGCTGTGTGACCCCAGCCTTGACTTTTAAACACTTAAAACCACGTTTCTGAGTAAAGAAGAACTTGATTTACCTTGAGTTCCTTGGCTGGCTACCACTTTTTTTTATCAGGTTTTAGCTTCGGGGTGGAAATCTTTTCATCTTGCCTCCACTGTTTTAACTTCTAAGTGGATGTACTTGGCTATTTTTGCACGTGCACTACCTCCCCTCTTGAGTAGAATCTCAATCTAAATAACCATGTGTACCATGTCCTCTAACTCAACAGAATGTTGTAATTTCACTGCATTTTGAATTTGCCTATTAGAACTAGCGAGAAACCTTGCCATAGTTCGATCAATGTCACTTCCATCTCTTTGTAATAGACACATCACACTTGACTTGTCTACAAATTTGCCACGATCTTCCTAATAACTAGTGCCTACCTTGCTTGGGAACTGCATCACACAATACTTCATCCTCATAATTCCCATTCCGAAAAAGAACAAACACTTGTTTATTCACCCATACCTCCTCACTACCATTTAACCATTGCAATTTATAAGGTCGAGGATGTTTTATTGTTGCCGTGGATGGCAGTGCTAGAAACATTAATTGATTAATTTCACCACTTTTTTAATTTGCATATACAAACTAACGAGAAACCTTGGCATAGTTGGATTAGTGTTGCTTCAATCTCTTTGTAATAGACACGTCATGCTTGACTCGTCTTCCAAATTGGCATGATCTTCCTAATAACTACTGCCTACCTTACATGGGAACTACATCACACAACACTTCATCCTCATAATTCCCATTTCGAAAAGGAACAAACACTTGTTTATTCACCGTACCTCCTTACTATCATTTAACCATTGCAATTTACAAGGTCGAGGATGTTTAATTGTTGGCATGGATGGCAGTGCTAGAAACATTAGTCTAGCTCCTTTCGTCAATAATCACACTAGATACCTTGTTTTGGACATGGCATATGGTATGAAATTTGTTCTCCAGTTGCACTTAAATATTTTCTCAATTTTTAGATATTTTTTTGTCTGATTTTTCTAATTGTTTGTAAATTTCTGTTTCATTTTTTTAGATTTTTTTTTCTTAAATTCATTTTGGGATTCTTTGTTTCCAATGTAAAGGGGATTTTTTCCAAATGAAAATTTTCAATTTCGAGCCGAATCGTACGAGCCTATTCGGAGGCTAGTAATGTAGTAAGATTCTTTGGTGTTGCATAATTGGTGTTTTTAATACCAATTTTTCCTTGCTTTTCTATGTGTAAGTTCTCCCATGATATTTGACCCAAAAAAATAAGGCAAATTCCATCTTTTAGGCCACTTTTTCAATTTTTGGATTTTTTTAGTCAGATTTTTCTAATTATTTATGAATTTTTGTTTTATTTTTGTAGTTTTTTTTAATCTTCATTTACGGATTCTGTGTTTCCAATCTATGGGGGATTTTTCCCAAGTGCAAAATTTTCAATTCCGAGCCAGATCGTACGGGACTATTGGGAGGCTAGTAATAGTAATAAAAGTATTGGGAGTTGCATAGATGGTGTTTTCAATATCAATTTTTCCTTGTTTGTTTATGAGTAAGTTCTCCCATGATTTTTTACCCAAAACAATATGGCAAATTCCATAGTTTAGGTCACTTTTTTAATTTTTTGGTATTTTTTAGTCTGATTTTTCTAATTATTTGTGAATTTTTGTTTGATTTTTTTAGATATTTTTTCTGAAGTTCTATTTGGCTCTGTATTTCCAATTTATGAGGGATTTTTCGCAAGGAAAATTTTTCAATTCCGAGCCGTATCGTACAAAACCATTCAGAGGCTAGTAATAGTAGTAAGAGTATTCAGAGTAGCATAATTGGTGTTTTTAATACAAATTTTTCCTTCCTTGTGTATGTGTAAGTTCTCCCATGATTTTTTACCCAAAAAAAATATGGTAAATTCTATTATTTAGGCCACTTTTTCAAATTTTTGGTATTTCTAAGTCTAATTTTTCTAATTTTTTGTGAATTTTTGTTAGTTTTTGTAGTTTTTTTTTTTTTGAAATTCACTTGTGGATTTTGTGTTTCCAATGTGTGAGGGATTTTTCCCAAGCGAAATTTTTTGATTCCGAGCCGAACCGTACGGGATCATTCGAAGGCTAGCAATAGTAGTAAGTGTATTAGGAGTAGCATAATTGGTGCTTTCAATACCAATTTTGCCTTCCTTGTGTATGAGTAAGTTCTCTCATGATTTTTTACACAAAAAATAAAGGTAAATTCCATTATTTAGGCCTCTTTTTCAAATTTTTGGTATTTTTTAGTCTAATTTCTCTAATTGTTTGTGAATTTTTGTTTGATTTTTGTAGTTTTTTTTTTTTTTGAAGTTCATTTGCAGATTTTATGTTTCCAATCTATGAGTGATTTTTCTCCAATGCAAATTTTTCAATTCCGAGCCAGACCATAAGGGACCGGTCAGAGGCCAATAATTGGAATAAAAGTATTATGAGTTGCATAGTTGTTATTTTCAATACCAAATTTGCCTTGCTTGTTTATGAGTAAGTTCTCCCATGATTTTTTACCCAAAAAATAACGGTAAATTCCATTATTTCGGCCACTTTTTCAATTTTTTTTGTATTTTTAAGTCTAATTTTCCTAATTATCGGTGAATTTTTGTTTGATTTTTGTAGATTTTTTTTGAACTCATTTACGGAGTTCGTGTTCCCAATCTATGAAGGATTTTTTCCAAGTGCAAAATTTTTAATTCCGAGCCAGACCGTACGGGATCTGTAGGAGGTTAGTAATAGTAGTAAAAGTATTAGGAGTTGTATAGTTGGTGTTTTCAATTCCAAATTTGCCATGCTTTTTTATGATTAAGTTCTTCCATGCTTTTTTCAATTTTTTGGTATTTTTTAATCTAATTTTTCGAATTGTTTGTGAATTTTTGTTTGATATTTTTAGATATTTTTTTTGAAGTTCTTTTTGGCATTCTGTGTTTCCAATGAGTGAGGGATCTTTCCCAAGTGAAAATTATCAATTCCAACCAGATCGTACGGTACCATTCGGAGGCTAGTAATAATAGTAAGAGTATTCGAGCAGCATAATTGGTGTTTTCAATACCAATTTTGCCTTCCTTGTATATGAGTAAGTTCTCCCATAATTTTTTACCCCAAAAAATATAGATAATTCCATCTTTTATGCCACTTTTTCAATTTTTGGATTTTTTTTGGTCTGAATTTTCTAATTGTTTATGAATTTTTGTTTGATTTTTGTAGATTTTTTCTTAAAGTTCTGTTGGGGATTCTGTGTTTGCAATATATGAGGGATTTTTCCAAAGTGCAAATTTTTCAATTCCAAGCCGGACCGTACGAGACCATTCGGAGGCTAGTTTAGTAGTAAGAGTATTAGGAGTAGCATAATTTGTGTTTTCAATTCCAATTTTGCCTTCCTTTTGTATGAGTAAGTTCTCCCTTGATATTTAACTGAAAAAAATCAGGCAAATTCTATCTTTTAGGCCACTTTTTCAATTTTTTGATATTTTCTTGTCTGATATTTCTAATTGTTTGTGAATATTTTTTTTTATTTTTTTAAATTTTCTTCTTAAATTCTTTTTGTGATTCTCTGTTTCCAATGTATGAGGGATTTTTTCAAAGTGAAAATTTTCAATTCCGAGCCGGATCGTACGGGACTATTCAGAGGCTAGTAATAGTAGTAAGATTCTTCAAAGTAGCATAATTGATGTTTTCAATACCAATTTTGCCTTCCTTTTCTATGAGTAAGTCCTCCCATGATTTTTTTTTTCCCAAAAAAAAAAGGCAAATTCTATAGTTTAGGCCATTTTTTCAATATTTTGGTATTTTTTAATTTGGTTTTTCTAATTGTTTGTGAATTTTTGTTTGATTTTTTATATATATTTCCTGAAGTTCTTTTTAGCATTCTGTGTTTCTTATGTATGTGGGATTTTTCCCGAGTGAAAAGTTTTAATTCCAAGCTGGATCATACAGGACCATTCGGAGGCTAGTAATAACAGTAAGAGTATTCATAGTAGCATAATTGGTTTTTTCAATAGTAATTTTGTCTTCCTGGTACATGAGTAAGTTCTCCCATGATTTTTACCTAAAAAATTAAGGCAAATTCCATTATTTAGGCCACTTTTTTAATTTTTGGTATTTTTTAGTTTAATTTTTCTAATTGTTTGTGAATTTTTGTTTGATTTTTGTAGTTTTTTTTTAAGTTCATTTGTTGTCTGTGTTTCCAATCTATGAGGGATTTTTTCCGAGTGAAAATTTTTGAATTCCAAGCCGGACTGTACAAGACCATTCGGAGGCTAATAATAGTAGTAAAAGTATTAGGAGTTGCATAGATGGCGTTTTCAATACCAACTTTGCCTTGCTCGTTTATGAGTAAGTTCTCCCATGATTTTTTACCAAAAAAAATGAGGCAAATTCCACAGTTTATGCCACTTCTTCAATTTTTTTGGTATTTTTTAGACTGATTTTTCTAATTGTTTGTGAATTTTTGTTTGATTTTTTTAGATATGTTTTCTGAAGTTCTTTTTGGGATTCTGTGTTTCTGATATATGAGGGATTTTTCCCTAGTGAAAATTTTCAACTCTAAGCCAGATCATATGGGACCATTCGGAGGCTAATAATAGTAGTAAGAGTATTCAGAGTAGCATAATTGGTGTTTTCAATACCAATTTTACCTTCCTTGTGTATGAGTAAGTTCTCCCATAATTTTTTTACCCAAAAAAATGACAAATTCCATCCTTTTGGACACCTTTTTCAATTTTTGCGTATTTTTTAGTCTTATTTTTTTAATTGTTTATGAATTTATGTTTGATTTTTGTAGATTTATTCTCGAAGTTATGTTGGGGATTCTGTATTTCCAAGGTATGAGAACTTTTTCCCAAGTCCAAATTTTTTAATTCCGAGCCGGATCGTACGGGACCATTCGGAGGCTTGTAATAGTAGTTAGAGTATTGGGAGTAGCATAATTGGTGTTTTCAATACCAACTTTGCCTTCCTTTTGTACGGCTAAGTTCTCTCGTAATTTTTTACCCAAAAAATTAAGGCAAATTCCAATATTCAGCCACTTTTTCAATTTTTTGGTATTTTTTAGTCTAATTTTTTCTAATTGTTTATATGTTTTTGTTTATATTTGAAGTTTTTTTTTGGAAGTTCATTGGCGGATTCTGTGTTTCTAATGTATGAGAGATTTTTTCCCAAGTGAAATTTTTTGATTCGATCCTAATCGTACGGTATCATTCGGAGGCTAGTAATAGTAGTAAAAGTATAATTGGTCTTTTCAATACCAATTTTGCCTTCCTTGTGTATGAGTAAATTCTCCCATGATTTTACCCAAAAAAATAAAGCAAATTCCATAATTTAGGTCACTTTTTCACTTTTTGGTTATTTTTTAATCTGATTTTTTCTAATTGTTTATGAATTTTTGTTTAATTTTTGTAGATTTTTTCTTGAAGTTCTGTTGGGGATTTTTGTTTACAATGTATGGATTTTTCCCAATTGCAAATTTTTCATTTCCGAGCCTTACTGTACGGGACCATTCGGAGGCTAGTAATAGTAGCAAGAGTATTAGGAGTTGAATAATTTGTGTTTTCAATACCAATTTTGCCTTCCTTTTGTATGAGTAAGTTCTCCCCGATTTTTTACCCAAAAAAATAAAGCAAATTCCATCTTTTAGGCCACTATTTCAATTTTTAGATATTTTTGGTCTAATTTTTCTAATTGTTTGTGAATTTTGGTTTGATTTTTTAAGATTTTTTTCTCAAAGTCATTTCGGGATTTTCTGTTTCTAATGTATGAGGGATTTTTACCAAGTGAAAATTTTCAATTTTGAGCCAGATCATACCGGACCATTTCGAGGCTAGTAACAGTATTAAGTGTATTAGGAGTAGCATAATCGGTGTTTTCAATACTAATGTTGCATTTCTTGTGTATGAATAAGTTCTCCTATGATTTTTTACCTAAAAAAATATGGCAAATTCTATCGTTTAGGACATTTTTTTCAATTTTTGGGTATTTTTTAGTCTGATTTTTCTAATTGTTTGTGAATTTTTGTTTGATTTTTGTATATTTTTTCTTGAAGTTTTGTTGGGGATTATGTGTTTCCAATGTATGAGAGATTTTTCCCTGATGCAAAATTTTCAATTCCGACTCGGACCGTGCGGGACTATTTGGAGGCTAGTAATAGTGGTAAGAGTACTAGGAGTTGGATAATTGGTGCTTTCAATGCCAATTTTGTCTTCGTTGTGTATGAGTAAGTTCTCCCATGATTTTTTACTCCAAAAAATATGGCAAATTCCATCATTTAAGACACTTTTTCAATTTTTGCATGTTTTTTAGTCTGATTTTTCTAATTGTTTGTGAATTTTTGCTTTATTGTTGTAGATTTATTCTTGAAGTTCTGTTGGGGATTATGTATTTCCAATGTATGAGAAATTTTTTCAAGTAAAATTTTTCAATTTCGAGACGGATCGTACGGGAACATTCGGATGCTAGTAATAGAAGTAAGAGTATTCACAGAAACATAGTTGGTATTTTTAAACCCAATTTTTCCTTTGATGTGTATGACTTATTTGTCCCATGATTTTTTGCCTAAAAAATATGGCAAATTCCATCGTTTAGGACACTTTTTCATTTTTTTGCTATTTTTTGGTCTGATTTTTCTAATTGTTTGTGAATTTTTGTTTGATTTTTGAAGATTTTTTCTTGAAGTTCTGTTAGGGATTATGTGTTTCCAATGTATGAGAAAATTTTCCCAAGTGCAAGTTTTTCAATTCTAAGCCGGACTGTACGGAATCATTTGGAGGCTAGTAATAGTAGTAAGAGTATTAGGCGGAGCATAATTGGTGTGTTTTCAATACCAATTTCGTCTTGCTTTTGTATGAGCAAGTTCTCTCATGATTTTTTCTGCAAAAAAGTAAGGCAAATTCCATCTTTTAGGCCACTTTTTCAATTTTTGGATATTTTTTAGTCTGATTTTTCCAATTATTTATGGATTTTTGTTTGATTTTTGTAGATTTTTTCTTGGAGTTCTGTTGGGGTTTTTGTGTTTCCAATGTATGAGAAATTTTTCCCAAGTGCAAATTTTTCAATTCCGAGCTGGACCGTACGAGACCATTCGAAGGCTAGTAATTGATGTGCCTAAAAGAGGACACAATCTATACCACAAGAAAAATAAAGAGAAGAAAACCAACTCAACTAAATTGATAAGCCTATAGCGCCACAATCAAGCTAAGATGGGTAGAATTCGCCACACCCCAGATTAGAGAACGGAATGGGAGTGATAAGAATTCTGAGATTTTCTCGCCACACTAACACAATTGTTAGATAAGAGAAGATAGATGTGCAAAAAGTAATCTGAAAAATAATTCACTCAAATCTGATTATCTTGCCACAAGGGGGCAAGTTCCCTTTTATAGATAACAAAAGCCAGCTGCCTCATTAATGCAACCACAACCACCTCATTAATGAGCCTACAACAACTATAGTCAACCTATAGCCACCTCATTAATGAGCCTACAACAACTACAGCCTCCCTATAGCCACCTCATTAATGAGCCTACAACAACTATAGTCAACCTACAACCACCTAGCCTATAACAACTACAGCCACCCTATAACCACCTCATTAATGCAACAACAACAACTACAACCACTTGGAAAGCTAAATGACACTACAACAACTCTGAAAGCATTAAATTACATCAGATTTTATATCCCAAAAAGTCATGCACGAAAATTATTTAAAATAAGAAAAATCTGTAGTTTTTTTTTATTCTTCAAAGTCCAAGCTTCTGATTTGGCCCAGCCCATCATTGCACACAAGTAAAGAAATCCAAGTCAATCCCATTTGATGCTTCTTGGCCCTTGAACGTGTTATTGGCCCAAGTATAGATTCAGCCTCTTGTTCTTCAAGGACAGCCTTCATGATCACATCATCTTCCCCTGGTTGACAAGGATTTGCCCTCAAATCCAACTCCATGTTATCTTCCAAATAAGGGGTTATGTCCCTTACATTGAATGTTGCTGAAACACCATAATCTCCTGGGAGATCAATTTTATACACATTGTCATTTACCTTTTCTAGTACTCGAAAAGGACCATCAGCTAGTGGCATAAGTTTAGACTTCCTTTTGTTTGGAAATCTCTCTTTGCGTAGGTGAATCCAAACAAGATCTCCTGGGCTAAATTGAACATGCTTTCTCCTCTTGTCTACTGACTTTTTATAGGCAGCATTCTTCTTCTCAATTTGCTTTTTTACTGCTTCATGCATTTTCTTCATGAATTCAGCTTTACTTTTGCCATCCAAGCTAAGTTTTTCATTAATTGGAAGAGGTGCCAAATCTGCTGGTATGTTAGGATTAAATCCATACACAACCTCAAATGGAGATTGCTTTGTAGTACTATGAACACTTCGATTATAAGCAAATTCAACATGCGGCAAGTATTCATCCCAATTCTTCAAGTTTTTACTAACAACACTTCTAAGCAAAGTGGAAAGAGATCTATTTACCACTTCGGTTTGCCCATCAGTTTGAGGATGACAGGTTGATGTGATTTCCGGAGGGAAAACACTTGATCGATTTTCTGGATAGGTTGAAAGAAACAAACAAATGAAACCAAATCACTCAATTGATAAGCCAAAGGGCACCACAACTAAGAGAAATGGGTTGATCTCGCCACACTCAAGAAAGAAGAACGTGAGTGATAAGAAATCTAGTTGCTCTCTCCAATAACACAAGTTAGATAAGAGAAAGAACTCAAGAATCCTCTTGAAAGCAAAATGCCAATATCTCATATATGATTCAAAGATGGTTTACAACATATGGCAAGGACCCTTTTTATAGAGGGTCTCCAAAACAAAAAGACAAAAGACTCCAACTAATGCATTAAATGCATCAACTAAAAGTCAAGTAGTGTAGGCTAAATGTCAAAGACAATAAATGTATAGGTAGCTAAAAGTCAAAGACAATTAATGCATAGGTAATAGACTACAACTATATTCAACAAATGCAACTAACCCACATGTAATCTTTTCACACTTCTTCCACTTTCAACAATGTGGTTAAGCCCAATCCAAGCCCTTTAGCCCTTGAACGAGTTAGAGGCCCAATTGAAGTGTTCTCCCTTTCTTGGGCTGCAATTAGTTCAAGCTCTTTAACCCTTGAACGAGTTAGAGGCCCAATTGAAGTGTTCTCCCTTTCTTGGGCTGCAATGGGGTTATCCTTGGTTACATCATCCTCCCCTAGTTGAAATGGATTTGTCCTCAAATCCAAGTCCTCTTTATCTTCTAAGTACGGGGAAAGATCCCTTACATTGAAAGTAGTAGAAACAGCATAGTCTTCAGGCAAATCAATTTTGTATGCATTATCATTTACCTTGTCTATGATACGGAAAGGACCATCTGCCCTTGGCATTAATTTAGACTTCCTTTGGTTTGGAAATCTTTCTTTTCGAAGATGAACCCACACTAAATCTCCAGGACTGAATTGAACAAATTTTCTTCTCTTGTTGGCAGTCTTCTTATAGATGGAGTTCTTCTTCTCAATTTGCTGTTTAATGTTTTCATGTAACTTCTTTATCATGTCAGCCTTCATTTTTCCATCTATGCATTCTCGAGCTTCAAGTGGTAATGGTACTAAATCAAGTGGGCTCAATGGATTAAATCCATAAACTACTTCAAAAGGAGAGTGTTTAGTAGTACCATGTATACTTCTATTGTAAGCAAATTCAGCATAGGCCAAGCATTCATCCCAACTTTTCAAGTTTTTGCCAATGATAGTTCTTAGCAAAGTAGAAAGCGTTCGGTTCACCACTTCAGTTTGCCCATCAGTTTGTGGGTGACAGGCAGTACTAAAGAGCAACTTTGTTCCCAGCTTTCTCCATAAAGTCTTCCAAAAGTAGCTAAGAAATTTGGCATCACGATCTGACACGATACTCTTTGGAATGCCATGAAGTCTCACAATCTCTTTGAAAAATAAATTGGCGATGTGCACAGCATCGTCGGTCTTATGGCATGGAATAAAATGAGACATTTTTGAAAAACGATCAACAACAACCATGACCGAATCTTTACCTCTTTGTGTCCTTGGTAAGCCTAGCACAAAATCCATACTAACATCAGTCCAAGGTTGATCTGGAACAGGTAGAGGTGTATAAAGTCCATGGGCTGCTTCCTTGCTCTTGGCTTTTTTGCAAACAATACACCTTTCAATCACATGATGCACATCTCTAATCATGTTAGGCCAATAAAAATGCTCTTTCAGCATCTCCAATGTCTTGGTTTCACCGAAATGCCCAGCCAATCCTCCTCCGTGAGCTTCTCGTGTAAGTAATTCCCTTATAGAACAATTTGGAATTACCAGCCTCCCTAAGCGAAATAAAAAACCTTCAGATCTATAAAATCCCTTATATGCCATTTTCTCACAAGCGAGATAAATTTCAGCAAGTGTTGAATCTTCCATGTAATGGTCTTTAATAGATTCAAATCCCAACAATTTAGCATTCATCATGGAAATTAAGGCATATCTCCTTGATAAGGCATCTGCAACAATGTTGGTTTCTCCCTTCTTATACTTCAACACATAGGGAAAAGCTTCAAGAAATTCCACCCACTTTGCATGTCTTCTATTCAGCTTGCTCTGACCTTTCAAGTGTTTGAGTGATTCATGGTCTGTGTGAATTACAAATTCTTTTGGTAACAAGTAGTGCTGCCATGTCTCAAGAGCTCTAATTAAAGAGTAGAACTCCTTATCATAGGTAGAGTAGTTAAGACTGGCTCCATTCAACTTCTCACTAAAATAAGCTATAGGACGCTTTTCTTGAAGAAGTACTGCTCCAATTCCCACTCCACTAGCATCACATTCAATCTCAAAAGTCTTAGAAAAATTAGGCAAAGCCAATATAGGTGCATTGCACAATTTTTCTTTGACAAGCTCAAAACTTCGTTGGGCTGCATCACTCCATTTGAACTCCTTTCCTCCCTTAATACATTCAGTTATGGGTGCTAAGATGGTGCTGAAATCCCTTACAAATCTTCTATAGAAAGAGGCAAGCCCATGAAAACTTCTTACTTCAGATATGGTTCTTGGAACGGGCCATTCTTTGATAGCTTTCACCTTTTCTTCATCAACTCCCACTCCTTGCTGAGATACTACAAAGCCAAGAAAAATCACATGGTCTTGACAAAAGTAGCATTTTTTTAGATTAGCATAGAGTTTCTCCTTTCGCAACACTTCCAAGACTTCCTTCAAATGTTGCACATGCTCCTCATAACTTTGACTGTAGATCAAAATATCATCGAAATATACCACAACGAATTTTCCAATGAAAGATCTAAGTACATAATTCATCAATCGCATAAATGTGCTAGGGGCATTAGATAGCCCAAATGGCATTACCATCCATTCGTAAAGTCCATGCTTTGTCTTGAAGGCTGTCTTCCACTCGTCTCCCTCTTTCATTCGGATTTGGTGATAGCCACTCTTCAAGTCAATTTTTGAAAACACCTTGGAACCATTCAGCTCATCCAACATGTCATCCAATCTTGGAATTGGGTAGCGGTATTTGATGGTGATCTTATTTATAGCACGGCTGTCTACACACATTCTCATAGAGCCATCCTTTTTAGGGACTAATAATGTAGGCACAGAACAAGGGCTCATGGATTCCCTTACATAACCCTTTTCAATCAACTCATCGACTTGCCTTTTTAGCTCCTTAGCCTCCTCTGGATTCATTCTGTATGCTGGCTTATTTGGTAAGGCAGCACCGGGCACCAAATCAATTTGATGCTCAATTCCTCTTAAGGGTAGCAATCCCTTAGGTAGCTCATTCGGAAAGACATCTGTAAATTCTTCTATCAACTCCCTCACAAGCTTAGGAAGCTTTTCTGCAAGTTCTGGATTTAGCTCCTTAAGAATTAGTAATAATACAAAGTTTTCCCTTCTTATTGCCTTCTTTAACTCATTCTTAGAAGCAAAACAGCTAGGCTTCTTCTCCTCGATTACATCCTCCTTCGGCTGTACTTGTATTGGCTTTAAGGGTGCCAACACAATCTTCTTTCCATCCTTCTCGAAAGCGTAGGTGTTTTTGAAGCCATCATGTAGTGCTCTTCTATCAAATTGCCAGGGCCTCCCAAGTAGAAGATGACTAGCATCCATAGGGACTATGTCACACAATACCTCATCTTTGTAATTCTTCCCTATAGAGAAAGGTACCTTTACTTGTTTGGTGACCTTCATCTCGCCATGATTATTCAACCATTGCAGCTTGTATGGACGGGGATGATTGATGATAGGTAGCTTCAATTTGCTAACCAAGGTGGTTGAAGCAACGTTAGTGCAGCTCCCACTATCAATTATCACGTTACAAACTTTGCCTCCGATAGTACACCTTGTTTGAAAAATATTCTCCCTCTGTTCTTCTTCTACTTTGGCTTGGATATTCAAGGCACGTCTAATAACCAAGGCAGCACCTTCATCAGCATATTCAACAACTTCTTCTTCGTCAAAATATTCTTCCTCTTCACATTCCTCCACAATATCTTCATCTTCACTCTCTATTTCCCCTTGTTTTTCCTTCAAGATCATCACTCTTCTATTAGGACATTCGGATGCTATATGGCCATGACCCAAGCACTTGAAGCACTTAATGTCTCGGCTTCTTTTAGAGGACTGGTTGTCTTCTCTCTTATCCTTCCCTTTAGAACTTTCAGATTTGTTCGGCTCTTTCTTCCATATCTCCTTATTACTCCCTTTGGTAGTGTTTGAGGTTTGGGAAAATGTTTGGAAAGGTTTACTCCCCAATGGTTTAGACACTCCATTGGTTCTTCCATAAACTCTCTTTTTCTGTCTCTCCACCTTAATTGCCAATTTAATTACATCTTCTAAGAAGACATAATTCTGCAACTCTACTAAGTCAGCAACTTCTCTGTTCAAACCACCAAGAAATCGAGCTATGGTTTGCTCTTGAGGTTCATTCAGCTCACACCGAATCATCAAAGTTTCAAATTCTTTGACATAATCTTCAACACACATACCTCCTTGCCTCAAGCTTTGAAGCTTAAAATAAAGCTCTTGCTTGTAGTAATCAGGTACAAAACGCCTCTGCATGAGCCTTTTCATCAATCTCCAATTTCGAACTTCCTCCTCTCCATCTCTTCTTCGTTGATTCTTCAAATTTTCCCACCATAGATTTGCATAATCAGTGAATTCAAGGGCTGCAAGTCGGCATTTGGTAGCTTCTGAATATTCTTGATATTCAAAAATCTTCTCTACTCGTTGCACCCACTCCAAGTATTCTTCAGGAGAACTTGTTCCCTTAAATGGAGGAATCTTCATTTTGATGTTGGCATCACGTTCCCTCTGCTGCCTTCTTTGCCTAGGTTGATCACCTTCTTCAGCTTCAGATTCTTCTCTATGGTGTTCAACATAAGCTCCTCTTCTTGGTTGTTGTTGTTGTAGCTCCATAAATCTAGCCATTTGAGTGGTTAGTTGAGCTATTTGTTCCATCATTTCTTCTTGACCTCTTTGTAGGCCAACAATTTGAGCTTGTTGTAGGCTAAGCCCAAAAGGAACTTCAGAACTATTTTCTCCTGAATTGAAGTGGCTCTGATACCAATATGATGTGATTTCCGGAGGGAAAACACTTGATCGATTTTCTGGATAGGTTGAAAGAAACAAACAAATGAAACCAAATCACTCAATTGATAAGCCAAAGGGCACCACAACTAAGAGAAATGGGTTGATCTCGCCACACTCAAGAAAGAAGAACGTGAGTGATAAGAAATCTAGTTGCTCTCTCCAATAACACAAGTTAGATAAGAGAAAGAACTCAAGAATCCTCTTGAAAGCAAAATGCCAATATCTCATATATGATTCAAAGATGGTTTACAACATATGGCAAGGACCCTTTTTATAGAGGGTCTCCAAAACAAAAAGACAAAAGACTCCAACTAATGCATTAAATGCATCAACTAAAAGTCAAGTAGTGTAGGCTAAATGTCAAAGACAATAAATGTATAGGTAGCTAAAAGTCAAAGACAATTAATGCATAGGTAATAGACTACAACTATATTCAACAAATGCAACTAACCCACATGTAATCTTTTCACACTTCTTCCACTTTCAACAATGTGGTTAAGCCCAATCCAAGCCCTTTAGCCCTTGAACGAGTTAGAGGCCCAATTGAAGTGTTCTCCCTTTCTTGGGCTGCAATTAGTTCATGCTCTTTAACCCTTGAACGAGTTAGAGGCCCAATTGAAGTGTTCTCCCTTTCTTGGGCTGCAATGGGGTTATCCTTGGTTACATCACAGGTTGTGCTAAATAGCAGCTTTGTTCCGAGCTTCATCCATAATGTCTTCCAAAAATAGCTCAAGAATTTGGCATCACGATCAGAAACAATACTCCTTGGAATGCCATGCAATCTCACAACTTCCTTGAAGAATAAATCAGCAATATGAGAAGCATCATCAGTTTTGTGACATGAAATAAAATGAGACATTTTGGAGAACCTATCAACAACCACCATAACTGAATCTTTTCCCCTTTGTGTTCTAGGTAATCCAAGCACAAAATCCATGCTTAGATCCATCCATGGTTGATTTGGAACAGGCAATGGCATGTACAAGCCATGTGTAGCCTCATTGCTCTTCGCTTTCTTACAAGTAACACATCTTTCTACAATCCGATGCACATCCTTCATCATATTTGGCCAATAGAAATGCTCTTTCAACATTTCAAATGTCTTCTTTTCATCAAAATGTCCAGCTAGCCCACCTGCATGTGATTCTCTAACAAGCAATTCCCTAATAGAACAATTAGGAATCACAAGTTTCCCAAATTTGAACATATAACCATCATGCCTATAAAACCCTTTAATGGCCATTTTCTCACAAGCTGAATAGATTTTAGCTAGAATAGGATCAAGCAAGTATTGGTCCTTAATAAGTTCAAAGCCCAACAGTTTAGTGTTCAAAAGAGAAATCAAAGCATACCTCCGAGATAATGCATCAGCCACCACATTCGTCTCTCCCTTTTTGTATTTGATTACATAGGGGAAAGCTTCCAAATACTCCACCCATTTGGCATGTCTTCGATTCAGCTTCCCTTTGCCCCTTCAAATGCTTTAGGGACTCATGTCTCATTTACTTGACGTTGCAACTCCTTTGCCTCCTTCGGATTCATTCTATAAGTTGGCCTATTTGGTAAGGCAGCTCCTGGTACAAGATCAATTTGGTGCTCAATACCACGAATTGGTGGTAATTCCTTTGGTAATTCTTCTGGAAATATATCACGAAATTCTTGCAAGAGCCTTTGAATTTGTGGTGGAAGTGATCCCACAATTTCTGGTACTATCTCCTTCAAATGCAATAAAAGAACTAAATTAGAGCTGGATAAAGCTCTCTCAATGTCTCCTTTGTTGGCCAGTAAATTACCCTTCATTTCAGCTTCTTGTTGATGCGTCTTCACTTGTTGAGGACTCAATGGTGCTAACACAATCGTCCTTCCATCTTTCTCAAAGGAATATGTGTTTTTAAACCCATCATGCAAAGCTCTTCTATCATACTGCCATGGTCTTCCCAAAAGCAAATGACTAGCACTCATTGGAACAGCATCACATAGTACCTTAGCTTTGTAATTTTTCCCAATAGAAAATGGCACAATAACCTGTTTAGCGATTCTCATAACTCCATCTTCATTCAGCCACTTCAATTTGTAAAGATGAGGGTGTTTAGTTGTGGCTAAATTCAACTTTTCCACCAAAGTAGTAGAAGCCACATTTGTGCAGCTCCCTCCATCTATAATTACACCACAAACCTTCTTTTTAACAGTACATCTTGTGTGAAAAATGTTCTCCCTTTGCTCATCACTAGGCTTAGCTTGCAAATTTAGAGCACGCCTTATGACAAGGAGTTCTCCCTCATCAGCATACTCCATGTTTTCCTTATCAGAACATTCTTCCATAACTCCTTCAATGATTGCCTCATCTTCGCTTACCACTTCTCCATGCGTGTCTTGGATTATCATTACCCTACAGTTTGGACATTCAGATGCGTAATGCCCATGACCAAGACATTTGAAGCACTTTACATCTCTACTCCTTTTAGGAGGTTCTGAATCAGCTCCCTTTTCTTTCCCTTTTGATGAACTTGATGGAAGTTTTGAAGACTCCCTCTTCTCCACCTTTCTTTCTTCTCCTTTAGATGCAACCCATGATGGTGTTGTAGAGAAATTTGTGATTTTGTTTCTAGCTGGCTGTGACATTTGCTTACTAGAAACTCTCTTCCTTTGTCTCTCCACCTTGATTGCAAGTTTAATAACATCCTCTAAGGTTACATAATTTTGTAGTTCCACCAAATCACCAATCTCCCTATGCAAATTACCAATGAACCTTGCAATTGTTTGCTCTTGAGGTTCATTCAGTTCACATCGAATCATTAACATCTCAAACTCTTTCACATAGTCTTCTACACACATACCTCCTTGTCTCAAGGATTGAAATTTGAAGAAGAGCTCTTGCTTGTAATATTCTGGCACAAATCTTCTTTGCATAAGTCTCTTCATTAGTCTCCAATTTCTGACTTCTTCCTCACATCTCTCCTCCGTTGGTTCTTCAAATTCTCCCACCATAAATTGGCGTAATCTGTGAATTCAAGGGCTGCAAGACGACATTTGGTTGCCTCCGAGTACTCATGGCACTCAAAGACCTTCTCTACACGCTGCACCCACTCCAAAAATTCCTCTGGAGAGCTACTTCCCTTGAAAGTAGGGACCTTCATCTTAATCTTCAATTCTTGCTCTCTTTGTTGCCTCCTTGGCCTTGGAGACCTTTCATCTTCTGTATTGCTTTCTTGGTTCGATTGCTCTTCATTTCTATTTCTTCGCTGCCCACACCTTGGTTGACGGTTTAGCCTCTCCATTTGTTCTACCAAAAGATCCAACCGCTCCATCATTTGTTGTTGAGATCTCTCCATTTGACTTTGAGACCTTTCCAACTTCAGAATTTGAGCTTGCTCTAAAGTAAGCCCCATTGGAATTGGAAGTTCAGAACTGTTATCTCCAGATATGATCTCTCTCTCTAAGTGTTCTACTCTCAAGTTACAAGAGTTTTCCCACACGAAACCACTACTCTGATACCAATATGATGTGCCTAAAAGAGGACACAATCTGTACCACAAGGAAAATAAAGAGAAGAAAACCAACTCAACTAAATTGATAAGCATATGGCGCCACAATCAAGCTAAGATGGGTAGAATTCGCCACACCCCAGATTAGAGAACGGAATAGGAGTGATAAGAATTCTGAGATTTTCTCCCCACACTAACACAATTGTTAGATAAGAGAAGATAGATGTGCACAAAGCAATCTGAAAAATAATTCACTCAAATCTGATTATCTTGCCACAAGGGGGCAAGTTCCCTTTTATAGATAACAAAAGCCAGCTGCCTCATTAATGCAACCACAACCACCTCATTAATGAGCCTACAACAACTATAGTCAACCTATAGCCACCTCATTAATGAGCCTACAACAACTACAGCCTCCCTATAGCCACCTCATTAATGAGCCTACAACAACTATAGTCAACCTACAGCCACCTAGCCTATAACAACTACAGCCACCCTATAACCACCTCATTAATGCAACAATAACAACTACAACCACTTGGAAAGCTAAATGACACTACAACAACTCTGAAAACATTAAATTACATCAGATTTTATATCCCAAAAAGTCATGCACAAAAATTATTAAAAATAAGAAAAATCTGTAGTTTTTTTTTATTCTTCAAAGTCCAAGCTTCTGATTTGGCCCAGCCCATCATTGCACATAAGTAAAGAAACCCAAGTCAATCCCATTTAATGCTTCTTGGCCCTTGAACATGTTATTGGCCCAAGTATAGATTCAGCCTCTTGTTCTTCAAGGACAACCTTCATGATCACATCAGTAATAGTAGTAAGAGTATTAGGAGTAGCACAATTGGTGTTTTCAATACCAATTTTGCCTTCCTTTTCTATGAGTATGTTCTCCCCTTATTTTTTACCCAGAAAAATAAGGTAAATTCCATCTTTTAGGCTACGTATTTAATTTTTAGATATTTTTTTTGTCTTATTTTTCTAATTATTTGTGAATTTTTGTTTTATTTCTTTAGATTTTTTTTTCTAAAATTCATTTTAGGGTTCTCTGTTTGCAAAGTATGAGGGATTTTTCTCAACTAAAAATTTTCAATTCCGAGTCGGATCGTACGGGACCATTCGAAGGCTAGTAATAGTAGTAAGAGTATTCAGAATAGCATAATTGGTATTTTCAATACCAATTTTGCCTTCATTGTGTTTGAGTAAGTTCTCCCTTGATTTTTACCCAAAAGAATATGGCAATTCTAATGTTTAGGCTACTTTTTCAATTTTTTGGTATTTTTTAGTCTGATTTTTCTAATTATTTATGAATTTTTCTTTGATTTTTGTAGATTTTTTCTTGAAGTTCTGTTGGGGATTATGTGTTTCCAAAGTATGAGGTATTTTTCTCAAGTGAAAATTTTCAATTCTAAGCCGGATCGTACGGGACCATTCGGATGCTAGTAATAGTAGTAAGAGCATTGAAAGTCTCATAATTGGTGCTTTCAATACCAATTTTTCCTTCCTTGTGTATGAGTAAGTTCTTTGATGATTTTTTACCCAAAAAAATTTGGCGAATTCCATCGTTTAAGCCATTTTTTCAAAATTTTGGTATTTTTTACTCTGATTTTTCTAATTGTTTGTAAATTTTTGTTTGGCTTTTTAGATATTTGTGCTCAAGTTCTTTTTGGTATTCTGTGTTTTCAATGTATGAGGGATTTTTTTCAAGTGAAAATTTTCAATACTGAGCCGGATCGTACAGGACCATTCGGAGACTAGTATTCAGAGTAGCATAATTGGTATTTTCAATAGCAATTTTGCCTTCCTTGTGTATGAGTAAGTTCTCCCATGATTTTTTACCCAAAAAATAACGACAAATTCCATTATTTAGGTCATTTTTTCATTTTTTTTGTATTTTTTAGTATGATTTTTCTAATTGTTTGTGAGTTTTTTTTTTATTTTTTTAGATTTTTTCTTGAAATTCTGTTTAGGATTCTGTGTTTCCAATGTATGAGAAATTTTTCTCAAGTGCAAATTTTTCAATTCTGAGCCAGACCGTACGGGACTATTCGGAGGCTAGTAAAAGTAGTAAGAGTATTAGGAGTAGCATAATTTGTGTTTTCAATTCCAATTGTGCCTTTCTTCTGTATGACTAAGTTCTCCCTTGATTTTTTACTAAAAAAATAAGGTAAATTCTATCTTTTAGGCCACTTTTTCAATTTTTTGATTTTTTTGTCTGATTTTTCTAATTGTTTGTGAATTTATTTTTTATTTTTTAAATTTTCTTCCTAAATTCATTTTGTGATTCTCTGTTTCCAATGTATGAGTGATTTTTTCGAAGTGAAAATTTTCAATTCCGAGCCACATCGTACGGGACTATTCTGAGGCTAGTAATAGTAGTAAAATTCTTCAGAGTAGCATAATTGATGTTTTCAATACCAATTTTGCCTTCCTTTTCTATGAGTAAGTCCTCCCATGATTTTTTTCCCAAAAAAAAGGGCAAATTCTATAGTTTATGCCACTTTTTCAATATTTTGGTATTTTTTAATCTGATTTTTCTAATTGTTTGTAAATTTTTGTCTTATTTTTTATATATTTTTTCTAAAGTTCTTTTTAGCATTCTGTGTTTCTTATGTATGTGGGATTTTTCCAAGTGAAAAGTTTCAATTTCGAGCCGGATCGTATGTGACCATTCGGAGGCTAGTAATAGCAGTAAGTGTATTCAGAGTAGCATAATTGGTTTTTTAATAGCAATTGTGCCTTCCTTGTATATGAGTAAGTTCTCCTATGATTTTTTACCCAAAAAATTAAAGCAAATTCCATTATTTAGGCCTCTTTCTTAATTTTTGGTATTTTTTAGTCTAATTTTTCTAATTGTTTGTGAATTTTTGTTTGATTTTTGTAGTTTTTTTTTTAAGTTCATTTGCGGTCTGTGTTTCCAATCTATGAGGAATTTTCCTTGCTCGTTTATGAGTAAGTTCGGAGGCCAGTAATAGTAGTAAAAGTTTTAGAATTCCAAGCCAGACTGTACAGGACCATTCGGAGGCCAGTAATAGTAGTAAAAGTTTTAGAAGTTGCATAGATGGCGTTTTCAATACTAACTTTTCCTTGCTCGTTTATGAGTAAGTTCTCCCATGATTTTTCACCCAAAAAAATAAGGCAAATTCCATAGTTTATGCCACTTCTTCAATTTTTTTGGTATTTTTTAGACTGATTTTTCTAATTATTTGTGAATTTTTGTTTGATTTTTTAGATATTTTTTCTGAAGTTCTTTTTGGGATTCTGTGTTTCGATGTATGAGGGATTTTTCCCTAGTGAATTTTTTCAATTCCGAGCCAGATCATATGGAACCATTCGAATGCTAGTAATAGTAGTAAATGTATTCAGAGTAGCATAATTGCTGTTTTCAATACCAATTTTACCTTCCTTGTGTATGAGTAAGTTCTCCCATGATTTTTTACCCAAAAAAATGAACAATTCCATCATTTAGGACACCTTTTTCAAATTTTTACGTATTTTTTAGTCTTATTTTTTTAATTGTTTGTGAATTTCTGTTTGATTTTTGTAGATTTATTCTTGAAGTTCTGTTGGGGATTCTGTGTTTCCAAGGTATGTGAAATTTTTCCCAAGTGCAAATTTTTTAATTCCAAGCCAGACTGTACGGGACCATTCAGAGGCTAGTAATAGTAGTTAGAGTATTGTGAGTAGCATAATTGGTGTTTTCAGTACCAATTTGCCTTCCTTTTGTACGGCTAAGTTCTCTCATGATTTTTTACCAAAAAAATTAAGGCAAATTCCAATATTTAGCCACTTTTTCAATTTTTTTGTATTTTTTAGTCTAATTTTTTCTAATTGGTTGTGTGTTTTTGTTTATATTTGAAGTTTTTTTTGGAAGTTCATTGGCGGATTCTGTGTTTCTAATGTATGAGAGATTTTTCTCAAGTGAAATTTTTTGATTCGATCCTGACCGTATGGTATCATTCGGAGGCTAGTAATAGTAGTAAAAGTATTAGAAGTATCATAATTGGTCTTTTCAATACCAATTTTGCCTTCCTTGTGTATGAGTAAGTTCTCCCATGATTTTTACCCAAACAAATAAGACAAATTCCATAATTTAGGCCACTTTTTCAACTTTTGGATATTTTTTAATCTAATTTTTCTAATTGTTTATGAATTTTTGTTTGATTTTTGAGGATTTTTTCTTGAAGTTCTGTTGGGAATTCTGTGTTTCCAATGTATGGATTTTTCCCAATTGCAAATTTTTCATTTCCGAGTCGGCCGTACGGGACAATTCGGAGGCTAGTAATAGTAGTAAGAGTATTCGAAGTTTCATAATTTGTGTTTTCAATACCAATTTTGCCTTCCTTTTGTATGAGTAAGTTCTCCCCTGATTTTTTACCCAAAAAAAATAAAGAAAATTCCATCTTTTAGACCACTATTTCAAATTTTAGATATTTTTTTGGTCTAATTGTTCTAATTGTTTGTGAATTTTGGTTTTATTTTTTTAGATTTTTTTCTCAAATTCATTTCGGGATTCTCTGTTTCTAATGTATGAGGGATTTTCACCAAGTGAAAATTTTCAATTCCGAGCCAGATCATACCAGACCATTTGGAGGCTAATAATAGTATTAAGAGTATTAGGAGTAGCATAATCAGTGTTTTCAGTACTAATTTTGCATTCCTTGTGTATGAATAAGTTCTCCTATGATTTTTTACCCAAAAAAATGTGGCAAATTCCATCGTTTAGGACTTTTTTTCAATTTTTGGGTATTTTTTAGTCTAATTTTTCTAATTGTTTGTGAATTTTCATTTGATTTTTGTATATATTTTCTTGATGTTCTGTTGGGGATTTTGTGTTTCCTATATATGAGAGATTTTTCCCTAGTGCAAAATTTTCAATTCTGACCCGGACCGTACAAGACCATTCAGAGGCTAGTAATAGAAGTAAGAGTACTAGGAGTTGCATAATTGGTGCTTTCAATGCCAATTTTGCCTTCCTTGTGTATGAGTAAGTTCTCCCATGATTTTTTACCCCAAAAAATATGGCAAATTCCATCATTTAAAACACTTTTTCAATTTTTACGTGTTTTTAGTCTGATTTTTCTAATTGTTTGTGAATTTTTTTATTGATTTTTGTAGATTTATTCTTGAAGTTCTGTTGGGGATTCAGTGTTTCCAATATATGAGAAAATTTTTCAAGTAAAATTTTTCAATTCCGAGACGGATCGTACGGGAACATTCGGAGGCTAGTAATAGAAGTAAGAGTATTCATAGAAACATAATTGGTATTTTTAAACCCAATTTTGCCTTTGATGTGTATGACTTAGTTGTCCCATGACTTTTTGCCTAAAAAAATATAGCAAGTTCCATCGTTTAGGACATTTTTTCAATTTTTTGCTATTTTTTGGTTTGATTTTTCTAATTGTTTGTGAATTTTTGTTTGATTTTTGCAGATTTTTTCTTGAAGTTCTATTAGGGATTCTGTGTTTCCAATGTATGAGAAAATTTTTCCAAGTGCAAGTTTTTCAATTCTAAGGCGGACTGTATGGGACTATTTAGAGGCTAGTAATAGTAGTAAGAGTATTAGACGTAGCATAATTGGTATGTTTTCAATACCAATTTCATCTTGTTTTTTTGTGTAAGTTCTCTCATGATTTTTTTCGCAAAAAAGTAAGGCAAATTCCATCTTTTAGGCCACTTTTTTCAATTTTTGGATATTTTTTAGTCTGATTTTTCCAATTATTTATGGATTTTTGTTTGATTTTTGTATATTTTTTGTTGAAGTTCTGTTGGGGTTTCTGTGTTTCCAATGTATGAGGAATTTTTCCCAAGTGCAAATTTTTCAATTCCGAGCCGGACCGTACGAGACCATTCAAAGGATAATAATAGTAGTAAGAGTATTAGGAGTAGCACAGTTGGTGTTTTCAATACCAATTTTGCCTTCCTTTTCTATGAGTATTTTCTCCCCTTATTTTTTACCCAGAAAAATAAGGCAAATTCCATTTTTTAGGCACCTTTTTGAATTTTTGGATATTTTTTAGTCTGGTATTTCTAATTGGTTATGAATTTTTGTTTGATTTTTGTAGATTTTTTCTTGAAGTTCTGTTGGGGATTCTGTGTTTCCAATGTGTGAGGGATTTTTTTCAAGTGCAAATTTTTCAATTGCGAGCCGGATCGTACGGAACCATTCGGAGGCTAGTAATAGTAGTAAGAGTATTAAGAGGAGCATAATTGGTGTATTCAATACCAATCTTGCCTTCCTTTTGTATGAATAAGTTCTCCCATGATTTTTTACCCAAAAGAATAAGGAAAATTCCATCTTTTAGGCACCTTTTTCAATTTTTGGATATTTTTTAGTCTGATTTTTCTAATTGGTTATGAAATTTTGTTTGATTTTTATAGATTTTTTCTTGAAGTTCTGTTGGGGATTCTGTGTTTTCAATGCATGAGAGATTTTTTCCAAGTGCAAATTTTTCAATTCCGAGCCAGATCGTATGGGACCATTCGGAGGCTAGTAATAGTAGTAAGAGTATTAGGAGTTTCATAATTTGTGTTTTCAATACCAATTTTGCCTTCCTTTTGTATGAATAAGTTCTCCCCTATTTTTTACCAAAAAAATTAGGCAAATTCTATCTTTTAGGCGACTTTTTCAATTTTTAGATATTTTTTATCTAATTTTTCTAATTGTTTGTGAATTTTTGTTTTATTTTTTTATTTTTTTTCTTAAATTCATTTTAGGATTCTCTGTTTCCAATGTATGAGGGATTTTTTCCAAGTGAAAGTTTTCAATTTCGAGCCGGATCGTACGGGACCATTTAAAGGCTAGTAATAGTAGTAAGATTATTTAGAGTAGCATAATTGGTGTTTTCAATGCCAATTTTACCTTCCTTGTGTATGAGCAAGTTCTCCTATGATTTTTTAGCCAAAAAAAAGGTAAATTCCATTATTTTGACCACTTTTTCAATTTTTTGGTATTTTTTAGTCTAATTTTTCTAATTGTTTGTGAATTTTTGTTAAATTTTGTAATTTTTTTTTGAAGTTCATTTACCGATTCTGTGTTTCCAATGTATGAAGCATTTTCCCAAGTGAAATTTTTCAATTCGAACCAGACTGTATGGGATCATTCGGAGGCTAGTAATATTAGTAAGAGTATTTAGAGTAGTATAATTAGAGCTTTCAATGCCAATTTTGCCTTTCTTTTCTATGAGTAAGTTCTCCCCTGATTTTTTATCCAAAAAAATAAGGCAAATTCCATCTTTTAGGCTACTTTTTTAATTTTTAGATTTTTTTGTCTGATTTTTCTAATTGTTTGTGAATTTTTATTTGATTTTTTAATATTTTTTTCTAAAATTCATTTTGGGATTCTCTATTTCCAATGTGTGAGGGATTTTTTCTAAGTGAAAATTTTCAATTTTGAGTCGGATCGTATGGGACCATTCGGAGGTTAGTAATAGTAGTAAGAGTATTCGAAGTAGCATAATTGGTGTTTTCAATACCAATTTTGCCTTCCTTGTGTATGAGTAAGTTCTCCCATGATTTTTATCCAAAAAATAAGGCAAATTCCATAATTTAAGCCACTTTTTCAACTTTCGGATATTTTTTAATCTGATTTTTCTAATTGTTTATGAATTTTTGTTTGATTTTTGTAGATTTTTTCTTGAAGCTCTGTTGGGGATTCTGTGTTTCCAATGTGTGAGGGATTTTTTCCAAGTATAAAATTTTCAATTCCGAGTCGGACCTTTTCGGGACCATTTGGAGGCTAGTAATAGTAGTAAGTATTAGGAGTAGCATAATTGGTATTTTCATTACCAATTTTTCCTTCCTTTTCTACGACTAAGTTCTCCCATTATTTTTTACCCAAAAAAATATGGCAAATTCCATCGTTTAGGCCACTTTATTAATTTTTTGGTATTTTTTGGTCTGATTTTTCTAATTGTTTGTGAATTTTTGTTTGAGTTTTGTAGATTTTTTCTTGAAGTTTTGTTGAGGATTCTATGTTTCCAATGTATGCGGGATTTCTCCCAAGTGGAATTTTTTGATTCCAAGCCGAACCGTATAGGGCCATCCGGAAGCTAGTAATAGTAGTAAGAGGATTAGGAGTGGCATAGTTAGTGTTTTCAATACCAATTTTGCCTTCCTTGTGTATGAATAAGTTCTCCCATAATTTTTTACCCAAAAAATAAGGCAAATTTCATCGCTTAGGCCACTTTTTCAATTTTTGGGTATTTTTTTGTTTGATTTTTCTAATTTTTGTTTATTTTTTTAGATTTTTTTTCAATTTCGAACCGGATCGTACGATACTATTCGGAATCTAATAATAGTAGTAAGAGTATTCAGATCAGCATAATTGGTGTTTTCAATACCAATTTTGCCTTCCTTGTCTTTGAGTAAATTCTCGCATGATTTTTTTGCCAAAAAAATATGACAAATTCCATCGTTTAGGCCAATTTTTTCAATTTTTTGGTATTTTTCAGTTTGATTTTTTAATTGTTTATGCATTTTTGTTTGATTTTTATAGATTTTTTCTTGAAGTTCTGTTAGGGATTATGTGTTTCCAATGTATGAAGGATTTTACAGCTCCAATTCCTATTTCACTAGCATCACATTTAATTTCAAAAGTCTTAGAAAAATTAGGCAAAGCCAAAATGGGTGCATTGAATAATTTTTCTTTGACAAGCTCAAAGCTTCTTTGGGCTGCTTCACTTCATTTGAACTCCTTTCCTCCTTTAATACATTCATTTGACCTCCAACCTTACTCTTTTCTACTACATGTCATCCACAAACTGATGGCCAAAATGAGGTAGTCAATAGGACTTTGGGTATATTATTGAGGGTTGTTTTGTAAAAGAATTTAAAATCTTGAGAAGCATTCATCCCTCATATAAAATTTGCATATAATAGATCAATGCATTCTTCAACCAAATTTTCACCATTTGAAATTGTTTATGGATTTAACCCACTAACTCCTTTGGACTTGTTACCTTTGCCAAGTAACAAGCTTGTTAATGTTGATGGAAAGAAAAAGGAAGATTTGGTGAAAAAAAATCCATGAGGAAGCACAACGCCATATTTAGCAAAAGAATGCTCAAAATGCCTTCCGTGCTAACAAAGGCAAAAAGCAAGTGCTATTCCAACCTGGGGACTTAGTATGGGTTCATTTTCATCAAGAAAGGTTTCTAAATCAAAGGAAATCTAAATGGCATCCAAGAGGCGATGACCCCTTCCAAATACTTTAGAAAATCAATGACAATGCCTACGTCGTTGATCTTCCAGGTGAGTATCAAGTTTGTAATACCCATGAAAAATAAAATATAAATATTTATTTACAAACTACTGTTACTATTTCAGTATACGGTACTATTCAGACATATAATACTATTTACGTATACGATACTGTTCATTTATACAATCAAAATGTCAAGTACTAGATGTGGTTTGGTCATAAGAGAAAACTAGAAAGAAGTTCGTGGGAGAAAATGACATTTTATGTGTAAAAATACCCTCAGGGACTAAAGTGAAAGGACTGAATTGAAAAGAAATTTAAAGGTTTAAGGTGAAAAGATAGTTTTCCTTTTAAGTTTCCAATAGTAATAACAGAAAAATTTTTCATCGTACGTGAGGTGCACAGTAACTGCATTATTAGAAATGTCATTTTCATGAATAGTAAATTGAATATTTTATTAGTGCATAGTATCAAATAGTACCATCAACTTTTGCTATAAATAGGCCCTTCCATTTCACTTCTAAACTCACACCTTCAACTTCTCTTCTTCTCTCCTTAAGTTTCTCTTACTCCAAAGCTAGGCCTCTGAGATTTTGGGCCTTTTCTTTTCAGCTTAGGTAAGGATACTATGTCCTTTCTATGTCTTTCAAATTTTAGAAGTTATTTTCTTAAGTATGCTCTGTGGTTGCGGCCTTGTCTGATCTTCCACATCAGAAAAACTGTCCTTAGCTGTTTATATGTTATTTTGGTTCTCTAATTACCGAAATAGAATGTAAACTGTGAAGAATACATGTCTAGGAAAGTTCTGGCTAAGCAAAGACCTGGTTTTTGAGTGTGTCCAGTGTGACCCTCCACTCTTTCCTTGGAACTTACCTGGTGTACTCTTTTACAGATTGTATTCTCTATTTCTGGTATGAATAGTGACCGTATATATGAATAGTAACCGTATATATGAACAGTAACCGTACGTATGAACAGTATCTGTACGAAAACAATCCTAACTTATTTTCTCTAATCTTTCATGAAAATCTCCGTAGCAGAACATCGAAATTCACCTGAGCACTCTTGTCTGTAATGACTTAGAGAAGCGATGCTAGTACGGAATCCAGGTGAGTGAAACGACCCCGTTTTAATAGAGTTTTAGCATTACTGGTGATAAAAAGTATGTCGTAGGACACTCCCAAGATTCATAGGGGGAAATTGGATTCAGAATGGCGAATATAATGAGATAATTAATCCAGAAGTATGGATAAGAAAAAGCAAGTATCTCATGATGATGTTGATGTGATTTCCGGAGGGAAAACACTTGATCGATTTTCTGGATAGGTTGAAAGAAACAAACAAATGAAACCAAATCACTCAATTGATAAGCCAAAGGGCGCCACAACTAAGAGAAATGGGTTGATCTCGCCACACTCAAGAAAGAAGAACGTGAGTGATAAGAAATCTAGTTGCTCTCGCCACTAACACAAGTTAGATAAGAGAAAGAACTCAAGAATCCTCTTGAAAGCAAAATGCCAATATCTCATATATGATTCAAAGATGGTTTACAACATATGGCAAGGACCCTTTTTATAGAGGGTCTCCAAAACAAAAAGACAAAAGACTCCAACTAATGCATTAAATGCATCAACTAAAAGTCAAGTAGTGTAGGCTAAATGTCAAAGACAATAAATGTATAGGTAGCTAAAAGTCAAAGACAATTAATGCATAGGTAATAGACTACAACTATATTCAACAAATGCAACTAACCCACATGTAATCTTTTCACACTTCTTCCACTTTCAACAATGTGGTTAAGCCCAATCCAAGCCCTTTAGCCCTTGAACGAGTTAGAGGCCCAATTGAAGTGTTCTCCCTTTCTTGGGCTGCAATTAGTTCAAGCTCTTTAACCCTTGAACGAGTTAGAGGCCCAATTGAAGTGTTCTCCCTTTCTTGGGCTGCAATGGGGTTATCCTTGGTTACATCATCCTCCCCTGGTTGAAATGGATTTGTCCTCAAATCCAAGTCCTCTTTATCTTCTAAGTACGGGGAAAGATCCCTTACATTGAAAGTAATAGAAACAGCATAGTCTTCAGGCAAATCAATTTTGTATGCATTATCATTTACCTTGTCTATGATACGGAAAGGACCATCTGCCCTTGGCATTAATTTAGACTTCCTTTGGTTTGGAAATCTTTCTTTTCGAAGATGAACCCACACTAAATCTCCAGGACTGAATTGAACAAATTTTCTTCTCTTGTTGGCAGTCTTCTTATAGATGGAGTTCTTCTTCTCAATTTGCTGTTTAATGTTTTCATGTAACTTCTTTATCATGTCAGCCTTCATTTTTCCATCTATGCATTCTCGAGCTTCAAGTGGTAATGGTACTAAATCAAGTGGGCTCAATGGATTAAATCCATAAACTACTTCAAAAGGAGAGTGTTTAGTAGTACCATGTACACTTCTATTGTAAGCAAATTCAGCATAGGCCAAGCATTCATCCCAACTTTTCAAGTTTTTGCCAATGATAGTTCTTAGCAAAGTAGAAAGCGTTCGGTTCACCACTTCAGTTTGCCCATCAGTTTGTGGGTGACAGGCAGTACTAAAGAGCAACTTTGTTCCCAGCTTTCTCCATAAAGTCTTCCAAAAGTAGCTAAGAAATTTGGCATCACGATCTGACACGATACTCTTTGGAATGCCATGAAGTCTCACAATTTCTTTGAAAAATAAATTGGCGATGTGCACAGCATCGTCGGTCTTATGGCATGGAATAAAATGAGACATTTTTGAAAAACGATCAACAACAACCATGACCGAATCTTTACCTCTTTGTGTCCTTGGTAAGCCTAGCACGAAATCCATACTAACATCAGTCCAAGGTTGATCTGGAACAGGTAGAGGTGTATAAAGTCCATGGGCTGCTTCCTTGCTCTTGGCTTTTTTGCAAACAATACACCTTTCAATCACATGATGCACATCTCTAATCATGTTAGGCCAATAAAAATGCTCTTTCAGCATCTCCAATGTCTTGGTTTCACCGAAATGCCCAGCCAATGCTCCTCCGTGAGCTTCTCGTGTAAGTAATTCCCTTATAGAACAATTTGGAATTACCAGCCTCCCTAAGCGAAATAAAAAACCTTCAGATCTATAAAATCCCTTATATGCCATTTTCTCACAAGCGAGATAAATTTCAGCAAGTGTTGAATCTTCCATGTAATGGTCTTTAATAGATTCAAATCCCAACAATTTAGCATTCATCATGGAAATTAAGGCATATCTCCTTGATAAGGCATCTGCAACAATGTTGGTTTCTCCCTTCTTATACTTCAACACATAGGGAAAAGCTTCAAGAAATTCCACCCACTTTGCATGTCTTCTATTCAGCTTGCTCTGACCTTTCAAGTGTTTGAGTGATTCATGGTCTGTGTGAATTACAAATTCTTTTGGTAACAAGTAGTGCTGCCATGTCTCAAGAGCTCTAATTAAAGAGTAGAACTCCTTATCATAGGTAGAGTAGTTAAGACTGGCTCCATTCAACTTCTCACTAAAATAAGCTATAGGACGCTTTTCTTGAAGAAGTACTGCTCCAATTCCCACTCCACTAGCATCACATTCAATCTCAAAAGTCTTAGAAAAATTAGGCAAAGCCAATATAGGTGCATTGCACAATTTTTCTTTGACAAGCTCAAAACTTCGTTGGGCTGCATCACTCCATTTGAACTCCTTTCCTCCCTTAATACATTCAGTTATGGGTGCTAAGATGGTGCTGAAATCCCTTACAAATCTTCTATAGAAAGAGGCAAGCCCATGAAAACTTCTTACTTCAGATATGGTTCTTGGAACGGGCCATTCTTTGATAGCTTTCACCTTTTCTTCATCAACTCCCACTCCTTGCTGAGATACTACAAAGCCAAGAAAAATCACATGGTCTTGACAAAAGTAGCATTTTTTTAGATTAGCATAGAGTTTCTCCTTTCGCAACACTTCCAAGACTTCCTTCAAATGTTGCACATGCTCCTCATAACTTTGACTGTAGATCAAAATATCATCGAAATATACCACAACGAATTTTCCAATGAAAGATCTAAGTACATAATTCATCAATCGCATAAATGTGCTAGGGGCATTAGATAGCCCAAATGGCATTACCATCCATTCGTAAAGTCCATGCTTTGTCTTGAAGGCTGTCTTCCACTCGTCTCCCTCTTTCATTCGGATTTGGTGATAGCCACTCTTCAAGTCAATTTTTGAAAACACCTTGGAACCATTCAGCTCATCCAACATGTCATCCAATCTTGGAATTGGGTAGCGGTATTTGATGGTGATCTTATTTATAGCACGGCTGTCTACACACATTCTCATAGAGCCATCCTTTTTAGGGACTAATAATGTAGGCACAGAACAAGGGCTCATGGATTCCCTTACATAACCCTTTTCAATCAACTCATCGACTTGCCTTTTTAGCTCCTTAGCCTCCTCTGGATTCATTCTGTATGCTGGCTTATTTGGTAAGGCAGCACCGGGCACCAAATCAATTTGATGCTCAATTCCTCTTAAGGGTGGCAATCCCTTAGGTAGCTCATTCGGAAAGACATCTGTAAATTCTTCTATCAACTCCCTCACAAGCTTAGGAAGCTTTTCTGCAAGTTCTGGATTTAGCTCCTTAAGAATTAGTAATAATACAAAGTTTTCCCTTCTTATTGCCTTCTTTAACTCATTCTTAGAAGCAAAACAGCTAGGCTTCTTCTCCTCGATTACATCCTCCTTCGGCTGTACTTGTATTGGCTTTAAGGGTGCCAACACAATCTTCTTTCCATCCTTCTCGAAAGCGTAGGTGTTTTTGAAGCCATCATGTAGTGCTCTTCTATCAAATTGCCAGGGCCTCCCAAGTAGAAGATGACTAGCATCCATAGGGACTATGTCACACAATACCTCATCTTTATAATTCTTCCCTATAGAGAAAGGTACCTTTACTTGTTTGGTGACCTTCATCTCGCCATGATTATTCAACCATTGCAGCTTGTATGGATGGGGATGATTGATGATAGGTAGCTTCAATTTGCTAACCAAGGTGGTTGAAGCAACGTTAGTGCAGCTCCCACTATCAATTATCACGTTACAAACTTTGCCTCCGATAGTACACCTTGTTTGAAAAATATTCTCCCTCTGTTCTTCTTCTACTTTGGCTTGGATATTCAAGGCACGTCTAATAACCAAGGCAGCACCTTCATCAGCATATTCAACAACTTCTTCTTCGTCAAAATATTCTTCCTCTTCACATTCCTTCACAATATCTTCATCTTCACTCTCTATTTCCCCTTGTTTTTCCTTCAAGATCATCACTCTTCTATTAGGACATTCGGATGCTATATGGCCATGACCCAAGCACTTGAAGCACTTAATGTCTCGGCTTCTTTTAGAGGACTGGTTGTCTTCTCTCTTATCCTTCCCTTTAGAACTTTCAGATTTGTTCGGCTCTTTCTTCCATATCTCCTTATTACTCCCTTTGGTAGTGTTTGAGGTTTGGGAAAGTGTTTGGAAAGGTTTACTCCCCAATGGTTTAGACACTCCATTGGTTCTTCCATAAACTCTCTTTTTCTGTCTCTCCACCTTAATTGCTAATTTAATTACATCTTCTAAGAAGACATAATTCTGCAACTCTACTAAGTCAGCAACTTCTCTGTTCAAACCACCAAGAAATCGAGCTATGGTTTGCTCTTGAGGTTCATTCAGCTCACACCGAATCATCAAAGTTTCAAATTCTTTGACATAATCTTCAACACACATACCTCCTTGCCTCAAGCTTTGAAGCTTAAAATAAAGCTCTTGCTTGTAGTAATCAGGTACAAAACGCCTCTGCATGAGCCTTTTCATCAATCTCCAATTTCGAACTTCCTCCTCTCCATCTCTTCTTCGTTGATTCTTCAAATTTTCCCACCATAGATTTGCATAATCAGTGAATTCAAGGGCTGCAAGTCGGCATTTGGTAGCTTCTGAATATTCTTGATATTCAAAAATCTTCTCTACTCGTTGCACCCACTCCAAGTATTCTTCAGGAGAACTTGTTCCCTTAAATGGAGGAATCTTCATTTTGATGTTGGCATCACGTTCCCTCTGCTGCCTTCTTTGCCTAGGTTGATCACCTTCTTCAGCTTCAGATTCTTCTCTATGGTGTTCAACATAAGCTCCTCTTCTTGGTTGTTGTTGTTGTAGCTCCATAAATCTAGCCATTTGAGTGGTTAGTTGAGCTATTTGTTCCATCATTTCTTCTTGACCTCTTTGTAGGCCAACAATTTGAGCTTGTTGTAGGCTAAGCCCAAAAGGAACTTCAGAACTATTTTCTCCTGTCATAGTGATTTGTAATTTGTTGGTTTGAGTTTGGTGAAGGGTAGGTTCACTCTCTAAGTGTTTACACTCGGATTAACAATGAACAGTAACGATGAACAATGAACAGTAACGATGAATTTTTTTTTTAAATAAAAAAGTTGGAATAAAATAGAACAACACAAGAATAGAAATAAAGATAAAGATGAACAGACTAGAAAATTAGCCTTCCATGTAGGTGGCAGATTACAAAACAAGGAAAACTAAGCCTTCCATATAGGTGGCAGAATACAAAATAAGGAAAACTAAGCCTTCCATGTAGGTGGCAAAACACAGAATAAAATGCAATAAAATTAAGCTTTCCACGAAGGGGCAAAACACAAAACAAATAATAGAACCTGAATTGAAGTGGCTTTGATACCAATATGATGTGATTTCCGGAGGGAAAACACTTGATCGATTTTCTGGATAGGTTGAAAGAAACAAACAAATGAAACCAAATCACTCAATTGATAAGCCAAAGGGCGCCACAACTAAGAGAAATGGGTTGATCTCGCCACACTCAAGAAAGAAGAACGTGAGTGATAAGAAATCTAGTTGCTCTCGCCACTAACACAAGTTAGATAAGAGAAAGAACTCAAGAATCCTCTTGAAAGCAAAATGCCAATATCTCATATATGATTCAAAGATGGTTTACAACATATGGCAAGGACCCTTTTTATAGAGGGTCTCCAAAACAAAAAGACAAAAGACTCCAACTAATGCATTAAATGCATCAACTAAAAGTCAAGTAGTGTAGGCTAAATGTCAAAGACAATAAATGTATAGGTAGCTAAAAGTCAAAGACAATTAATGCATAGGTAATAGACTACAACTATATTCAACAAATGCAACTAACCCACATGTAATCTTTTCACACTTCTTCCACTTTCAACAATGTGGTTAAGCCCAATCCAAGCCCTTTAGCCCTTGAACGAGTTAGAGGCCCAATTGAAGTGTTCTCCCTTTCTTGGGCTGCAATTAGTTCAAGCTCTTTAACCCTTGAACGAGTTAGAGGCCCAATTGAAGTGTTCTCCCTTTCTTGGGCTGCAATGGGGTTATCCTTGGTTACATCAGATGTGAAGATTGAATCTCTTGAATTGTGGTTTATAAAGCTATAATATAGTTATATACTATACATGTTATATGGATGAATATTATATTGAGCTTCTGATTATGATATGAAATGCTATTGATTGTGATTGAGCGGGACAGTACCCCCTCTCACGGCAAGGCGGAAAACCCGGTTGACAGGGTGTCTTGACCAATGAGTGTGGAGACAACGATTCCCTCAGTAGGGATATAGCCCGGATTGGTGATAAATCCGTGAGGCGCCCTAGCTAAGAGGATGAGGTTGTGCGTCATGGCGGAAATATACATAATTGGTGAGCCGGCCTGTGTGCGCTCTCCGGGATATATTGCCATTGACGAGTACTAGTAACGTTTGTTGAATTGGATGAATTTTTATCTTCTTGTATGTAAGAGGATGATGTTGTGCGTCATGGCGGAAATATACATAATTGGTGAGCCGGCCTGTATGCGCTCTCTGGGATATATTGCCATTGACAAGTACTAGTAACGTTTGTTGAATTGGATGAATTTTTATCTTCTGTCTATTGGTTGAGTATGAGCCTTTGGATATGCTTGCATGACTGGTAATGTATTTGAATTTTATTAACGCGAGGCCGATTCGCTCATTGAGTTTAAAAGCTCACACTGTTTGTACAACCTTTTTGTTCAGATCAGGTTGCCAGCGAAGAATATTTGCTAGAGGAGTAGACCCCTCTTTTGTTATAGATTATGTTGCTCTGTAATCGTCTAGGACATCTAGGTCAGGGGTTTGGCATTTGGTTTGTATGTCAGCATAATAATGTATTTTATATTGAAAATCTATTATTATGTGCAAATCATCTCTATGAATTTCAAATAAGAAAATTTGATATATTTTCTTCAGGAATGGTTATTTTGATAATGACTAAACTCATGGGTAGAATTTATCGAAAGGCTTACAATGATGGGATATTCATCATTGTGCCGGTCATGTGCCCAGAAAACGGGTCGTGACAAAGTTAGTCCTACATTTAATGTTTTTGACCTTTGTTCTTATCATGCAGATACAGATTCAAGGATGAATCCTTTTGAGGAGGGAGGGAATGATGAGATCCAGCCACCTAGCTTAAAGCTAGAGCTAGAAGAAGAGGAGCTAATTACACCATTCAAAGCTGAAAATGATGTGCCAAAAGGGCCAATTACGAGAGCCAAAGCCGAACAGATCCAACAAGCTGTGAATGGCATTTGGATGCAATTGCAACGTGGAAATCACCTAGAGGAAAAGCTGGAGCATTCCTTCAATGTTTCACACTTTCATGTCCAAGAAGAACCAAGCGTTAAAGGATGAAGAAACTTCAAGCGTTCAGAATGTGTTATTTGGGCTTAAAACAACTTATTTAGCCATTTTAATCATTTTGGACATCTTTTGTTTACTTAAGCCCAAAACTGATGTTAAAAGGCTTAAAATACCTTGTTTAAGATTATTTAGACTATGTGGGCTTCTTTTGTTAAGTTTATTTTCAGTCTTTTGTAAAAGGCCCAAATAGTGTGTTTAGAGTGTTTAGTTTTTGGCCCAATTTGATTTAGGTTTCCCTTATGACTTTTGGCCTTTCATTTCTAGCTTGTTGGCTAAGACCTTTAGGTTTCCTTCATGACTTTTGGTCTTTCATTTCTAGCTTGTTGGCTAAGAACAACCTTTAAGTTTTCTCATGACTTTTAGTCTTCCATTTCCAGCTTATAAATAAGCCTCATGGCATATGCTTTGTACACAACTTGAATTTGATAAATATAAATGAGATTTGTTCTCCTTTGTGCTGTTGTACAGCTCTCATATCGAAAGTCCCAAGTGGATAACTTGAGATTTGTCGTTTGATTATATTGTTGGTTCCAGGTTGTTAATAACCTTAGGGTCAACAATCTTTTATCCATTGATAATATTGGTTTCTGGCTCATCATAGCCACAGGGTCAATATTTCTATCCTTGTTTTCCTTGTTCTTTCATTATTAAGAACCTGATATAATTTGGTTTTTCAATCTAAGAAGTTGAACATCTTGTCGTTGGGTTTCACATAACTTTGATTGTGAAGTTTACTTCAGTTGGATTCTCGTGGGATCGTATCAGGCCGTGTGACCACAGCCTTGACTTTTAAACACTTAAAAACACATTTCTGAGTAAAGGAAGAATTTGATTTACGTTGAGTTTCTTGGTTGGCCACTACTTTCTTTAGAGTGAAAATCTTATCATCTTGCCCCCATTACTTTGACTTCTAAGTGGATATACTTTGGCTATGTTTACACGTGTACTGTCTCCCCTCTTGAGTTGAATCTCAATCTTAATAGCCATGTGTACCATGTCCTCCAACTCAACAGAATGTTGCAAATTCACCGCATTTTGAATTTGCCTATTCACACAAGCGAGAAACCTTGCCATAGTTGGATCAATGTCTCTTCCATCTCTTTGTAACAGACACGTCATGCTTGATTCGTCTACCAAATTGCCCCGATCTTCCTAAGAACTAGTGCCTACCTTGCATGGGAACTACATCACACAACACATCATCTTCATACTTCCTAATGTGAAAACACTTGTTTCTCCACCTGTACCTCTTCCCTATCATTTAACCATTGCAATTTACAAGGTCGAGGAGGCTTAATTGTTGGCATGGCTAACTTCTCCACCATGGCAGTGCTAGAAACATTAGTGTAGCTCCTTCCACCAATAATCACACTACATACCTTGTTTTGGACATGGCATCTTGTATGAAATATGTTCCCCAGTTGCACGTAATCATCTTCGTTGGATTGCAAACTGATGTGATCATGAAGGCTGTCCTTGAAGAACAAGAGGTTGAATCTATACATGGGCCAATAACACGTTCAAGGGCCAAGAAGCATCAAATGGGATTGACTTGGGTTTCTTTACTTGTGTGCAATGATGGGCTGGGCCAATTTAGAAGCTTGGACTTTGAAGATTAAAATAACTACAGATTTTTCTTATTGTTTTAATAATTTTCGTGCATGACTTTTTGGGATATAAAATCTGATGTAATTTAATGTTTTCAGAGTTGTTGTATTGTCTTTTAGCTTTCCAAGTGGTTGTAGTTGTTGTTGTTGCATTAATGAGGTGGTTATAGGGTGGCTGTAGTTGGTATAGGCTAGGAGGCTGTATGTTGACTATAGTTGTAGGCTCATTAATGAGGTGGCTATAGGGAGGCTGTAGTTGTTGTAGAGGTGGCTATAGGTTGACTATAGTTGTTGTAGGCTCATTAATGAGGTGGCTTTGGTTACATTAATGAGGCAGCTGGTTTTTGTTATCTATAAAAGGGAACTTGCCCCCTTGTGGCAAGATAATCAGATTTGAGTGAATTATATTTGAGATTGCTTTGTGCACATCTATCTTCTCTTATCTAACAATTGTGTTAGTGTGGCGAGAAAATCTCAGAATTCTTATCACTCCCATTCCGTTCTCTAATCTGGGGTGTGGCGAATTCTACCCATCTTAGCTTGATTGTGGCGCCATAGGCTTATCAATTTAGTTGAGTTGGTTTTCTTCTCTTTATTTTCCTTGTGGTACAGATTGTGTCCTCTTTTAGGCACATCACAAACTCAAAGCTCTCCAATCAACCAACAATTTACCTTGCATAGCGTACTTTTCATCATCAATGTGGCATAAAGTCGTTGTCTGATTCATTCTCACCATTGTCAATCGTAACCATAACTCTTTTGTCCAGACATTGACTGGCTATGTGACCCTAGCCATAATTTTAAACACTTAAAACCATGTTTTTGAGCAAAGGAAGAATTTGATTTACATTGAATTCCTTGGTTGGCCACTACTTTCTTTTGCTCAGGCTTTAGCTTTGGAGTGGAAATCATTTTATCATGCCTCAATTGTTTTGATTCTAAGTAGATGTACTTTGGCTATGTTTGCAGGTATACTGCCACCCCTTTTGTGTTGAATTTCAATCTTAATACCCATGTGTACCATGTTCTCCAACTCAATAGAATGTTACAAATTCACCGCATTTTGAATTTGCCTATTCAAACTAGCGAGAAACCTTACCATAGTTAGATCTCTCTTCCATCTCTTTGTAACAGACACGTCACACTTGACTTGTCTACCAAATTGCCATGATCTTCCCACAAACTAGTTCCTACCTTGCATGGGAACTACATTACACAACACTTCATCTTCATACTTCCCAATGCGAAAAGGAGCAATCACTTGTTATCTACCCATACCTCCGCACTATCTTTTAACCATTGCATTTAGAAGGTCGAGGATCCTGAATTGTTGGCATGGCTAACTTTTCCACCATGGCAGTGCTAGAAACATTAGTACAGCTCCTTCCATCAATAATCACACTACATACCTTGTTTTGGACATGGCATCTTGTATGAAATATGTTCTCCAATTGCACGTAATCATCTTCGTTGGATTACAAACTCAAAGCTCTCCAGTCAACCAACAATTCACCTTGCATAGCGTACTTTTCATCATCAATGTGGCATAAAGTCGTTGTTTGATTCATTGTCGGTTTCATTCTCACCATTGTCAATCGTAACCATAACTCTTTTGTCCAGACATTGACTGGCTGTGTGACCCTAGCCATAATTTTAAACACTTAAAACCATGTTTTTGAGCAAAGGAAGAAATTGACTTACGTTGAATTCCTTGGTTGGCCACTACTTTCTTTTGCTCAGGTTTTAGCGTCGGAGTGGAAATAATTTTATCTTGCCCCCATCGTTTTGATTCTAAGTGGATGTACTTTGGCTATGTTTGCAGGTGTACTACCTCCTCTTTTGAGTTGAATCTCAATCTTAATAGACATATATGCTATGCCCCCCAACTCAACAGAATGTTGCAAACTCACCATATTTTGAATTTGCCTATTCAAACTAATAAGAAACCTTGCCATAGTTGGATCAATGTCTCTTCCATCTCTTTGTAGCATACATGTTATTCTTGACTCATCTACCAAATTTCCACGATCTCCCCAATAACTTGTTCCTACCTTGCATGGGAACTACATTACACAACACTTCATCTTCATACTTCCCAATACGAAAAGGAATAGACACTTGTTTATTCACCCGTACCACCTCACTATCATTTAACCATTGCAATTTAGAAGGTCGAGGATGTTTAATTGTTGGTATGGCTAACTTCTCCACCATGGGAGTGCTAGAAACATTAGTATAGCTCTATCCACCAACAATCACACTACATACCTGGTTTTGGACATGGCATCAAGTATGAAATATGTTCTCTAGTTGGACTTAATCATCTTCTTTGGATTGCAAACTGCAAGCTCTCCTGTCAACCAACAATTCACCTTGCCTAGCGTACTCTTCACATCAATGTGGCTTAAAGTCATTGTTCGATACATTGTAAGTTTAAATCTCACCATCGTCATTTGTAACCATAACTCTTTTGTTCAGACATTGACAGGCTGTGTGACCCCTGCTTTGACTTTTAAACACTTAAAACCACGTTTTTGAGTAAAGGAAGAATTTGATTTACGTTGAGTTTCTTGGTTGGCCACTACTTTCCTTTGCTTAGGTTTTAGCCTTGGAGTGGAAATCTTTTCATCTTGCCCCCAATACTATGACTTCTAAGAAGATATACTTTGGCTATGTTTGCACTTGTACTGCCTCCCATCTTGAGTTGAATCTTAATCTTAATAGCCATGTGTACCACGCCCTCTAACTCAATAGCTGTTGCAAATTCGACTATGTTTGCATGTGTACTGCCTCCCCTATTGAGTTGAATCTCGATCTTAATAGCCATGTGCACCATGTTCGCCAACTCAACAGAATGTTGCTAATTCACCACATTTTGAATTTGGCTTTTCAAACTAGCGAGAAACCTTGCCATAGTTGGATCAATGTCACTTCTATCTTTGTGTAACAGACACGTCATGCTTGACTCATCTACCAAATTCCCACGATTTTCCTAATAACTAGTGCCTACCTTGCATGGGAACTACATCACGCAACACATCATATTCGTACTTCCCAATGCGAAAAGGAACAAACACTTGTTTCTACACTCGTACCTCCTCACTACCGTTTAACCATTACAATTTACAAGGTTGAGGATGCTTAATTGTTGGCATGGCTAACTTCTCCACCATGGCAGTGCTAGAAACCTTAGTACAGCTCCTTCCACCAATAATCACACTACATACCTTGTTTTGGATATGGCATCTTGTATGCAATATGTTCTCTAGTTGCACTTAATCATCTTCTTTTAGACTACACCCTTAAAGCTCTCCTGTCAACCAACAATTACCTTGCATAGCGTACTCTTCAACATCAGGGTGGCATAAAGTCATTGTTTGATTCATTGGCAGTTTGAATCTCACCATTGTCATTCGTGACCATAGCTCTTTTGTTCGGACATTGAATGGCTGAGTGACCCCACCCTAGACTTTTAAACACTTCAATCCATGTTTTTGAGCAATGGAAGAATTTGATTTACGTTGAGTTTCTTGGTTGGCCACTGCTTTCTTTTACTCAGGTTTTAACTTTAGAGTGGAAATCTTTTCATCTTGCCCCATTATTTTGACTTCTAAGTGGATGTACTTTGGCTATGTTTGCACGTGTACAGCCTTACCTCTTGAGTTGAATCTTAATCTTAATAGCCATGTGTACTATGTCCTCCAACTCAATATAATGTTGCAAATTCGGCTATGTTTGCATGTGTATTGCCTCCCCTCTTGAGTTGAATCTCAATCTTAATAGCCATGTGTACAATGTCCTCCAACTCAATAGAATATTGCAAATTCCCCGCATTTTGAATTTGCCTATTCAAACAAGTGAGAAACCTTGCCGTAGGTAGATCAATGTCACTTCTATCTCTTTCTTATTGACATATCACGCTTGACTCGTCTACCAAATTGCCACGATCTTCCTAATAACTAGTGCCTACCTTGCATGGGAACTACATCACACAACACTTTATCTTCACACTTCCTAATGCAAAAAGGGACAAACACTTGTCTATTCACCTGTACCTCCTCACTACCATTTAACCATTGCAATTTACAAGGTCGAGGATGAGTAATTGCTGGCATGGCTAACTTCTCCACCATGGTAGTGCTAGATACCTTAGTAGAGCTCCTTCCACCAATAATCACAGTACATACCTTGTTTTGGACATGGCATCTTGGATGAAATAAGTTCTTCAGTTGCACTTAATCATTTCTTTTGGACTGCAAACTCAAAGCTTTCCTGTCAACCAATAATTCACCTTGCACAGTATACTCTTCAACATCAGGGTGGCATAAAGTCGTTGTCTGATTCATTAGTAGTTTGAATCTGACCATCGTCATTCGTATCCATAACTCTTTTGTTCGGACATTGAGTGGCCGAGTGACCCCATCCTAGACTTCTAAACACTTGAACCCACGTTTCTGAGCAATGGAAGAATTTGATTTACATTGAGTTTGTTGGTTGGCCACTGCTTTCTTTTGCTCAGGTTTTAGCTTTGGAGTGGAAATCTTTTCATCTTGCCCCCATTACTTTGACTTCGAAGTGGATGTACTTTGGCTATGTTTGCACGTGCACTGCCTCACCTCTTGAGTTGAATCTCAATCTTAATAGCCCTGTGCACCATGTCTTCCAACTCAACAAAATGTTGAAAATTCAGCTATGTTTGCACGTGTACTGCCTCGCCTCTTAAGTTGAATCTCAATCTTAATAGCCATGTGTACCATGTCCTCCAACTCAACAAAATGTTGCAAATTGGCTATGTTTGCATGTGTACTGCCTCCCCTCTTGAGTTGAATCTCAATCTTAATAGCCATGTGTACCATATGCTCCAACTCAACAGAATATTGCAAATTCACCGCATTTTGAATTTGCTTATTCAAACTAGCAAGAAACCTTGTCGTAGTTGGATCAATGTCACTTCCATCTCTTTGTAACAGACACGTCACGTTTGACTCGTCTACCAAATTGCCACGATCTTCCTAATAACTAGTACCTACCTTGCATGGGAACTTCATCAAACAACACTTTATCTTCACACTTTCCAATGCGAAAAGGAACAAACACTTGTTTATTCACCTGTACCTCCTCACTATCATTTAACCATCGCAATTTACAAGGTCAAGGATGCTTAATTATTCACATGGCTAAGTTCTCCATCATGGCAGTGCTAGAAACATTAGTACAGCTCCTTCAACCAATAATCACACTACATACCATGTTTTGGGCGTGGCATCTTGTATGAAATATGCTCTCCAGTTACACTTAATCATCTTCTTTGGACTTCAAACTCAAAGCTCTCCTATCAACCAACAATTCAGCTTGCATAGCGTACTCTTTATTATGAGGTTGGCATAAAATCGTTGTCCGATGCATTATCAGTTTCAATCTCACCATCGTCATTCATAACAATAACTCTTTTGTTCAGACATTGACTGGCCGTGTGACCCCATCTTTGAATTTTAAACACTTAAAACCATGTTTTTGAGTGAAGGAAGAATTTGATTGATGTTGAGTTTCTTGGTTGGCCACTACTTTATTTTGCTCAGGTTTTAGCTTTGGAGTGGAAATCTTTTCATCATACCCCCACTGTTTTAACTTCTAAATAGATGTACTTTGGCTATGTTTACATATGTACAGGAATCTCAATCTTAATAGCCATGTGTACCATGTCCTCCAACTCTACAGAATGTTGCAAATTCACCGCATTTTGAATTTTCCTATTCAAACTAGCGAGAAACCTTGCCATAGTTGGATCAATGTCACTTCCATCTCTTTGTAATAGTCACGCACGCTTGACTCGTCTGCCAAATTACCATGATATTCCTAATAACTTGGTGCCTTCCTTGCATGAGAATTACATCACATAACACTTCATCTTCATACTTCCCAATGCGAAAAGGAACAAACACTTGTTTTTTCACTCGTAACTCCTCACTATCATTTGACCATTGCAATTTACAAGTTCGAGGATGCTTAATTGTTGGTATGACTAACTTCTCTACCATGGCAGTGCTAGAAACATTAGTACAGCTGCTTTCACCAATAATCATACACATACCTTGTTTTGGACAAGGCATCTTGTATGAAATATGTTCTCCAGTTGCACGTAGTCATCTTTGTTGGATTGCAAATTCAAAGCTCTCCTATCAACCAATAATTCACCTTGCACAACGTACTCTTCAACATCAGGGTGGCATAAACTCGTTCTTCGATTCATTGTCAGTTTGAATTTCACCATCGTCATTCGTAACCATAACTCTTCTGTTTGGACATTTACTGGCTCAGTGACCCTAGCCTAGACTTTTAAACACTTCAATCCATGTTTCTAAGCAATGGAATAATTTGATTTTGTTGAGTTTCTTGGTTGGCCACTGCTTTCTTTTGCTCAGGTTTTAGCGTTAGGGCGGAAATCTTTTCATCTTGCCCCCACTATTTTGACTTCTAAGTGGATGTACTTTGGCTATGTTTGCATATGTACTACCTCCTCTCTTGAGTTGAATCTCAATTTTAATAGCCATGTGTACCGTGTCCTCTAACTCAACAGATGTTGCAAATTCGGCTATGTTTGCACGTGTACTTGCTCCCCTCTTGAGTTGAATCTCAATCTTAATAGCCATATGTCCCATGCCTTCTAACTCAACAGAATGTAGCAAATTCACCGTATTTTGAATTTTCTTATTCAAACTAGCCAGAAACTTTGCCATTGTTAGATCAGTGTCACTTCCATCCCTTTGTAACAGACACGTCAAGCTTGGCTCGTTAGCCAAATTGCCACGATCTTCCTAATAACTCGTCTCTAACTTGCATGGGAACAACATCACACAACACTTCATCTTCAGACTTCGCAATGCAAAAAGGAACAAACACTTGTTTGTTCACTAGTACCTCCTCACTATCATTTATCCATTGCAATTTACAAGGTCGTGGATGCTTAATTGTTGGCATGGCTAACTTCACCATGGCAGCAGTAGAAACATTAGTACAACTCCTTCCACCAATAATCACACTACATACCTAGTTTTGGACATGGCATCTAGTATGAAATAAGTTCTCTAGTTGCACTTAGTCATGTTCTTTGGAAGTCAGACTCAAAATTCTCCTGTCAACCAACACAACGTACTCTTTATCATAAGGTTGGCATAAAGACGTTGTCCGATTCATTGTCAGTTTTAATCTCACCATCATCATTCGGAACCATAACTCTTTGGTTCGAACATTGATTGGCCGTGTGACCCTATCTTTGAATTTTAAACACTTAAAACCATGTTTCTGAGTAAAGGAAGAATTTGATTTATGTTGAATTTCTTGGTTTGGCCACTACTTTCTTTTGCTCAGGTTCTAACTTTGGAGTGGAAATCTTTTTATCTTGCCCCTATTATTTTGACTTCTAACTGGATGTACTTTGACTATGTTTTGCACGTGTATTGGCTCCCCTCTTGAGTTGAATCTCAATCTTAATAGCCATGTGTACCATGCCCTCTAACTCAACAGAATGTTGCAAATTCACTGCATTTTGAATTTTCCTATTCAAACAAGCAAGAAACGTTGCCATAGTTGGATGAATGTTACTTCTATCTATTTGTAACAGACACGTCACGCTTGAGTCGTCTACCAAATTGCCCTGATCTTCCTAATAACTAGTGCCTAACTTGCATGGGAACTACATCACACAACACATAATCTTCATATTTCCTAATGCGAAAAAGAGCAAACACTTGTTTCTTCACTCGTACCTCTTTGCTATCATTAAACCATTGCAGTTTACAAGGTCGAGGATGCTTAATTGTTGGCATGGTTAACTTCTCTCCCATCGCCGTGCTGGAAACATTGGTACAGCTCCCTCCACCAATAATCACACCACATACCTTGTTATGGACATGGCATCTAGTATAAAATATGTTCTCTTGTTGCACTTAACCATCTTTTTTGGATTGCAGACTCAAAGCTCTCATGTCAACCAATAATTCACCTTGCACAACGTACTCTTCATCATAAGTGTGGCATGTTGTCGTTGTCCGATTCATTGTCAGTTTCAATCTCACCATGGCCATTCATGACCATAACTCTTTTGTTCGGACATTGACTGGTTGTGTGACCCTAGCCTCAACTTTAAAACACTAAAAACCATATTTCTGAGGAATGGAAGAAGTTGATTTACGTTGAGTTCCTTGGTTGGCCACTACTTTCTTTTGCTCTGGTTTTAGCTTCGCAGTGGAAGTCTATTCATGTTGCCCCCACTATTTTGACATCTAATTGGATGTACTTTGGCTATTTTTGCACGTGTACTACCTCCCCTATTGAGTTGAATCTCAATCTTAATAGCCATGTGTACTATGTCCTCCAACTCAATAGAATGTTACAAATTTACCGCATTTTCAATTTGCCTATTCAAACTAGCGAGAAACCTTGCCGTAGTTGGATCAATGTCACTTCCATCTCTTTGTAACAGACACATCACGCTTGACTCGTCTACCAAATTGCCACGAACTTTTTAATAACTAGCGCCGACCTTGCATGGTAACTACATCACACAACACATCATCTTCATACTTTCCAATGCGAAAAGGAACAAACACTTGTTTCTTTACTTGTGCTTCCTCACTATCATTTAACCATTGCAATTTACAAGGTCGAGGATGCTTAATTATTGGCATGGCTAACTTCTCCCCATGGCCGTGCTAGAAACATTAGTACAGCTCCTTCCACCAATAATCACACCACATACCTTGTTTTGGACATGACATCTTGTATGAAATATGCTCTCCAGTTACACTTAATCATCTTATTTGGACTGCAAACTAAAAGCTCTCTTGTCAACCAACAATTCACCTTGCTATCAAACAAGTGAGAGACGTTGCCATAGTTAAATCAATGTCACTTCCATCTCTTTGTAACAGACATGTCACACTTGAATCGTCTACCAAATTTCCTCGATCTTCCTAATAACTAGTGCCTAACTTGCATGGGAACTACATCACACAACATATGATCTTTATACTTCCCAATGCGAAAAGGAACAAACACTTGTTTCTTTACTCGTACCTCCTTGCTATCATTAAATCATTGCAGTTTACAAGGTCGAGGATGCTTAATTGTTGGCATGGTTAACTTCTCTCCCATCATCATGCTGGAAATGGTACAGCTCCCTCCACCAATAATCACACCACATACCTTGTTATGGACATGGCATCTAGTATAAAATATGTTCTCCTGTTGCACTTAATCATTTTTTTGGATTGCAAACTCAAAGCTCTCATGTCAACCAACAATTCACCTTGCACAGCGTACTCTTTAACATAAGTGTGGCATAAAGTTGTTGTCCAATTCATTGTCAGTTTCAATCTCACCATCGTCATTCGTAGCCATAACTCTTTTGTTTGGACATTGACTAGTTGTGTGACCCTAACCTTGACTTTCAAACACTTAAAACTATGTTTCTGAGTGAAGGAAGAATTTGATTTACATTGAGTTCCTTGGTTGGCCACCACTACCTTTTGCTCAGGTTTTAGCTTCGGATTGGAATTTTTTTCATCTTGCCCCCATTGTTTTGACTTCTAATGAACTTTGGCTATGTTTGCTCATGTACTGCCTCCCCTCTTGAGTTGAATCTCAATCTTAATAGCCATGTGTACCATGTCCTCCAACTCAACAGAATGTTGTAAATTCATTGCATTTTGAATTTGCCTATTCAAACTAGCGAGAAACCTTGCCATTTTGGATCAATGTCACTTCCATTTCTTTGTAACAGACACGTTACGCTTGACTCGTCTACCAAATTGCCACGATCTTCCAAATAACTAGTGCCTACCTTACATGGGAACTACATCACATAACATTTCATCTTCACACTTCCCAATGCGAAAAGGAACAAACACTTGTTCCTTATTATCAATTAACCATTGCAATTTACAAGGTCAAGGATGCTTAATTGTTAATATGGCTACCTTCTCCACCTTGGCAGTGGTAGAAACATTCATACAACTCCCTCCACCAATAATCACACTACATACCTTGTTTTGGACATGGCATCTTGTACGAAATATGTTCTCTAGTTGCACTTAATCATCTTCTTTCGATTGCAAACTCAAAGCTCTCATGTCAACCAACAATTTACCTTGCACAGTGTACTCTTCATCATCAGTGTGGTATAAAGTCGTTGCCTGATTCATTGTCAGTTTCATTCTCACCAACGTCATTCATAACCATAACTCTTTTGTTCAGTCGTTGACTAGTTATGTGACCCCAGCCTTGACTTTTAAAGACTTTGAACCATGTTTCTAAGTAAAGGAAGAAATTGATTTATGTTGAGTTCCTTGGTTGGCCACTACTTTTTTTTGCTCAGGTTTTCACTTCGGAGTGGAAATGATTTTATCTTGCCCCCATCATTTTGATTCTAAGTGGATGTACTTTGGCTATGTTTGCCCATGTACTGCCCCCCTCTTGAATTGAATCTCAATCTTAATAGCTATATGTATAATGTCCTCAAACTCAACAGAATGTAGGAAATTCATCGCATTTTGAATTTGCCTATTCAAACTAGCAAGAAACCTTGCCATAGTTGGCTAAATATCGCTTCCATCTTTTTATAACAGACACATCACGCATGACTCGTCTACCAAATTGCCACGATCTTCCTAATAACTAGTGCTTACCTTGGATGGGAGCTACATCACACAACACTTCATCTTCTTACTTCCCAAAGGGAAAAAAGAACAAACACTTGTTTATTCACTCGTACTTGTTCACTATCATTTAACCACTGCAATTTACAAGGTCGAGGATGCTTAATTATTAGCATAGCTAACTTCTCCACCATGGCAGTGCTAGAAACATGAGTACAGCTCCATCCACCAATAATCACATACATTGTTTTGGACATGGTATCTAGTATGAAATATGTTCTCCAGTTGCACTTAATCATCTTCTTTGGATTGCACACTTAAAGCTCTCCTGTCACCCAATAATTCACCTTGCACAGCGTACTCTTCATCATCAGTATGGCATAAAGTCGTTGTCCGATCCATTGTTAGTTTCAATCTCACCATTGTCATTTTCACTAGTTGTGTGATCCCAGCCTTGACTTTTAATCACTTAAAATCACGTTTCTGACTAAAGGAAGAATTTGATTTACATTGAGTTCCTTGGTTGGCCACTACTTTCTTTTGCTTAGGGTTTAGCTTCAGAGTGGAAATCTTTTCATCTTGCCAAATTGTTTTGACTTCTAAATGGATGTACTTTCGCTATGTTTGCACGTGTACTGCCTCCCCTCTTGAGTAGAATCTCAATCTTAATTGCCATGTGCGCCAGGTCTTTCAACTCAACAGAATGTTGCAAATTCACCGCATTTTGAGTTTGCCTTTTCAAACATGTGAGAAACCTTGCCATAGTTGAATCAATGTCAATTCCATCTCTTGGTAACAGACATGTCACGCTTGATTCGTCTAGCAAATTGCGACAATAATACTGATAACTAGTGCTAACCTTGCATGGGAACTACATCACACAACACTTCATCTTCATACTTCCTAATGCGAAGAGGAGCAAACAGTTGTTTATTCACTTGTACCTCCTCACTATCATTTAACCATTGCAATTTATAAGGTCTAGGATGCTTAATTGTAGCATAGCTCCCTCCACTAATAATCACACTACATACCTTCTTTTGGACATCGCATCAAGAATGAAATATGTTCTCTAGTTGCACTGAATCATCTCCTTTGGATTGCAAACTCAAAGTTCTCCTGTCAACCAACAATTCACCTTGCACAACGTACTTTTCACCATTTGGGCGGCATAAAGTTGTTGTCCGATTTATTGTCAATTTCAATCTCACCATCCCTATTCGTAACCATGACTCTTTTGTTTGGACATTGACTAGTTAGGGTCTTTAAACACTTAAAACCACGTTTATGAGCAAAGGAAGAATTTGCTCAGGTTTAGTTCCTTCGTTGGCCACTACTTTCTTTTGCTCAGGTTTTAGCTTCGGAGTGGAAATCTTTTCATCTTCCCTATTTGTTTTGACTTCTAAGTGGATGTACTTTGGCTATGTTTACATGTGTACTGCCTCTCCTCTTGAGTTGAATCTCAATCTTAATAGCCAGGTGTACCAAGTCCTCTAACTCAATAGAATGTTACAAATTCACCGCATTTTGAATATGCCTATTCAAACTAGCGAGAAACTTTGCCATAGTTGGGTCAATGTCACTTCCATCCCTATGTAATAGACACGTCAGGCATAGCTCATCTACCAAATTGCCGCGATCTTCCTAATAACTAGTGCCTACCTTGCATGGGAACTATATCACACAACACTTTATCGGTTTTCTTCTAATACGAAAAGGAACTAACACTTGTTTATTCACCTGTACCTCCTCACTATCATTTAACCATTGCAATTTACATGGTCAGGGATGCTTAATTATTGGCACGGCTAACTTCTCCACCATGGCAGTGCTAGAAACATTAGTACAACTCCCTCCACCAATAATCACACTACAAACCTTGTTTCGGACATGGCATCAAGCATGAAATATGTTCTCCAGTTGCACTTAATTATCTCCTTTCGATTGCAAACTCAAAGTTCTCCTCTCAACCAATAATTCTCCTTGCACTGCGTACTCCATCATTTGCGTGGCATAAAGTCGATGTCCGATTCATTGTCAATCTCAATCTCACCATCGTCATTCGTAACCATAACTCTTTTGTTCGGACATTGACTAGCTGTGTGACCCTGCCTCGACTTTTAAAACCATATTTATGAGTAACAGAAGAATTTCATTTACCTTGAGTTCCTTGGTTGGCTACTACTTTCTTTTGCTCAGGTTTTAGCTGCGGAGTGGAAATCTTTTCATCTTGCCCCATTTTTTTGACTTCTAAGTACATGTACTTTGGCTATGTTTGCTCGTGTATTGCCTCCCCTCTTGAGTTGAATCTCATTCTTAATAGCCATGCGTACCAAGTCCTCCAACTCAACAGAATGTTGCAAATTCACTGCATTTTGAATTTGCCTATTCAAACTAGCGAGAAACCTTCCCATAGTTGGATCAATGTCACTTCCATCTCCTTGTAACAGACACGTCACGTGTGACTCGTCTACCAAATTGCCACAATCATCCTAATAACTAGTGCCTACCTTGCATGGGAACTATATCACACAACACTTCATCTTCATGCATCCCAATGCAAAAAGGAACAAACACTTGTTTATTCACCCATACCTACTCACTATCATTTAACCATTGCAATTTATAAGGTCGAAGATGTTTAATTATTGGTATGGCTAACTTCTTAGCCATGGCAGTGCTAAAAACATTAGCATAGCTCCCTCCACCAATAATCACACTACATACCTTGTTTTGGACATGGAATCTAGTATGAAATATTTTCTCTAGTTGTACTTAATCATCTTCTTTGAATTGCAAACTCAAAGTTCTCCTGTCAACCAATAATTCACATTGCACAGCGTACTCTTCATCATTTGGGTGGCATAAATTCGTTGTCCGATTCATTGTTAATGTCAATCTCACCATCGTCATTTGTAACCATAACTCTTTTGTTCAGAAATTGACTGGCTGTGTGATCCCATCCTTGACTTTTAAACACTTAAAGCCACGTCTCTGAATAAAGGAAGAATTTGATTTACCTTGAATTCCTTGGTTGACCACTACTTTCTTTTACTCAGGTTTTAGCTTCAGAGTGGAAATCTTTTCATCTTGCCCCATTGTTTTGACTTTTAAGTGCATGTACTTTGGCTATGTTTTCTCGTGTACTGCCTCCCCCCTTGAGTTGAATCTCAATCTTAATAGCCATGTGAACCATGTTTCCAACTCAACAGAATGCTGCAAATTCATTGTATTTTGAATTTGCCTATTCAAACTAGCGGGAAACCTTACCATAGTTGGATCTATGTCACTTCCATCTCCTTGTAACAGACACGTCACGCGTGACTCGTCTACCAAATTGCCCCAATCTTCCTAATAACTAGTGCCTACCTTGCATGGGAACTACAGCACACAACACTTTATCGTTTTTCTTCCAATACAAAAAGGAACAAACACTTGTTTATTCACCCGTACCTCCTCACTATCATTTAACCATTGCAATTTACATGGTTAAGGATTCTTAATTGTTGGCATGGCTAACTTCTCCGCCATGGCAGTGCTAGAAACATTAGTACAGTTCCCTCCACCAATAATCACACTACATACCTTGTTTGGACATGGCATCAAGTATGAAATATGTTCTCCAGTTGCATTTAATCATCTCCTTTCTATTGCAAACTCAAAGCTCTCCTGTCAACTAACAATTCACCTTGCACAACGTACTCTTCATCATTTGGGTGGCATAAAGTCGTTGTCCGATTTATTGTCAGTTTCAATCTCACCATCATCATTTGTAACCATAACTCTTTTGTTCAGACATTGACTGGCTGTGTGATCCCAGCCTTAACTTTTAAACACTTAAAACCACGTTTCTGAGTAAAGGAAGAATTTGATTTACCTTGAATTCCTTGGTTGGCTACTACTTTCTGCTACTTAGGTTTTAGCTTTGGAGTGGAAATCTTTTCATCTTGCCCCCATTGTTTTGACTTCTAAGTGGATGTACTTTGGCTATGTTTGCACGTATACTGCTTCCCCTCTTGAGTTAAATCTCAATCTTAATAGCAATGCGTGCCATGTCGTCTAACTCAAAAGAATGTTGCAAATTCACTGCATTTTAAATTTGCCTATTCAAACAAGCGAGAATCCTTACCATAATTGAATCAATGTCACTTCCATCTCTTTGTAACAGACACGTCATGCTTGACTCATCTACCAAATTGCCACGATCGTCCTAATAACTAGTGATATGCCTAAAAGAGCACACAATCTGTACCACAAGGAAAATAAAGAGAAGAAACCAACTCAACTAAATTGATAAGGTTAATTCACCTCACTCCAGATTAGAGAACGGAATGGGAGTGATAAGAATTCTATGATTTTTTCGCCACACTAACACAATTGTTGGATAAGAGAAGATAGATGTGCACAAAGCAATTTGAAATATAATTCACTCAAATCTGATTATCTTGCCACAAGGGGGCAAGTTCCCTTTTATAGATAACAAAACCAACTGTGTCATTAATGCAACCACAACGACCTCATTAATGAGCCTACAACAACTATAGCCACCCTACAGCTACCTCATTAATAAGCCTACAACAACTACAGTCACCCTACAACCACTTCATTAATGAGCCTAGCCTATAACAACTACAGCCACCCTATAGCCACCTCATTAATGTAACAACAACAACTACAACTACTTGAAAAGTTAAATGACACTACAACAACTCTAAACACATTAAATTACATCAGATTTTATATCCCAAAAATTCATGCATGAAAATTATTAAAAAATAAGAAAAATCTGCAGTTCTTTTATTCTTCTAAGTCCAAGCTTCTAATTTGGCCTAGCCTATCATTGCAAACAAATAAAGAAACCCAAGTCAATCCCATTTGATGCTTCTTGGCCCTTGAACGTGTTATTGGCCCAAGTATAAATTCAGCCTCTTGTTCTTCAAGGACAGCCTTCATGTTCACATCATCTTCCCCCGCTTGACAAGGATTTGCCCTCAAATCCAGCTCCATGTTATCTTCCAAATAAGGGGTTATGTCCCTTACATTGAATGTTGCTAAAACACCATAATCTCCTGGGAGATCAATTTTATACGCATTGTCATTTACTTTTTCTAGTACTCGAAAAGGATCATTAGCTTGTGGCATAAGTTTAGACTACCTTTTGTTTGGAAATCTCTCCTTGCCTAAGCAGATCCAAACAAGATCTCCTAGGCTAAATTGAATATGCTTTCTCCTCTTGTCTACTGACTTTTTATAGGCAGCATTCTTTTTCTCAATTTGCTTCTTTACTGCTTCATGTATTTTCTTCATGAATTCAGCTTTACTTTTGCCATCCAAGTTAAATTTTTTATTAATTGGAAGAGGTTCCAAATCTGCTAGTGTATTAGGATTAAATCCATACACAATCTCAAATGGAGATTTCTTTGTAGTACTATGAACACTTCGATTTTAAGTAAATTCAACATGCGGCAAGAGATCTATTTACCACTTTGGTTTGTCCATCAGTTTGAGGATGACAGGTTATGCTAAATAGCAGCTTTGTTCCAAGCTTCATCCATAATGTCTTCCAAAAATAGCTCAAGAATTTGGCATCACGATCGGAAACAATACTCTTTGGAATGCCATACAATCTCACAACTTCCTTGAAGAATAAATCAGCAATATGGAAAGCATCATTAGTTTTGTGACATGAAATAAAATGAGACATTTTTGAGAATCTATCAACAACCACCATAACTGAATCTTTTCCCCTTTGTGTTATGGGTAATCCAAGCACAAAATCCATGCTTAGATCCATCCATGGTTGATCTGGAATCCATGATTAGATCCATCCATGGTTGATATAGAATAGGCAATGGCATGTATAAGCCATATGTAGCCTCATTGCTCTTCGCTTTCTTGTAAGCAACACATCTTTCTACAATCCGATACACATCCTTCATCACCTTCATCATATTTGGCCAATAGAAATGCTCTTTCAACATTTCAAATGTCTTCTTTTCACCAAAATGTCAAACTAGCCCACTTGCATGTGATTCTCTGATAAGTAATTCCCTAATAGAACAATTAGGAATCACATGTTTCCCAAATCTGAACAATTAACCATCATGCCTATAAAACCCTTTAATGACCATTTTCTCACAAGCTGAATAGATTTTAGTTAGCATAGGATCAAGCACGTATTGCTCCTTAATAAGTTAAAAGCACAATAGTTTAGTGTTCAAAAGAGAAATCAAAGCATACGTCTGAGATAATGCATTAGCCACCACATTCGTCTCTCCTTTTTTGTATTTGATTACATAAGGGAAAGCTTCTAAATACTCCACCCATTTGGCATGTCTTCGATTCAGCTTCCTTTTCCCCTTTAAATGCTTTAGGGACTCATGATCAGTGTGAATGATGAACTCCCTTGGTAATAAATAATGCTGCCATGTCTCAAGAGCTCGAATTAGTGCAAAGAACTCTTTATCATAGATAGAGTAATTCAGACTTGCTCCACCAAGCTTCTTACTAAAATAAGTAATGAGACACTTATCTTGCATTAAGACAGCTTCAATCCCTACTCCAGATGCATCACGTTCAATCTCAAATACCTTTGAAAAATCTGGAAGAGCTAAAATAGGTGTTGAACACAATTTCTCCTTGATTAAGTCAAAAATCCTTTGTGTAGCTTCGGTCCATTTAAACTCATAATTTTTTTTTGATGCATGCAGTTAATGGTGCGAGAATAGTACTGAAATTCTTCACAAATCGTCTATAAAAAGAAGCAAGGCCATGAAAACTTCGTACCTCATAAATACTTTTAGGAATTGGACACTCCTTGATTTTTTTTATTTTCTCTTCATCCACGTACACCCCATGTTGAGAAACAACATAACCAAGGAAAATAACTTGGTCTTGACAGAATTGGCACTTCTTGAAATTGCCAAATAGCTTTTGTTCTTGCAATACTTCAAATACTTGCCTCAAATGCTCCTTATGCTCTTCAGAACTTTTACTATAAACCAAAATGTCATCAAAATAAATGACAACAAACATACCTATGAATTTCCGAAGCACATTGTTCATTAGCCTCATAAAGGTGCTTGGAGCATTAGATAATCCAAATGGCATGACCTTTCATTCACAGCCCATGTTTTGTTTTAAAGGTTGTCTTCCATTCATCTCCTTCATACAAATTTGGTGATAGCCATTCTTTAAGTCTATCTTTGAAAACACTTTGGAGCCATGTAATTCATCATGCATGTCATCTAACCTTGGAATGGGATAACAATATTTGACTGTATTCTTGTTGATTACTCTGCTATCCATACACATCCTCATGGTCCCATCTTTCTTTGGCACTAATAAGGCTGGTACTAAACAAGGACTCATGGACTCTTGCATATATCCTCTTTCCAGCAACTCATTTACTTGACGTTACAACTCTTTTACCTCCTTATGATTCATTCTATAAGCTGGCCTATTTGGTAAGGTAGCTCCTGGTACAAGATCAATTTGGTGCTCAATACCACAAATTGGTGGTAATTCCCTTGGTAGTTCTTCAGGAAATACATCACTAAATTCTTCCAAAAGCCTTTGAATTTGTGGTGGAAGTGATCCCACAATTTTTGGTATTATCTCCTTAAAATGCAACAAAAGAATTAAATTAGAGCTGGATAAAGCTCTCTCAATGTCTCCTTTGTTGGCAAGTAAATTACTCTTCTTTTCAACTTCTTGTTGATGTGTCTTCACTTTTTGAGGACTCAATGGTGCTAACACAATCTTCCTTCCATCTTTCTCGAAGGAATATGTGTTTTTAAACCCATCATGCAAAACTCTTTTATCATATTGCCATGGTCTTCCCAAGAGCAAATGACTAGCACTCATTGGAACAACATCACATAGTACCTTATCTTTGTAATTTTTCCCAATAGAAAATGGCACAACAACCTGTTTAGCGATTCTCATAACTCCATCTTCATTCAGCCACTTCAATTTGTAAAGATGAGGGTGTTTAGTTGTGGCTAAATTCAACTTTTCCACCAAAGTAGTAGAAGCCACATTTGTGCAGATCCCTCCATCTATAATTAGACCATAAACTTTTTTTCAACAGTACACCTTGTGTGAAAAATGTTCTCCCTTTGCTCATCACTAGGCTTAGCTTGCAAGTTTAGAACAAGCCTTATGACAAGGAGTTCTCCCTCATCAGCATAATCCATGTTTTCCTTATCAGAACATTCTTCCATAACTCCTTCAATGGCCGTCTCATCTTCGCTTACCACTTTTCCATGCATGTCTTGGATAATCATTACCCTACGGTTTGGACATTCAAATGCGTAATGCCCATGACCAAGACATTTGAAGCACTTTACATCTCTACTCCTTTTAGGAGGTTCTGAATTAGCTTCCTTTTCTTTCCTTTTTGATGAACTTAATGGAAGTTTTGAAGACTCCCTCTTCTCCACATTTTTTTCTTCTCCTTTAGATGCAGCCCATGATGGTGTTGTAGAGAAATTTTTAATTTTGCTTCTAGTTGGCTGTGACATGTGCTTACTAGAAACTCTTTTCCTTTATCTCTCCACCTTGATTGCAAGTTTAATAACATCCTCTAAGGTTACATAATTTTGTAATTCCACCAAATCACCAATCTTCCTATGCAAACCACCAATGAAACTTGCAATTGTTTGCTCTTAAGGTTCATTCAGTTTACACCAAATCATTAGCATCTCAAACTCTTTCACATAGTCTTCTACATACATACCTCATTATCTTAAAGATTGAAATTTGAAGAAGAGTTCTTTGCTTGTAATATTCTGGCACAAATCTTCTTTGTATAAGTCTCTTCATTAGCCTCTAATTTCTAACTTCTTCCTCACCATCTCTCCTATGTTGGTTCTTCAAATTCTCCCACCATAAATTGGCGTAATCTGTGAATTCAAGGGCTGTAAGACGACATTTGGTTGCCTCCAAGTACTCATGGCACTCAAAGACCTTCTCTACACGTTGCACCCATTCCAAAATTCCTCTGGAGAGCTACTTCCCTTGAAAGTAGGGACCTTTATCTTAATCTTCAATTCTTGCTCTCTTTGTTGCCTCCTTGACCTTGGAGACCTTTCATCTTCTGTGTTGCTTTCTTGGTCAAATTGCTCTTTATTTCTATTTATTCACTGCCCACGCCTTGGTTGATGGTTTAGCCTCTCTATTTGTTCTACCAAACGATACAACACTCCATCATTTGTTGTGGAGATCTCCATTTGACTTTGAGCCCTTTCTGACTTCAGAATTTAAGCTTGTTCTAAAGTAAGCCCCATTGGAATTGGAAGTACAGAATTGTTATCTCCAAACATAATCTCTCTCTCTAAGTGTTTTACTCTCAATCTACAAGAGTTTTTTGATATGAAACCACCACTTTGATACCAATATAATGTGCCAAAAAAAGGACACATTCTGTACCACAAGGAAAATAAAGAGAAGAAACCAACTCAACTAAATTGATAAGCCTATGGCGCCACAATCAAGCTAAGATGGGTGGAATACACCACACTATAGATTAGAGAACAGAATAAGAGTGATAAGAATTCTATGATTTTCTCGCCACACTAACACAATTGTTAGATAAGAGAAGATAGATGTGCACAAAGCAATCTGAAATATAATTCACTCAAATCTGATTATCTTGCCACAAGGGGCAAGTCCCTTTAATGCAACCATTAATGCAACTAACTGCGTCATTAATACAACTACAACCACCTCATTAATAAGCCTACAACAACTACAGCCACCCTACAACCACTTTATTAATGAGCCTAGCCTCCAACAACTATAGCCACCCTATAGCCACCTTATTAATGCAACAACAACAACTACAACCAATTAGAAAGCTAAATGGCACTACAGCAACTCTAAAAACATTAAATTACATCAGATTTTATATCCAAAAAATTCAAGCACGAAAATTATTAAAAAATAAGAAAAATCTGTAGTTCTTTTATTCTTCTAAGTCCAAGCTTATAATTTGGCCTAGCCCATCATTACACACAAGTAAAGAAACCCAAGTCAATCCCATTTGAAGATTCTTGGCCATTGAACGTGTTATTGGCCCAAGTATAGATTCAGCCTCCTATTCTTCAAGGACAGCCCTCATGATCACATCAACTAGTGCTTACCTTGCATGGGAACTACACCACACTACACTGCATCTTCATACATCCAATGCGAAAAGGAACAAACACTTGTTTATTCACCCGTACCTCCTCACTATCATTTAAGCATTGCAATTTATAAGTTCGAGGATGCTTAATTATCGGCATGGCTAACTTCTCCACCCTGGCAATGCTAAAAACATTAGCACATCTCCCTCCACCAATAATCACACTACATACCTTGTTTTGGACATGGCATCTAGTATGAAATATGTTCTCCAGTTGCACTTAATCATCTTCTTTGGATTGCAAACTCAAAGTTCTCCTATCAACCAACAATTCACCTTGCACAGTGTACTCTTCATCATTTGGGTGGCATAAAGTCATTGTCCGATTCATTGTCAATATCAATCTCACCATCACCATTCGTAACCATAACTCTTTTGTTCGGACATTGATTGGCTGTGTGACCCAAGCCTTGACTTTTAAACACTTAAAACCATGTTTATGAGTAAAGGAAGAACACGTTTTTGAGTAAAGCTTATTTCATTTACCTTGAGTTCCTTGGTTGGCCACTACTTTATTTTGCTTAGGTTTTAGCTTCAGAGTGGAAATCTTTTCATCTTGCCCCCATTGTTTTGACTTCTAAGTGCATGTACTTTCGTGTACTACCTCCCCTCTTGAGTTGAATCACATCCTTAATAGCCATGTGTACCACGTCCTCCAACTCAACAGAATGTTGCAAATTCACTGCATTTTGAATTTGCCTATTTAAACAAGCGAGAAACCTTGCCATAGTTGGATCAATGTCACTTCCATCTTTTTGCAACAGACACGTCACGCTTGAGTCGTCTACCAAATTGCCACGATCTTCCTATTAACTAGTGCCTACCTTGCATGGGAACTATATCACACAACACTTCATCATTTTTCTTCTAATACAAAAAGGAACAGACACTTGTTTATTCACCGGTAACTCCTCACTATCATTTAACCATTGCAATTTACATGGCCAAGGATGCTTAATTGTTGGCATGGCTAACTTCTCCACCATGGCAGTGCTGGAAACATTAGTACAGCTCCCTCCACCAATAATCACACTACATACCTTGTTTTGGACATGGCATCAAGTAAGAAATATGTTCTCTAGTTGCACTTAATCATCTTCTGTGGATTGCAAACTCAAAGCTCTCCTGCCAACGAACAATTCATCCTGCACAACATACTGTTCATCATCAAGGTGGCATAAAGTTGTTGTCCAATTCATTGTCAGTTTCAATCTCACCATCCTCATTCGTAACCATAACTCTTTTGTTCGGACATTGATTGGCTGTGTGACCCCAGCCTTGACTTTTAAACACTTAAAACCACATTTCTGAGTAAAGGAAGAATTTGATTTATGTTGAGTTCCTTGGTTGGCAACTACTTTCTTTTGCTTAGGTTTTAGCTTCGGAGTGGAAATCTTTTCATCTTGACCCTATTATTTTGACTTCTAAGTGCATGTACTTTGGCTATATTTGCTCGTGTACTACCTCCCCTCTTGAGTTGAATCTCAATCTTAATAGCCATGTGTACTATGTCTTCCAACTCAACAGAATGTTGCAAATTCACCACATTTTGAATTTGCCTATTCAAACTAGCAGGAAACCTTGCCATAGTGATGTAACCAAGGATAACCCCATTGCAGCCCAAGAAAGGGAGAACACTTCAATTGGTGATGTGATCATGAAGGCTGTCCTTGAAGAACAAGAGGTTGAATCTATACATGGGCCAATAACACGTTCAAGGGCCAAGAAGCATCAAATGGGATTGACTTGGGTTTCTTTACTTGTGTGCAATGATGGGCTGGGCCAATTTAGAAGCTTGGACTTTGAAGATTAAAATAACTACAGATTTTTCTTATTGTTTTAATAATTTTCGTGCATGACTTTTTGGGATATAAAATCTGATGTAATTTAATGTTTTCAGAGTTGTTGTATTGTCTTTTAGCTTTCCAAGTGGTTGTAGTTGTTGTTGTTGCATTAATGAGGTGGTTATAGGGTGGCTGTAGTTGGTATAGGCTAGGAGGCTGTATGTTGACTATAGTTGTAGGCTCATTAATGAGGTGGCTATAGGGAGGCTGTAGTTGTTGTAGAGGTGGCTATAGGTTGACTATAGTTGTTGTAGGCTCATTAATGAGGTGGCTTTGGTTACATTAATGAGGCAGCTGGTTTTTGTTATCTATAAAAGGGAACTTGCCCCCTTGTGGCAAGATAATCAGATTTGAGTGAATTATATTTGAGATTGCTTTGTGCACATCTATCTTCTCTTATCTAACAATTGTGTTAGTGTGGCGAGAAAATCTCAGAATTCTTATCACTCCCATTCCGTTCTCTAATCTGGGGTGTGGCGAATTCTACCCATCTTAGCTTGATTGTGGCGCCATAGGCTTATCAATTTAGTTGAGTTGGTTTTCTTCTCTTTATTTTCCTTGTGGTACAGATTGTGTCCTCTTTTAGGCACATCATATTGGTATCAAAGCGGTGGTTTCGTGTGGGAAAACTCTTGTAACTTGAGAGTAGAACACTTATAGAGAGAGATCATGTCTGGAGAAAACAGTTCTGAACCTCCAATTCCAATGGGGCTTACTTTAGAGCAAGCTCAAATTCTGAAGTTGGAAAGGTCTCACAGTCAAATGGAGAGATCTCAACAACAAATGATGGAGCAGTTGAATCGTTTGGTAGAACAAATGGAGAGGCTAAACCATCAACCAAGGCGTCGGCAGCGAAGAAATAGAAATGAAGAGCAATCGGACCAAGAAAGCAATACAGAAGATGAAAGGTCTCCAAGGCCAAGGAGGCAACAAAGAGAGCAAGAATTGAAGATTAAGATGAAGGTCCCTACTTTCAAGGGAAGTAGCTCTCCAGAGGAATTTTTGGAGTGGGTGCAGCGTGTAGAGAAGGTCTTTGAGTGCCATGAGTACTCGGAGGCAACCAAATGTCGTCTTGCAGCCCTTGAATTCACAGATTACGCCAATTTATGGTGGGAGAATTTGAAGAACCAACGGAGGAGAGATGGTGAGCAAGAAGTCAGAAATTGGAGGCTAATGAAGAGACTTATGCAAAGAAGATTTGTGCCAGAATATTACAAGCAAGAGCTCTTCTTCAAATTTCAATCCTTGAGACAAGGAGGTATGTGTGTAGAAGACTATGTGAAAGAGTTTGAGATGCTAATGATTCGATGTGAACTGAATGAACCTCAAGAGCAAACAATTGCAAGGTTCATTGGTGGTTTGCATAGGGAGATTGGTGATTTGGTGGAACTACAAAATTATGTAACCTTAGAGGATGTTATTAAACTTGCAGTCAAAGTGGAGAGACAAAGGAAGAGAGTTTCTAGTAAGCAAATGTCACAACCAACTAGAAACAAAATCACAAATTTCTCTACAACACCACCATGGGTTGCATCTAAAGGAGAAGAAAAAAAGGTGGAGAAGAGGGATTCTTCAAAACTTCCATCAAGTTCATCAAAGGGGAAAGAAAAGGGAGCTGATTCAGAACCTCCTAAAAGGAGTAGAGATGTAAAGTGCTTCAAATGTCTTGGTCATGGGCATTACGCATCTGAATGTCCAAACCGTAGGGTAATGATTATCCAAGACACGCATGGAGAAGTGGTAAGCGAAGATGAGGCAGCCATTGAAGGAGTTATGGAAGAATGTTCTGATAAGGAAAACATGGAGTATGCTGATGAGGGAGAACTCCTTGTCATAAGGCGTGCTCTAAATTTGCAAGCTAAGCCTAGTGATGAGCAAAGGGAGAACATTTTTCACACAAGGTGTACTGTTGAAAAAAAGGTTTGTGGTGTAATTATAGATGGAGGGAGCTGCACAAATGTGGCTTCTACTACTTTGGTGGAGAAGTTGAATTTAGCCACAACTGAACACCCTCATCCTTACAAATTGCAGTGGCTAAATGAAGATGGAGTTGTGAGAGTCACTAAACAGGTTGTTGTGCCCTTTTCTATTGGGAAAAATTACAAAGATAAGGTACTATGTGATGTTGTTCCAATGAGTGCTAGTCATTTGCTCTTGGGAAGACCTTGGCAGTATGATAGAAGAGCTTTGCATGATGGGTTTAAAAACACATATTCCTTTGAGAAAGATGGAAGGAAGATTGTGTTAGCACCATTGAGTCCTCAACAAGTGAAGATACATCAACAGGAAGCTGAAAGGAAGGGTAATTTACTTGCCAACAAAGGAGACATTGAGAGAGCTTTATCCAGCTCTAATTTAGTTCTTTTATTGCATTTGAAGGAGATAGTACCAGAAATTGTGGGATCACTTCCACCACAAATTCAAAGGCTCTTGGAAGAATTTCGTGATGTATTTCCAGAAGAACTACCAAAGGAATTACCACCAATTCGTGGTATTGAGCACCAAATTGATCTTGTACCAGGAGCTGCCTTACCAAATAGGCCAGCTTATAGAATGAATCCGGAGGAGGCAAAGGAGTTGCAACGTCAAGTAAATGAGTTGCTGGAAAGAGGATATGTGCAGGAGTCCATGAGTCCTTGTTCAGTACCGGCCTTATTGGTGCCAAAGAAAGATGGGACCATGAGGATGTGTTGATGTGCCTAAAAGAGGACACAATCTGTACCACAAGGAAAATAAAGAGAAGAAAACCAACTCAACTAAATTGATAAGCCTATGGCGCCACAATCAAGCTAAGATGGGTAGAATTCGCCACACCCCAGATTAGAGAACGGAATGGGAGTGATAAGAATTCTGAGATTTTCTCGCCACACTAACACAATTGTTAGATAAGAGAAGATAGATGTGCACAAAGCAATCTGAAATATAATTCACTCCAATATGATTATCTTGCCACAAGGGGGCAAGTTCCCTTTTATAGATAACAAAAGCCAGCTCCCTCATTAATGCAACCACAACCACCTCATTAATGAGCCTACAACAACTATAGTCAACCTACAGCCACCTCATTAATGAGCCTACAACAACTATAGTCAAAGTACAGCTACCTCATTAATGAGCCTACAACAACTACATCCTCCCTACAGCCACCTCATTAATGAACCTAGCCTACAACAACTACAGCCACCCTATAGCCACCTCATTAATACAACAACAACAACTACAACCACTTGGAAAGCTAAATGACATTACAGCAACTCTAAAAACATTAAATTACATCAGATTCTGTATCCCAAAAATTCATGCACGAAAATTATTAAAAAAAATAAGAAAATCTGCATTTCTTTTATTCTTCTAAGTCCAAGCTTCTATTTGGCCCAGCCCATCATTGCACACAAGTAAAGAAACCCAAGTTAATCCCATTTGATGCTTCTTGGCCCTTGAACGTGTTATTGGCCCAAGTATAGATTCAGCCTCTTGTTCTTCAAGGACAGCCTTCATGATCACATCATCTTCCCCTGGTTGACAAGGATTTGCCCTCAAATCCAGCTCCATGTTATCTTCCAAATAAGGGGTTATGTCCCTTACATTGAATGTTGCTGAAACACCATAATCTCCTGGGAGATCAATTTTATACGCATTGTCATTTACCTTTGCTAGTACTCGAAAAGGACCATCGGCTCGTGGCATAAGTTTAGACTTCCTTTTGTTTGGAAATCTCTCCTTGCGTAGGTGAATCCAAACAAGATCTCCTGGGCTAAATTGAACATGCTTTCTCTTCTTGTCTACTGACTTTTTATAGGCAGCATTCTTCTTCTCAATTTGCTTCTTTACTGCCTCATGCATTTTCTTCATGAATTCAGCTTTACTTTTGCCATCCAAGCTAAATTTTTCATTAATTGGAAGAGGTGCCAAATCTGCTGGTGTATTAGGATTAAATCCATACACAACCTCAAATGGAGATTTCTTTGTAGTACTATGAACACTCCGATTATAAGCAAATTCAACATGCGGCAAGTACTCGTCCCAAATCTTCAAGTTTTTACTGATAACACTTCTAAGCAAAGAGGAAAGAGATCTATTTACCACTTCAGTTTGCCCATCAGTTTGAGGATGACAGGTTGTGCTAAATAACAGCTTTGTTCCAAGCTTCATCCATAATGTCTTCCAAAAATAGCTCAAGAATTTGGCATCACGATCAGAAACAATACTCTTTGGAATGCCATGCAATCTCACAACTTCTTTGAAGAATAAATCAGCAATATGAGAAGCATCATCAGTTTTGTGACATGAAATAAAATGAGACATTTTTGAGAATCTATCAACAACCACCATAACTGAATCTTTTCCCCTTTTTGTTCTCGGTAATCCAAGCACAAAATCCATGCTTAGATCCATCCATGGTTGATCTGGAACAGTCAATGGCATGTACAAGCCATGTGCAGCCTCATTGCTCTTTGCTTTCTTGCAAGCAACACATCTTTCTACAATCCGATGCACATCCTTCATCATATTTGGCCAATAGAAATGCTCTTTCAACATTTCAAATGTCTTCTTTTCACCAAAATGTCCAGCCAGCCCACCTGCATGTGATTCTCTAACAAGCAATTCCCTAATAGAACAAGTAGGAATCACAAGTTTCCCAAATCTGAACATATAACCATCATGCCTATAAAACCCTTTAATGGCCATTTTCTCACAAGCTGAATAGATTTTAGCCAGCATAGGATCAAGCAAGTATTGCTCCTTAATAAGTTCAAAGCCCAATAGTTTAGTGTTCAAAAGAGAAATCAAAGCATACCTCCGAGATAATGCATCAGCCACAACATTCGTCTCTCCCTTTTTGTATTTGATTACATAGGGGAAAGCTTCCAAATACTCCACCCATTTGGCATGTCTTCTATTCAGCTTCCCTTGCCCCTTCAAATGCTTTAGTGACTCATGATCGGTGTGAATGATGAACTCCTTTGGTAATAAATAATGCTGCCATGTCTCAAGAGCTCGAATTAGTGCAAAGAACTCTTTATCATAGATTGAGTAATTCAGACTTGCTCCACCAAGCTTCTCACTAAAATAAGCAATGGGACACTTATCTTGCATTAAGACAGCTCCAATCCCTACTCCAGATGCATCACATTCAATCTCAAATACCTTTGAAAAATCTGGAAGAGCTAGAATAGGTGCTGAACACAATTTCTCCTTGATTAAGTCAAAACTTTTCTGTGTAGCTTCGGTCCATTTAAACTCACAATTTTTCTTGATGCATGCAGTTAATGGTGCAAGAATAGTGCTAAAATTCTTCACAAATCGTCTATAAAAAGAAGCAAGGCCATGAAAACTTCGTACCTCAGAAATACTTTTAGGAATTGGCCACTCCTTGATTGCTTTTATTTTCTCCTCATCCACGTGCACCCCATGTTGAGAGACAACATAACCAAGGAAAATAACTTGGTCTTGACAGAATTGGCACTTCTTGAAATTGCCAAATAGCTTTTGTTCTCGTAATACTTCAAATACTTGCCACAAATGCTCTTCATGCTCTTCAGAATTTTTACTATAAACCAAAATGTCATCAAAATAAACGACAACAAACATACCTATAAATTTCCGAAGCACATGGTTCATTAGCCTCATAAAGGTGCTTGGGGCATTGGATAATCCAAATGGCATGACCTTCCATTCATACAGCCCATGTTTTGTCTTAAAGGCTGTCTTCCATTCATCTCCTTCCTTCATACGAATTTGGTGATAACCACTCTTCAAGTCTATCTTTGAAAACACTTTGGAGCCATGTAATTCATCAAGCATGTCATCTAACCTTGGAATGGGATAACGATACTTGACTGTAATCTTGTTAATTGCTCTGCTATCCACACACATCCTCATGGTCCCATCTTTCTTTGGCACCAATAAAGCCGGTACTGAACAAGGACTCATGGACTCCTGCACATATCCTCTTTCCAGCAACTCATTTACTTGACGTTGCAACTCCTTTGCCTCCTCCGGATTCATTCTATAAGCTGGCCTATTTGGTAAGGCAGCTCCTGGTACAAGATCAATTTGGTGCTCAATACCACGAATTGGTGGTAATTCCTTTGGTAATTCTTCTGGAAATACATCACGAAATTCTTCCAAGAGCCTTTGAATTTGTGGTGGAAGTGATCCCACAATTTCTGGTACTATCTCCTTCAAATGCAATAAAAGAACTAAATTAGAGCTGGATAAAGCTCTCTCAATATCTCCTTTGTTGGCAAGTAAATTACCCTTTCTTTCAGCTTCTTGTTGATGCATCTTCACTTGTTGAGGACTTAATGGTGCTAACACAATCTTCCTTCCATCTTTCTCAAAGGAATATGTGTTTTTAAACCCATCATGCAAAGCTCTTCTATCATACTGCCATGGTCTTCCCAAGAGCAAATGACTAGCACTCATTGGAACAACATCACATAGTACCTTATCTTTGTAATTTTTTCCAATAGAAAATGGCACAACAACCTGTTTAGTGACTCTCACAACTCCATCTTCATTTAGCCACTGCAATTTGTAAGGATGAGGGTGTTCAGTTGTGGCTAAATTCAACTTCTCCACCAAAGTAGTAGAAGCCACATTTGTGCAGCTCCCTCCATCTATAATTACACCACAAACCTTCTTTTCAACAGTACACCTTGTGTGAAAAATGTTCTCCCTTTGCTCATCACTAGGCTTAGCTTGCAAATTTAGAGCACGCCTTATGACAAGGAGTTCTCCCTCATCAGCATACTCCATGTTTTCCTTATCAGAACATTCTTCCATAACTCCTTCAATGGCTGCCTCATCTTCGCTTACCACTTCTCCATGCGTGTCTTGGATAATCATTACCCTACGGTTTGGACATTCAGATGCGTAATGCCCATGACCAAGACATTTGAAGCACTTTACATCTCTACTCCTTTTAGGAGGTTCTGAATCAGCTCCCTTTTCTTTCCCTTTTGATGAACTTGATGGAAGTTTTGAAGACTCCCTCTTCTCCACCTTTCTTTCTTCTCCTTTAGATGCAACCCATGATGGTGTTGTAGAGAAATTTGTGATTTTGTTTCTAGCTGGCTGTGACAATTGCTTACTAGAAACTCTCTTCCTTTGTCTCTCCACCTTGATTGCAAGTTTAATAACATCCTCTAAGGTTACATAATTTTGTAGTTCCACCAAATCACCAATCTCCCTATGCAAACCACCAATGAACCTTGCAATTGTTTGCTCTTGAGGTTCATTCAGTTCACATCGAATCATTAGCATCTCAAACTCTTTCACATAGTCTTCTACACACATACCTCCTTGTCTCAAAGATTGAAATTTGAAGAACAGCTCTTGCTTGTAATATTCTGGCACAAATCTTCTTTGCATAAGTCTCTTCATTAGCCTCCAATTTCTGACTTCTTCCTCACCATCTCTCCTCCGTTGGTTCTTCAAATTCTCCCACCATAAATTGGCATAATCTGTGAATTCAAGGGCTGCAAGACGACATTTGGTTGCCTCCGAGTACTCATGGCACTCAAAGACCTTCTCTACACGCTGCACCCACTCCAAAAATTCCTCTGGAGAGCTACTTCCCTTGAAAGTAGGGACCTTCATCTTAATCTTCAATTCTTGCTCTCTTTGTTGCCTCCTTGGCCTTGGAGACCTTTCATCTTCTGTATTGCTTTCTTGGTCGGATTGCTCTTCATTTCTATTTCTTCGCTGCCGACGCCTTGGTTGATGGTTTAGCCTCTCCATTTGTTCTACCAAACGATTCAACTGCTCCATCATTTGTTGTTGAGATCTCTCCATTTGACTGTGAGACCTTTCCAACTTCAGAATTTGAGCTTGCTCTAAAGTAAGCCCCATTGGAATTGGAGGTTCAGAACTGTTTTCTCCAGACATGATCTCTAAGTGTTCTACTCTCAAGTTACAAGAGTTTTCCCACACGAAACCACTGCTCTGATACCAATATGATGTGCCTAAAAGAGGACACAATCTGTACCACAAGGAAAATAAAGAGAAGAAAACCAACTCAACTAAATTGATAAGCCTATGGCGCCACAATCAAGCTAAGATGGGTAGAATTCGCCACACCCCAGATTAGAGAACGGAATGGGAGTGATAAGAATTCTGAGATTTTCTCGCCACACTAACACAATTGTTAGATAAGAGAAGATAGATGTGCACAAAGCAATCTGAAATATAATTCACTCCAATATGATTATCTTGCCACAAGGGGGCAAGTTCCCTTTTATAGATAACAAAAGCCAGCTCCCTCATTAATGCAACCACAACCACCTCATTAATGAGCCTACAACAACTATAGTCAACCTACAGCCACCTCATTAATGAGCCTACAACAACTATAGTCAAAGTACAGCTACCTCATTAATGAGCCTACAACAACTACATCCTCCCTACAGCCACCTCATTAATGAACCTAGCCTACAACAACTACAGCCACCCTATAGCCACCTCATTAATACAACAACAACAACTACAACCACTTGGAAAGCTAAATGACATTACAGCAACTCTAAAAACATTAAATTACATCAGATTCTGTATCCCAAAAATTCATGCACGAAAATTATTAAAAAAAATAAGAAAATCTGCATTTCTTTTATTCTTCTAAGTCCAAGCTTCTATTTGGCCCAGCCCATCATTGCACACAAGTAAAGAAACCCAAGTTAATCCCATTTGATGCTTCTTGGCCCTTGAACGTGTTATTGGCCCAAGTATAGATTCAGCCTCTTGTTCTTCAAGGACAGCCTTCATGATCACATCATGTGTGTGGATAGCAGAGCAATTAACAAGATTACAGTCAAGTATCGTTATCCCATTCCAAGGTTAGATGACATGCTTGATGAATTACATGGCTCCAAAGTGTTTTCAAAGATAGACTTGAAGAGTGGTTATCACCAAATTCGTATGAAGGAAGGAGATGAATGGAAGACAGCCTTTAAGACAAAACATGGGCTGTATGAATGGAAGGTCATGCCATTTGGATTATCCAATGCCCCAAGCACCTTTATGAGGCTAATGAACCATGTGCTTCGAAAATTTATAGGTATGTTTGTTGTCGTTTATTTTGATGACATTTTGGTTTATAGTAAAAATTCTGAAGAGCATGAAGAGCATTTGAGGCAAGTATTTGAAGTATTACGAGAACAAAAGCTATTTGGCAATTTCAAGAAGTGCCAATTCTGTCAAGACCAAGTTATTTTCCTTGGTTTTGTTGTCTCTCAACATGGGGTGCACGTGGATGAGGAGAAAATAAAAGCAATCAAGGAGTGGCCAATTCCTAAAAGTATTTCTGAGGTACGAAGTTTTCATGGCCTTGCTTCATTTTATAGACGATTTGTGAAGAATTTTAGCACTATTCTTGCACCATTAACTGCATGCATAAAAAAAAATTGTGAGTTTAAATGGACCGAAGCTACACAAAAGAGTTTTGACTTAATCAAGGAGAAATTGTGTTCAGCACCTATTCTAGCTCTTCCAGATTTTTCAAAGGTATTTGAGATTGAATGTGATGCATCTGGAGTAGGGATTGGAGCTGTCTTAATGCAAGATAAGTGTCCCATTGCTTATTTTAGTGAGAAGCTTGGTGGAGCAAGTCTGAATTACTCAATCTATGATAAAGAGTTCTTTGCACTAATTCGAGCTCTTGAGACATGGCAGCATTATTTATTACCAAAGGAGTTCATCATTCACACCGATCATGAATCCCTAAAGCATTTGAAGGGGCAAGGGAAGCTGAATAGAAGACATGCCAAATGGGTGGAGTATTTGGAAGCTTTCCCCTATGTAATCAAATACAAAAAGGGAGAGACGAATGTTGTGGCTGATGCATTATCTCGGAGGTATGCTTTGATTTCTCTGTTGAACACTAAACTGTTGGGCTTTGAACTTATTAAGGAGCAATACTTGCTTGATCCTATGCTGGCTAAAATCTATTCAGCTTGTGAGAAAATGGCCATTAAAGGGTTTTATAGGCATGATGGTTATATGTTCAGATTTGGGAAACTTGTGATTCCTAATTGTTCTATTAGGGAATTGCTTGTTAGAGAATCACATGCAGGTGGGCTGGCTGGACATTTTGGTGAAAAGAAGACATTTGAAATGTTGAAAGAGCATTTCTATTGGCCAAATATGATGAAGGATGTGCATCGGATTGTAGAAAGATGTGTTGCTTGCAAGAAAGCAAAGAGCAATGAGGCTGCACATGGCTTGTACATGCCATTGACTGTTCCAGATCAACCATGGATGGATCTAAGCATGGATTTTGTGCTTGGATTACCCAGAACAAAAAGGGGAAAAGATTCAGTTATGGTGGTTGTTGATAGATTCTCAAAAATGTCTCATTTTATTTCATGTCACAAAACTGATGATGCTTCTCATATTGCTGATTTATTCTTCAAAGAAGTTGTGAGATTGATGGCATTCCGAAGAGTATTGTTTCTGATCGTGATGCCAAATTCTTGAGCTATTTTTGGAAGACATTATGGATGAAGCTTGGAACAAAGCTGCTATTTAGCACAACCTGTCATCCTCAAACTGATGGGCAAACTGAAGTGGTAAATAGATCTCTTTCCTCTTTGCTTAGAAGTGTTATCAGTAAAAACTTGAAGAATTGGGATGAGTACTTGCCGCATGTTGAATTTGCTTATAATCGGAGTGTTCATAGTACTACAAAGAAATCTCCATTTGAGGTTGTGTATGGATTTAATCCTAATACACCAGCAGATTTGGCACCTCTTCCAATTAATGAAAAACTTAGCTTGGATGGCAAAAGTAAAGCTGAATTCATGAAGAAAATGCATGAGGCAGTAAAGAAGCAAATTGAGACGAAGAATGCTGCCTATAAAAAGTCAGTAGACAAGAAAAGAAAGCATGTTCAATTTAGCCCAGGAGATCTTGTTTGGATTCACCTACGCAAGGAGAGATTTCCAAACAAAAGGAAGTCTAAACTTATGCCACGAGCTGATGGTCCTTTTCGAGTACTAGCAAAGGTAAATGACAATGCGTATAAAATTGATCTCCCAGGAGATTATGGTGTTTCAGCAACATTCAATGTAAGGGACATAACCCCTTATTTGGAAGATAACATGGAGCTGGATTTGAGGGCAAATCCTTGTCAACCAGGGGAAGATGATGTGATCATGAAGGCTGTCCTTGAAGAACAAGAGGTTGAATCTATACATGGGCCAATAACACGTTCAAGGGCCAAGAAGCATCAAATGGGATTGACTTGGGTTTCTTTACTTGTGTGCAATGATGGGCTGGGCCAATTTAGAAGCTTGGACTTTGAAGATTAAAATAACTACAGATTTTTCTTATTGTTTTAATAATTTTCGTGCATGACTTTTTGGGATATAAAATCTGATGTAATTTAATGTTTTCAGAGTTGTTGTATTGTCTTTTAGCTTTCCAAGTGGTTGTAGTTGTTGTTGTTGCATTAATGAGGTGGTTATAGGGTGGCTGTAGTTGGTATAGGCTAGGAGGCTGTATGTTGACTATAGTTGTAGGCTCATTAATGAGGTGGCTATAGGGAGGCTGTAGTTGTTGTAGAGGTGGCTATAGGTTGACTATAGTTGTTGTAGGCTCATTAATGAGGTGGCTTTGGTTACATTAATGAGGCAGCTGGTTTTTGTTATCTATAAAAGGGAACTTGCCCCCTTGTGGCAAGATAATCAGATTTGAGTGAATTATATTTGAGATTGCTTTGTGCACATCTATCTTCTCTTATCTAACAATTGTGTTAGTGTGGCGAGAAAATCTCAGAATTCTTATCACTCCCATTCCGTTCTCTAATCTGGGGTGTGGCGAATTCTACCCATCTTAGCTTGATTGTGGCGCCATAGGCTTATCAATTTAGTTGAGTTGGTTTTCTTCTCTTTATTTTCCTTGTGGTACAGATTGTGTCCTCTTTTAGGCACATCAATTGGGCCTCTAACTCGTTCAAGGGTTAAAGAGCTTGAACTAATTGCAGCCCAAGAAAGGGAGAACACTTCAATTGGGCCTCTAACTCGTTCAAGGGCTAAAGGGCTTGGATTGGGCTTAACCACATTGTTGAAAGTGGAAGAAGTGTGAAAAGATTACATGTGGGTTAGTTGCATTTGTTGAATATAGTTGTAGTCTATTACCTATGCATTAATTGTCTTTGACTTTTAGCTACCTATACATTTATTGTCTTTGACATTTAGCCTACACTACTTGACTTTTAGTTGATGCATTTAATGCATTAGTTGGAGTCTTTTGTCTTTTTGTTTTGGAGACCCTCTATAAAAAGGGTCCTTGCCATATGTTGTAAACCATCTTTGAATCATATATGAGATATTGGCATTTTGCTTTCAAGAGGATTCTTGAGTTCTTTCTCTTATCTAACTTGTGTTAGTGGCGAGAGCAACTAGATTTCTTATCACTCACGTTCTTCTTTCTTGAGTGTGGCGAGATCAACCCATTTCTCTTAGTTGTGGCGCCCTTTGGCTTATCAATTGAGTGATTTGGTTTCATTTGTTTGTTTCTTTCAACCTATCCAGAAAATCGATCAAGTGTTTTCCCTCCGGAAATCACATCATATTGGTATCAAAGCCACTTCAATTCAGGTTCTATTATTTGTTTTGTGTTTTGCCCCTTCGTGGAAAGCTTAATTTTATTGCATTTTATTCTGTGTTTTGCCACCTACATGGAAGGCTTAGTTTTCCTTATTTTGTATTCTGCCACCTATATGGAAGGCTTAGTTTTCCTTATTTTGTAATCTGCCACCTACATGGAAGGCTAATTTTCTGGTCTGTTCATCTTTATCTTTATTTCTATTCTTGTGTTGTTCTATTTTATTACAGCTTTTTTATTAAAAAAAATTCATCGTTACTGTTCATTGTTCATCGTTACTGTTCATTGTTCAACGCTACTGTTCATTGTTAATCCGAGTGTAAACACTTAGAGAGTGAACCTACCCTTCACCAAACTCAAACCAACAAATTGCAAATCACTATGACAGGAGAAAATAGTTCTGAAGTTCCTTTTGGGATTAGCCTACAACAAGCTCAAATTGTTGTCCTACAAAGAGGTCAAGAAGAAATGACGGAACAAATAGCTCAACTAACCACTCAAATGGCTAGATTTATAGAGCTACAACAACAACAACCAAGAAGAGGAGCTTATGTTGAACACCATGGAGAAGAATCTGAAGCTGAAGAAGGTGAACAACCTAGGCAAAGAAGGCAGCAGAGGGAACGTGATGCCAACATCAAAATGAAGATTCCTCCATTTAAGGGAACAAGTTCTCCTGAAGAATACTTGGAGTGGGTGCAACGAGTAGAGAAGATTTTTGAATATCAAGAATATTCAGAAGTTACCAAATGCCGACTTGCAGCCCTTGAATTCACTGATTATGCAAATCTATGGTGGGAAAATTTGAAGAATCAACGAAGAAGAGATGGAGAGGAGGAAGTTCGAAATTGGAGATTGATGAAAAGGCTCATGCAGAGGCGTTTTGTACCTGATTACTACAAGCAAGAGCTTTATTTTAAGCTTCAAAGCTTGAGGCAAGGAGGTATGTGTGTTGAAGATTATGTCAAAGAATTTGAAACTTTGATGATTCGGTGTGAGCTGAATGAACCTCAAGAGCAAACCATAGCTCGATTTCTTGGTGGTTTGAACAGAGAAGTTGCTGACTTAGTAGAGTTGCAGAATTATGTCTTCTTAGAAGATGTAATTAAATTGGCAATTAAGGTGGAGAGACAGAAAAAGAGAGTTTATGGAAGAACCAATGGAGTGTCTAAACCATTGGGGAGTAAACCTTTCCAAACACTTTCCCAAACCTCAAACACTACCAAAGGGAGTAATAAGGAGATATGGAAGAAAGAGCCGAACAAATCTGAAAGTTCTAAAGGGAAGGATAAGAGAGAAGACAACCAGTCCTCTAAAAGAAGCCGAGACATTAAGTGCTTCAAGTGCTTGGGTCATGGCCATATAGCATCCGAATGTCCTAATAGAAGAGTGATGATCTTGAAGGAAAAACAAGGGGAAATAGAGAGTGAAGATGAAGATATTGTGGAGGAATGTGAAGAGGAAGAATATTTTGACGAAGAAGAAGTTGTTGAATATGTTGATGAAGGTGCTGCCTTGGTTATTAGACGTGCCTTGAATATCCAAGCCAAAGTAGAAGAAGAACAGAGGGAGAATATTTTTCAAACAAGGTGTACTATCGGAGGCAAAGTTTGTAACGTGATAATTGATAGTGGGAGCTGCACTAACGTTGCTTCAACCACCTTGGTTAGCAAATTGAAGCTACCTATCATCAATCATCCCCGTCCATACAAGCTGCAATGGTTGAATAATCATGGCGAGATGAAGGTCACCAAACAAGTAAAGGTACCTTTCTCTATAGGGAAGAATTACAAAGATGAGGTATTGTGTGACATAGTCCCTATGGATGCTAGTCATCTTCTACTTGGGAGGCCCTGGCAATTTGATAGAAGAGCACTACATGATGGCTTCAAAAACACCTACGCTTTCGAGAAGGATGGAAAGAAGATTGTGTTGGCACCCTTAAAGCCAATACAAGTACAGCCGAAGGAGGATGTAATCGAGGAGAAGAAGCCTAGCTGTTTTGCTTCTAAGAATGAGTTAAAGAAGGCAATAAGAAGGGAAAACTTTGTATTATTACTAATTCTTAAGGAGCTAAATCCAGATCTTGCAGAAAAGCTTCCTAAGCTTGTGAGGGAGTTGATAGAAGAATTTACAGATGTCTTTCCGAATGAGCTACCTAAGGGATTGCCACCCTTAAGAGGAATTGAGCATCAAATTGATTTGGTGCCCGGTGCTGCCTTACCAAATAAGCCAGCATACAGAATGAATCCAGAGGAGGCTAAGGAGCTAAAAAGGCAAGTCGATGAGTTGATTGAAAAGGGTTATGTAAGGGAATCCATGAGCCCTTGTTCTGTGCCTACATTATTAGTCCCTAAAAAGGATGGCTCTATGAGAATGTGTGTAGACAGCCGTGCTATAAATAAGATCACCATCAAATACCGCTACCCAATTCCAAGATTGGATGACATGTTGGATGAGCTGAATGGTTCCAAGGTGTTTTCAAAAATTGACTTGAAGAGTGGCTATCACCAAATCCGAATGAAAGAGGGAGACGAGTGGAAGACAGCCTTCAAGACAAAGCATGGACTTTACGAATGGATGTCAAAGTTATGAGGAGCATGTGCAACATTTGAAGGAAGTCTTGGAAGTGTTGCGAAAGGAGAAACTCTATGCTAATCTAAAAAAATGCTACTTTTGTCAAGACCATGTGATTTTTCTTGGCTTTGTAGTATCTCAGCAAGGAGTGGGAGTTGATGAAGAAAAGGTGAAAGCTATCAAAGAATGGCCCGTTCCAAGAACCATATCTGAAGTAAGAAGTTTTCATGGGCTTGCCTCTTTCTATAGAAGATTTGTAAGGGATTTCAGCACCATCTTAGCACCCATAACTGAATGTATTAAGGGAGGAAAGGAGTTCAAATGGAGTGATGCAGCCCAACGAAGTTTTGAGCTTGTCAAAGAAAAATTGTGCAATGCACCTATATTGGCTTTGCCTAATTTTTCTAAGACTTTTGAGATTGAATGTGATGCTAGTGGAGTGGGAATTGGAGCAGTACTTCTTCAAGAAAAGCGTCCTATAGCTTATTTTAGTGAGAAGTTGAATGGAGCCAGTCTTAACTACTCTACCTATGATAAGGAGTTCTACTCTTTAATTAGAGCTCTTGAGACATGGCAGCACTACTTGTTACCAAAAGAATTTGTAATTCACACAGACCATGAATCACTCAAACACTTGAAAGGTCAGAGCAAGCTGAATAGAAGACATGCAAAGTGGGTGGAATTTCTTGAAGCTTTTCCCTATGTGTTGAAGTATAAGAAGGGAGAAACCAACATTGTTGCAGATGCCTTATCAAGGAGATATGCCTTAATTTCCATGATGAATGCTAAATTGTTGGGATTTGAATCTATTAAAGACCATTACATGGAAGATTCAACACTTGCTGAAATTTATCTCGCTTGTGAGAAAATGGCATATAAGGGAATTTATAGATCTGAAGGTTTTTTATTTCACTTAGGGAGGCTGGTAATTCCAAATTGTTCTATAAGGGAATTACTTACACGAGAAGCTCACGGAGGAGGATTGGCTTGGCATTTCGGTGAAACCAAGACATTGGAGATGCTGAAAGAGCATTTTTATTGGCCTAACATGATTAGAGATGTGCATCATGTGATTGAAAGGTGTATTGTTTGCAAAAAAGCCAAGAGCAAGGAAGCAGCCCATGGACTTTATACACCTCTACCTGTTCCAGATCAACCTTGGACTGATGTTAGTATGGATTTCGTGCTAGGCTTACCAAGGACACAAAGAGGTAAAGATTCGGTCATGGTTGTTGTTGATCGTTTTTCAAAAATGTCTCATTTTATTCCATGCCAGAAGATCGACGATGCTGTGCACATCGCCAATTTATTTTTCAAAGAAATTGTGAGACTTCATGGCATTCCAAAGAGTATCGTGTCAGATCGTGATGCCAAATTTCTTAGCTACTTTTGGAAGACTTTATGGAGAAAGCTGGGAACAAAGTTGCTCTTTAGTACTGCCTGTCACCCACAAACTGATGGGCAAACTGAAGTGGTGAACCGAACGCTTTCTACTTTGCTAAGAACTATCATTGGCAAAAACTTGAAAAGTTGGGATGAATGCTTGGCCTATGCTGAATTTGCTTACAATAGAAGTGTACATGGTACTACTAAACACTCTCCTTTTGAAGTAGTTTATGGATTTAATCCATTGAGCCCACTTGATTTAGTACCATTACCACTTGAAGCTCGAGAATGCATAGATGGAAAAATGAAGGCTGACATGATAAAGAAGTTACATGAAAACATTAAACAGCAAATTGAGAAGAAGAACTCCATCTATAAGAAGACTGCCAACAAGAGAAGAAAATTTGTTCAATTCAGTCCTGGAGATTTAGTGTGGGTTCATCTTCGAAAAGAAAGATTTCCAAACCAAATGAAGTCTAAATTAATGCCAAGGGCAGATGGTCCTTTCCGTATCATAGACAAGGTAAATGATAATGCATACAAAATTGATTTGCCTGAAGACTATGCTGTTTCTACTACTTTCAATGTAAGGGATCTTTCCCCGTACTTAGAAGATAAAGAGGACTTGGATTTGAGGACAAATCCATTTCAACCAGGGGAGGATGATGTAACCAAGGATAACCCCATTGCAGCCCAAGAAAGGGAGAACACTTCAATTGGGCCTCTAACTCGTTCAAGGGTTAAAGAGCTTGAACTAATTGCAGCCCAAGAAAGGGAGAACACTTCAATTGGGCCTCTAACTCGTTCAAGGGCTAAAGGGCTTGGATTGGGCTTAACCACATTGTTGAAAGTGGAAGAAGTGTGAAAAGATTACATGTGGGTTAGTTGCATTTGTTGAACATAGTTGTAGTCTATTACCTATGCATTAATTGTCTTTGACTTTTAGCTACCTATACATTTATTGTCTTTGACATTTAGCCTACACTACTTGACTTTTAGTTGATGCATTTAATGCATTAGTTGGAGTCTTTTATCTTTTTGTTTTGGAGACCCTCTATAAAAAGGGTCCTTGCCATATGTTGTAAACCATCTTTGAATCATATATGAGATATTGGCATTTTGCTTTCAAGAGGATTCTTGAGTTCTTTCTCTTATCTAACTTGTGTTAGTGGCGAGAGCAACTAGATTTCTTATCACTCACGTTCTTCTTTCTTGAGTGTGGCGAGATCAACCCATTTCTCTTAGTTGTGGCGCCCTTTGGCTTATCAATTGAGTGATTTGGTTTCATTTGTTTGTTTCTTTCAACCTATCCAGAAAATCGATCAAGTGTTTTCCCTCCGGAAATCACATCACATAGTTAGATCAGTGTCACTTCCATCTATTTGTAATAGACACGTCACGCTTGACTCATCTACCAAATTACCACGATCTTCCTAATAACTAGTGCCTACTTTGCATGGGAACTACATCACACAACACTTCATCTTCATACTTCCCAATGCGAAAAGGAACAAACACTTGTTTATTCACCTGTACCTCCTTACTATCATTTAACCATTACAATTTACAAGGTCGAGGATGCTTAAGTGTTGGCGTGGCTAACTTCTCCACCTTGGCAGTTGATATCTAGCATTTTTATACACATATTAACCGCTATCTTGGTCTAATTACACTTTCATCTTTGGAATTTCTCCAACTTTATTACACTTTGTGTTTCATTGGGTCTAAATGAATTTTAGATGGAAAATGAACTATTTTCATCTTTTAGGACTTAAATTATTTAAGACTCAATTTAATCCTTTTTGTGTAATTTTCAGAATTAATTTTTGGAGATTTCTTGATGATGTGGCACTGACATGGCATTCCTGATGAGCTGGACGCTGATGTGGCACATTCTTGGATGACTTGGCAGCTTATTCCATTTGTCTGATGACATGGATGTGTGGGACCCAGTGCTGTAGCATTTCAGACCAACTTTCTGCTCCCATTCCTCTGACTTTGCTGAAAGAAGCAACAGCCATACCATTTTCTGAAAAAGCCAACCACTGTTTTGCAGCAGCATGTCTTCCATGATAGAAATCAGAAGAAAGAAAGGGGCAGAGTCAGTTTCCATCATCAGCTTTTTGGGCATTAGTTTAGTTTAGTTTCAGACTTCAGTTTTTCAATTTTTGTTTTATGTAACTTGGACAGATTTTGTAGACTACTTTCCCTCCTCTTTTCTCCCTTCTGTTTTTTTGGTTTTTGCTCTCATGGAGGGCTGAAATCTATTGTAATCATCCTTGGTTCAGACTGGATGTTGTAATCTGAGTTCCCATGCTTTATAAGATAAGTTTTATTCACTTTATTCCAGCATTCATTTGTTTCTTTAAGCCTCTGTCTTGTTGTGTTTATGAATGTTTCTGATTAGAGTTTCATAGACTTAACAGCTAGTTTTTATTACTTCATATGAGAATTTATCTATCATGACTGATTGGAATGGTAGAAAGAGATGAAAATGACATGTAATGATGATCTTCTTACATGATTTGATTATGTTTACTATGGTTACAACAATATGTAGTCAGAGAAGATTTTCTTTGAGTATGTTTTAGTGTAATCCATATTAGAAGATTTTTTGGACTTTTTAGTTAAGAATCAAATAATAAATGAATGAAACTTAGTATTTGAACAAGAACTAGGAAGGTTACATCTCCAGGAAAAATCAAGGCTGGTTGTATTCTTCTGTTGTGTTCAAATCCATTATCTGCTGTGTTGTTTGTTGTTCTGTTACTGTCCTTAATTGCAAATTTTTATTGTTCTGTCACAACCAACCCCCCCTCATGTCTTAATTAGCTTTTAATTAGTGTTTATGTGGTTAGAACAATTAGTTAGTAGTTAGAAGTGAGGCTCCAAGAGTGAAAATGACCTGGGGACCATTATGCTGCAAAATTACCATGATTTCAATTCTGGGTGATTCGGCATCGTAGTGGCGTGAACCAGCAGTGCTAGAAACATTAGTACATCTGCCTCTACCAATAATCACACTACATACCTTGTTTTGGACATGGCATCTAGTATGAAATATGTTCTCCAGTTGACCTTAATGATTTCTTTGGATTGCAAACTCAAAGCTCTCCTGTCAACTGGTGTATATAATTTATAGCACTTATAAAATTTCCAGCAAGTATACTGGGTCGCGATAGGTAATAAAGTGATAAGTAGAGTATCGTCCCACAGAGATTGAGGTGTCAAGTAAATTCAAATAGGCTAAGTGAAATGCTATTAAGACTTATGAAGGAAATTGCAAAAATTACACAAAAGTGGGGGTGATGATTAAAATAACGCAATATAATTAACTGAAATTTAAATAACTAAACAAAAAACAAAACAGACAAAAGATGTGCAACTGGTCACAAATTCGATGGAATTGTACATCATCATCCTTTCCTTTGAATATTCTTGGCTAATTCTATTATGTAATTTTCAATCTAAAATTCTCAGAAAATCTTCTAAGACTGAATTATATTAAAATTATAGTTAGGAAGATCTTCACTAATCTATAACTCATATAATCCGATCAAGTCCTAATCATATCAATGCCCAGCAATCACATATGACATGTTATCTCTTGTCCCACTCATTACAAATACACAGCAATTACATACATGTATAAATAACAAGCTTTATAGGACAATAAATAAAATAGAACTTTGGCCAAGAAAATGCTCATTGGTCCAATTGAATTGAAGTACAATTTCCATTTCATCAAATAACCGATTACACAATAAAATGGGATTGATTTCATTTGGTCTAATCCGATTAATTCATAGACAAATTAATCTTTGAATCATTGAAGAACAATTCAATTAGAATACAATCCATTCAATGTTGGCCAATTTTCTAAAATATGATTGAATCCAAAACCTTGAAATTACAATCTAACTTAATTAAAATAATTGACTAAAATCTTAGATCAACCATTCAATTAAGTAACAAAGATCAAGAAAATTATTCAAGACATATAAATAAAATTATCCAAATTTGGATAATCTGATTTATGGTGGAAATTACAAGGTCAAGCTTAATATCTAGCTAAATCTAGCATAGACATCAAAATCCCAAACTCATTGAAGGTTAATCAAGCATTCAAGAGGAAGAATAATCGGTAAAATCCATTCTATTAGACGAAAATGCATTAAAACTGAATATGTTCAACAATAAAGCTTCATAAAACCGAACTACATCAATCCTTTAACTCAAAAATTTACATGGAAGAGAAGAAGAACATGACAGATAACAGAAAATACAGCATAAATCCAGGAAACTATGAAGGAAAATGGAAGAAAAGGGAAGAAAATGGGAGAAGGAGGGCCATTCCCAAGTGGGAAGGCTTCCTTTCCCTCAAACCAAGCTCTAGAAGTTGCCTCTGTTTGTAGTAGCCACGGGTCTGAAGTTTGGTGCGAAGTCTATTCTGTTCTGACCTAAAAATCGCATTTATAGTGGCTTTCTGCGGTGTCAGCGAAGAATTTGATTTATGTTAAGTGCCTTGGTTGACCGCTACTTTCTTTTACTCAGGTTTTAGCTTTGGAGTGGAAATCTTTTCATCTTGCCCCCATTATTTTGACATCTAAGTGGATATACTTTGGCTATGTTTACACGTGTACAGCCTCCCCTCTTGAGTTGAATCTCAATCTTAATAGCCATGTGTGCCATCTCCTCCAACTCAACAGAATGTTGCAAATTCCCAGCATTTTGAACTTTCCTATTCAAACTAACGAGAAACCTTGCCATAGTTAGATTAGTGTCACTTCCATCTCTTTGTAACAGACACGTCACGCTTGACACGTCTACCAAATTGCCATAATCTTCCTAATAACTAGTGCCTACCTTGCATGGAACCACATCACAGAACACTTCATGTTCATACTTCTTAAAGGGAAAAGGAACAAACAGTTGTTTATTCACCTGTACCACCTCACTATCATTTAACCATTGCAATTTACAAGGTCGATGATTCTTAATTGTTGGCATGGCTAACTTCTCCACCATCGCAATGCTAAAAACATTAGTATAGCTCCTTCCACCAATAATCACACTACATACCTTGTTTTAAACATGGCATCTAGTATGAAATATGTTCTCAATTTGCACTTAATCATCTTCTTTGGATTGCAAACTCAAAGCTTTCCTGTCAATGAATAATTCACCTTGCACAGCATACTAATCATCATTAAGGTGGCATAAAGTCGTTGTTCAATTCATTGTTAGTTTCAACCTTACCATCGTCATTCGCAACAATAACTCTTTTCTTTGGACATTGACTGGCTGTGTGACCCCAGCCTTGACTTTTAAACACTTAAAACCATGTTTCTGAGTAATGGAAGAATTTGATTTATCTTGAGTTCCATGGTTAGATACTACTTTCTCTTGCCTAGGTTTTAGCTTCACAGTGGAAATCTTTTCATCTTGCCCCGATTGTTTTGACTTCTAATTGGGTGTACTTTGGCTATGATTACTCTTGTACTGCCTCCCCTCTTGAGTTGAATCTTAATCTTAATAGCCATGCGTACCATGTCCTTCAACTCAATAGAATGTTGCAAATTCACCGCATTTTGAATTTGCCTATTCAAATTAGCAAGAAACCTTGCCATAATTCGATCAATGTCACTTACATCTCTTTGCAGACACGTCACGCTTGACTCGTCCATTAAATTGCCATGATCTTCCTAATAACTAGTGCCTACCTTGCATGAGAACTACATCACACAACACTTCATCTTTATACTTCCTAATGTGAAAAGGAATAAACACTTGTTTATTAACCTGTACCTCCTCACCATCATTTAACCATTGCAATTTACAAGGATGAGTATGCTTAATTGTTGGTATGGCTAACTTCTCCACCGCAGTGCTAGAAACATTGTTATAGCTCCCTCCATCGATAATCACACTACATACCTTGTTTTGGACACGGCATCTAGTATGAAATAGGTTCTCTAATTGCATTTAATGATCTTTTTTGGATAGCAATCCCAAAGCTCTCCTGTCAACTAACAATTCACCTTGCACAACATACTATTCATCATCAAGGTGGCATAAAGTCGTTGTCCCATTCATTGTCAGTCTCAATCTCACCATCGTCACTCACAACCATAACTCTTTTGTTCGGACATTGATTGCTGTGCAACCCCAGCCTTGACTTTTAAACACTTAAAACCACGTTTCTAAGTAAAGTAAGAATTTGATTTACGTTGAGTTCCTTGGTTGGTCATTGCTTTCCTTTGCTCAGGTTTTAAGTGGAAATCTTTTTATCTTGCCCCCATTATTTTGACTTCTAAGTGGATGTACTTTGGCTATGTTTACACGTGTCTGCCTCCCCTCTTGAGTTGAATCTCAATTTTAATAGCTATGTTTTCCATGTCCTCCAACTCAACAGAATGTTGCAAATTCACCGTATTTTGAATTTTCCTATTCAAACTAGTGAGAAACCTTGTGATAGTTGGATCAATGTCACTTCCATCTCTTTCTAATAGACATGTCATGCTTGACTCATCTACCAAATTACCATGATCTTCCTAAAAACTTGTACCTACCTTGCATAGGAACTACATCATACAACACTTCATCTTGATACTTCCTAATGCAAAAAGGTTCAAACACTTGTTTATTCACCCGTACCTCCTCACTATCATTTAACCAATGCAATTTACAAGGCCAATAATGCTTAATTATTGGCATGGCTAACTTCTCGACCTTTGTAGTGCTAGAAACATTAGTATAGCTACCTCCATCAATAATCACGCTACATACCTTGTATTGGACATGATATCTTATATGAAATATGTTCTCTAGTTGAACTTAATCATCTTCTTTGGATTGCAAACTCAAAGCTGTCCTATCAACCAACAATTCACCTTGCACAACGTACTCTTTATCATTTGGGTGGCATAAAGTCATTGTCTGATTCATTGTCAGTCTCAATCTCACCATCATCATTCGCAACCATAACTCTTTCATTCAGACATTGACTGGCTGTGTGACCCCAGCCTTGACTTTTAAACACTTAAAACCACGTTTCTGAGTAAAAGGAAGAATTTGATTTATGTTGAGTTCCTTGGTTGGCCACTACTTTCTTTTGCCCCGGTTTTAGCTTAGGAGTGGAAATCTTTTCATCTCGCCCTCAATGTTTTGACTTCTAAGTGCATGTACTTTGGCTATATTTGCACGTTTACTACCTCCCTTATTGAGTTGAATCTCAATCTTAATAGCCATGTGTATCATGTCCTCCAACTTAACAAAATGTTGCAAATTCACCGCATTTTGAATTTGCCTATCCAAACTAGCAAGAAACCTTGCCATAGTTGGATTAATGTGACTTCCATCTCTTTGTAGTAGACACGCCACGCTTGATTCATCTGCCAAATTGCCATGATCTTCCTAATAACTAGTGCCTACCTTACATGGGAACTACATCACCAAGCACTTGTTTATTCACCTGTACCTTCTCACTATCATTTAACCATTGTAATTTACAAGGTCAAGGATGCATAATTGTTGGCATGGCTAACTTCTCCACCTTGGCAGTACTAGAAACATTAGTATAGCTCCCCCCACCAATAATCACACTACATAACTTGTTTTAGACATAGCATCTATTATGTAATATGTTCTCCAGTTGCACTTAATCATCTTCTTTGGATTGCAAACTCAAAACTCTCCTGTCAATCAACAATTCACCTTGCACAATGTACTCATCATCATTTGGGTGGCATAAAGTCGTTGTTCGATTCATTGTTAGTTTCAATCTCACCATCGTCATTGGTAACCATAACTCTTTTGTTCGGACATTGACTTGCTGTGTAACCCCAACCTCGTCTTTTAAACACTTAAAACCAAGTTTCTGAGTAAAGGAAGAATTTGATTTGCCTTGAGTTCCATATTTGGCACTACTTTCTTTTGCCCAGGTTTTAGTTTCGGAGGGGAAATCATTGCATCTTGCCCCCATTGTTTTGACTTCTAAGTGGATATACTTTGGCTATGTTTGCACGTGTACTACCTCCCTTCTTGAGTTGAATCTCAGTCTTAATAGCCATATGTATCATGTCCTCCAACCCAACAGAATGTTGCAAATTCACCGTATTTTGAATTTGCCTATTCAAATTAGTGAGAAACCTTGCCACAATTGTATCAATGTCACTTCCATCTCTTTGCAATAGACGCGTTACACATCACTCGTCTACCAAATTGCCACGATCTTCCTAATAACTGGTGCCTACCTTGCATAGGAACTACATCACGCAACACTTCATCTTTATACATCCCATAGTGAAATGAAACAAACAATTGTTTATTCACTTGTACCTCCTCACTATCATTTAACCATTGCAATTTACAAGGTCGATGATGCTTAATTGTTGGCATGGCTAACTTCTCCACCATCTCAGTGCTAGAAACATTAGTATAACTCACTCCACCGATAATCACACTATATACCTTGTTTTAGACATGGCATCTGGTATGAAATATGTTCTCGAGCTGCACTTAATCATCTTCTTTAAATTGCAAACTCATTGCTCTCCTATCAACCAACAATTCACCCTGCACAGCAAACTAATCATCATCAAGGTAGCATAAAGTCGTTGTTCGATTCATTATCAGTTTCAACCTCACCATCGTCATTTGCAACAATAGCTCTTTTGTTTGGACATTGACTGGCCGTGTGACCCCAGCCTTGACTTTTAAACACTTAAAACCATGTTTCTAAGTAAAGGAAGAATTCGATTTACTTTGAGTTACATTGTTGCACACTACTTTCTTTTGCTCGGGTTTTAGCTTTAGAGTGGAAATCTTTTCATCTTGCCGCCATTGTTTTGACTTCGAAGTAGATGTACTTTGGCTATGTTTGCTTGTGTACTGCCTCCCCTCTTGAGTTGAACGTCAATCTTAATAGCCATGTGTAGCATGTCTTCCAACTCAATAGAATTTTTGCAAATTCACCACATTTTGAATTTGCCTATTCAAACTAGCGAGAAACCTTGCCATAGTTGGATCAATGTCACTTCCATCTCTTTGTAACAGACTCGTCACGCTTAACTCGTCTACCAAATTGCCAGGATCTTCCTAATAACTGGTGGGAACTACATCACACAACACTTCATCTTCATACTTCCCAATGCGAAAACAATCAAACACTTGTTTATTCATCCATACCTCCGCACTATCATTTAACCATTGCAATTTACATGGTTAAGGATTCTTAATTATTGGCATGGCTAACTTCTACACAATGGCAGTGCTAAAAACATTAGTCTAGCTCCCTCTACCGATAATCACACTACATACCTTGTTTTGGACATGGCATCTAGTATGAAATATGTTCTCCAATTGCACTTAATCATCTTCTTTGGATTGCAAACTCAAAGCTCTCCTGTCAACCAACAATTCACCCTGCACGTTCGTCATCAAGGTGGCATAAAGTCATTGTCCGATTCATTGTTAGTTTCAATCTCACCATCGTCATTTGTAACCATAACTCTTTTGTTCGGACATTGACATGCTGTGTAACCTCAACCTCATCTTTTAAACACTTAAAACCACGTTTTTGAGTAAAGGAAGAATTTGATTTGCCTTGAGTTCCACAGTTGGCACTACTTTCTTTTGCCCAGGTTTTAGTTTCGGAGGGGAAAGCATTTCATCTTGACCCCATTGTTTTGACTTCTAAATGCATGTACTTTATCTATGTTTGCTCGTGTATTGGCTCCCCTCTTGAGTTGAATCTCAATCTTAATAGCCATGTGTGCCATGTCCTCCAACTCAACAGAATGTTGCAAATTCATTGCATTTTGAATTTGCCTATTCAAAATATCGAGAAACCTTGCCATAGTTCGATCAATGTCATTTCCATCTCTTTGTAACAAACACATCACGCTTGACTCATCTACCAAATTGCCACGATCTTCCAAATAACTAGTGCCTCCCTTGCATGGGAACTACATCACACAACACTTCATCTTCATACTTCCCAATGCGAAAAGGAACAAACACTAGTTTATTCATCCGTACCTCCTCACTATCATTTAACCATTGCAATTTACATGGTCTAGGTTGCTTAATTGTTGGCATGGCTAACTTCTCCACCTTGGCAGTGCTATAAACATTAATATAGCTCCCTCTACCAATAATCACACTACATACCTTGTTTTGGACAAGGCTTCGAGTGTGAAATATGTTCCCTAGTTGCACCATATCATCTTCTTTGGATTGCAAACTTATAGCTCTCTTGTCAACCAACAATTCACCTTGCTTAGTGTACTGTTCATCATCAAGGTATCATAAAGTTGTTATCTAATTCATTGTTAGTTTCAATCCTACCATCATCAATTGTATCCATAACTCTTTTGTCCAGACAATGACCGGCTATGTGACCCCAGCCTCGACTTTTAAACACTTAAAACCACATTTCAGAGTAAAGGAAGAATTTGATTTAACTTAAGTTGCATGGTTGGCTACTACTATCTATTGCTCAGGTTTTAGCTTCAGAGTGAAAATCTTTTCATGTTGCTCCCATTGTTTTGACATCTAAGTGCATGTACTTTGGCTATGTTTGCTCCTGTATTGCCTCCCTTCTTGCGTTGAATCACAATCTTAATAGCCATATGTACCATGTCCTCTAACTCAACAAAATGTTGCAAATTCACCGCATTTTAAATTTGGCTATTCAAACTAGTGAGAAACTTTGTCATAGTTAGATCAATATCACTTGCATCTCTTTGTAACAGACACAGCACACTTGACTTGTCTACCAAATTGCCATGATCTTCCTATTAACTAGTGCCTACCTTGCATGGGAACTACATCACACAACACTTCATCTTCAAACATCCTAATGAAAAAAGGAACAAACACTTGTTTATTCACCTGTACCTCCCCACGATCATTTGACCATTGCAATTTACAAGGTCAAGGATGCTTAATTGTTGGCAAGGCTAAACTTTCCACCATGTCAGTGCTAAAACCATTAGCACAGCTCCTTCCACCGATAATCACACTACATACCTTGTTTTGGACAAGGCATGTAGTGCGAAATATGTTCTCTAGTTGCACTTAATCATCTTTTGTGGATTGCAAACTCCAAGCTCTCCAGTCAACCAACAATTCACCATGCACAGCGTATTCTTCATCATTAGGGTGGTATAAAGTCGTTGTCCGATTCATTGTCTGTTTCAATCTAACCATCGTCATTCGTAACCATAACTGTTTTATTTGGACATTAACTGGCTGTGTAACCCCAGCCTTGACTTTTAAACACATAAACCCACATTTTTTAGCAAAGGAAGAATATGATTTACCTTGACTTCCGTGGTTGGCCACTACTTTTTTTTGCTTAGGCTTTAGCTTCAGAGTGGAAATCTTTTCATTTTGCCCCCATTGTTTTGACTTCTAAGTGGGCGTACTTTGGCTATGTTTTCATGTGTACTGCCTCCCCTCTTAAGTTGAATCTCAATCTTAATAGCCATGTGTACCATGTCCTCCAACTCTACAGAATGTTGCAAATTCACCACATTTTTAATTTGCCTATTCAAACTACCGAGAAACCTTGCTATAGTTGGATCAATGTCACTTCCATCTCTTTGAAACAGACGCATCATGCTTGACTCGCCTGCCAAATTGCCACGAACTTCCTAATAACTAGTGCCCACCTTGCATGGGAACTACATCACACAACACTTCATCTTCATACTTCCCAATGTGAAAAGGTAAAAATACTTGTTTATTCATCCGTATAAGGTTGAGGATGCTTACTTATTGGCATGGCTAGCTTATCCACCATGGCAGTGATAGAAACATTAGCACAGCTCCTTCTATTAATAATCTCACTGCATACATTATTTTGGACGAGGCATCTAGTATGAAAAATGTTCTCCAGTTGCGCTTAATCATCTTCTTTGGATTGCAAACCTAAAGCTCTCCTGTCAACCAACAATTCACCATGCACAACGTTCTCTTCATCATTAGGGTGGCATAAAGTGATTGTCCGATTTATTGTCAGTTTCAATCTCTCCATTGTCATTTGAAACCGTAACTGTCTTATTCAAACATTGACTGGCTGTGTGACCGCAGCCTTGACTTTTAAACACTTAAACCCACGTTTCTGAGTAAAGGAACATTTTTATTTACCTTGACATCCTTGGTTAGCTACAAATATCTTTTGCTCAGCTTTTAGCTTCGGAGTGGAAATCTTTTCAACTTGCCCCCATTGTTTTGACTTCTAAGTGGGTGTACTTTGGCAATGTTTACACGTGCACTGCCTCCCCTTTTGAGTTGAATCTCAATCTTAATAGCCATGTGTACCATGTCCTTCAACTCAACAGAATGTTGCAAATTCACCGCATTTTAAATTTGCCTATTCAAACTATCGAGAAACATTGCCATAGTTGGATCAATGACACTTTCATCTCTTTGTAATAGACACCTCACGCTTGACTCGTCTGCCAAATTGCCAGGATCTTCCTAATAACTAGTGCCTACCTTGCATGGCAACTACATCACACAACACTTCATCTTTATACTTCCATTCACCTGTACATGGTCGAAGATGCTTAATTATTGGCATGGCTAACTTCTCCACCATGGCAGTGCTAGAAACATTAGTAAAGCTCCTTTTATTAATAATCACACTACATAGATTATTTTGGACGTGGCATCTAGTATGAAATATGTTCTCCAGTTGCGCTTAATCATCTTCTTTGGATTGCAAACTCAAAGCTCTCCATCAACCAACAATTCACTTTGCACAATGTACTCTTCATCAAGTCGTTGTCCGATTCATTGTCTATTTTAATCTTATCTTCGTCATTCGTAACCAGAACTCTTTTGTTGGGATGTTGACTGGCTGTGTGAACCCAGCCTTGACTTTTAAACACTTAAACCCACATTTTTTAGTAAAGGAAGAATTTGATTTACCTTGACTTCCTTGGTTGGCCACTACTATCTTTTGCTAAGGTTTTAGCATCGGAGGGGAAATCTTTTCATCTTGTCCCAATTATTTTGACTTCTAAGTGGATGTACTTTGCCTATGTTTTCATGTGTACAACCTCCCCCTTAAGTTAAATCTCAATCTTAATAGCCATGTGTGCCATGATCTCCAAATCAGCAGAATGTTGCAAATTCACTACATTTTGAATTTGCCTATTCAAATTAGCGAGAAACCTTGCCATAGTTGGATCAATGTCACTTCCATCTCTTTGTAACAGACATGCCACGCTTGACTCGTCTGCCAAAATGCCACGACCTTCATAATAACTAGTGCTTACCTTGCATGGGCACTACATCACACAACACTTCATCTACATACTTCGCAATGCGAAATGGAACAAATACTTGTGTATTCGCCCGTACATGGACGAGGACACTTAATTATCGGCATGGCTAAATTCTCCACCATGGCAGTGCTAGAAACATTAGCACAGCTCCTTCCATTAAAAATCACACTACATACATTATTTAAGATGCGGCATCTACTATGAAAAATGTTCTTGAGTTGCACTTAATCATATTTTGTGGATTGCAAACTCCAAGCTCTCCAGTCAACCAATAATTCACCATGCACAGCGTATTCTTCATCATTAGGGTGGTATAAAGTCGTTGTCCGATTCATTGTCTGTTTCAATCTAACCATCGTCATTCGTAACCATAACTATTTTATTTGGATATTGACTGGCTGTGTGACCCCAGCCTTGACTTTTAAACACAAAAACCCACATTTTTTAGTAAAGGAAGAATATGATTTACCTTGACTTCCGTGGTTGGCCACTACTTTTTTTTTCTTAGGTTTTAGCTTCAGAGTGGAAATCTTTTCATTTTGCCCCCATTGTTTTGACTTCTAAGTGGGCGTACTTTGGCTATGTTTGCATGTGTACTGCCTCCCCTCTTAAGTTGAATCTCAATCTTAATAGCCATGTGTACCATGTCCTCCAACTCTACAGAATGTTGCAAATTCACCGCATTTTTAATTTGCCTATTCAAACTACCGAGAAACCTTGCTATAGTTGGATCAATGTCACTTCCATCTCTTTGAAACAGATGCATCATGCTTGACTCGCCTGCCAAATTGCCACAAACTTCCTAATAACTAGTGCCCACCTTGCATGGGAACTACATCACACAACACTTCATCTTCATACTTCCCAATGTGAAAAGGTAAAAATACTTGTTTATTCATCCGTATAAGGTTGAGGATGCTTACTTATTGGCATGGCTAACTTATCCAACATGGCAGTGCTAGAAACATTAGCACAGCTCCTTCCATTAATAATCTCACTGCATACATTATTTTGGACGAGGCATCTAGTATGAAATATGTTCTCCAGTTGCGCTTAATCATCTTCTTTGGATTGCAAACCTAAAGCTCTCCTCTCAACTAACAATTCACCTTGCACAACGTGCTCTTCATCATTAGGGTGGCATAAAGTGATTGTCCGATTTATTGTCAATTTCAATATCTCCATTGTCATTTGAAACCGTAACTGTCTTATTCAAACATTGACTGGCTGTGTGACCGCAGCCTTGACTTTTAAACACTTAAACTCACGTTTCTGAGTAAAGGAACATTTTTATTTACCTTGACATCCTTGGTTAGCTACAAATATCTTTTGCTCAGCTTTTAGCTTCGGAGTGGAAATCTTTTCAACTTGCCCCCATTGTTTTGACTTCTAAGTGGGTGTACTTTGGCAATGTTTACACGTGCACTGCCTCCCCTTTTGAGTTGAATCTCAATCTTAATAGCCATGTGTACCATGTCCTCCAACTCAACAGAATGTTGCAAATTCACTGCATTTTAAATTTTCCTATTCAAACTATCGAGAAACATTGCCATAGTTGGATCAATGACACTTTCATCTCTTTGTAATAGACACCTCACGCTTGACTCGTCTGCCAAATTGCCACGATCTTCCTAATAACTAGTGCCTACCTTGCATGGCAACTACATCACATAACACTTCATCTTTATACTTCCATTCACCTGTACAAGGTCGAAGATGCTTAATTATTGGCAAGGCTAACTTTTCCACCATGGCAGTGCTAGAAACATTAGTAAAGCTCCTTCTATTAATAATCACACTACATAGATTATTTTGGACGTGGCATCTAGTATGAAATATGTTCTCCAGTTGCGCTGAATCATCTTCTTTGGATTACAAACTCAAAGCTCTCCATCAACCAACAATTCACTTTGCACAATGTACTCTTCATCAAGTCGTTGTCCGATTCATTGTCTGTTTTAATCTTATCTTCGTCATTCGTGACCAGAACTCTTTTGTTGGGATATTGACTGGCTGTGTGAACCCAGCCTTGACTTTTAAACATTTAAACCCACTTTTTTGAGTAAAGGAAGAATATGATTTACCTTGACTTCCGTGGTTGGCCATTACTTTTTTTTTCTTAGGTTTTAGCTTCAGAGTGGAAATCTTTTCATTTTGCCCCCATTGTTTTGACTTCTAAGTGGGCGTACTTTGGCTATGTTTGCATGTGTACTGCCTCCCCTCTTAAGTTGAATCTCAATCTTAATAGCCATGTGTACCATGTCCTCCAACTCTACAGAATGTTGCAAATTCACCGCATTTTTAATTTGCCTATTCAAACTACCGAGAAACCTTGCTATAGTTGGATCAATGTCACTTCCATCTCTTTGAAACAGATGCATCATGCTTGACTCGCCTGCCAAATTGCCACAAACTTCCTAATAACTAGTGCCCACCTTGCATGGGAACTACATCACACAACACTTCATCTTCATACTTCCCAATGTGAAAAGGTAAAAATACTTGTTTATTCATCCGTATAAGGTTGAGGATGCTTACTTATTGGCATGGCTAGCTTATCCACCATGGCAGTGCTAGAAACATTAGCACAGCTCCTTCTATTAATAATCTCACTGCATACATTATTTTGGACGAGGCATCTTGATGTGATCATGAAGGCTGTCCTTGAAGAACAAGAGGTTGAATCTATACATGGGCCAATAACACGTTCAAGGGCCAAGAAGCATCAAATGGGATTGACTTGGGTTTCTTTACTTGTATGCAATGATGGGCTGGGCCAATTTAGAAGCTTGGACTTTGAAGATTAAAATAACTACAGATTTTTCTTATTGTTTTAATAATTTTCGTGCATGACTTTTTGGGATATAAAATCTGATGTAATTTAATGTTTTCAGAGTTGTTGTATTGTCTTTTAGCTTTCCAAGTGGTTGTAGTTGTTGTTGTTGCATTAATGAGGTGGTTATAGGGTGGCTATAGTTGGTATAGGCTAGGTGGCTGTATGATGACTATAGTTGTAGGCTCATTAATGAGGTGGCTATAGGGAGGCTGTAGTTGTTGTAGAGGTGGCTATAGGTTGACTATAGTTGTTGTAGGCTCATTAATGAGGTGGCTTTGGTTGCATTAATGAGGCAGCTGGTTTTTGTTATCTATAAAAGGGAACTTGCCCCCTTGTGGCAAGATAATCAGATTTGAGTGAATTATATTTCAGATTGCTTTGTGCACATCTATCTTCTCTTATCTAACAATTGTGTTAGTGTGGCGAGAAAATCTCAGAGTTCTTATCACTCCCATTCCGTTCTCTAATCTGGGGTGTGGCGAATTCTACCCATCTTAGCTTGATTGTGGCGCCATAGGCTTATCAATTTAGTTGAGTTGGTTTTCTTCTCTTTATTTTCTTGTGGTTCAGATTGTGTCCTCTTTTAGGCACATCATATTGGTATCAAAGCGGTGGTTTCGTGTGGGAAAACTCTTGTAACTTGAGAGTAGAACACTTATAGAGAGAGATCATGTCTGGAGAAAACAATTCTGAACCTCCAATTCCAATGGGGCTTACTTTAGAGCAAGCTCAAATTCTGAAGTTGGAAAGGTCTCACAGTCAAATGGAGAGATCTCAACAACAAATGATGGAGCAGTTGAATCGTTTGGTAGAACAAATGGAGAGGCTAAACCATCAACCAAGGCGTCGGCAGCGAAGAAATAGAAATGAAGAGCAATCGGACCAAGAAAGCAATACAGAAGATGAAAGGTCTCCAAGGCCAAGGAGGCAACAAAGAGAGCAAGAATTGAAGATTAAGATGAAGGTCCCTACTTTCAAGGGAAGTAGCTCTCCAGAGGAATTTTTGGAGTGGGTGCAGCGTGTAGAGAAGGTCTTTGAGTGCCATGAGTACTCGGAGGCAACCAAATGTCGTCTTGCAGCCCTTGAATTCACAGATTATGCCAATTTATGGTGGGAGAATTTGAAGAACCTACGGAGGAGAGATGGTGAGGAAGAAGTCAGAAATTGGAGGCTAATGAAGAGACTTATGCAAAGAAGATTTGTGCCAGAATATTACAAGCAAGAGCTCTTCTTCAAATTTCAATCCTTGAGACAAGGAGGTATGTGTGTAGAAGACTATGTGAAAGAGTTTGAGATGCTAATGATTCGATGTGAACTGAATGAACCTCAAGAGCAAACAATTGCAAGGTTCATTGGTGGTTTGCATAGGGAGATTGGTGATTTGGTGGAACTACAAAATTATGTAACCTTAGAGGATGTTATTAAACTTGCAGTCAAAGTGGAGAGACAAAGGAAGAGAGTTTCTAGTAAGCAAATGTCACAACCCACTAGAAACAAAATCACAAATTTCTCTACAACACCATCATGGGTTGCATCTAAAGGAGAAGAAAAAAAGGTGGAGAAGAGGGATTCTTCAAAACTTCCATCAAGTTCATCAAAGGGGAAAGAAAAGGGAGCTGATTCAGAACCTCCTAAAAGGAGTAGAGATGTAAAGTGCTTCAAATGTCTTGGTCATGGGCATTACGCATCTGAATGTCCAAACCGTAGGGTAATGATTATCCAAGACACGCATGGAGAAGTGGTAAGCGAAGATGAGGCAGCCATTGAAGGAGTTATGGAAGAATGTTCTGATAAGGAAAACATGGAGTATGCTGATGAGGGAGAACTCCTTGTCATAAGGCGTGCTCTAAATTTGCAAGCTAAGCCTAGTGATGAGCAAAGGGAGAACATTTTTCACACAAGGTGTACTGTTGAAAAGAAGGTTTGTGGTGTAATTATAGATGGAGGGAGCTGCACAAATGTGGCTTCTACTACGTTGGTGGAGAAGTTGAATTTAGCAACAACTGAACACCCTCATCCTTACAAATTGCAGTGGCTAAATGAAGATGGAGTTGTGAGAGTCACTAAACAGGCTGTTGTGCCATTTTCTATTGGGAAAAATTACAAAGATAAGGTACTATGTGATGTTGTTCCAATGAGTGCTAGTCATTTGCTCTTGGGAAGACCATGGCAGTATGATAGAAGAGCTTTGCATGATGGGTTTAAAAACACATATTCCTTTGAGAAAGATGGAAGGAAGATTGTGTTAGCACCATTGAGTCCTCAACAAGTGAAGATACATCAACAGGAAGCTGAAAGGAAGGGTAATTTACTTGCCAACAAAGGAGACATTGAGAGAGCTTTATCCAGCTCTAATTTAGTTCTTTTATTGCATTTGAAGGAGATAGTACCAGAAATTGTGGGATCACTTCCACCACAAATTCAAAGGCTCTTGGAAGAATTTCGTGATGTATTTCCAGAAGAACTACCAAAGGAATTACCACCAATTCGTGGTATTGAGCACCAAATTGATCTTGTACCAGGAGCTGCCTTACCAAATAGGCCAGCTTATAGAATGAATCCGGAGGAGGCAAAGGAGCTGCAACGTCAAGTAAATGAGTTGCTGGAAAGAGGATATGTGCAGGAGTCCATGAGTCCTTGTTCAGTACCGGCCTTATTGGTGCCAAAGAAAGATGGGACCATGAGGATGTGTGTGGATAGCAGAGCAATTAACAAGATTACAGTCAAGTATCGTTATCCCATTCCAAGGTTAGATGACATGCTTGATGAATTACATGGCTCCAAAGTGTTTTCAAAGATAGACTTGAAGAGTGGTTATCACCAAATTCGTATGAAGGAAGGAGATGAATGGAAGACAGCCTTTAAGACAAAACATGGGCTGTATGAATGGAAGGTCATGCCATTTGGATTATCCAATGCCCCAAGCACCTTTATGAGGCTAATGAACCATGTGCTTCGAAAATTTATAGGTATGTTTGTTGTCGTTTATTTTGATGACATTTTGGTTTATAGTAAAAATTCTGAAGAGCATGAAGAGCATTTGAGGCAAGTATTTGAAGTATTACGAGAACAAAAGCTATTTGGCAATTTCAAGAAGTGCCAATTCTGTCAAGACCAAGTTATTTTCCTTGGTTTTGTTGTCTCTCAACATGGGGTGCACGTGGATGAGGAGAAAATAAAAGCAATCAAGGAGTGGCCAATTCCTAAAAGTATTTCTGAGGTACGAAGTTTTCATGGCCTTGCTTCATTTTATAGACGATTTGTGAAGAATTTTAGCACTATTCTTGCACCATTAACTGCATGCATCAAAAAAAATTGTGAGTTTAAATGGACCGAAGCTACACAAAAGAGTTTTGACTTAATCAAGGAGAAATTGTGTTCAGCACCTATTCTAGCTCTTCCAGATTTTTCAAAGGTATTTGAGATTGAATGTGATGCATCTGGAGTAGGGATTGGAGCTGTCTTAATGCAAGATAAGTGTCCCATTGCTTATTTTAGTGAGAAGCTTCGTGGAGCAAGTCTGAATTACTCAATCTATGATAAAGAGTTCTTTGCACTAATTCGAGCTCTTGAGACATGGCAGCATTATTTATTACCAAAGGAGTTCATCATTCACACCGATCATGAATCCCTAAAGCATTTGAAGGAGCAAGGGAAGCTGAATAGAAGACATGCCAAATGGGTGGAGTATTTGGAAGCTTTCCCCTATGTAATCAAATACAAAAAGGGAGAGACGAATGTTGTGGCTGATGCATTATCTCGGAGGTATGCTTTGATTTCTCTGTTGAACACTAAACTGTTGGGCTTTGAACTTATTAAGGAGCAATACTTGCTTGATCCTATGCTGGCTAAAATCTATTCAGCTTGTGAGAAAATGGCCATTAAAGGGTTTTATAGGCATGATGGTTATATGTTCAGATTTGGGAAACTTGTGATTCCTAATTGTTCTATTAGGGAATTGCTTGTTAGAGAATCACATGCAGGTGGGCTGGCTGGACATTTTGGTGAAAAGAAGACATTTGAAATGTTGAAAGAGCATTTCTATTGGCCAAATATGATGAAGGATGTGCATCGGATTGTAGAAAGATGTGTTGCTTGCAAGAAAGCAAAGAGCAATGAGGCTGCACATGGCTTGTACATGCCATTGACTGTTCCAGATCAACCATGGATGGATCTAAGCATGGATTTTGTGCTTGGATTACCCAGAACAAAAAGGGGAAAAGATTCAGTTATGGTGGTTGTTGATAGATTCTCAAAAATGTCTCATTTTATTTCATGTCACAAAACTGATGATGCTTCTCATATTGCTGATTTATTCTTCAAAGAAGTTGTGAGATTGCATGGCATTCCAAAGAGTATTGTTTCTGATCGTGATGCCAAATTCTTGAGCTATTTTTGGAAGACATTATGGATGAAGCTTGGAACAAAGCTGCTATTTAGCACAACCTGTCATCCTCAAACTGATGGGCAAACTGAAGTGGTAAATAGATCTCTTTCCTCTTTGCTTAGAAGTGTTATCAGTAAAAACTTGAAGAATTGGGATGAGTACTTGCCGCATGTTGAATTTGCTTATAATCGGAGTGTTCATAGTACTACAAAGAAATCTCCATTTGAGGTTGTGTATGGATTTAATCCTAATACACCAGCAGATTTGGCACCTCTTCCAATTAATGAAAAACTTAGCTTGGATGGCAAAAGTAAAGCTGAATTCATGAAGAAAATGCATGAGGCAGTAAAGAAGCAAATTGAGACGAAGAATGCTGCCTATAAAAAGTCAGTGGACAAGAAAAGAAAGCATGTTCAATTTAGCCCAGGAGATCTTGTTTGGATTCACCTACGCAAGGAGAGATTTCCAAACAAAAGGAAGTCTAAACTTATGCCACGAGCTGATGGTCCTTTTCGAGTACTAGCAAAGGTAAATGACAATGCGTATAAAATTGATCTCCCAGGAGATTATGGTGTTTCAGCAACATTCAATGTAAGGGACATAACCCCTTATTTGGAAGATAACATGGAGCTGGATTTGAGGGCAAATCCTTGTCAACCAGGGGAAGATGATGTGATCATGAAGGCTGTCCTTGAAGAACAAGAGGTTGAATCTATACATGGGCCAATAACACGTTCAAGGGCCAAGAAGCATCAAATGGGATTGACTTGGGTTTCTTTACTTGTGTGCAATGATGGGCTGGGCCAATTTAGAAGCTTGGACTTTGAAGATTAAAATAACTACAGATTTTTCTTATTGTTTTAATAATTTTCGTGCATGACTTTTTGGGATATAAAATCTGATGTAATTTAATGTTTTCAGAGTTGTTGTATTGTCTTTTAGCTTTCCAAGTGGTTGTAGTTGTTGTTGTTGCATTAATGAGGTGGTTATAGGGTGGCTATAGTTGGTATAGGCTAGGTGGCTGTATGATGACTATAGTTGTAGGCTCATTAATGAGGTGGCTATAGGGAGGCTGTAGTTGTTGTAGAGGTGGCTATAGGTTGATTATAGTTGTTGTAGGCTCATTAATGAGGTGGCTTTGGTTGCATTAATGAGGCAGCTGGTTTTTGTTATCTATAAAAGGGAACTTGCCCCCTTGTGGCAAGATAATCAGATTTGAGTGAATTATATTTCAGATTGCTTTGTGCACATCTATCTTCTCTTATCTAACAATTGTGTTAGTGTGGCGAGAAAATCTCAGAGTTCTTATCACTCCCATTCCGTTCTCTAATCTGGGGTGTGGCGAATTCTACCCATCTTAGCTTGATTGTGGCGCCATAGGCTTATCAATTTAGTTGAGTTGGTTTTCTTCTCTTTATTTTCTTGTGGTTCAGATTGTGTCCTCTTTTAGGCACATCACATCTAGTATGAAAAATGTTCTCCAGTTGCGCTTAATCATCTTCTTTGGATTGCAAACCTAAAGCTCTCCTGTCAACCAACAATTCACCTTGCACAACGTGCTCTTCATCATTAGGGTGGCATAAAGTGATTGTCCTTGTCAGTTTCAATCTCTCCATTGTCATTTGAAACCGTAACTGTCTTATTCAAACATTGACTGGCTGTGTGACCGCAGCCTTGACTTTTAAACACTTAAACCCACGTTTCTGAGTAAAGGAACATTTTTATTTACCTTGACATCCTTGGTTAGCTACAAATATCTTTTGCTCAGCTTTTAGCTTCGGAGTGGAAATCTTTTCAACTTGCCCCCATTGTTTTGACTTCTAAGTGGGTGTACTTTGGCAATGTTTACACGTGCACTGCCTCCCCTTTTGAGTTGAATCTCAATCTTAATAGCCATGTGTACCATGTCCTTCAACTCAACAGAATGTTGCAAATTCACCGCATTTTAAATTTGCCTATTCAAACTATCGAGAAACATTGCCATAGTTGGATCAATGACACTTTCATCTCTTTGTAATAGACACCTCACGCTTGACTCGTCTGCCAAATTGCCAGGATCTTCCTAATAACTAGTGCCTACCTTGCATGGCAACTACATCACACAACACTTCATCTTTATACTTCCATTCACCTGTACATGGTCGAAGATGCTTAATTATTGGCATGGCTAACTTCTCCACCATGGCAGTGCTAGAAACATTAGTAAAGCTCCTTTTATTAATAATCACACTACATAGATTATTTTGGACGTGGCATCTAGTATGAAATATGTTCTCCAGTTGCGCTTAATCATCTTCTTTGGATTAACTCAAAGCTCTCCATCATCCAACAATTCACTTTGCACAATGTACTCTTCATCAAGTCGTTGTCCGATTCATTGTCTATTTTAATCTTATCTTCGTCATTCGTAACCAGAACTCTTTTGTTGGGATGTTGACTAGCTGTGTGAACACAGCCTTGACTTTTAAACACTTAAACCCACATTTTTTAGTAAAGGAAGAATTTGATTTACCTTGACTTCCTTGGTTGGCCACTACTATCTTTTGCTAAGGTTTTAGCATCGGAGGGGAAATCTTTTCATCTTGTCCCAATTATTTTGACTTCTAAGTGGATGTACTTTGCCTATGTTTTCATGTGTACAACCTCCCCCTTAAGTTGAATCTCAATCTTAATAGCCATGTGTGCCATGATCTCCAAATCAGCAGAATGTTGCAAATTCACTACATTTTGAATTTGCCTATTCAAACTAGCGAGAAACCTTACCATAGTTGGATCAATGTCAATTCTATCTCTTTGTAACAGACATGCCACGCTTGACTCGTCTGCCAAAATGCCACGACCTTCATAATAACTAGTGCTTACCTTGCATGGGCACTACATCACACAACACTTCATCTACATACTTTGCAATGCGAAATGGAACAAATACTTGTATATTCGCCCGTACATGGACGAGGACGCTTAATTATCGGCATGGCTAAATTCTCTACCATGGCAGTGCTAGAAACATTAGCACAGCTCCTTCCATTAAAAATCACACTATACATTATTTAAGATGCGACATCTACTATGAAAAATGTTCTTGAGTTGCACTTAATCATCTTTTGTGGATTGCAAACTCCAAGCTCTCCAGTCAACCAACAATTCACCATGCACAGCGTATTCTTCATCATTAGGGTGGTATAAAGTCGTTGTCCGATTCATTGTCTGTTTCAATCTAACCATCGTCATTCGTAACCATAACTATTTTATTTGGACATTGACTGGCTGTGTGACCCCAGCCTTGACTTTTAAACACAAAACCCACATTTTTTAGTAAAGGAAGAATATGATTTACCTTGACTTCCGTGGTTGGCCACTACTTTTTTTTGCTTAGGTTTTAGCTTCAGAGTGGAAATCTTTTCATTTTGCCCCCATTGTTTTGACTTCTAAGTGGGCGTACTTTGGCTATGTTTGCATGTGTACTGCCTCCCCTCTTAAGTTGAATCTCAATCTTAATAGCCATGTGTACCATGTCCTCCAACTCCACAGAATGTTACAAATTCACCACATTTTTAATTTGCCTATTCAAACTACCGAGAAACCTTGCTATAGTTGGATCAATGTCACTTCCATCTCTTTGAAACAGACGCATCATGCTTGACTCGCCTGCCAAATTGCCACAAACTTCCTAATAACTAGTGCCCACCTTGCATGGGAACTACATCACACAACACTTCATCTTCATACTTCCCAATGTGAAAAGGAACAAATACTTGTTTATTTACATGTACCTCCTCACTATCATTTAACCATTGCAATTTACAAGGTTGCCGATGCTTAATTATTCCCGTGGCTAGCTTTTCCACCATGGAAGTACTAGAAACTTTAGATACAGCTCCTTCCATCAATAATCACACCACATACCTTGTTTTGGACATGGCATCTAGTATGTAATATGTTCTCCAGTTGCCCATAATCATCCTCTTAGGATTACAAACTCAAAACTCGCATGTCAACCAACAATTAACCTTGTACAACGTGTTCTTCAACATCAGGGTGGCATAAAGTCGTTGTCTGATTCATTGTCAGTTTCAATGTCCCCATCATCATTCGTAACCATAACTCTTTTGTTCAAACAATGACTGGCTTTCTAACCCTAGCCAAGATTGACTGGCTTTGTGACTCTAGCCAAGACTTTTAAAACCACGTTTATGAGTAAAGGATGAATTTGATTTACCTTGGGTTCCATGGTTGGCCACTACTTTCTTTTGCTCAAGTTTTAGCTTCGGAGTGGAAATCTTTTCATCTTGCCCTATTGTTTTTACTTCTAGGTGGATGTACTTTAGATATGTTTGCACGTGTACTGTCCCTCCTCTTGACTTGAATCTCAATCTTAATGACCATGTGTACCATGTCCTCCAACTCAGCAGAATGTTACAAATTTACTGCATTTTGAATTTGCCTATTCAAACTACTGGGAAATCTTGCCATAGTTGGATCAATGTCACTTTCATCTCTTTGTAAGAGATATGTCATGCCTGAGTGGTCCTTCAAATTGCCACGATCTTCCTAATAACTAGTTCCTACCTTGCATGGGAACTACATCACACAACACTTCATCTTCATACTTCTTAATGCAAAAAGGAACAAATACTTGTTTATTCACTCGTACCTCCTCACTATCATTTAACCATTGCAATTTACAAGGTTGAGGATGCTTAATTATTGCCATGGCTAACTTCTCCACTATGGTAGTGCTAGAAACTTTACTACAGCTCCTTTCATCAATAATCACACCACATACCTTGTTTTGGACAAGGCATCTAGTATGAAATATGTTCTCCATTTGCCCTTAATCATCTTCATAGGATTACAAACTCAAAGCTCTCCTGTCAACCAACAATTAACCTTGCATAACGTGCTCTTCGTCATCAGGGTGGCATAAAGTCGTTGTCTGATTCATTGTCAGTCTCAACGTCACCATCATTATTCGTAACCATAACTCTTTTGTTCGGACAATGACTGGCTGTGTGACCCCAGCCTTGACTTTTAAACACTTAAAACCACGTTTCTGATTAAAGGAAGAATTTGATTTACCTTGGGTTCCTTGGTTAGCCACTACTTTCTTTTGCTTAGGTTTTTGCTTCGGGGTGCAAATCTTTTCATCTTGCCCCCATTGTTTTGACTTCTAAGTGCATGTACTTTGGCTATGTTTGCACGTACACTACCTCTCCTCTTAAGTTAAATCTTAATCTCAATAGCCATGTTTACCATGTCCTCCAAATCAACAGAACGTTGCAAATTTACCGCATTTTGAATTTGCCTATTCAAACTACTGGGAAACCTTGCCATAGTTGGATCAATGTCACTTCCATCTCTTTGTAAGAGACACGTCACGCTTGACTAGTCCACCAAATTGCCACGATCTTCCTAATAACTAGTGCCTACCTTGCATGAGAACTCCATCACACAACACTTCATCTTCATACTTCCCAATGCGAAAGGAACAAATACTTCTTTATTCACTCGTACCTCCTCACTATCATTTAACCATTGCAATTGACAAGGTTGAGGATGCTTAATTATTGCCATGGCTAACTTTTCCACCGTGGCAGTGCTAGGAATTTAGTGCAGCTCCTTCCATCAATAATCACACCATATACCTTGTTTGGGACATGGCATCTAGTATGAAATATGTTCTCCAATTGCCCTTAATCATCTTCTTAGGATTAGAAACTCAAAGCTCTCCTGTCAACCAACAATTAACCTTGCACAACGTGCTCTTCACCATCAAGGTGGCATAAAGTCGTTTGATTCATTGTTAGTTTCAACGTCACCACCAGTATTCGTAACTATAACTCTTTTGTTCGGACAATTTACCATGTCCTCCAAATCAACAGAACGTTGCAAATTTACCGCATTTTGAATTTGCCTATTCAAACTACTGGGAAACCTTGCCATAGTTGGATCAATGTCACTTCCATCTCTTTGTAAGAGACACGTCACGCTTGACTAGTCCTCCAAATTGCCACGATCTTCCTAATAACTAGTGTCTACCTTGCATGAGAACTACATCACACAACACTTCATCTTCATACTTCCCAATGCGAAAGGAACAAATACTTCTTTATTCACTCATACCTCCTCACTATCATTTAACCATTGCAATTGACAAGGTTGAGGATGCTTAATTATTGCCATGGCTAACTTTTCCACCGTGGCAGTGCTAGAAATTTAGTGCAGCTCCTTCCATCAATAATCACACCATATACCTTGTTTGGGACATGGCATCTAGTATGAAATATGTTCTCCAATTGCCCTTAATCATCTTCTTAGGATTAGAAACTCAAGGCTCTCCTGTCAACCAATAATTAACCTTGCACAACGTGCTCTTCACCATCAAGGTGGCATAAAGTCGTTTGATTCATTGTCAGTTTCAACATCACCATCATTATTCGTAACCATAACTCTTTTGTTTGGACAATGACTGGCTGTGTGACCCCAGCCTTGACTTTTAAACACTTAAAACCACGTTTCTGAGTAAAGGAAGAATTTGATTTACCTTGGGTTCCTTGGTTAGCCACTACTTTGTTTTGCTTAGGTTTTTGCTTCGGGGTGGAAATCTTTTCATCTTGCCCCCATTGTTTTGACTTCTAAGTGCATGTACTTTGGCTATGTTTGCACGTACACTACCTCTCCTCTTGAGTTAAATCTCAATCTCAATAGCCATGTTTACCATGTCCTCCAAATCAACAGAACGTTGCAAATTTACCGCATTTTGAATTTGCCTATTCAAACTACTGGGAAACCTTGCCATAGTTGGATCAATGTCACTTCCATCTCTTTGTAAGAGACACGTCACGCTTGACTAGTCCTCCAAATTGCCATGATCTTCCTAATAACTAGTGCCTACCTTGCATGAGAACTACATCACACAACACTTCATCTTCATACTTCCCAATGCGAAAGGAACAAATACTTCTTTATTCACTCGTACCTCCTCACTATCATTTAACCATTGCAATTGACAAGGTTGAGGATGCTTAATTATTGCCATGGCTAACTTTTCCACCGTGGCAGTGCTAGAAATTTAGTGCAGCTCCTTCCATCAATAATCACACCATATACCTTGTTTGGGACATGGCATCTAGTATGAAATATGTTCTCCAATTGCCCTTAATCATCTTCTTAGGATTAGAAACTCAAGGCTCTCCTGTCAACCAATAATTAACCTTGCACAACGTGCTCTTCACCATCAAGGTGGCATAAAGTCGTTTGATTCATTGTCAGTTTCAACATCACCATCATTATTCGTAACCATAACTCTTTTGTTTGGACAATGACTGGCTGTGTGACCCCAGCCTTGACTTTTAAACACTTAAAACCACGTTTCTGAGTAAAGGAAGAATTTGATTTACCTTGGGTTCCTTGGTTAGCCACTACTTTGTTTTGCTTAGGTTTTTGCTTCGGGGTGGAAATCTTTTCATCTTGCCCCCATTGTTTTGACTTCTAAGTGCATGTACTTTGGCTATGTTTGCACGTACACTACCTCTCCTCTTGAGTTAAATCTCAATCTCAATAGCCATGTTTACCATGTCCTCCAAATCAACAGAACGTTGCAAATTTACCGCATTTTGAATTTGCCTATTCAAACTACTGGGAAACCTTGCCATAGTTGGATCAATGTCACTTCCATCTCTTTGTAAGAGACACGTCACGCTTGACTAGTCCTCCAAATTGCCATGATCTTCCTAATAACTAGTGCCTACCTTGCATGAGAACTACATCACACAACACTTCATCTTCATACTTCCTAATGCGAAAGGAACAAATACTTCTTTATTCACTCGTACCTCCTCACTATCATTTAACCATTGCAATTGACAAGGTTGAGGATGCTTAATTATTGCCATGGCTAACTTTTCCACCGTGGCAGTGCTAGAAATTTAGTGCAGCTCCTTCCATCAATAATCACACCATATACCTTGTTTGGGACATGGCATCTAGTATGAAATATGTTCTCCAATTGCCCTTAATCATCTTCTTAGGATTAGAAACTCAAAGCTCTCCTGTCAACCAACAATTAACCTTGCACAACGTGCTCTTCACCATCAAGGTGGCATAAAGTCGTTTGATTCATTGTCAGTTTCAACGTCACCATCAGTATTCGTAACCATAACTCTTTTGTTTGGACAATTTACCATGTCCTCCAAATCAACAGAACGTTGCAAATTTACCGCATTTTGAATTTGCCTATTCAAACTACTGGGAAACCTTGCCATAGTTGGATCAATGTCACTTCCATCTCTTTGTAAGAGACACGTCACGCTTGACTAGTCCTCCAAATTGCCACGATCTTCCTAATAACTAGTGGCTACCTTGCATGAGAACTACATCACACAACACTTCATCTTCATACTTCCCAATGCGAAAGGAACAAATACTTCTTTATTCACTCATACCTCCTCACTATCATTTAACCATTGCAATTGACAAGGTTGAGGATGCTTAATTATTGCCATGGCTAACTTTTCCACCGTGGCAGTGCTAGAAATTTAGTGCAGCTCCTTCCATCAATAATCACACCATATACCTTGTTTGGGACATGGCATCTAGTATGAAATATGTTCTCCAATTGCCCTTAATCATCTTCTTAGGATTAGAAACTCAAGGCTCTCCTGTCAACCAATAATTAACCTTGCACAACGTGCTCTTCACCATCAAGGTGGCATAAAGTCGTTTGATTCATTGTCAGTTTCAACATCACCATCATTATTCGTAACCATAACTCTTTTGTTTGGACAATGACTGGCTGTGTGACCCCAGCCTTGACTTTTAAACACTTAAAACCACGTTTCTGAGTAAAGGAAGAATTTGATTTACCTTGGGTTCCTTGGTTAGCCACTACTTTGTTTTGCTTAGGTTTTTGCTTCGGGGTGGAAATCTTTTCATCTTGCCCCCATTGTTTTGACTTCTAAGTGCATGTACTTTGGCTATGTTTGCACGTACACTACCTCTCCTCTTGAGTTAAATCTCAATCTCAATAGCCATGTTTACCATGTCCTCCAAATCAACAGAACGTTGCAAATTTACCGCATTTTGAATTTGCCTATTCAAACTACTGGGAAACCTTGCCATAGTTGGATCAATGTCACTTCCATCTCTTTGTAAGAGACACGTCACGCTTGACTAGTCCTCCAAATTGCCATGATCTTCCTAATAACTAGTGCCTACCTTGCATGAGAACTACATCACACAACACTTCATCTTCATACTTCCTAATGCGAAAGGAACAAATACTTCTTTATTCACTCGTACCTCCTCACTATCATTTAACCATTGCAATTGACAAGGTTGAGGATGCTTAATTATTGCCATGGCTAACTTTTCCACCGTGGCAGTGCTAGAAATTTAGTGCAGCTCCTTCCATCAATAATCACACCATATACCTTGTTTGGGACATGGCATCTAGTATGAAATATGTTCTCCAATTGCCCTTAATCATCTTCTTAGGATTAGAAACTCAAGGCTCTCCTGTCAACCAATAATTAACCTTGCACAACGTGCTCTTCACCATCAAGGTGGCATAAAGTCGTTTGATTCATTGTCAGTTTCAACATCACCATCATTATTCGTAACCATAACTCTTTTGTTTGGACAATGACTGGCTGTGTGACCCCAGCCTTGACTTTTAAACACTTAAAACCACGTTTCTGAGTAAAGGAAGAATTTGATTTACCTTGGGTTCCTTGGTTAGCCACTACTTTCTTTTGCTTAGGTTTTTGCTTCGGGGTGCAAATCTTTTCATCTTGCCCCCATTGTTTTGACTTCTAAGTGCATGTACTTTGGCTATGTTTGCACGTACACTACCTCTCCTCTTGAGTTAAATCTCAATCTCAATAGCCATGTTTACCATGTCCTCCAAATCAACAGAACGTTGCAAATTTACCGCATTTTGAATTTGCCTATTCAAACTACTGGGAAACCTTGCCATAGTTGGATCAATGTCACTTCCATCTCTTTGTAAGAGACACGTCACGCTTGACTAGTCCACCAAATTGCCATGATCTTCCTAATAACTAGTGCCTACCTTGCATGAGAACTACATCACACAACACTTCATCTTCATACTTCCTAATGCGAAAGGAACAAATACTTCTTTATTCACTCGTACCTCCTCACTATCATTTAACCATTGCAATTGACAAGGTTGAGGATGCTTAATTATTGCCATGGCTAACTTTTCCACCGTGGCAGTGCTAGAAATTTAGTGCAGCTCCTTCCATCAATAATCACACCATATACCTTGTTTGGGACATGGCATCTAGTATGAAATATGTTCTCCAATTGCCCTTAATCATCTTCTTAGGATTAGAAACTCAAAGCTCTCCTGTCAACCAACAATTAACCTTGCACAACGTGCTGTTCACCATCAAGGTGGCATAAAGTCGTTTGATTCATTGTCAGTTTCAACGTCACCATCAGTATTCGTAACCATAACTCTTTTGTTTGGACAATTTACCATGTCCTCCAAATCAACAGAACGTTGCAAATTTACCGCATTTTGAATTTGCCTATTCAAACTACTGGGAAACCTTGCCATAGTTGGATCAATGTCACTTCCATCTCTTTGTAAGAGACACGTCACGCTTGACTAGTCCTCCAAATTGCCACGATCTTCCTAATAACTAGTGGCTACCTTGCATGAGAACTACATCACACAACACTTCATCTTCATACTTCCCAATGCGAAAGGAACAAATACTTCTTTATTCACTCATACCTCCTCACTATCATTTAACCATTGCAATTGACAAGGTTGAGGATGCTTAATTATTGCCATGGCTAACTTTTCCACCGTGGCAGTGCTAGAAATTTAGTGCAGCTCCTTCCATCAATAATCACACCATATACCTTGTTTGGGACATGGCATCTAGTATGAAATATGTTCTCCAATTGCCCTTAATCATCTTCTTAGGATTAGAAACTCAAGGCTCTCCTGTCAACCAATAATTAACCTTGCACAACGTGCTCTTCACCATCAAGGTGGCATAAAGTCGTTTGATTCATTGTCAGTTTCAACATCACCATCATTATTCGTAACCATAACTCTTTTGTTTGGACAATGACTGGCTGTGTGACCCCAGCCTTGACTTTTAAACACTTAAAACCACGTTTCTGAGTAAAGGAAGAATTTGATTTACCTTGGGTTCCTTGGTTAGCCACTACTTTGTTTTGCTTAGGTTTTTGCTTCGGGGTGGAAATCTTTTCATCTTGCCCCCATTGTTTTGACTTCTAAGTGCATGTACTTTGGCTATGTTTGCACCTGTACTAGCTTCCCTCTTGAGTTGAATCTCAATCTCAATAGCTATGTTTACCATGTCCTCCAAATCAACAGAATATTGCAAATTTACCGCATTTTGAATTTGCCTATTCAAACTTCCGAGAAACCTTGCCATAATTGGATCAATGTTACTTTCATCCCTTTGTAACAAACATGCCACACTTGACTTGTCTGCTAAATTGCCACAATCTTCCTAATAACTAGTGCCTACCCTGCATGGGAACTACATCACACAACACTTCATCTTCATACTTCCTAAAATGAAAAGGAACAAATACTTGTTTATTCACCCGTACCTCCTCACTATCATTTAAACATTGCAATTTATAAGGTCGAGGAAGCTTAATTTTTGGCATGGCTAACTTCTCCACCAAGGCAGTGCCAAAAACATTGTACAACTCCTTCAATTAATAATCATACTATATACTTGATCTGGACATAGCATCTAGTATGAAATATGTTCTCCAGTTACACTTAATTATCTTTTTTGGATTGCAAACTCAAAGCTCTCCTGTCAACTAACAATTCACCTCGCACAGCGTACTCTTCATCATCTGGGTAACAAAAAGTCGTTGTCCAATTCATTGTCAGTTTCAATCTCACCATCGTCATTCGTAACCATAACTCTTTTGTTTGGACATTGACTGGCTGTGTGACCCCAGCCTTGACTTTTAAACACTTAAAACCGCATTTCTCAGTAACGGAAGAATTTGATTTACCTTGAGTTCCTTGGTTGGCGACTACTTTCTTTTGCACAGGTTTTAGCTTCGAAGTGGAAATCTTTTCATCTTGCCACCATTTTTTTGACTTGTAAGTGGATGCACTTTGGCTATGTTTGCACGTGTACTACCTCCCCTCTTGAGTTGAATCTCAATCTTAATAGCCATATGTACCATGTCCTCCAACTCAACAGAATGTTGCAACTTCACCGCATTTTGAATTTGTCTGTTCAAACTACGAGAAACCTTACCATAGTTGGATCAATGTCAATTCCAGCTTTGTAACAGACACATCACGCTTGACTCATCTACCAAAATGCCACGATCTTCCTAATAACAAGTGCCTACCTTGCATGGTAACCACATCACACAACACTTCATCTTCATACTTCCGAACGCGAAAAGGAACAAATACTTGTTTATTCACCCGTACCTCCTCACTATCATTTAACCATTGCAATTTATAAGGTCGAGGAAGCTTAATTATTGGCAAGGCTAACTTCTCCACCAAGGCAGTGCTAGAAACTTTAGTATAGCAACTTCCATTAATAATCATGCTATAAATTTGATTTGGACATAGCATCTAGTATGAAATATGTTCTCCAGTTGCACTTAATCATCTTCTTTGGATTGCAAACTCAAAACTCTCCTGTCAACCAAAAATTCACCTTGCACAGCATACTCTTCATTATCAGGGTAGCCAAAAATTGTTGTCCGATTCATGGTCAGTTTCAATCTCACCATCGTAATTCGTAACCATAACTCTTTTGTTTGGATATTGACTGGCTGTGGGATCCCAGCCTTCACTTTTAAACACTTAAAACCATGTTTCTGAGTAACTAAAGAATTTGATTTTCCTTGAGTTCCTTAGTTGGCCACTACTTTCTTTTGCTTAGGCTTTAGCTCTGAAGTGGAAATCTTTTCATCTTGCCCCCAATGTTTTAACTTCTAAGTGGACGTTCTTTGGATGTGTTTGCATGTGTACTACCTCTTTTCGTAAGCTGAATCTCAATTTGAATAGCCATGTGTGCCATGTCCTCGAACTCAACAGAATGTTGCAAATTCACCGCAATTTGAATTTGCGTATTCAAACAACCGAGAAACTTCACCACAGTTGGATCAATGTCAATTCCATCTCTTTGAAACAGACACATCTCGCTTCACTTGTCTGCCAAATTGCCAAGATCTTCCTAATAACTAGTGCCTACCTTGCATGGAAACAACATCACACAACACTTCATCTTCATACTTCCCAAAGCGAAAAGGAATAAATACTTGTTTATTCACCTGTACCTCCTCACTTTCATTTAACCATTGCAATTTATAATGTCGAGGAAGCTTAATTATTGGCATGGCTAACTTCTCTAGCAAGGCAGTGCTAGAAACATTAGTACAACTCCTTCCATTAATAATCATACTACATACTTGATTTGGACATGGCATATAGAGTGAAAAATGTTCTCCAGTTGCACTTAATCATCTTTTTTGGATTGCAAACTCCAAGCTCTCATGTCAACTAACAATTCACCTTGCACAGCGTTCTCTTCATCATCAGGGTAGCAAAAAGTCATTGTCCGATTCATTGTCAGTTTCAATCTCACCATCGTCATTCGTAACCATAACTCTTTTGTTTGGACATTGACTGACTATGTGACCCCAACCTTGACTTTTAAACACTTAAAACCACGTTTCTGAGTAATAGAATAATTTGATTTACCTTGAGTTCCTTGGTTGGCCACTACTTTCTTTTGCTCACGCTTTAGCTTCGAAGTGGAAATCTTTTTATCTTACCCCTAATGTTTTGACTTCTAAGTGGATGTACATTGGATATGTTTACACGTGTACTACCTCCTTTCTTAAGCTGAATCTTAATCTGAATAGCCACATGTGCCATGTCCTGCAACTCAATAGAATGTTCCAAATTCACCGCATTTTGAATTTGCGTATTCAAACAACCGAGAAACCTTGCCACAGTTGGATCAATGTCAATTCCATCTCTTTGTAATAGACACGTCTCGCTTGACTCGTCTGCCAAATTGCCAAGATCTTCCTAATAACTGGTGCCTACCTTGCATGGAAACAACATCACATAACACTTCATCTTCATACTTGCTAATGCGAAAAGGAACAAACGCTTGTTCATTCACCCGTACCTCCTCACTATCATTTAACCGTTGCAATTTACATGGTCGAGGATGCTCAATTATTGGCATAGCTCACTTCTCCACCATGGCAGTGTTAGAAACATTAGTACAGCTCCTTCCATTAATAATCATGCTACATACTTTGTTTTGCACATGGAACCTAGTATAAAATATGTTCTCCAGTTGCACTTAATCATCTTCTTTGGATTGCAAACTCAAAGCTCTCCTGTCAACCAATAATTTACCTTGCACACCGTACTCTTCCTCATCAGGATTGCATAAAGTCGTTGTTGGATTCTGTGTCAGTTGCAATGTCACCAACGTCATTCGTAACCATAACTCTTTCGTTTGAGCAAAGACTGGTTGTGTGACCACAACCTTGACTTTTAGACACTTAAAACCACGTTTTTGAGTAAAGCGAGAATTTGATTTATGATAACATACTTTTTCCATTTATTTTAGTCTCTATTTTAGTCCTTTTTGCCTCTTTAATTTTGTCATTTCTCTAATTTTATTATGTTTTGGAATTTATTGGGTATAAACTATTTATGGATTGAATGTGTCTCAATTTTTATATTTTTAGAACTTGAATTGTAAAATGCTCAATTTAATTCCTACAAATTTTAATTTTGGAGAGAAAAGTGTTGACATGGACAAAGATGATGATTTGGATGCTAATGTGGCACTTTTTAGGTGATGTAGATGCTTACTAGGATATGCTGGATGTGGGGCCCACTTGAACTCTTATTCAATGCCATGTAGTCAGAATTTTTGGGCAGAAATATTAATTGTCGTAGGTCAAGAAAAGCATGGCTGAAATATTAATTTTGCCATGATATTCTGCTGCTGTTCTGCTACTGTTTGTCACTTTCTGCTGCAGAAATATTAATTTTGCTGCTGCTGCCATACCATTCTGCTGCTGCCATACTTTTCTGCTGCTGCAGAAATATTAATTTTGCTGCTGTTTTGCTGTCAAAGTGCTGCCATATCATGGAAGAGGCATCCAAGGAGGCATCTAGGGCAGAATATCCCTTTAGGCATGTGTTAGATCAGTTTTATATTTGCAAAAATCGAAATTTATTAAGGAGGCTAAGTCATTTTTCTGATGGGAGGTCCTAGCACCATTTTTCTGCCTTCCTAGGGCAGCAGTGGCTGGGAGCAACATAGAGGCAACTCTCTAGCTTGGTTAGAGGGAAAGGAAGCCTTCCCACTTGGGAATGGCTCTCCTTCTCCCATTTTCTTTCCTTTTCTTCCATTTTCCTTCATAGTTTCTTAGATTTCTGCTGTATTTTCTGTTTTCTGTCATGTTCTTCTTCTCTTCCATGTAATTTCTGAGTTTAAGGTTTGATGTAGTTTGGTTCTATGTTTTATTGCTGAACAATTTCGATTTTAATGCACTTTCGTTTAATGGAATGGATTTTACCGATTATTAAGCTCTTGAATGCTTGATTAACCTTCAATGAGTTTGGGATTTTGATGTCTATGCTAGAGTTAGCTAGATATTGAGCTTGACCTTGTAATTTCCACCATAAATTAGATTATCTAGATATAGATAGTTTTATTTATGTGGCTTGAATAATTTTCTTGAGCTTCATAACTTAATTGAATGGTTGATCTAAGATTTTAGTCAATTATTTTGGTTAAGTTAGATTGTAATTTCAAAGCTTTTGGATTCAATCATATTTTAGAAAATTGGCCAACATTGAATGGATTGTAATTTAATTGAATTATTCTTCAATGATTGAAAGATTAATTTGTCTATGAAATCAATCTCATTTTCTTGTGTAGTCGGTCATTTGATGAAATGGAAATTGTACTTTAATTCATTTGAACCAATGAGTATTTTCTTGGCCAAAGTTCTATTTTATTTATTGTCCTATGAAGCTTGTTATTTATACCTGCATGCGATTGCTATGTATTTGTAATGAGTAGGACAAGAGATAACATGTCATATGCGATTGCGGGGCATTGATGTGATTAGGACTTCATCGGATTATATTTGAGTTATAGATTAGTGAAGATCTTCCTAACTATAATTTTAATATAATTCAGTCTTAGAAGACTTTCTGAGAATTTTAGATTGAAGATTACATAATAGAATTAGCCAAGAATATTCAAAGGAAATGATGATGATGTACAATTCCATGAAATTTGTGACCAATCCACATCTTTTCTCTGTTTTGTTTTCTATCTAGTTATTTAAATTTCAGTTATTTATATTGTGTTGTTTCAATCATCACCCCCCCTTTTTTGTGTAATTTCTGAAATTTCCTTCATAAGTCTTAATAGCATTTCACTTAGCCTAATTGAATTTTATTTGATACCTCAATCTCTGTGGGACGATACTCTACTCATCACTTTTTTACTTGTTGCGACCCAGTATACTTGCTGGAATATTTTATGTGCTATAAATTATACGCACCAATTTACCTTGAGTTTCTTGGTTGGCCACTACTTTCTTTTGCTCAGGTTTTAGCTTTGAACAATAAATCTTTTCATTTTGCCCCCTTTGTTTTGACTTCTAAGTGGATGCACTTTGGCAATGTTTGCACGTGTACTGCCACCCCTCTTGAGTAGAATCTCAATCTTAATAGCCATCTGTACCATACCGACCAAATCAACGAGATGTTGCAAATTCACCGCATTTTGAATTTGTCTATTCAAACTAAGAGAAACCTTGACATAGTTGGATCAATGTCAATTCCAGCTCTTTGTAACAGACACGTCACGCTTGACTCGTCTGCCAAAATGCCACGATCTTCCTAATAACAAGTTCCTACCTTGCATGGGAACCACATCACACAACACTTCATCTTCATACTTCCCAATGCGAACAGGAACAAATACTTGTTTATTCACCCGTACCTATTTACTATCATTTAACCATTGCAATTTATAAGGTAGTGGAAGTTTATTTATTGGCATGGCTAAGTTCTCCACAAAGGTAGTTCGAGAAACATTAGTACAGTTCCTTCCATTAATAATCATACTACATACTTGATTTGGACATGGCATCTAGTATGAAATATGTTCTCCAGTTGCACTTAATCATCTTCTTTGGATTGCAAACTCAAGGCCCTCCTGTCATCCAACAATTCACCTTGCACAGCATACTCTTCATCATCAGGGTAGCAAAAAGTCGTTGTCCGATTCATTATCTGTTTCAATCTCACCATCTTCATTCGTAACCATAACTCTTTTGTATGGACATTGACTAGCTGTGTGACCCCAGCCTTGACTTTTAAACACTTAAAACCACATTTCAAAGTAATAGAAGAATTTGATTTACCTTGAGTTCCTTTGTTGGCCACTACTTTCTTTTGCTCAGGCTTTAGCTTCGGAGTGGAAATCTTTTCATCTTGCCCCCAATGTTTTGACTTCTAAGTGGATGTACTTTGGATATGTTTGCACGTGTACTACCTCATTTCTTTAGCTGAATCTCAATCTGAATAGCCACGTGTGCCATGTCCTGCAACTCAATAGAATGTTCCAAATTCACCGCATTTTGAATTTGCGTATTCAAACAACCGAGAAACCTTGCCACAATTGGATCAATGTCAATTCCATCTCTTTGTAATAGACACGTCTCGCTTGACTCGTCTGCCAAATTGCCAAGATCTTCCTAATAACTGGTGCCTACCTTGCATGGAAACAACATCACACAACACTTCATCTTCATACTTCCCAATGCGAAAAGGAACAAATACTTGTTTATTCACTCGTACCTCCTCACTATCATTTAACCATTGCAATTTACATGGTCAAGGATGCTCAATTATTGGCATGGCTAACTTCTCCACCATGGCAGTGTTAGAAACATTAGTGCAGCTCCTTCCATTAATAATCACACTACATACTTTGTTTTGGACATGGCATCTAGTATGAAATATGTTCTCTAGTTGCACTTAATCATCTTTGGATTGTAAACTAAAAGCTCTCCTGTCAACCAACAATTCAACTTGCACAGCATAGTCTTCATTATCAGGGTGGCATAAAGTCGTTGTTCGATTCATTGTCAGTTTCAATCTCACCATCATCATTCATAAACATAACTCTTTCGTTCGGACTTTGACCGGCCATGTGACGCCAGCCTTGACTTTTAAACACTTAAAACCACGTTTCTGAGTAAAGGAAGAATTTGATTTTCCTTGAGTTCCTTGGTTGCCCACTACCCTCTTTTGCTCAGGTTTTAGCTTCGGAGCACAAATCTTTTCATCTAGCCCCCATTGTTTTGACTTCTAAGTGGATGTACTTTGACTATGTTTGCATGTGTACTACCTCCTTTCTTAAGCTGAATCTTAATCTTAATAGCCATGTGTACCATGTCCTCCAATTCAACAGAATGTTTCAAATTCACCGTATTTTGAATTTGTGTATTCAAACAACCGAGAAACCTCGCCACAGTTAGATCAATGTCAATTCCATGGGTGGCCACAACTTTCTTTTGCTCCGGTTTTAGCTTCGAATTGGAAATCTTTTCATCTTGCCCCCATTGTGTTGACTTCTTAGTGGATGTACTTTGGCTATGTTCGCACTCGTACTACCTACCCTCTTGAGCTGAATCTCAATCTTAACAGCCATGTAGACCATGTCCTTCAACTCAACAAAATGTTGCAAATTCACCGCATTTTGAATTTGCCAATTCAAATAACTGAGAAACTTTGCACACAGTTAGATCAATCTCACTTCCATCTCTTTGTAACTGACACGTCACACTTGACTCGTCTGCTATATTGCCACGATCTTCCTAATAACTAGTGCCTACCTTGCATGGAAACTACATCGCACAACACTTCATCTTCATACTTCCCAATGCCAAAAGGAATAAACACTTGTTTATTCACCCGTACCTCCTCACTATCATTTAACCATTGCAATTTCCAAGGTCGAGAATTCTTAATTATTGGCATGGCTAACTTCTTCACCATGGCAGTGCTAGAAACATTAGTACAACTCCTTCCATCAAGAATCCCAATACATACATTGTTTTGGACATGGCATTGTAACGTCCTTATTTTACTATACTAAAATCTGAATTTTTTTTTAAATTCTAATGCTTAATACTCATATCTTCAAAAAGAACATTCTACAATTGTTCTCAGTACAAATCATAATTGGTTATACATAATAATTGAAATTCTAAACATAAGATAATTTTACATTCGTTTGAAATAAATTACAAATATGTCGTACATAATTTATAATTCTAATACTTAATAAACTTGAGTGCTCTAAAAGTGTTCAATCAATCTTTACACCTTTCCCCTTATACTCAGCCCCTGAAATGGTCAGTTGGAAAAGCACAAAAACGTGAGATAAGAGTATCTCAGTAGCTAGCATAATTTTATAAACATTTATAAATATACCATTTCAGTCATAAAAGCACTTATATCATAAAAATTAGTCTAGGTAATATAAATTCTCAGTTCAGTGCAATAAGTTGATGAAAAATTAGCAAGCTGATATATGAATAAATCATGGAATCAAGAATAGTTGGTGGCACACTCAACGTCATGGAAAAGATAGTCTGCAGAACTATTTTTCCAAGCTAAACATGAGAAAAAGGCTACTGCAGTCCTTTAACTCAAGCTAGAAAAATTCCAAGCTAAAACATGGAAATAGAATTTTCAAGCTGACATAGAAATAGAATTTCCAAGCTGACATGGAAGCAGAACTCCCAACTGAACATGGAAGTAAACTTCCAAGCTGATATCATGCTAATTTCATCATGAAAAACATATTTCACTTTAAATAAAACTTCATGGACATAAAATATTCAAGTAGTAAAACAAGCTTTTATGAATTGCTAAGCTACCTGTACTTTGTACTCTGACTTTTTAGCTCAAATAGCTATTCAATCTGTCTTGAAATTCGTTTCATAATTTTTGACCGTTGACCGTAGGGTAGTTTGCACTGGTTTTGGTTCTGATCTTTGCTTCCTATTCACTGCCACTTCTCCCTTAACACTTGTGTGGGTTAGTAATAGAAGAATCTCCCCAAAGTAGCTCAGAAAAATCGAGTTTAACGTTGCTATTTGCTTCTTCCAAAAACCTCTATTTTATGATTGAAAAACAGAGAATATTTTTCTGCTTCTGTCCAAGCTGCTGGATTCTCTTTTTCTCACTCTCTCTCGGTTGTGAATGGTGCAAGGAAAGGGGAGGAAGATGTTGCTATTTATAGCTAAAAAGGGGAGGCAACATCTCTCTAAAGCCTAGAAATGTTTAGAAAACTCAAGATAACGCTCATGTTCGGACATTGACTGGCTGTGTGACCCCAGCCATGACTTTTAAGCACTTAAAACCACGTTTCTGAGTAAAGGAATAATTTGATTTTCCTTGAGTTCCTGGGTTTGCCACTGCTTTCTTTTGCTCCAGTTTTAGCTTCGGAGTGGAAATCTTTTCATCTTGGCAACATTTTTTTGACTTCTAAGTGGATATACTTTGGCTATGTTTACACATGTATTGCCTCTCCTCTTGAGTTGAATCTCAATCTTAATAGCCATGTGTACCATGTGCTCCAACTCAACAGAATGTTACAAATTCACTGCATTTTGAATTTTCCTCTTCAAACAACAGAGAAATGTTGCCATAGTTACATCAATGTCACTTCCATCTCTTTGTAACAGACACGTGACGCTTGGCTCCTCTCCCAAATTGCCACGATCTTCCTAATAACTGGTGCCCACCTTGCATAGGAACCACATCACACAACACTTCATCTTCATACTTCAAAATGCGAAAAGGAACAGATACATGTTTATTCACTTGTACCTCTACACTATCATTTAACCATTGCAATTTATAAGGACGAGGAAGCTTAGTTATTGGCATGGCTAACTTCTTCACCATGGCAGTGCTAGAAACATTAGTATAGGTCCTTCCATCAAGAATCACACCACATACATTGTTTTGGACATGGCATCTAGAATGAAATATATTCTCCAATTACACTTAATCATCTTCCTTGGAATACAAACTCAAAGCTCTCCTGTCAACCAATAATTCACCTCGCACACCGTACTCTTCGTCATTAGGGTGGCATAAAGTCATCCAATTCATTGTCAGTTTCAATCTCACCATAATCATTCATAACCATAACTCTTATGTTTGGACATTGACTGGCTGTGTGACCCCAGCCTTGACTTTCCAACACTTGAAACCACGTTTCTGAGTAAAGGAAGAATTTGATTTACCTTGAGTTCTTTGGTTGGCCACTATTTTTCTTTTGCTCCGGTTTTAGCTTCGGAGTGGAAATCTTTTCATCTTGCCAACATTGTTTTGACTTCTAAGTGGATGTACTTTGGCTATGTTTGCACGTGTACTGCCTCCACTATTGAGTTGGATCATAATCTTAATAGCCATGTATTCCATGTGCTCCAACTCAACAGAATGCTCCAAATTCACCGCATTTTGAATTTGCCTATTCAAATAAGCGAGAAACCTTGCCATTGTCGGATCAACGTCACTTCCATCTCTTTTTAACAGACACGTCACGCTTGACTCGTCAGCCAAATTGCCACTATCTTCCAAATAACTAATGCCTACCTTGCATGGGAACTACATCACACAACACTTCGTCTTCAAAATTCCCAATGCGAAAAGGAACAAATACCTGTTTATTCACCCGTACCTCCTCACAATCAATGAACCATTGCAATTTATTAGGTCGAGGAAGGGTAATTATTGGCATAGCTAACATCTCCACCATGTCAGTGCTAGAAACATCAGTACAACTCCTTCCTTCAAGAATCAGACAACACACTTTGTTTTGGACATGGCATATAGTATGAAATATGTTATCAAGTTGCATTTAATCATCCTTTTTGGATTCCAAACTCAAAGCTCTCCTGTCAACCAACAATTCACCTTGCACAATGTACTCTTCGTCATCAGGGTGGCATAAAGTCGTCCAATTCATTGTCAGTTTCAATCTCGCCATCGTCATTCGCAACCATAACACTTATGTTCGGACATTGACTGGCTGTGTGACCCCAGCCATGACTTTTAAACACTTAAAATCATGTTTCTGAGTAAAGGAAGAATTTGATTTCCCTTGAGTTCCTTGGTTGGCCACTACTTTCTTTCGCTCCGGTTTCAGCTTTGGAGTGGAAATCTTTTCATCTTGCAAAAATTGTTTTGACTTCTAAGTCTATAGTTAGATCAATGTCACTTCCATCTCTTTGTAACAGACACGTGACACTTGACTCATCTGCCAAATTGCCATGATCTTCCTAATAACTAGTGCCTACCTTGCATAGGAACTACATCACACAACACTTCATCTTCATACTTCCCAATGCAAAAAGTAACAAATACTTGTTTATTCACTCTTTCCTCCTCTCTATCATTTAACCATTGCAATTTACTAGGTCGAGGATGCTTAATTATTGGCATGGCTAACTTCTCCACAATGGCAGGGCTACAAACATTAGTACAGCACCTTCCATCAAGAATCACACTACATAGCTTGTTTTGGACATGACATCTACTACAAAATATGTTCTCTAATTGCACTTAATAATCTTCTTTGGAATGCAAACTCAAAGCTCTCCTGTCAACCAATAATTCACCTTGCACTTGAATCTCAATCTTAATAGCCATGTATACCATGTGCTCCAACTCAACAGAATGTTACAAATTCACCGCATTTTGAATTTGCCTATTCAAAGTATCGAGAAACCTTGCCATAGTTGGATCAATGTCACTTCCACCTCTTTGTAACAGACATGCTACATTTGACTCGTCTACCAAATTGCCATGATTCTCCTAATAACCAGTGCCTACGTTGCATGAAAACTACATCGCACAACACTTCATCATCATACTTCCCAATGTGAAATGGAACAAACACTTGTTTATTCACCCGTACCTCCTCACTATCATTCAACCATTCAATTTACAAGGTCGAGGATGATTAATTATTGGCATGGCTAATTTCTCCACCATGGTAGTGCTAGAAACATTAGTACAGCTCCTTCCATCAAGAATCACACTACATACCTTGTTTTGGACATAGCATCTAGTATGAAATATGTTCTCTAGTTGCACTTAATCATCTTCTTTGGAATGCAAACTCAGAGCTCTCCTGTCAACCAACAATTCACCTTGCATAGCGTACTCTTTGTCATCAGGATAAAGTCGTTGTCTAATTCATTGTTAGTTTCAATCTCACCATCGTCATTCGTAACCATAACTCTTTTGTCTGAACATCGATTGCCAGTGTGACCCCAGCCCTGGTTTTAAACACTTAAAACCATGTTTCTGAGTAAGTGAAGAATTTGATTTACCTTGAGTTCCTTGGTTGGCCACTACTTTCTTTTGCTCAAGTTTTAGCTTCGGAGTGGCAATCTTTTCTCCTTGTCCCTATTGTTTTGACTTCTAAGTGGATGTACTTTGGCTATGTTTACATGTGTACTACCTCTCCTCTTGAGTTGAATCTCAATCTCAATAGCCATGTGTACCATGTCCTCCAACTCAACAGAATGTTACAAATTCACCATATTTTTAATTTTCCTATTCAAACTAGCGAGAAACCTTGCCATAGTTGGATCAATGTCACTTCCATTTCTTTGTAACAGACACGTCACTCTAGACTCGTCTGCCAAATTGCCACGATCTTCTTAATAACTAGTGCCCACCTTATGTAGGAACTACATCACACAACACTTCTTCTTCATACTTCCCAAAGCGAAAAGGAACAACTATTTGTTTATTCACCTGCACCTCCTCACTATCATTTAACCATTACAATTTATAGGGTCGAGAAAGCTTAATTATTGGCATGGCTAACTTCTCCACCATGGTAGTGCTTGAAACATTAGTACAGCTCCTTCCATCAAGAATCAAACTACATACCTTGTTTGGGACATGGCATCTAGTATGAAATATATTCTCCAATTGTACTAAATAATCATCTTTGGAATGCAAACTTGAAGCTATCCTGTCAACCAACAATTCACCTTTCACAGCATACTCTTCATCATCAGGTTGGCATAAAGTCATTGTCCAATTCATTGTCAGTTTCAATCTCACCATCGTCATTTGTAACCAGAACTCTTTTGTTCGGACATTGACTGGCTATGTGACCCCAACCTTGACTTTTAAACACTTAAAACCACATTTTTAAGTAAAGGAAGAATTTGATTTACCTTGATTTCCTTGGTTGGCCACTACTTTCTTTCGCTCAGGTTATAGCTTAAGAGTGGAAATCATTTCATCTTGCTCCCATTGTTTTGACTTCTAAGTCAATGTACGACTATGTTTGCACGTATACTACATCCCCTTTTGAGTTGAATCTTAATCTTAATAGCCACGTGTACCATGTCTTCCAACTCAACAGAATATAACAAATTCACCGCATTTTGAACTTGCCTATTCAAACTATCGAGAAAACTTGCCATAGTTGGATCAATGTCACTTCCATCTCTTTGTAACAGACAAGTCACGCTTGAGAATAATGGCTGGAACCCAAGAAAGGGGTGAATTGGGTTTTAAAAAAAACTAATTGGAAGTTTAAGTGGAATCAAATTCTTATTTGAAAAATATTAACAATGCAAAACAGAGATATATCAAGATGAATGAGAACGAAGGCAATAAATCAAATACAAAGCTTTAAACAACTGAAAAGATAAAGTAGCGAGAAGAACACAAATATTTATACTGGTTCAGCTTAACCCAAGCCTACATCTAGTCCTCAAGAGCACTTCTTGAGTATTCCACTATTAACCACAAGTTTAAACAGAAAGGGCACTTGTGAGCCACTACAATAGAGAACTTTTTCTTTCCAAGGATGTCTCTCCCCTTTACAAATTGTTTTCTCTCAAAAGACAAACTCAAGGAACACTTTCCTTGGTCAATACAAGCAAATGAAAGAGCAGAAAATATGTGACTCTCTAAAACAGAGTGAGTGTGCAAGTGAAGAGCAATATAGACTCAATAAATTGACAAGAGATATAGCAATTCAAGATTCAGAGCTAAGAATTCATGTGTTCTTCTTCTTTGGCTACCTCTGAGGTCAATATATAGGCCCTAAAAGTTTTAGGTCCGTTGGAGGTGCATCCTTGATGATATCAGCTGAAATCTTCATGGAATAGCTGTTGAAACTGATGTCATCATGCCGATAGTCGACTGATTCAGCATCATCAGTCGACTGATGAGAGAACAGTAGTCGACCGATTTGTTCCTGCCTCAAAAGTTCAAAAAGCTTAGACTTGATCAGTCGACTGATGAAAGAGGATCAGTCGACTGATGGGAATTGGAGATTAATTCGAAGTGAGACAGTGATAGATTAGTCGACTGATATTGTGGAGCCAGTTGACTGATGAGTCTCTGTCTTAAAATTTCAAATTCTTCAAAGTCTATCAGTTGACTGATCGAAACTTGCAACATTTGGAATTTAAGACAGAGGCAGATCAGTCAACTGATGATAAGCAATCAGTCGACTATTGTTATTGATGCTAATTTGAACTATTAGACAGTGAGGCATCATCGACTGTTACATGCATATCAGTCGACTGATGTCTTCTGATCTGGTATTTTTCAAGAGATCTTTGCTTTGGCATCAATAACAACTTTATATCTTCACAATAAATTTTCAAACTAAGTTCCACATAAAAGAAATTCCTTGAGCATTAAGGGATATTTTGTAATTTAAATCTGATTGTTAATCATCAAAAGTTTTAGGAAAATATTTAAGAGCAATGGGGTCAACAATCTCCCCCTTTTTGATAATGACAAACAGATTTAAATTGGTTGGATGACCTCCCCCTGAATTGCATATTTTCTTTTGTGAGCACAGCAAGATAAGATAACATAAGGTATGGATTGCAATATGTATCAGAGTTAAGTAGTAACTTAAAAACATATAACAATTAATCAGCAACGGAAATATAACATGAGTCTGATGTTAGTTTCTAAAATAGTAAATATAAAATAAACAACAAATTTTTCTCTCTCTTTGTCATCAACAAAAAGAAGAGGGGTCTTCATCTTCATCCCAAGGCCACTCAATCCCTGTGTTGAAGAGCTCAAATAGCTTCTGTCAGATCACAAATCGCCTCAGACTGTGTTGCTAAAGTGCTTTCTAGATGAGAAAGCCGCATCAAAATTTTCCATACCATCTCACATGTCAGCTAGCATACCCATCATAGTGGTAGAGTTGTCGAGTAACTCATTGAGTAACTGGGTGTGCTCTCCAAACTGAAAACCATGAGTAGATGGTTCTGAGGCTATGTCTTCTTCTTCTTCTCCTATATCTTCATCTTCTTCCCCACTTCCTCATCTTTTTGCTGTCTTCTTCCTCTTGCTCGTTGGACGGTTTTATTTGGTTCTCCTCTCAGCCATTCTTCCTTAAGATAAATAAATCCTATTCTCCTAAGAGAATTTTCATCAATGACTGAGGACTTAGTTTCACGTCCAAAATAGGCATTAATATTAGCGTCCTTAATGATTCGAGAGATAAGCCCAGCATAAAGGAGAGGAGATTTCCTCCTAGTGTAGGATTCCATTCTTTTCATGATAAAGTGGGGAAGATTAATGGCTCTCCCTTGCATGATACATGGCATCACAAAGTATTCAGATTCACATGAATTGGCATAGCTCCCAGATTTGTTGAAGATTATGTGGCTAATTATGTAGAGAAGGAGTCGGTCACTGGCATTCATCTCACTAACCCGTATATCTTGGCCATCCCAATCTTCTATTTTCAAAACAGTGTTGAAAGTATCAAATTTATTATAGAAGATGGGAGAAAGGGAAGATGGGAGTTCATTGAACCTTAGGTCATTGGGTTAGAGGTAAGTATGCCTAAAATCCTAGCCAAAGATCCTTCAATAATTTCCACAGGCATGTCTCTAACAGAGGAGGTGATTTTACCAAGTCTAGCACTATATTCCAGATTACTGTAGAAAGTCTTAATCACTTCCTCACTCCAGCTACTTTTACGGCTAACAAAACTCCTCAACCCATAATTTTGAAGTAAACCAATGAATTCAAAGTTCTGAATAGAGAAATAATTCCAATCAAGATGACGACTTGGGATTACCTTACGTTTTTCGAAGCCTTCCTAGAATTTCTCTAGTTGGTTAGGGTTCAGTAAATTTCCCATTGGTCGCTTGGACACATCCTTAGTGCGGGGACGTTTTGAAGAGAAGGCCATCTGGAGATGTAGAGAGTAATACGAATAGGTTGAGATTTCTAGAGAGGCCCGGTCCTTGAAATCGTCGACCTTGGAGAGGAGAGGAGATGAAGGAGAAGATGATTCCAGAGAGAGGGCGGTCTTTAGCGTGAGGAGCTCGAGGGAGATACTGATAACTGATGCCTATCAGTTGACCTAATTTCCTTTAAATGCCTGCGATTAATGATCCATCAGTCGACTGTCGAGGACACAACAGTCGACTGATTTCAGGAAATTTTGAAGATTTCGAACTCACTTTGAATCAGTCGACTATCGAGGGGGCATTAGTCGACTGATGGCTCTAGGGTTCCCATTTTAAAAGAAATTGAGGAACCAGCACTGGACGTTCATCACAACATTCGATGTTGGTACCAGCGCCGGGCCCTCAGTCCAAATATGAAGGTATCAGTCGACTAATTCTTGCTCATTAGTCGACTGATGATTTCTGCAGTTTGAAAGAAAGTTTGACAGAAAATCATTGGTCGACTGATGATATTTGATTGGTCAACTGATTACTTCTGTTCTTAATAGAAATGTGGATCATTGAGTCATTAGTCGACTGATTAACAATGATCAGTTGACTGATGACTTCTGCACTTATACATAGACTTGAGTAGAGAGTAATTAGTCGACTTGTTCAGTTATGGCAATCGATTGATCTTTCATGGATTTTTAAAAATTGTATCCGTTGAGCCGTCAGTCGACTGATACCATGTAGAACCTTGTTTTTCATGACCTTTGCAGTAGATGAGGGAATGAGCGCCTTAGGGGATGGTCTAAGGATTCATACCTACAAAACAAGTTTTGTGGACACTTCGATGCTTAAGTTAGTAAAGGGAATCAATCATGGAATAAAAATTTAAAGGTGTATGCAATGGGGAAACAATTAAAGTTCATTTGGATTTGCCATCCCAAGTTCTCTTCTAATAAAAATGAATCTATCTTCAGCTAAAGGTTTTGTGAAAATGTCAGCCAATTGAAAATCCGTTTGCACAAATTCAAGAGAGACATCCTTCTTTTGAACATGATCTCTAATCAAATGATGTCTTATTTCAATATGTTTTGTTCTAGAGTGCTGTACAGGATTTTTGGACAGACATATGACACTTGTATTATCATATCTAATGGGTATATTTTCAAGTAAAACACCAAGATCTTCTAGCTATTGCTTTATCCACAAAACTTGAGCACAACAACTACTAGCTGCAATATACTCAGCTTCTACTGTGGATAAAGCAACACTATTTTGTTTTTTGCTAAACCAAGAGACAAGAGAATTGTTAAGAAATTGGCAAGTTCCACTTGTACTCTTTCTATCAGTTTTGCTACCCACAAAATCAGCATCCGAGTAGCCAATTAAAACATTTGAAGAACCTTTGGGATACCATAAACCCATTTTAGATGTGCTAATCAAGTATCTAAAAATTCTTTTCACAGTTTTAAAATGAGATTCCTTTGGGCAGACTTGAAAACGTTCACACATGCATACACTAAACATGATATCGGGTCTACTAGCGGTTAAGTACAAGAGTGATCCAATCATACCAAGATACTTAGTTATGTCAAATGGTTTACCCTCTTCATCCATGTCCAAGTTTGTTGAGATGCTCATTGGTGTAGATGCAGGTTTTGCATTTTCCATCCCAAATTTCTTGAGCAACTCATTTGTATATTTGGCTTGACTTACAAATGTTCCGATCCATTTGTTTGATTTGAAGGCCAAGGAAGAAGTTGAGTTCACCCATCATTGACACCTCAAATTCACCCTGCATAATCTTGGCAAACTCTTTGCAAAGTTTTTCATTAGTAGCCCCAAAAATAATATCATCAACATAGATTTGCATAATGATCAAGTCATGCTTTTCCCTTTTAAAAAACAATGTTGCATCAACCTTTCCCCTTGAAAAATTATTTTCTAACAGAAAAGAACTCAATCTGTCATACCAAGCTCTAGGAGCTTGTTTGAGACCATAAAGAGCCTTTTTTAATTTAAACATATAGTTAGGCTTTTCAGTATTTTCAAAACCAAGAGGTTGCTCAACATAGACTTCTTCTAAAATATTGCCATTGAGAAAAGCACTTTTTACATCCATTTGATAAAGTTTAAAGTTATGTATGCATGCATAAGCCAAAAGCATTCTAATAGCTTCAAGTCTAGCAACAGGAGCAAAAGTTTCATCATAATCAATGTCTTCCGCTTAATTATAACCTTTTGCAATAAGTCTAGCCTTGTTTCTAGCCACAACTCCATTCTCATCAAGTTTATTTCTAAATACCCATTTTGTGCCAATTATTGTATGATTATTGGGTCTAGGTACCAAATCCTAGACTTGGCTTCTTTCAAATTGGTTTAGTTCTTCTTGCATTGCCAAGATCCAATATTCATCAATAATAGCATCATCAATGGTCTTTGGTTCAATATGAGAAAGGAAGGCGGAGTGATTACAAACATTTCTAAGAGAGTTTTGAGTTGTTACCCTTTGAGATGCATCCCCTATGATGAGCTCCTTGGGATGACTTTTGGCATACTTCCACTCTTTTGGGAGATCATCATTGTTGCTAGTAGAGATTTCCTCAAGAGATATTTTCTCTTTTTTGTGACATATCTTCTTCTTGGTGTGTAGTGATATTTTCTTCATGATCCTCCTTCACTTTATCATCTAGGGAGAGGTTTTTGAAGGAATCTAACACTTCATAGTCATTAGCACAATCTTTAAGAGAGGAGTTAGATTTATCAAAAACAACATGTATTGATTCTTCAACAGTTTGGGTTCTTTTGTTGTAGACTCTATAAGCTTTGCTAGTGCTTGAGTAACCAAGGAAAATTCCCTCATCAGCTTTGGCATCAAATTTACCCAAATTTTCTTTTCCATTGTTTAGCACAAAGCATTTATAACCAAAAACTTGAAGATGGGAGATATTGGGCTTTCTTCCTCTATACAATTCATATGGAGTTTTCTTTAAAATTGGCCTTATCAAGGCTCTATTCATTACATAGCAAGCTGTGTTAAAAGCATCAACCCAAAAGTATTGAGGAAGATCCCTTTCATTGAGCATTGTTTTTGCCATCTCCCCTAGAGTTCTGTTTTTCCTCTCAACAACACCATTTTGTTGAGGGGTTCTAGGAGATGAGAAGTTATGCTCAATCTCATTTTCATCACAGAATTCCATAAAGTTATGATTGTCAAATTCTCCACCATAGTCACTTCTAATTCTCACAATGGTCAAGCTTTGTTCCCTTTGAATGAATTTTGCCAATTTAACAAAAGCTTTTAAAGCTTGATCCTTTTGAGCTAAGAAGAGAGTCCGTGTGTACTTTGAATAATCATCTACAACAACTAGTGCATAGGAGTTGCCTCCTAGACTCTTTGTCCTAGATGATCCTACAAGATCCATATGGAGAAGTTGTAAGGGCTTTGTAGTTGAAACAATGTCCTTAGTCTTGAAGGAACTTTTGCCTTGCTTATTGTAACGTCCTTATTTTACTATACTAAAATCTGAAATTTTTTTTTTAAATTCTAATGCTTAATACTCGTACCCTCAAAAAGAACATTCTACAATTGTTCTTAGTACAAATCATAATTGGTTATACATAATAATTGAAATTCTAAACATAAGATAATTTTACATTCGTTTGAAATAAATTACAAATCTGTCGTACATAGTAATTTGATATCTAAACTTAAAAAAATAATCTATAATTCTAATACTTAATAAACTTAAGTGCTCTAAAAGTGTTCAATCAATCTTTACACCTTTCCCCTTATAGTCAGCCCCTGAAATGGTCAGTTGGAAAAGAAGAAAAAGGTGAGATAAGGGTATCTCAGTAGCTAGCATAATTTTATAAACATTTATAAATATACCATTTCAGTCATAAAAGCACTTATATCATAAAAATCAGTCCATGTAATATAAATTCTCAGTTCAGTGTAATAGGTTGATGAAAAATTAGCAAGCTGATATATGAATAAATCATGGAATCAAGAATAGTTGGTGGCACACTCAACATCATGGAAAAGATAGTTTGCAGAACTATTTTTCCAAGCTAAACACGAGAAAAAGGCTACTGCAGTCCTTTAACTCAAGCTAGAAAGATTCCAAACTAAAACATGGAAATAGAATTTCCAAGCTGACATGGAAATAGAATTTCCAAGCTGACATGGAAGCAGAACTCCCAAGCTGAACATGGAAGAAAACTTCCAAGCTAATATCATGCTAATTTCATCATGAAAAACATATTTCACTTTAGATAAAACTTCATGGACATAAAATATTCAAGTAGTAAAACAAGCTTTTATGAATTGCTACGCTACCTGTACTTTGTAGTCTGACTTTTTAGCTCAAATAGCTATTCAATCTGTCTTAAAATTCGTTTCACGATTTTTGACCTATTCAAACAGTATATATATTCTTATTTAAAAATCTTAAATAAAAAGATTCTAGAATATCATCTTTCATGATCTTCTTAAATTCCTAATTCTATTCCAATTTCTATTCATTGGGTTTCCTCGTAATCTCATATTAGACCAATATTTTTCATAATATTTTTCAGATGATACGTATAAATAAATATCATTAATTTAAATAACATATACGTATAAATCTAAAAGATCATATTTATACATAGTTAATTTTTTTTAAAAAATAAACATATATGTATATATATTTACATGTTTATATAAAACTAATTTTGATTATCCATATAAGATATACAACTTAATCAATTAATCAAATACTTATTTATTTGTAAATAATTTGTATATATGTAAACTTAGAAAGTTAATACATACACTTATGTATCTAATTATATAGATATATTAGTATATAAATATACTAAAGTAGCATAAGGATATATAAAAATATATGTATCATGTAGCTAAATTTAATTGTCCATATCTAAAAATATATGGCTTAGTTGATCAAATGCTTATAAATTTGTAAATAATAGAAATATATATATATATATATATATTTATATAATTATGTATGTAATTTTCGGTGAACAAATACTTAAATATGGCTATGCTTAGATATATATATATATATATATATATATATATATATATATATATATATATATATATATATAAATAGAAGTGTAATAACGTTACTTAGCAAATATAAAATACACTATATATGTATAGATAAAAGAATAAATATAATTTTTTATAAATCTTTACATAATGATATAAATAAATAATTTAATTAAAATAACTTAGTTTTTAGCTAACATACTAAATAAAATTAGATTCTAGTTAAAACTAGATTTTTTTCTAAATTTCTTTAATGAGTAATTACAAACTTTTCTGTTATTCGGGTAGGTCCCTCTTGCCCAAAAACTAAGCTAAAGAAGTAATTACATCAAAAACTAAAATTTTTCTAAAAAGTTACCGTTGACCGTGGGGTAGTCTGCACTGGTTTTGGTTCTGATTTTTGCTTCCTATTCACTGCCACTTCTCCCTTAACACTTGTGTGGGTTAGTAATAGAAGAATCTCCTCAAAGTAGCTCAGAAAAATCAAGTTTAACGTTGCTATTTGCTTCTTCCAAAAACCTCTATTTTATGGTTGAAAAAACAGAGGAATTTTTTTCTGCTTCTGTCCAAGCTGCTGGATTCTCTTTTTCTCACTCTCTCTCGGCTATGAATGGTACAAGGAAAGGGGAGGAAGATGTTGCTATTTATAGCTAAGAATGGGAGGCAAGTGGAAAATTCCTTTTGAATATTAAAATATCTCTCTAACGCCTAGAAATGTTTAGAAAACTCAAGATAACTCAAGATAAACCTAGACTAACCTAGAATTCTCTAGAATTATCTATACCATTCTACAACATTCTACACTTATCTAGGAAATTCAAGAATATACAAGATATCTGTAGAACATACAAGATTCCTCTAGAACAATCTAGATTCATCAAGGACATTCAAGAGATTTCTAGAGTCTCAAAATAAAAAAAATATATTAAATATTTATTCCATAATAATTTGGGATGTTACAACTCACCCCCCCTAAAATTTGAATTTTGTTCTCAAAATTCGGTAAGCATATAATTAAAAGGTTATACATTAGAAATTTTAATTACCTAGTGAAATAACTCAAGATAATGTCTTCTCATGTGTTCTTCAGTTTCCCATGTTGCTTCCTCTTGGGATAATCCTCTCCAGACTACTTTAACTAGAGGGATTTGCTTATTTCGCAATGATTTGAGTCGTGTATCAATGATTCTATATGGTCTTATCTCTACTGTCATATTCTCTTGTGAATGTACATTCTCATGTTCAATGACATGTGAAGGATCTGGGATGTACTTTTTAGGTCATGATACATCTTTGTTGTTCCAGGATGAATAGTATACTTACTTTGGTGTGCTTCTCTCAAAATATCTTGCCTAAGGTTTCCTTGATTGGGAATATACACTCTTTCTCCAAATTTGAGTAATCCTTTGTCGGTGAATTTAAGATTCTCTATTTTACCTAAGGCCATTAACTCTTCTACTTCTTTGATGTAAGGGTCTTTAGGTAAAGCTTCCAAAATTAAATCCTCTAGTTCATTTCTAATCACTAGGGCACTTATTTTTAGACTCTTACAGTTAAAAGATACTTTAAGACTCATATCTCTGAATTCCTTTAAGAGTTGTTCCTCTCTAAGCATCATAATAGCTAGATGAACAGATTTTCTGCTTAAAGCATCAGCTACTATGTTGGCTTTACCTGGGTGGTACTTAAGAGTGAAATCATAGTCCTTCAGAAATTCAATCCATCTCCTCTGCCTCATGTTAAGCTCCTTTTGGTCAAAAAGGTATTTAAGGCTCTTGTGATCAGAAAATACTTCAAAACTTGCACCATATAGATAATGTCTCCAAATTTTAAGGGCAAAGACTACGGCTGGTAAATCTAGATCATGAGTAGGGTAATTTTGTTCATGTGGTCTTAGTTGTCTAGATGCATAGGCCACTACTCTTCCTAGTTGCATTAGTACACAACCTAAACCTTTAAGTGATGCATCTGTATAAATTATGAAAGGTTTTTTAGGGTCAGGTATAATTAATACTGGAGTTGATGTTAATCTAGCCTTTAATTCTTGAAAACTTTCTTCACACCTATTGTCCCAAATGAAAGGTAGATTTTTCCTCGTTAGCCTGGTTAAAGGTAGAGCTATTTGTGAGAATCCCTTGATGAACTTTCTATAGTAACCAGCTAATCCTAGGAAACTCCTAATCTCTGTTACAGTTTTTGGTCTTTCCCAGTGTAAGACAGCTTCTACTTTACTAGGATCAACTGATACTCCTCTCCAGAGACGACATGTCCTAAGAATTTTACTTCTTTCAACCAAAACTCACATTTGCTAAGTTTGGCGTACAATTTCTTTTCTTTTAAAACTTGAAGTACAATTCTTAGATGTTGTTCATGTTCTTCCGTAGTTTTTGAATAGATTAAGATATCATCAATAAAAACAACTACAAATTTATCTAAGTAAGGCCTAAAAATCCTATTCATGTAATCCATGAAAATAGCTGGCGCGTTTGTTAAACCAAACGGCATGACTAGGAATTCATAATGCTCGTACCTAGTTCTAAAGGCTATTTTAGGAATATCTTCTTCCTTAACTCTCAATTGATGGTATCCTGATCTTAGGTCAATTTTTGAAAATACCGAAGCTCCTGCAAGTTGATCTAACAAATCATCTATTCTGGGCAAAGGGTATTTATTTTTCATGGTGATTTTATTTAGTTGCCTATAGTCGATACATAGTCTAAGTGTTCCATCTTTCTTTTTAACGAATAGAACTGGGGCTCTCCATGGTGAAACACTAGGTCTAATGAAACCTTTTTCTAAAAGTTCTTCTAATTGTTTCTCGGCTAACTCAGTCGGGGCCATCCTATAAGGGGTAATTGATATTGGACCAGAACCAGGTACCAAATCAATAGCAAATTCTACTTCTCTTTTAGGGGGTAAACCACTTACATCTTTAGGGAAAACTTCTGGAAATTCATCTACTATGGGAATATTCTCTATTTCATCTTTTACTCTAACTTCTGTAGAGAAAAGAATTAAGTACCCTTGGCAGCCTTTTCTTAGGTATTTTATAGCTTTATTAGCAGAAAGATAAGTCAACTTAGTCTTTGATTCTGGGGTTGTTGTATGGACAGGTAAGGATACTACTTTACGGGAACAATCAAGTATTGCATTATTTATAGATAACCAGTCCATACCAATGATGACATCAAAGTCATGCATTGTAATGAAAATCAAATCTAAGGTGGTCATTCGGTTTTCGAGTTGGACAATGCAATTTAGGCAAACTTGAGAAGTATAAGCTTGGCTACCGGTGGGTGTTGAAACAAATAGATCATATGGCAAAGTATTCATTTTCAATCCCAAATTCTTAACACATGCATATGATATGAAAGAATGTGTTGCTCTAGAGTCAAATAGTGCATTTACAAGAGTATTACAGATAGAAATGTTACCTTGAATCAAATTAGGTGATTTCTCGACTTCCTGCTGAGTCAAAGCAAATACTCGTCCTTGAGTTTGTGGTCTGGATTGAGAGATTATTTCCTTTGAGGCTTGGCAATCCCGAGACATATGTCCTGGCTTTCCACATCTGTAGCACACGCCTAAACCAGCTAGGCACTGAGTGTTGCCATGGTTTTTTCCACATCTAATGCATGGAGTCTTAGGCGAGTTGGAGTTGTTTGTTGGTTTACTCCTATTCTGCTCATGGGTAAACTTTTTCTTTTTCTTCCATGAACTTTCACCCTTATTATTTGATCCAGACTCCCGCTTTCTCTCATACATCCTTTCCCTCTCAATATTGGTCTCACGAATACTTTTTTCAGCCAACTTACATTTGTTTACGAGTTGGGCAAAATTCTTTATTTCGTGAGTGGTTACTCGATCTCTTATGTTTGCTCTAAGCCCTCTTTCGAAGTGATTCGCCTTCCAGGCTTCGTCATGGGTATTCTTTAAGTAGGAAGAAAATTTGGCCAATTCCTCAAACTTTGCCTCATATTCAGCCACAGATTTCTCCCCTTGTCTGATCTGGATAAAAGATGTTTCTTTTTCTATCCTTACACAATCCGGAAAGTATTTATCAAAGAAAGTATTTTCGAATACCTTCCATGAAATTTCTATTTCTTTAGATTCCAATAGCTTCTTGGCTCCACACCACCAGTGCTCAGCCTCGCCTTCTAACTTGAACACAGCTAGAGTTACTTTCTGCTGAGAGCTACACTCCATTACTCCAAAAATTTTCTCAATTTGATCCATCCACTCTTGGGCTACGTCTGGGTCAAGAGATCCCTTAAATGAAGGAGGGTTATTCTTTCGAAATTCCCCTAGAATCCAGTTAATTCAGTTGCTAGTTTCACCTTCCTTTCTCTTTCCTCTACCCTTTAACTCATCAGTCAAGAGTTTTAGAACTTCAGTGGTGGCAACCTGATTGTCTTCTTGTCGATCTGCCCTAGCCACCGAGTGTTCTATGTTCTGAGTAAGGGTTTCCAAGATCTCGGCTTGGGTTCTCTTAGATGAGGCCATTTCTACAAGACACTGAAAAGATTGTATTTCTAAATCATAGAAACAAGCTAATCAAACATATAGCAAACATCATCAAAATATCCTAATTCTACCCATAGGTGCCCAAATCTTTGCTTTGATACCAAATTTTGTAACGTCCTTATTTTACTATACTAAAATCTGAAATTTTTTTTTAAAAATTCTAATGCTTAATACTCGTACCCTCAAAAAGAACATTCTACAATTGTTCTTAGTACAAATCATAATTGGTTATACATAATAATTGAAATTCTAAACATAAGATAATTTTACATTCATTTGAAATAAATTACAAATCTGTCGTACATAGTAATTTGATATCTAAACTTAAAAAAATAATCTATAATTCTAATACTTAATAAACTTGAGTGCTCTGAAAGTGTTCAATCAATCTTTACACCTTTCCCCTTATAGTCAGCCCCTGAAATGGTCAGTTGGAAAAGCACAAAAAGGTGAGATAAGGGTATCTCAGTAGCTAGCATAATTTTATAAACATTTATAAATATACCATTTCAGTCATAAAAGCACTTATATCATAAAAATCAGTCCATGTAATATAAATTCTCAGTTCAGTGTAATATGTTGATGAAAAATTAGCAAGCTGATATATGAATAAATCATGGAATCAAGAATAGTTGGTGGCACACTCAACGTCATGGAAAAGATAGTCTGCAGAACTATTTTTCCAAGCTAAACACGAGAAAAAGGCTACTGCAGTCCTTTAACTCAAGCTAGAAAGATTCCAAACTAAAACATGGAAATATAATTTCCAAGCTGACATGGAAATAGAATTTCCAAGCTGACATGGAAATAGAATTTCCAAGCTGACATGGAAGCAGAACTCCCAAGCTGAACATGGAAGAAAACTTCCAAGCTAATATCATGCTAATTTCATCATGAAAAACATATTTCACTTTAGATAAAACTTCATGGACATAAAATATTCAAGTAGTAAAACAAGGTTTTATGAATTGCTACGCTACTTGTACTTTGTAGTCTGACTTTTTAGCTCAAATAGCTATTCAATCTGTCTTGAAATTCGTTTCACGATTTTTGACCTATTCAAACAGTATATATATTCTTATTTAAAAATCTTAAATAAAAAGATTCTAGAATATCATCTTTCATGATCTTCTTAAATTCCTAATTCTATTCCAATTTTCTATTCATTGGGTTTCCTCGTAATCTCATATTAGACCAATATTTTTCATAATATTTTTCAGATGATACGTATAAATAAATATCATTAATTTAAATAACATATACGTATAAATCTAAAAGATCATATTTATACATAGTTAATTTTTTTTAAAAAATAAACATATATGTATATATATTTACATGTTTATATTAAACTAATTTTGATTATCCATATAAAATATACAACTTAATCAATTAATCAAATACTTATTTATTTGTAAATAATTTGTATATATGTAAACTTAGAAAGTTAATACATACACTTATGTATCTAATTATATAGATATATTAGTATATAAATATACTAAAGTAGCATAAGGATATATAAAAATATATGTATCATGTAGCTAAATTTAATTGTCCATATCTAAAAATATATGGCTTAGTTGATCAAATGCTTATAAATTTGTAAATAATAGAAATATATATATATATATATATATAAATAGAGGTGTAATAACGTTACTTAGCAAATATAAAATACACTATATATGTATAGATAAAAGAATAAATATAATTTTTTATAAATCTTTACATAATGATATAAATAAATAATTTAATTAAAAATAACTTAGTTTTTAGCTAACATACTAAATAAAATTAGATTCTAGTTAAAACTAGATTTTTTTCTAAATTTCTTTAATGAGTAATTACAAACTTTTCTGTTATTCGGGTAGGTCCCTCTTGCCCAAAAACTAAGCTAAAGAAGTAATTACATCAAAAACTAAAATTTTTCTAAAAAGTTACCGTTGACCGTGGGGTAGTCTGCACTGGTTTTGGTTCTGATTTTTGCTTCCTATTCACTGCCACTTCTCCCTTAACACTTGTGTGGGTTAGTAATAGAAGAATCTCCTCAAAGTAGCTCAGAAAAATCGAGTTTAACGTTGCTATTTGCTTCTTCCAAAAACCTCTATTTTATGGTTGAAAAAACAGAGGAATTTTTTTCTGCTTCTGTCCAAGCTGCTGGATTCTCTTTTTCTCACTCTCTCTCGGCTATGAATGGTGCAAGGAAAGGGGAGGAAGATGTTGCTATTTATAGCTAAGAATGGGAGACAAGTGGAAAATTCCTTTTGAATATTCAAATATCTCTCTAAAGCCTATAAATGTTTAGAAAACTCAAGATAAACCTAGACTAACCTAGAATTCTCTAGAATTATTTATACTATTCTACAACATTCTACATTTATCTAGGAAATTCAAGAATATACAAGATATCTGTAGAACATACAAGATATCTCTAGAACAATCTAGATTCATCAAGGACATTCAAGAGATTTCTAGAGTCTCAAAATAAAAAAAATATTAAATATTTATTCCATAATAATTTGGGATGTTACACTTACCCTTCTGACATGCATCGCAAAGCCTATCATTTTCAAATCTTATTTTGGGTAAGCCAATCACAAGATCCTTTTTGGCTAATTATCCAAATGATTCATGCTAGCATGAGCCAATTTTCTATGCCAAAGCCAAATTTCCTCATTTACACTAATTAAGCATGTAGGGTCTATAGAAGGATCTTCATCAAGATTTATAACATAGACATTATTGATCGTTTGACCAACAAGCTTAATTTGCTTATCATTGATGTTTTCAACTATGCAACGAGAAGAATAAAAAATGACTCTATTTCCTTTGTCACATAGTTGACTAATGCCAAGCAAATTATGATTGAGGCCTTCAACAAATAAGACATTTTCAATGGATGTTGAAGAATCTTACCAACCTTACCAATACCTTTGATCAACCCTTTGTCGTTTCCTCCAAAGGTCACTTTGTCTCCTTTTGGAGATAGGGAATGGAACTTGGATTTTTCTCCGGTCATGTGCTTGGAACAACCACTGTCCAAGTACCATTTTTCACTCCTAGATTTAAGGCAAACCTGTAGAAAATTCAACTTCTTTTAGGTACCTAAATTTGTTTGGGTCCTTCCTTGTTTGTTGTTCCTTTAACAACCTATTTTTTCTTGTTTCCATTTGGAGTCATTTTCTTGTAACAGCAGGAGTTGGAACTATGTCCTTTTAAACCACAATAGAAACAAGTGATGAAGGGACTATTTGACATTGTTGCTGGAATAAAGAAATTCTTGTAATATTTTTGCCTAACTTTAGTTTTGTAGCCTATTCCAGCTTTATCAAAAACACACCTTTGTTTCCCAAGCAATATGTTCAAATTATCTCTTCCTTGTGTAAATTTTGCAAGGGTGGTATTCAAATCCTTATTTTCCTTTTCTAAATCACTGCATTTACAACAAGGACAAATATCTTTTGGAGAATTGAGCAATGATTTCATGCTTGCATTTTGTTCTGTCAAAATTGAACTTTGTTTTTCAAGGTCCAGATTTTCTTTCTTGAGTGTGTTGAGATCATTTTTCAAACTTGAAATTTCACTCTCAAGCAAAGAAATCTTTTGTTTTGAAATCCTTAATTTTTTTGCAAGCTGTACAGATTCATCATGCAATTCTTCAAAAGTTTCTTGCAATTTATCAAATGAATATAAGGGGTCAAAAGGAGTTACCTCTTCATTATCTCTTCCCATGAGACAAAGATCAGCTTCTCTACTTCCCTCATTTTCTGAATTGCTTGAAGTCCCCAGCTGTATAGCTAATTTTTGAATTTCTTTTGCCATGAGGCAGAGGTTAGCTTCTTCATTATCTTTATCTAATTCACTATCAGCCCAAATTGAAGAAACATATGCCTTCTTCTTTTTGTCATGGCCCTTCTTTTCTTCTTGTTCTTTGTTGAGTTATGGACATTCCCATTTGAGATGCCCAACCTTTTTGCATTTATAACATGTGGGGCCTTCTTTACTATCTTGGTCTCTTCTCCATTTTCTTGTGTTTTTGTTTCTCATAAATTTTTTGAATTTTCTGTCAAAGAGACCAAGATCTTCTTCATTAATCTCTTCTTCTTCATCATCACTAATTGCTTCTGGTTTCTTGGAGGATGATTTCAAAGAGAGAGTCTTCTTTTTCTTGAACTCATCCTCTTGCCTTATTTCCAGAATTTTTGGCTCATAATTTTAGAGATTTCCAAATAGAGCTGTAAGTGATTTCATGGATTCTCCTCTGACTTCCATGATAGTTGTCCTCTTGGCTTCCCATTCAGGAGTGAGACACCTCAATATCTTGGTGGTTTGAGAAGATTCTGCATAAATCACACCAAGAGCTCTTAAATGGTTAGTGATGTGAGTAAATCTTAATTACATTTCACTTATGCTTTCATCACTCTTCATCTTGAAATTTTCTTACTTATTTGTGAGAGTACTAATTTTTGATTCCTTAACCCCTTGAGTTCCCTCATGTGCAACTTCTAAAGTATCCCACATTTCTTTGGCAGTTGTACAGCTAGAAACTCTAAAATATTCATCTTGACTCAAGGCACTAACAATAATCATTATAGCTTTAGCATTTAGATGAACAAGTTTCTTTTCTGATTCAGACCATTCCTTTTTGGGTATTGGAATACTTTTGCCCTTCAATAACCTTTAAAGGTATGTAGGGACCATTTTCCACAATATCCCAAAGATCTAGATCTACTGTATTAAAGAATAGTTTCATCTTGGATTTTCAATAGCTATAATGATTACCTTTAAAACCAGGGGGTTTTGTAAAAGAACATCCTTCAGGCAAAATACAATCACCAAGGCCAGCCATTGTATACTCTTAGACTGTTAAGTCTTTAATCAAGAGCCCAAGCTCTAATACCAATTGAGAATAATGGCTGGAACCCAAGAGGGGGGTGAATTGGGTTTTAAAAAAACTAATTGGAAGTTCAAGTGGAATCAAATTCTTATTTGAAAAATATTAACAATGTAAAATAGAGATATATCAAGATGAATGAGAATGAAGGCAATAAATCAAATACAAAGCTTTAAACAACTGAAAAGATAAAGTGGAGAGAAGAACACAAATATTTATACTGGTTCAGATTAACCCAAGCCTACATCCAGTCCTCAAGAGCACTTCTTGAGTATTCCACTATGAACCACAAGTTTAAACAGAAAGGGCACTTGTGAGCCACTACAATAGAGAACTTTTTCTTTCCAAGGGTGTCTCTCCCCCTTACAAATTGTTTTCTCTCAAAAGACAAACTCAAGGAACACTTTCCTTGGTCAATACAAGCAAATGAAAGAGCAGAAAATATGTGACTCTCTAAAACAGAGTGAGTGTGCAAGCGAAGAACAATATAGACTCAATAGATTGACAAGAGATATAGTAATTCAAGATTCAGAGCTAAGAATTCGTGTGTTCTTCTTCTTTAGCTGCCTCTGAGGTCAATATATAGGCCCTAAAAGTTTTAGGTCCGTTGGAGGTGTATCCTTGATGATATCAGCTAAAATCTTCATTAAATAGCCGTTGAAATTGATGTCATCATGTCGGTAGTCGACTGATACAGCATCATCAGTGGACTGATGTTCTTTAATGCCTCGATAGTCGACTGATGAGAGAACAGCAGTCGACTGATTTGTTCCTGCCTCAAAAGTTCAAAAAGCTCAGACTTGATCAATCGACTGATGAAAAAGGATCAGTCGACTGATGGGTACTAGAGATTAATTCGAAATGAGACAGTGATAGATTAGTCGACTGATATTGTGGAGCCAATCGACTGATAAGTCTCTACCTTAAAATTTCAAATTCTTTAAAGTCTATTAGTCGACTGATGCAAGGAGATTAGTCGACTGATAGAAACTTGCAACATTTGGAATTTAAGATAGAGGCGGATCAGTCGACTGATGATAAGCGATCAGTTGACTGTTGTTATCGATGCTAAATTGAACTATTAGACAGTGAGGCATTAGTCGACTGTTACATGCATATCAGTCGACTGATGTCTTCTGATCTGGTATTTTTCAAGAAATCTTTGCTTTTGGCATCAATAACAACTTTATATCTTCACAAGAAATTTTCAAACTAAGTTCCACATAAAAGAAATTCCTTGAGCAATAAGGGATAATTTGTAATTTAAATCTGATTGTTAATCATCAAAAGGTTTAGGAAAATCTTTAAGAGCAATAGGGTCAACAACACTTGACTCTTCTGTCAAATTGCCATGATCTTCCTAATAACTAGTGCCTACCTTGCATGGGAACTACATCACACAACACTTCATCTTCATACTTCCCAATGCAAAAAGGAACAAATACTTGTTTATTCACTCGTACCTCCTCTCTATCATTTAACCATTGCAATTTACTAGGTCGAGGATATTAAGCTAACTTCTCCACCATGGCAGTGCTAGAAACATTAGTACAGCTCCTTCCATCAAGAATCACACTACATACCTTGTTTTGGACATGCTATCTAGTATGAAATATATTCTCCAGTTGCACTTAATCATCTTCTTTGGAATGCAAACTCAAAGCTCTTCTGTCAACCAACAATTCTCCTTGCACTGCGTACTCTTCATCATCAGGGTGGCATAAAGTCATTGTCCAATGCATTGTCAGTTTCAATCTCACCATCGTCATTCGTAACCATAACTTTTTTGTTCGGACATTGACTGGCTGTGTGACCCCAGCCTTGGCTTTTAAACACTTAAAACCACATTTCTGAGTAAAGGAAGAATTTGATTTACCTTGAGTTCCTTGGTTGGCCACTACTTTCTTTTGCTCAAGTTTTAACTTCAGAGTGGAAATCTTTTCATCTTGCCCCCATTGTTTTGACATCTAAGTCGATGTACTTTGGCTATGTTTGCATGTGTACTGCCTCATCTCTTGAGTTGAATCTCAGTCTTAATAGCCATGTGTACCATGTCCTCCAACTCAACAGAATGTTACAAATTCACCGCATTTTGAATTTGCCTATTCAAACTAGCGAGAAACCTTGCCATAGTTGTATCAATGTCACTTCCATGTCTTTGTGACAGACACGTCGCACTTGACTCATCTGCCAAATTGCCATGATCTTCCTAATAACTAGTGCCTACCTTGCATTTGAACTACATCACACAACACTTCATCTTTGTACTTCCCAATGCGAAAAGGAACACATACTTGTTTATTCGCTCGTACCTCCTCACTATCATTTAACTATTGAAATTTACAAGGACGAGGACGCTTAATTATTGGCATGGCTAACTTCTCCACCATGGCAGTGCTAGAAACATTAGTACAACTCCTTCCATCAAGAATCACACTACATAACTTGTTTTGGACATGGCATCCAGTTACACTTAATCATCTTCTTTGGAATGCAAACTCAAAGTTCTCTTGTCAACCAACAATTCACCTTGCTCAACGTACTCTTCGTCATTAGGGTGGCATAAAGTCGTTGTCCAAATCTTTGTCAGTTTCAATATCACCATCGTCATTTGTAACCATAACTCTTGTCCAGACATTGACTGGCTGTGTGACCCCAGCCTTGACTTTTAAACACTTAAAACCATGTTTCTGAGTAAAGGAAGAATTTGATTTACCTTGAGTTCCTCGGTTGGCCACTACATTATTTTGCTCAGGTTATGGCTTCGGAGTGGAAATCTTTTCATCTTGCCCCCATTGTGTTGACTTCTAAGTGGATGTACTTTGCCTATGTTTACACATGTACTGCCTCCCCGCTTGAGTTAAAGCAATAATCTTAATAGCCATGTGTTTAACTTCTAAGTGTATGTACTTTGGCTATGTTTACACATGTACTGCCTCCCCTCTTGAGTTGAATCTCAATCTCAATAGCCATGTGTACCATGTCCTCCAACTCAACTGAATGTTGCAAATTCACTGCATTTTTAATTTGCTTATTCAAACAACCGAGAAACTTTGCCACAGTTGCATCAATGTCACTTCCATCTCTTTGTAATAGACACGTCACGCTTGGCTCATCTACCAAATTTCCACGATCATCCTAATAACTAGGGCCTACCTTGCATGGGAACTACATCTCACAACACTTCATCTTCATACTTCCCAATGCGGAAAGGAACAAATACTTGTTTATTCTCTTGTACCTCATCACTATCTTTTAACCATTGCAATTTATAGGGTCAGGGAAGCTTAATTATTGGCATGCTAACTTCTCCACCATGGCTATGCTAGAAACATTAGTATAGCTCCTTTCGTCAAGAATCATACTGCATACCTTATTTTGGACACGGAATCTAGTATGAAATATATTCTCCAGTTGCACTTAATCATCATCTTTGGAATGCAACCTCAAAGCTCTCCTGTCAACCAACAATTCACATTACTCAGCGTACTTTTCGTCATCAGGTTGGCATAATGTCGTTGCCCAACTCATTGTCAGTTTCAATCTCACAATCATCATTCGTAACCATAACTTTTTTGTTCAGACATTGACTGGCTGTGATCCCAGCCTTGTCTTTTAAACACTTAAAACCACATTTCTGAGTAAAGGAAGAATTTGATTTACCTTGAGTTCTATGGTTGGTCGCCACTTTATTTTTCTCATGTTTTAGCTTCGGAGTGGAAATCTTTTCATCTTGCCCCAATTGTTTTGACTTCTAAGTCGATGTACTTTGGCTATGTTTGCACGTGTACTGCCTCCTCTCTTGAGTTGAATCTCAATCTTAATAGCCATGTGTACCATGACTTCCAACTCAACAGAACATTAAAAATTCACCGCATTTTGAATTTGCCTATTCAAACTAGAGAGAAACCTTGCCATAGTCAGATCAATGTCACTTCCATGTCTTTGTAACAGACACGTTGCGCTTGACTCGTTTGCCAAATTGCCTCGTTCTTCCAAGTAACTAGTGCCTACCTTGCATGGGAACTACATCACACAACACTTGATCTTCATACTTCCTAATGCGAAAAGGAACAAATACTTGTTTATTCACTCGTACCTCCTCACTATCATTTAACCATTGCAATTTACAAGGTCGAGGATGCTTAAATATTGGCATGGCTAACTTCTCCACCACGGCAGTGCTACAAACATTAGTACAACTCTTTCCATCAAGAATCACACTACATACCCTGTTTTGGACATGGCATCCAGTTGCACTTAATGATCTTCATTGGAATGAAAACTCAAAGCTCACTTGTCAACCAACTATTCACCTAGCACAGCGTACTCTTCATCATCAGGGTGGCATAAAGTCATTGTCCAATTCAGTGTCAGTTTCAATCTCACCATCGTCATTCGTAACCATAACTCTTTTGTCTGGACATTGACTGGCTGTGTGATCCCAGCTTTGACTTTTAAACACGTAAAACAATGTTTTTGAATAAAGGAAGAATTTGATTTACCTTGAGTTCCTTGGTTGGCCACTACTTTCTTTTGCTTAAATTTCATCTTCAGAGTGGAACTCTTTTCATCTTGCCTCCATTGTTTTGACTTCTAAGTCGATGTACTTTGGCTATGTTTGCACGTATACTGCCTCCCATCTTAAGTTGAATCCCAATCTTAATAGCCATCTGTACCTTATCCTCCAACTCAACAGTGTTACAAATTCACCACATTTTGAATTTGCCTATTCAAACTATCGAGAAACCTTGCCACAGTTGGATCAATGTCACTTCTATCTCTTTGTAATAGACGTGTCACGCTTGACTCGTCTGCCAAATTGCCACGATCATCCTAATAACTAGTGCCTACCTTGCATGGGAACTACATCATACAACACTTCATCTTCATACTTCCTAATGTGAAAGGAACAAATACTTGTTTATTCACTCGTACATCCTCACTATCATTTAACCATTGTAATTTACAAGGTCGAGGATGCTTAAATATTGGCATGGCTAACTTCGCCACCATGACAGTGCTTGAAACATTAGTACAGCTCCTTCCATGAAGCATCACACTACATACCTTGTTTTGGACATGGCATCCAATTGCACTTAATCATCTATTTTGGAATGCAAACTCAAAGCTGTCTTGTCAACCAACAATTCACCTTGCACAGCGTATTCTTCGTCATCAGGGTGGCATAAAGTCGTTGTCCAAATCATTGTCAGTTTCAATCTCACCATCGTCATTCGTAACCATAACTTTTTTGTCTGGACATTGACTGGCTATGTGACCCCATCCTTAACTTTTAAGGACTTAAAACTATGTTTATGAGTAAAGGAAGAATTTGATTTACCTTGAGTTCCTTGGTTGGCCACTACTTTATTTTGCTCAGGTTATAGGTTCGGAGTGGAAATCTTTTCATCTTGCCCCCATTATGTTGACTTCTAAGTAGATGCACTTTGGCTATGTTTACACATGTACTGCCTCCCCTCTTGAGTTAAATCTCAATCTTAATAGCCATGTGTACCATGTCCTCCAACTCAACAAAATGTTACAAATTTAATGCATTTTGAATTTGCCTATTCAAACAACCGAGAAACTTTGCCACAATTGGAATGTCACTTCCATCTTTTAGTAACAGATATGTCACACTTGACTCGTCTACCAAATTGCCACGATCTTCCTTATAACTAGTGCCTGCCTTGCATGGAAACTTGGTTCACGCCACTACGATGCCGAATCACCCAGAATTGAATTCATGGCAATCTTGCAGTATATTGGTCCCCAAGTCGTATTCACTCAAGGAGCCTCACTTCTAATCACTAATTAGTTATTCTGAACACTCAAACACTAATTAAAAGCACATAAACGCGGGGGGTTTATTGACAGTAGTAACAGAAGTGGTAACAAAATAGCAACAATGGACAACAGCAGCAGCAAATCAGCAGCAAAATAAGTTTGACAATAACAGAAGACCATGCAACCAGCCACTAGGATTTATGAGAGTGTAGCTATCATCACTTAGCTCATTGATTCAATTTTGTTCTCATTTCACTACTTGGTTCTTTATAAAGAAAATGATTCCAGAATAACATCCAGAATTTAATGCTACTAACTATAGCCAAGAATATCTTCATTAACTATAACTAGAAGCATTTCAAGGGAAAGCCTCAACCAAATCAAGTTAAATATCATCTAACTAGCCATTTCGTTTCATTCACTTTTCTAATCAGTTAAGCAAGGTTATATCTCATATATAAATATATATGTTTATGCTCTTTCAAGTTCAAATCAAAATTTGAGAGCAACATAAACATATGAGTAGAACAGAAATGAAATGAGATGAAATGGAGAATAAAACACTTATCTTGCACTTTCAGTTCAAGCTACAACATCCCAAGGTCCTAGTGACTGATTACAATGGAGATTTAGCCCTCCATGACAGCAAGACAGCAAAACAGAAAAAGGAAAACAGAGAAGAGAGAGCTACAAAAATTGCTTAGTTACAGAAAATAAAAGTGTCCTCTGATTTTTAAAACTGATGCCCTCAATGCCTTAGAATATTCTACCCTAGATGCCTCCTTGGTGCTTCTTCCATGATGTGGGCAGCAAGACAACAGCAGAAAAGTGGCAACAGCAGCAGATAAGTTACTCCACTCCTTTGCTGTTTCTGTCTGCCATTGATTGCTGCAGAAGGCCCATGCTGTCAATGTAGAAACCACATTCCCCTTTGCTGTAAAGTGTAGAACAGTGGGGACCAGAAATCCAGTCAGCCTTAGTCAACCAGTCAATGCCCAGTCAGCATGTCCAGGTAGCCTCCAAGTAAGCAAAACGTCCATGTCAGCAATTTTTCTCTCAAATAATTAGATCTGGAATTAAGCACATGAATTAATTGGGATAAAATTATGAATTTGAATCATATAAATTCTATAATTAATTTTCACCCAATAAATTCAAAATATAATAAAATAGGAGAGTTGGCAACATTGAAATAGCAATAGGACTAAGATAGGGACTAAATAGTATATGAAAATGCTCGATATCAAATCCCCCACACTTAGCCTTTTGCACTCCTGGGCAAAATAATATTCAGAACACCAAAAGACACCAAATGAAAAGCATGGAAAGCATGCTTGAATGGAATAATTAAAATTTTGAAAAGATTTAGCACTTGAAGAAAATTAATCTTAAATTTCTAAGATTACAGGCATCATGGCAATTTAATTTGGCATGAATGAATTCAAGTAATTAGCCTCCTCACCATGAATGTGTTTACTCTCTATTCTCTCCAGTGTCTAGGGTAAATCACTCTAAATTCAACTTATCACAGAATTCACTACCATAAGCTTGTCAAGTATCTAAAATCTCCACTACTCAATTCCACATGCATGCTTGAATCAAAAGGACTTTACAAGGATGTGATGTTGGGTGGAAAACAATGAAAAGAAAGTGAAGGTAAAAACAAGGATAAAGTGTGGAAACAATTTGGGGAAATGAAGGAAACAACTTAAGAATATGAAGAGCATTAGCTATGACATTACAAGAGATTGGAATAAATTTTGGGTATAAAAAGTTCTATCTACTCCTCTATTTCTTTCTTTGTATTCTTCTATTTTTTTTTCAACGTCGATGCAAAAAAAATTTTTTCACAATTTTTTTTTGAATGGCCATAATTTTTTTTTAGAGTAGAGAGAAATATTTGTTTCAAAATATCCCAAAATTTTACAAGAATTTTTTTTTAGCACATCAAATCTCTAAAAGAATTTAAATGCTTTTCACTTCTCAAATTGTGAAGCAAAAATTCTAGTTTGGGCAGAACAATGGTGGAGAGTGCAAGAAGAAAAGTGGAAACAAGGCACAAAATGGCACACGATAGAAACAATACATGGGATGGCTATTTGGTTAAAAATGGGTCACAAAGAAATGCCTAAATCATCTCCAAACATGCATATATAAAAGTAGCCTCAACAAGATTCAAGACAAGTTCTGGAGTGAAAATTTATGATAAGTGCAACACTCAACAATAAAGAATAGCATATTTGTAATTAAGGCTTCAAATCCTCACAGTTTAAAGACTATCACTAAAAATTCATTGAAACCAAATTTATTGTCATTTAAGCTTGAACTCTAGAAAAGGAAGATTAAATTTCTAATCATGCTAAAACAATTCAAGACTAAACTATTTCATCACGCATGCTTTCCACAAAAATTTCATCAAATGTTGAAACAGAGAGCATCAAATTCGGATAAAGCTGAGCAGCAAAATTCTGCACTGCAAAAATTCTGGCGACGCAGCTTTACCGACACAAAACAACCTCAAAACAAATGCGAATCACTCCAAATAAAATTCTACAACTAGAAGACATATAAAGGTTTAAAAACATGTAAAGAAAGTAGCAAAAGTCGTAGCCAATCAGTACAGAAAATTAGTGCAAAACAGCTCAAAAATTCTGGACAGAAATAAAGAAAATAGAGGAGACAGCAGAGTTTTTTTTTTTTAAATCAGTTTCAATTAAATTCTCTCCCCCCACACTTAAACATTGCATTGTCCTCAATGCAAATCAGCACCAAACATCAAATAAAACAAAGAAGACATAAATTAAAAGGGGAAAGAGTATGGCCTTATCATGGAGCCGGAACATTGTAGAGTTGGATTTCCTCTACAGTTTCCTCTTTGAAGCTCTCGTAGAACTTCTTCAACCTTTGCCCATTTACCATGAATTGCTTGTTGGTGGCCTCATTTTGAATTTCTACTGCACTAAAAGGAAAGACATCAGTAACAACAAAAGGGTCAACCCATCTAGAGCAAAGCTTACCAGGCATTAGTTTGAGGCGAGAATTATAGAGAAAGACTTTGTCTCCCACTTGGAATTCTTTTTCTCAATTTTCTGATCATGTACAGCTTTTGTCCTCTCTTTATAGATGCGTAAGCCGCTAACCTTAGTTCTTCTAATTCTTGAATTTGTAACTTCCTTTCCATACCGGCTAGGGTCATGTCCATATTGCGTTGCTTAACCGCCCAATACGCCTTGTGTTCAATCTCCACTGGCAAGTGACATGCTTTACCAAATACCAAACGGTATGGAGTCATGCCGATGGGTGTCTTGAAGGCGGTTCTATAGGCCCAAAGAGCATCTTCAAGCCTCTTACTCCAATCTTTGCTGTTGGGTTGCACGGTTTTCTCTAATATTTGCTTTGTCTCTCGGTTGGAGACTTATGCTTGCCCATTGGTTTGGGGGTGGTAAGGTGTAGAGGTTTTGTGCACCACTCCATATTTCTTCAATAGCCCTTGCATGTTTCTATTGCAAAAGTGTGATCCTTGATCACTGATTATGGCCTTGGGGACACCGAATCTGCAGAAAATATGTGTACGAAGGAAATCTACAACAATAATAGAATCATCAGTTCGAGTGGCTTTGGCTTCCACCCACTTCGACACATAATCCACAGCAACCAAGATATACATAAAGCCAAAAGAAACAGGAAAAGGACGCATGAAATCTGTACCCCAAACATCAAAGATATCACAAAAGAGGAGAGGTTGTTGAGGCATTTCATTTCTTCTAGACACATTTCCAGTTCTTTGACACCTAGAACAGTTCTTGCAAAAATCATAGGCATCCCTAAATAAACTAGGCCAATATAAACCAGAATCTAACACTTTTCTAGCTATTCTTTGGGGACCAAAGTGTCCACCACATGCAAGAGTATGACAAAAATTCAGCACAGATGCAAATTCATGATTTGGAACACATCTCCTAACAATTTGGTCACTACAAATCTTCCATAAATAAGGGTCATCCCACACATAGTATCTAGCCTCGCTTCTTAATTTGTTCAACTGATGTTTATTTTGGTATGCAGGCAATTCGGATGCAACAAGATAATTCACTAAATCAGTATACCAAGGCTCACTAATACCATGCAAAAGGGAAAAACACTCATGTGAGAAGTTATCTTTAATAGGAAGATGCTCCAAAGGAAGCTCCGAAAGCCTACTCAAATGATCGGCTACTACATTCTCCGCTCCACTCTTGTCCTTGATCTCCACATCAAATTCTTGGAGAAGTAGCATCCATCTAATCAGTCTGGGGTTCGTATCCGGCTTCTTGAGCAAGTATTTCAATGCTGCATGGTCAGAAAACACAATCACTTTAGAGCTAAGCAAATATGATCTAAATTTATCCGAAGTAAAGACAATTGCTAAAAACTCTTTTTCTGTGGTTGTGTAATTTGATTGAGCTAAATCAAGGGTGCCAGAAGCATAAGCTATGACATGAAACTTCCTCGCTACTCTTTGTGAAAGTACCGCTCCCACAGCATAATTTGAGGCATCACACATAAGCTCAAAGGGGAGCTCCCACCGTGGAGGTTGGATGATAGGAGGGGAGGTAAGTTGCTGCTTCAACTCATCAAAAGCTAACCTGCAAGCATCATTAAAAAAAATCAGTTTCTTTTTGGAGAAGTTTGGATAGAGGTAGAGTGATCTTACTGAAGTCCTTGATGAATCTCCTATAAAATCCTGCATGGCCAAGAAAAGAGCGAACTTCCCGCACAGAAGTAGGGTAAGGCAAAGAGGATATAACATCAACTTTAGCTTTATCTACTTCTATGCCATGTGATGACATTATATGGCCTAGGGCTATCCCTTGTTCTACCATAAAATGGCATTTCTCATAATTCAAAACCAAATTCTTTTCTATGCATCTCTCAAGTACTCTCTCCAAATTTTTCAAGCATGCATCAAATAAGTCTCCATAAACAGAAAAATCATCCATGAACACTTCCATGCAATCTTCTAACAAGTTAGAAAATATACTTATCATGCATCTTTGAAAAGTGCCAGGTGCATTGCAGAGACCAAAAGGCATGCGTCTATATGCAAAAGTACCAAAGGGACAGGTGAAGGTAGTCTTCTCCTGATCTTCAGGTGCAATGTGAATTTGAAAATACCCAGAAAAACCATCAAGAAAACAGTAATGAGACTTGCTAGCAAGTCTCTCAAGCATTTGATCAAGAAAAGGAAGAGGAAAATGATCTTTTCTAGCTGCTTGGTTCAACTTCCTATAATCAATGCAAACACGCCAACTGTTTTGCACTCTAGTGGGTACTAGCTCATTATTTTCATTTTCTATAATAGTTACCCCGGTTTTCTTTGGCACTACTTGTACTGGACTCACCCACTTACTATCAGAGATAGGATAAATAATACCAGCTTGGAGGAGCTTACTTACCTCCTTCTTGACCACATCAAGAATCATGGGGTTGAGTCTTCTTTGGGGTTGCCTTACTGGTTTTGTCTCTTCTTCAAGGAGAATTCGGTGCATACACACTGAAGGACTAATCCCAGGAATGTCTGTTAGAGTCTACCCAATTGCCTTCTTATTCTTTTTTAGCAAATTGATCAATTTTTCTTCTTGATTGGGATTCAAGTTATTAGCCACAGTGACTAAAAGTTTATCTCCTACTCCCAAGAAGGCATACTTGAGGTTTTCTGGTAAAGCCTTCAACTCCAATACAGGTGGTTGGATGGAGGATGGAATCAGTTTTTGTGGAGTCACATCCAAGGAGGTACCTACATATTCGGATTGCTCAAAGACATAATCCTTGGCTAAAGTGGAGGAAGGGTCAGCAGCACAAGAGGTAAGAGATAAAGAATGTACAACATTACAGTTTAAATCACTACATCTATAACTACCTAAAACAGAAACAGAATCTAGATCTGAGTTAGAGAAAATGACAGAATCAGCATGCTTAACATATAATCCAAACCATTATGTAAATTATAATGCAATTCAGAATTGTCAGCAATTAGAGAATTTTCAATTTCAGTGCAAGCATGACAGAATTCAGAACCAGCACAATTACATTCAAAGGCATCTACCGAATCAGAAAATTCAGGAAAATCAAAAATTAATTCAATTTGGAAATCATCACATGCCTCATCAACTAAGTAATCCAAAAAGTTAACCACATGCACATTGGAATGATTTTCCATAGGATGTTTCATGGCATCTAAAATGTTAAAATCAATTTTGTTGCCAGCAAACTCTATTGACAAAGTTCCTTCATGCACATTAATAATGGTTTTTGCGGTTTTCAGAAAAGGTCTACCAAGTATTAATGGTGCATGGCCAGGCATGTTATCATTTTCCATATCCAGCACATAAAAATCAGCAGGAAAAATAAAATCTTTCACTTTTACCAAGACATCTTCCAGAACTCCTGCTGGATGTGCTTTGCTCCTATTGGCAAGTTGGACAATCACTTTAGTTGGTGAAAGAACACCAATCTTGAGGCTTGAGTATACTGATTTGGGCATAACATTGATTGAGGCTCCCAAATCCAGCATAGCATTGGAGAACTCCATGTTGCCTATTGTGCATGGTATTGTGAAAGTTCCAGGATCTTTACACTTGGGTGGCATGGGAGGCTGGATGAGTGCAGAAACATTCCTCCCAAAATTCACTCTTTCATTTACCCCTTAAACGCCTTTTATGAGTGTATAACTCTTTGAGGAACTTGGCATACTTGGGAATTTGCTTAATTGCATCCAAGAGTGGAATATTGACCTCTATTTTTCTAAAGGTCTCCATGATCTCCTTATCTATGTCAGATTCAGAAGCTTTCCTTGATTGAGTTTGCCTGTTTAGAAAAGGAAGAGGTATTCTCTGAACCACTTCTTCATCTCTTTTATTTTGCTCACTGGTTGAGGATGAAGGAACACTTTGTTGCACATTTGATTTTTCTAGTTCAGAGTCAAGAGGTGGACCATCTACTTGCTTGCCACTCCTCAAAATGATGGCACTAACATTGCCTCTTAGATTGATCACTGGTTGAGATGGCAAACTCCCTGAACCATGACTTTTCAGCTCATTGACTGTTGCGGCTAACTGACCAATCTTAGTTTCCAAGTTCTGCATATTTGTTTCTGTCCTTTGCTGAAATTGGAGGGTGTTGGTAGTCAGCTCTTTCATTAAATCTCCCAGACTAGTCTCAAGCTTCTTGGTTGTTGGAAAAGGTGGTTGGCTCGGTCCAGGTTGATTGTATCTTACATGGGGTGGTTGGTAAGGAGGAGGATTAGAGGTATTTCCATACTTAAAGGCTAGATGGTCATGCCACCCAGGATTGTAGGTAGAGGAGTATGGGTCATATCTCTGTTGTTGTGGCTGCATAGGTCTACTAGGGAATATGCCAGCACATGACTCAGTTGGGGTCTCTTGCAGCTGAGGACACTAATCAGTATGGTGGGTATTCAGGGAACAAATACCACAGACTGAAGGAGGAAGGGCTTGTTGTTGTGTTCTCTGATTTAATGCCAATTGCCTTACCATTTTAGCTAACTCTTCCAATTTATTTTCTATCCTTTGTTGCTCCATGGGAGGTATTCTCACTTCATTGACAGTAATTGCTACTGGATCATTCAATCTAGTGCCAAACTGTTGTGCATTTTGGGCCATCTTGGCCAACAATTCATTTGATGCAGCAGGGTCTTGTCCACCAATGCCCCACCAGCAGCTGCATCAACTATGTATCTGTCCATAGGCAATAATCCCTCATATAAATACTGGATGAGAAGTTGCTCCGAAATTTGATGGTTGGGACATCTTGAACACAGCTTCTTGAATCTTTCCCAGTATTCATGCAATGATTCACCACTTGCTTGTCTAATCCCACTTATGTCTTTCCTGATTGCTGCTGTTCTTGAGGCTGGGAAGAATTTTTCTAGGAACATTTTCTTCAGTTCATCCCATCTTGTAATTAAGGTAGTGGGCAGGTAGTAAAGCCAATCCATGGCTGCCCCATCCAAAGAGAAAGGGAAAGCTATCAATTTGATCTGTTCTTCTCCAACTCCATGTGGTCTCATAGTAGAGCAGACAACGTGGAACTCCTTCAAGTGCTTGTGTGGATGTTCTCCTGCAAGACCATGAAACTTAGGCAACAAATGGATTAGACCAGATTTTTGTTCAAAATTAGCATCCAACTCAGGATAATTTATGCACAATGGTTGATAATGCACATCAGGTGCAATCAACTCTTTAATTGATTGGTCTTGCCTATTTTGAGGCACTTGTGCATTTTGATTATCCATCCCAATTATCCCAGCTGACTCACAATCAGTAGACTCCAAAACAATATTAGATTCAGAATCTGATTCAACTTCTACACTATTGACAGCAAATTCAACAATTTCAGCAAGAATTTCAGAAACTATACTAGTTCTAATACTATTGCTTCTTACTAGCCTATGGAAGGTCCTATCAATTTCTGGATCAAAAGGTGGTAAGTCCACGTGACCAGACTTTCTCATATACTAGGAAGGGCAAAAATTCACAAGAAAACAATAAAAGCAATAAAAAAAAACTAAATAACTACAAAAGACTCCAACCGATGAAAATCACCAAAAATTGAAGTATCTCAGAAAAATCTGATTTTTCTTGGAAAAATCCTTCACAAATTGGAGAGACAAACAAAAAAACAGAATTCAAAAATTCAAACTACAAAAATCACACTAAAAATCACAATTAATTAGAAAAAATCAAAAAAATATTAAAAAATAGAAAAGGAGGCCTAAACGATAGAATTTGGCAAAATGGCCGCCCAAGATGATCGTTTGGTATACCAAGTTTAAGGTCAATCGGAGGTAGTTAGTTTTTTGCCTATGAATAGTAACCGATAAAAACTCAAAAACTTGTAAATCGTTTTAACAATACTAGATAACTTAAAATTAAACAACGAAACACTTAAAGAACTAATTAGATAACTTGGTAGTGAATTGGCTCCCCGGCAATGGCGCCAAAATTCTGGTTCACGCCACTACGATGCCGAATCGCCCAGAATTGAATTCGTGGCAATCTTGCAGTATAGTGGTCCCCAAGTCGTATTCACTCAAGAAGCCTCACTTCTAATCACTAATTAGTTATTCTGAACACTCAAACACTAATTAAAAGCACATAAATGCGGGGGGGTTTGTTGACAGTAGTAACAGAAGTGGTAACAAAACAGCAACAATGGACAACAGCAGCAGCAAATCAGCAGCAAAATAAGTTTGACAATAATAGAAGACCATGCAACCAGCCACTAGGATTTATGAGAGTGTAGCTATCATCACTTAGCTCATTGATTCAATTTTGTTCTCATTTCACTACTTGGTTCTTTATAAAGAAAATGATTCCAGAATAACATCCAGAATTTAATGCTACTAACTATAGCCAAGAATATCTTCATTAACTATAACTAGAAGCATTTCAAGGGAAAGCCTCAACCAAATCAAGTTAAATATCATCTAACTAGCCATTTCGTTTCATTCACTTATCTGATCAGTCAAGCAAGGTTATATCTCATATAAATATATCTGTTTTTGCTCTTTCAAGTGCAAATCAAAATTTGAGAGCAACATAAACATATGAGCAGAACAGAAACGAAATGAGATGAAATGGAGAATAAAACACTTATCTTGAACTTTCAGTTCAAGCTACAACATCCCAAGGTCCTAGTGACTGATTACAATGGAGATTTAGCCTTCCATGACAGCAAGACAGCAAAACAGAAAAAGGAAAACAAAGAAGAAGAGAGCTGCGAAAATTGCTCAGTTACAAAAAATAAAAGTGTCCTCTGATTTTTAAAATTGATGCCCTCAATGCCTTAGAATATTCTACCCTAGATGCCTCCTTGGATGCCTCCTTGGTGCTTCTTCCATGATGTGGGCAGCAAGACAACAGACAAAAAGTGGCAACAGCAGCAGACAAGTTACTCCACTCTTTCGCTGTTTCTGTCTGCCATTGATTGCTGCAGAAGGCCCATGCTGTCAAAGCAGAAACCACATTCCCCTTTGCTGTAAAGTGTAGAATAGTGGGGACCAGAAATCCAGTCAGCCTTAGTCAACCAGTCAATGCCCAGTCAGCATGTCCAGGTAGCCTCCAAGTAAGCAAAACGTCCATGTCAGCAATTTTTCTCTCAAATAATTAGATCTGGAATTAAGCACATGAATTAATTGGGATAAAATTATGAATTTGAATCATATAAATTCTATAATTAATTTTCACCCAATAAATTCAAAATATAATAAAATAGTAGAGTTGGCAACATTAAAATAGCAATAGGACTAAGATAGGGACTAAATAGTATATGAAAATGATCGATATTAGAACTACATCACACAACACTTCTTCTTCATACTTCTCAATGCAAAAGGGAACAAATACTTGTTTATTCACCTGTACCTCTTCACTATCATTTAACCGTTGCAATTTATAGGGTCGAGGAAGCTTAATTATTGGCATGGCTAACTTCTTTACCATGGTTGTGCTAGAAACATTAGTACAGCTCCTTCCGTCAAGAATCACACTACATGCCACATTTTGGACATCGAATCTAGTATGAAGTATATTCTCCAGTTGCACTTAATCATCATCTTTGGAATGCAAACTCAAAGCTCTCCTGTCAACCAACAATTCACCTTGCTCAGCATACTCTTCGTCATCAGGTTGGCATAATGTCATTGTCCAATTCATTGTCAGTTTAATTCTCGCCATCGTCATTTGTAACCATAACTATTTTGTTCAGACATTGACTGGCTATGTGACCTTAGCCTTTACTTTTTAAACACTTAAAACCACGTTTCTGAGTAAAGGAAGAATTTGATTTACCTTGAGTTCCTTGGATGCCCACTACTTTCTTTTGCTCAGGTTATAGCTTCGGAGTGGAAATCTTTTCATGATCCCCCATTGTCTTGACTTCAAGGTGTATGTACATTGGCTATGTTTGCACGTGTACTGCCTCCCCTCTTGAGTTGAATCTCAATCTTAATAGCCATGTGTACCAAGTCCTCTAACTCAACATAATGTTGCAAATTCGCCGCATTTTGAATTTGCCTATTGAAAATACTGAGAAACCTTGTCATAGTTAGATCAATGTCACTTCCATCTCTTTGTAACATATACATCAAGCATGACTTGTCTACCAAATTGCCACGACCTTCCTAATAACTAGTGCCTACCTTGCATGGGAACTACAGCACACAACACTTCATCTTTACACTTCCCAGTGCGAAAATGAACAAACACTTGTTTATTTACCCGTGCCTCCTCACTATCATTTAAATATTGCAATTTATAAGGTCGAGAATGCTTAATTATTGTCATGGCTGACTTCTCCACCATGGCAGTGGTAGGAACATTTGAACGGCTCCTTCCATCAAAAAGAACATCAAGAAAAAATATACAAAAATCAAACAAACAATTAGAAAAATCAAACCAAAAAAACAAAAAAAATGTAAAAATTGGCATAAAAGAAGGAATTTGCCTTATTTTTTTGGTGAAAAATCATGTGAGAATCTCCTCATACACAAGGAAGGCATAATTGGTATTGGAAACACCAGTTATGCTACTCCTAATATTCTTACTACTATTGCTAGCCTACGATAGGTTCCATACGGTATGGCACGGAATCAAAAAATTCCACTTGGGAAAAATCTGTCACATTGTGGAAAGACAAAATCCTAAAAAGAGCTTCAAGAAAAAATCTACAAAAATAAAACAAAAATGAACAAACAATTAGAAAAATCTGACTAAAAAAATCTGAAAACACCAATAAGGGGCATAAATGATGGAATTTTCTTTATCTTTTGGGTAAAAAATCATGGCAGAATTTACTGATATAAAAGGAAGGCAAAATTGGTATTAGAAACATTAATTATGCTACTCCTAATACTCTTACTACTATTACTAGCCTACGAAAGGTTCTGTACTGTTTGGCTTGGAATCGAAAAATTCCATTTAGGAAAAATCCCTAATATATTGGAAACACAAAATCTCAAAAAGAACATCAAGAATAAATATACAAAAATCAAACAAACAATTAACAAACAACTAGAAAAATTGGACAAAAAAAAATTAAAAAAGTGGCATAAACGAAGAAATTTGCCTTATTTTTTGGGTAAAAAAATCAAGCGAGAATCTGCTCAGACACAAGGAAGGCATAATTAGTATTGAAAACACCAATTATGCTACTCCTAATACTCTCACTACTATTACTAGCCTACGAAAGGTTCCATACTGTCCGGCATAGAATTGAAAATTTCCACTTGGGAAAAATCCATCACACTTTGGAAAGACAAAATCCTAAGAAGAACTTGAAGAAAAAATATGAAAAAATCAAAAAATATTAACAAACAATTAGAAAAATCATACTAAAAAACCAAAAAAATTGAAAAAGTGGCATAAATGAAGGAATTTACCTTATTTTATTGGTAAAAAATCATGGGAGAATTTAGTCATACACTAGGAAGGCAAAATTGGTATTGAAAACACCAATTATGCTACTCCTAATACTCTTACCACAATTACTAGTCTTCAAAAGGTCTCGTATGGTCCAACTAGGAACACAAAAATTCCATTTGGAAAAAAATAAGTCATACATTAGAAACAAAAAATCCCAAAAAAAACTTCAAGAAAAAATATACAAAAATCAAACAAACAATTAACAAACAATTAGAAAAATCAAACAAAAAGAACCAAAAAATTGAAAAAATGGCATAAACGAATGAGTTTGCCTTATTTTATGGGTAAAAAATCATGGGAGAATTTACTCATATACAAGGAAGGAAAAATTGGAATTGAAAACACCAATTATCATACTCCTAATACTCTTACTACTATTATTAGCCTACGACAGGTCCCATATAGTTCGGTTTGGAATCAAAAAATTCCATTTGGGAAAAATCCCTCATACATTGGAAATACAAAACACCAAAAAGAACTTCAGGAAAAAAGATACAACAATCAAACAAACAATTAAAAAAATCGGACAAAAAAAAATAAAAAAGTGCAGAAGTGGTATAAATAATCGAATTTGCGTTATCTTTTGGGTAAAAAATCGTTGGAGAACTTACTAGTACAAAAGGAAGGCAAAATTGTTAATGGAAACACCAATTATGCTACTTCTAATATTCTTACTACTATTACTAGCCTATGAAAGATCCCGTACGATTTGGCTAGAAATCGAAAAATTCCATTTGGAAAAATTCCCTTATACATTGGAAACCCAAAATCCCCAAAAGAACTTCAAGAAAAAATTTTAAAAAAATAAACAAACAATTAACAAATAATTAGAAATATCAGACAAAAAAAAATTGTAAAAGTGGCATAAACGATGAAATTTGTCTTATTTTTTGGGTAAAAAACCATGGGAGAACTTACTAGTAAACAAGGAAAGCAAATTTGGAAATGAAAACACTAATTAGGGTAGTCCTAATACTCTTACCACTATTACTAGCCTACGAAAGGTCTTGTACGGTCTGACTCGGAATCGAAAATTTCAGCTGGGAAAAATTCATCATACATTGGAAAAACATAATCTCAAAAAGAGCTTCAAGAAAAAATTTTCAAAAAATGATAGGAACACTTACTCGAAGACAAGGAAGACAACATTTGTAATGAAAGCACCAATTATACTACTCCGAATACTTTTACTACTATTACTCGCCTACGAAAGGTTCTTTACGGTTCGGGTCAAAATCAAGAACTTCCATTTGGCAAAAATCCCTCATACATTGAAAGCACAAAATCCCAAAAAGAATTTCAAGAAAAAATATACAAAAATCAAACAAAAATTAACAACCAACTAGAAAAATTTGACCAAAAAAACAAAAATTGAAAAAATGTGGCATAAACGAAGGAATTTGCCTTATTTTTTGGGTAAAAAATCATGGGAGAATTTACTCATACACAAGGAAGGCAAAATTTACATTGAAAACACCAATTATGCTACTTCTAATATTCTAACTACAATTAATAGCCGACAAAAGGTCCCGTATGATACTCATACTACTATTACTAGCCTACGAAAGGTTCCGTACGGTCTGGCTCGAAATGGAAAATTTTCATTTAGGAAAAATTCCTCATATATTGGAAACGTAAAATCACAAAAAGAACTTCAAGAAAAAATATATAAAAATCAATCAAACAATTAACAATCAATTAGGAAAATAAGACCAAAAACAATTAAAAAAGTGGCATAAATGAAGGAATTTGTCTTATTTTTTGGGTAAAAAATAATGCGAGAATCTCGTCTTATACAAGGAAGACATAATTGGTATTGGAAACACCGATTATGCTACTCCTAATATTCTTACTACTATTTCTAGCCTACGAAATGTTCCATACGGTTCGGCACGAAATCGAAAAATTCCACTTGCGAAAAATCCGTCACACTTTGGAAAGACAAAATCCTAAAAAACTTGAAGAAAAAATATGCAAAAATGAAACAAATATTAACAAACAATTAGAAAAGTCAGACTACAAAAACCAAAAATATTGAAAAAGTGGCATAAACGAAGGAATTTGCCTTATTTTATGGGTAAAAAATCATGGGAGAATTTGCTCATACACTAGGAAGGCAAAATTTTTATTGAAAATACCATACTCCTAATACTCTTACCACAATTACTAGCCTTCAAAACGTTTCGTATGTTCCAGCTAGGATCAAAAACATTCCATTTGGAAAAAATCAGTCACACATTGGAAAAACAAAATCCCAAAAAGAACTTGAAGAAAAAATTTACAAAATTCAAACAAACAAGTAACGACCAATTAGAAAAATCAGACCAAAAAAAAAACAAAAAATTGAAAAAGTGGCATAAATGAAGGAATTTGGCTTATTTTTTGGGTAAAAAAATCATGGTAGAATTTACTCATACATAAGGAAGGTAAAATTGGTATAGAAAGCACCAATTATGCTACTACTAATACTCTTACTACTATTGCTAGCCTACGAGGGTCCCATATAGTTTGGATTGAAATCGAAATGTTGCAGTTGGAAAAAATCCCTCATACATTGGAAAGACAGAATCCTAAAAAGAGCTTCAAGAAAAAATCTACAAAAATCAAATAAAAATGAACAAATAAATCAAAAAATCTGACTAAAAAAAATCAAAAACACCAATAAGGGGCATAAAAGATGGAATTTTCCTTATCTTCTAGGTAAAAAATCATGGGAGAATTTACTGATACATAAGGAAGGTAAAATTGGTATTAAAAACATTAATTTTGCTACTCGTAATACTCTTACTACTATTACTAGCCTACGAAAGGTTCCGTACGGTCTGGCTCGGAATTGAAAAATTCCATTTAAGAAAAATCCCTCATATATAGGAAACACAAAATCTCAAAAAGAACTTTAAGAAAAATATACAAAAATCGAACAAAAAATTAGAAAAATCGGACAAAAAAACAAAAAATTGAAAAAAGTGGCATAAACGAAAAAATTTGCCTTATTTTTTAGTAAAAAATCATAGGAGAATTTACTCATACATAAGGAAGGTATAATTGGTATTGAAAACACCAATTATGCGACTCCTAATACTCTTACTACTATTGCTAGCCTACGAGGGTCTCGTACGGCTCGATTTGAAATCGAAATATTGCAGTTAGAAAAAATCCCTCATACATTCGAAAGACAGAATCCTAAAAAGAGCTTCAAGAAAAATCTACAAAAATTAAACAAAAATGAACAAACAATTAGAAAAATCTGACTAAAAAAATTTGAAAACACCAATAAGGGGCATAAGCGATGGAATTTTCCTTATCCTCTGGGTAAAAAATCATGGGAGAATTTACTGATACACAAGGAAGGTAAAATTGGTATTAAAAACATTAATTTTGCTACTCCTAATACTCTTACTACTATTACTAGCCTACGAAAGGTTCCGTACGGTCTGTCTCAGAATCGAAAAATTTCATTTAGGAAAAATCCCCCATATACTGGACAAAACAAAATCTCAAAAAGAACTTCAAGAAAAAATATTCAAAAATCAAACAAGCAATTAGAAAAATCGGACCAAAAAAAATTGAAAAAATGGCATAAACGAAGGAATTTGTGTTATTTTTTGGATAAAAAATCATGCGAGAATCTGTTCATACACTAGAAAGGCATAATTGGTATTGAAAACACCAATTATGCTATTCCTAATACTCTTATTACTATTACTAGCGTACGGAAGATTCCATACAGTCCGGCACGGAATCAAAAAATTCCATTTTGGAAAAATCTGTTTGGTAAGATGAAATCCTAAAAAGAACTTAAAGAAAAAATACACAAAAATCAAACAAATATTAACAAACAATTAGAAAAATCAGACTAAAAAGACATAAATGAAGGAATTTGCCTTATTTTATGGGTAAAAAATTGTGGGAGAATTTACCCATACACTAAGAAGGCAAAATTGGTATTGAAAACACCAATTATGCGACTCTTCATACTCTTACAACAATTACTAGCTTTCAAAAGGTCCTGTATGGTCTAGCTAGGAACAGAAAAATTGCTTTTGGAAAAAATAATCATACATTGGAAATAGAAAATCCCAAAAAGAACTTCAAGAAAAAATATTCAAAAATCAAACAAAAATAAACAACAATTAGAAAGATCGAACAAAAAAAATTGAAAAGGTGGTATAAACGAAGGAATTTGCCTTATTTTTTGGGTAAAAAATCATGGGAGAATTTACTCATATACAAAGAAGGTATAATTGGTATTGAAAGCACCAATTATGCTACTCTTAATGCTTTTACTACTATTACTAGCCTACGACGGGTCCCGTATGGTTTGGCTTGAAACTAAAAAATTTTAGTTGGAAAAAATCCCTCATAGATTGGAAAGACAGAATACTAAAAAGAGCTTCAAGAAAAAATCTACAAAAATCAAACAAAAATTTGAAAAAGTGACAACAACGATGAAATTTGCCTTTTTTTTAGGTAAAAAATCATAGGAGAATTTACTCAAACAGAGGGAAGGCAAAATTGGTATTGAAAACACCAATTATGCTACCCCTAATACACTTACTACAATTAATATCCTACAAAAGATTCCATACGGTCTGGTTTGCAATCCAAAAATTCTCCTTGGGAAAAATCCATCATACATTGGAAAGATAGAATCCCTAAAGGAGCTTCAAGAAAAAATCTACAAAAGTCAAACAAAAATCCACAAACAATTAGAAAAATTGGACAAAAAAATAAAAAAATTGAAAAAATGGCAAAGAAGATGGAATTTGCCTTATTTTACGGGTAAAAAATCATGGGAGAACTTACTCCTACACAAAGAAGGCAAAATTGCTAGTGAAAACACCAATTATGCTACTCTTAGAACTATTACTAGCTTACAAAAGGTCTCGTATGGTCTGGCTACGAAACAAAAAATTCCATTTGGGAAACATCTCTCTTAGATTGGAAACACAAAATTCTAAAAAGAATTTCAAGAAAAAATACACAAAAATTAAGCAAAAATTAATAAATAATTAGAAAAATCAGACTAAAAAAAACAAAAAATTGAAAATGTTGCATAAACGTTGGAATTTGTCTTATTTTTTGGGTAAAAAATCATGAGAAAATTTACTCATACACAATGAAGGCAAAATTGGTACTGAAAACACCAATTATGCTACTCCTAATACTTTGACTACTATAACTAGCTTACGAAATATCCCGTACGGTCTAGATCGAAATCAAAAAATTTCATTAGGGAAAAATCCCTCGCACATTGAAAACTCAAAATACCAAAAAGAACTTCAAGAAAAAATATACAAAAATCAAACAAACAATTAAAAAATCAGACAAAAAAATGAAAAATTCCATAAGTGGTATAAACGATGGAATTTGCCTTATTTTTTGGGTAAAAAAATCGTACGAGAGATTACTCGTATACAAGGAAGGAAAAATTGGCAATAAAAATGCCAATTATGCTACTATTAATACTTTTACTATTATTACTAGCCAACAAAAGGTCTCGCACGGTCTAGCTAGGAATTGAAAATTTTCATTTGGAAAAAATCTCTCATATATTGGAAACACAAAATCCTAAACTTCAAGAAAAAATATACAAAAATAAAACAAAAATAAACAAACAATTAGAAAAATTGAACAAAAAAATTGAAAAAATGGCATAAACGATGGAACTTTCCTTATTTTTTGGGTAAAAAATCATTGGAGAACTTACGCGTACATAAGGAAAGCAAAATTGGTTATGAAAACACTAATTATGCTACTTCTAATACTCTTGCTACTATTACTAGCCTATGAAAGGTCCCATACGGTCCGGCTCAGAATTGAAAAATTTCAGTTGAGAAAAACACATCATACATTAGAAAGACAGAATCCCAAAGAGTTTCAAGAAAAAATCTACAAAAATCAAACAAAAATTCAGAAACAATTAGAAAAATCGAACTTAAAAAAACCAAAAAAATTGAAAAAGAGGCTTAAACGATGGAATTTGCCTTATTTTTGGGTAAAAAATTGTGAGAGAATTTTCTCATACACAGGGAAGGCAAAATTGGTATTGAAAACCCTAATTATGTGACTCCTCAGTTACTACTATTACTAGCCTATGAAAGATTCCATACAGTCCTGTTTGGAATCCAAAAATTCCACTTGGCATTGGAAAGACAGAATCTCGAAAGGAGGTTCAAGAAAAAATCTACAAAAGTCAAACAAAAAATCCAAAAATAATTAGAAAAATTAGACAAAAAAATAAAAATTGAAAAAATGACAAAAAAGATGGAATTTGGCTTATTTTTTGGGTAAAAAATCATTGAAGAACTTACACGTACACAAGGAAGGCCAAATTAGTATTGAAAACACCAATTATGCTATTCCTACTACTATTACTAGTCTACAAAAGGTTCCGTATGGTCCGGTACGAACCGGAAAATTCCATTTGGAAAAAATCCCTCACATTGGAAACACAAAATCTCAAAAAGAACTTGAAGAAAAAATATACAAAAATCAAACAAAAATTAATAAAAAATTACAAAAATCAGACTAAAAAAAACAAAAAATTGAAAAAGTACCATATATAATGGAATTTGCCTTAACTTTTGGGTAAAAAATTATGGGAGAACTTACTCCTACACAAGAAAAGAAAAATTGGTATTGAAAACACCAATTATGCTACTTCTACTACTATTACTAGCCTACAAAAGGTCCCGTATGGTCCAGCTACGAACCAAAAAAATTCATTTAAAAAAATCCCTCATACATTGGGAACACAAAATCCTAAAAAGTAAACAATCAATTAGAAAATTGGGACACAAGACAAAAACCAAAAAATTGATAAAGTGGCATAAATGATGTAATTTGCCTTATTTTTTGGATAAAAAATCTTGGGAGAATTTACTCATGAATAAGAAAGGCAAAATTGGTACTGAAAACACCAATCACACTACTCCTAATACTCTTACTATTATTACTAGCCTACAAAAGGTCTCGTCTGATCTGGCTCGAAATCGTAAAATTCCTCTTGGAAAAAATTTCTCATACATTGGAAAGACATAATCCCAAAAAGAGCTTCAAGAAAAAGTCTACAAAAATCATGCAAAAATTCATAAACAATTAGAAAAATCGGACTACAAAAAACCAAAAAAATTGAAAAAGTGGCATAAACAGTCAAATTTGCCTTCTTTTTTGGGTAAAAAATCTTGGGAGAACTTACTCGTACACAAGGATGGAAAATTTCGTAATGAAAACACCAATTATGCTAATTCTAATACTTTTACAATTATTACAAGCCTCCCAAAGGTCTCGTGCGGTCCGGCCCGGAATCAAAAAATTCGAGTTGGAAAAAATCCCTCATACATTGAAAACACAAAATCCCAAAAAGAACTTCAAGAGAAAATAAACAAAAATAAAAAAAAAATTAATAAACAACTAGAAAAATCAGATGAAAAAATAACCAAAAAATTGAAAAAGTAGCATAAATGATGGAATTTGCCTTAACTTTTGGGTAAAAAATCATGGGAGAACTTACTCCTACACAAGGAAGGCAAAATTGGTATTGAAAACACCAATTATGCTACTCCTACTTCTATTACTAGCCTATGAAAGGTCCCGTACGGTCTAGCTACGAACCAATAAATTCTATTTGGAAAAAATCCCTTAAACATTGGGAACACAAAATCCCAAAAATCAAACAAATAATTAGAAAATTCAGACAAAAAAACCAAAAAATTTGATAAAGTTGCATAAACAATGGAATTTGCCTTATTTTTTGGATAAAAAATCTTATGAGAATTTACTCATAAACAAGGAAAGCAAAATTGGTATTGAAAACACCAATTATTCTACTCCTAATACTCTTACTACTATTACTAGCCTATGAAAAGTCTTGTCCTAGCTGGCTCGGAATTGTAAGTGGCATATATAATGAAATTTACCCTATTTTTTGGGTAAAAAATCATGGCAGAATTTATTCATATACAGGAAAGGCAAAATTGGTAATGAAAACACCAATTATGCTCATTCTAATACTTTTACAATTATTACAAGACTCCGAAAGGTCTCGTACGGTCTGACTCAATCAAAAATTTTCAATTGGGAAAAATCCGTCATACATTGGAAAGACGGAATCCCAAAAAGAGCTTCAAGAAAAAATCTACACAATTCAAACAAAAATGAACAAACAATTAGAAAAAACGACTAAGAAAAACCAAAAAAAATTAAAAAAGTGGCATAAACGATGGAATTTGACTTATTTTTTGGGTAAAAAATCATGGCAGAATTTACTCATACACAAAGAAGCCAAAATTGGTATTGAAAATACCAATAATGCCTACAAAAGGTCTCGTATGGTCTGGTTAGGAATCGAAAAGTTTCATTTGGAAAAAATCTCTTATACATTGGAAACACAAAATCCCAAAAAGAACTTCAAGAAAAAATATACAAAAATAAACAAAAATTAATAAATAATTATAAAAATCAGACAAAAGAAAAACCAAAAAATTTGAAAAGTAGTATAAATGATGGAATTTACCTTAACTTTTTGGTAAAAAATCATGGGAGAACTTACTGCTACACAAGGAAGGCAAAATTGGTATTGAAAACACCAATTATGCTACTCCTATTACTATTACTAGCCTACGAAAGGTCCCGAATGGTCTGGCTACGAACCGAAAAATTTCATTTGGAAAAAATCCCTCATACATTGGAAACACAAAATTTCAAAAAGAACTTCAAGAAAAAAATATACAAAAATTAAACAAAATTAACAAACAATTAGAAAAATAAAAAAAAAACCAAAAAATTGAAATAGTAGCATAAATGATGGAATTTGCCTTAACTTTTGGGTAAAAAATCATGGGAGAACTGACTCCTACCCAAAGAAGGCAAAATTTGTATTGAAAACGCCAATTATGCTACTCCTACTACTATTACTAGCCTACGAAGGGTCCCGTATAGTTCGGCTATGAACTAAAAAATTTCATTTGGAAAAAATCCCTCTTACTCATACATTGGGAGCACAAAATGCCAAAAAATCAAACAAACAATTAGAAAATTCGGACAAAAAAAAACCAAAAAATAGATAAAGTGGCATAAACGATGGAATTTGTTTTATTTTTTGGATAAAAAATCTTGGGAGAATTTACTCATAAACAAGGAAGGCAAAATTGGCATTGAAACACTAATTATGCTACTCCTAATACTATTACTACTATTACTACCCTATGAAAGGTTCCGTCCGATCCAACTCGGAATTGTAAAATTCCTCTTCGGAAAATTTCCTCATACATTGGGAAAACATAATCCCAAAAAGAGCTTCAAGAAAAAATTTACAAAAATCATACAAAAATTCACAAACAATTAGAAAAATCGAACTACAAAAAACAAAAAAATTGAAAAAGTGGCATAAACAATGAAATTTACCTTATTTTTTAGGTAAAAAATCATAGGAGAACTTACTCGTACACAAGGATGGTAAAATTGGTAATGAAAACACCAATTATGCTAATTCTAATACTTTTACAATTATTACAAGCCTCCAAAAGGTCCCGTACGGTCCGGCCCGAAATCAAAAAATTCGAGTTGGAAAAAATCCCTCATATATTGGAAAGACAGAATCCCAAAAAGAGCTTCAAGAAAAAATTTATAAAAATCAAACAAAAAATGAACAAACAATTAGAAAAATCTGACTAACAAAAACCAAAAAATTGAAAAAGTGGCATAAACGATGAAATTTGCCTTATTTTTTGTATAAAATCATGGGAAAATTTACCCATACCCAGGGAAGGCAAAATTGGTATTGAAAACACTAATTATGCTACTCCTAATACACTTGCTACTATTACTAGCCTACAAAAGGTCCCGTATGGACCAGCTAGCAATCGAAAAATTTCATTTGGAAAAAATCCCTCATACATTGGAAACACAAAATCCCAAAAGGAACTTCAAGAAAATATATACAAAAATCAAACAAAAATTTAAAACAATTTGAAAATTTGGACAAAAAAAACCAAAAAATTGAAAAGTTGAAAAAATGATGGAATTTGCCTTATTTTTTGGGCAAAAAATCATGGGCGAACTTACACGTACACAGGGAAAGCAAAATTGGTAATGAAAACACTAATTATGCAACTCTTAATACTCTTACTACTATTACTAGCCTACGAAAGGTCTCGTGCGATTCGGATTGGAATAAAAAAATTTTGTTTGAGAAAAATCCCTCATACATTAGAAATATAAAATCCCAAAAAGAACTTCAAGAAAAAATATACAAAAATCAAGCAATAATTAACAAAAAATTAGAAAAATCAGACTAAAAAAACCAAAAATTTGTAAAAGTGGCAAAAACGATGAAATTTGCCTTTTTTTAGTGAAAAATCATAGGAAAATTTACTCATACATAGGGAAGGCAAAATTGATATTGAAAACACCAATTATGCTATTCCTAATGCACTTACTACTATTACTAGCCTACGAAAGATTTCATATGGTCCGGTTCGAAATCCAGAAACTTTCCTTGGGAAAATTCTGTCATACATTGGAAAGATGGAATCCCTAAAGGAGCTTCAAGAAAAAATCTACAAAAGTCAAACAAAAATCCACAAATAATTAGAAAAATTGGACAAAAAAATAAAAAAATTGAAAAAATGGCAAAGAAGATGGAATTTGCCTTATTTTTTGGGTAAAAAATCATGGAAAAACTTACTCTTACACAAGGAAGGAAAAATTGCTGGTGAAAACACCAATTATGCTACTACTACAACTATTACTAGCCTACAAAAGGTCTCGTATGGTCTGGCTAGGAACCAAAAAATTCCATTTGGAAAACATCCCTTTTACATTGGAAACATAAAATCCCAAAAAGAACATCAAGAAAAAATACACAAAAATTAAGCAAAAATTACAAAATAATTAGAAAAATCAGACTAAAAGAATGCAAAAAATTGAAAATGTTGAATAAACGTTGGAATTTGTCTTATTTTTTGGGTAAAAATTATGGGAGAATTTACTCATACACAAGGAAGCAAAATTGGTATTGAAAATACCAATTATGGTACTCCTAATGCTTTGACTACTATTACTAAACTACAAAATGTCCCGTACGGTCTGGATCAAAAAATTCCATTAGGAAAAAATCCCTCGTACATTGGAAGCACAAAATACCAAAATGAACTTCAAGAAAAAATATACAAAAATCAAACAAACAGTTAAAAAATCAAACAAAAAAATGAAAAATTCCACAAGTGGTATAAACGATGGAATTTGCCTTATTTTTTGGGTAAAAAATCGTAAGAGAGTATACTCGTACATAAAAAAGGCAAAATTGGCAATAAAAATACCAATTATGCTACTATTAATACTCTTACTACTATTACTAGCCTATGAAAGGTCTCGTACGGTCCGGCTAGGAATCGAAAAATTTTGTTTGGAAAAAATCCCTCACACATTGGAAACACAAAATCCTAAAAAGAACTTCAAGAAAAAATATATAAAAATCAAACAAAAATAAACAAACAATTAGAAAAATCGAACAAAAAAAGAAAAAATTGAAAAAGTGCTATAAACAATGGAATTTTCCTTATTTTTTTGGGTAAAAAATCGTTAGGGAATTTACACATACACAAGGAAAGCAAAATTGGTAATGAAAACACTAATTATGCTACTCCTAATACTAATACTCTTGCTACTATAACTAGCCTACGAAAGGTCCTGTACAGTCCGGCTCGGAATCGAAAAATTCTAGTTAGGAAAAATCCATCATGCCTAGGAAAGGAAGAATCCCAAAAAGAACTTCAAGAAAAAATCTACAAAAATCAAACAAAAATTTAGAAACAATTAGAAAAATCAAACTTAAAAAAACCAAAAAATTGAAAAAGAGGCTTAAACGATGGAATTTGCCTTAGTTTTTGGGTAAAAAATCATAGGAGAATTTACTCATACACAGGGAAGGCAAAATTGGTATTGAAATACCCAATCATGCTACTCCTAATACACTTACTATAATTACTAGCCTACGAAAATTCCATACGGTCTGGTTCGAAATCCAAAAATTCCACTTGGCATTGGAAAGACAGAATCCCCAAAGGAGCTTCAAGAAAAAATCTACAAAAGTCAATCAAAAATCCAAAGAATTAGAAAAATTGGACCAAAAAATTTGAAAAATGGCAAAAAGATGGAATTTGCCTTATTTTTTGGGTAAAAAATCATTGGAGAACTTACACCTACACAAAGAAGGCAAAATTGGTATTGAAAACACCAATTATACTACTCCTACTACTATTACTAGCCTAAAAAATGTCTCGTACGGTCTGGCTATGAACTGAAAAATTCCATTTGAAAAAAATCCCTTATACATTGGAAACACAAAATCCCAAAAAGAACTTCAAGATAAAACATACAAAAATCAAACAAAAATTAATAAACAATTACAAAAATTAGGCCAAAAAAAACCAAAAAATTGAAAAAGTTGCATAAATAATGGAATTTGCCTTAATTTTTGGGTAAAAAATCATGGGACAACTTACTCGTATTGGAAGGAAAAATTGGACATGAAAACACCAATTATGCTACTCCTAATACTCTTACTACTATTACAAGCCTCCGAAAGGTCCCGTACGGTCTGTTTCAGAATTGAAAAATTTCAGTTGTGAAAAATCCCTAATACATTGGAAAGATAGAATCCCAATTAAGAAAAAGTCTACAAAAATAAAACAAAAATTCATAAACAAATAGAAAAATTGAACCAAAAAAAAATTTAAAGTGGCATAAATGATGGAATTTACCTATTTTTTGGATAAAAGATCATGGGCGAACTTACTCATAGACAAAGAGGGTAACATTGGTATTGAAACTCCAATTATGCTACTTTTAATACTCTTACTGTTATTACAGGTCTTCGAAAGGTCCCGTACAGTCCAGCTCGGAATCGAAAAATTTCAGTTGGAAAAAATCCCCCAAAATTGGAAAGACAGAATCCTAAAAAGAGCTTCAAGAAAAATTCAACAAAAATCAAACAAAAATTCACAAACAATTAAAAAAATCGGACTAAAAAAACCAAAAAAATGAAAAAGTGGCATAAATGAAGGAATTTGCCTTATTTTTTGGGTAAAAAAACATGGGCGAACTTACTCATATACAAGGAAGGAAAAATTCGTATTCAAAACACCAATTATGCTATTCCTAAGACTTTTATTACTATTACAAGCCTCCAAAAGGTATCGTCTGATCAGGCTTGGAATCAAAAAATTCTATTTGGTAAAAATTTCACATACATTGGAAACACATAATCCTAAAAAGAACTTCAAGAAAAAATATACAAAAATCAAACAAAAGATAACAAACAATTAGAAAAATCAAGCTAAAAAAATCAAAAAAATTAAAAAAGTGGCATAAACGATGGAATTTGGCCTCATTTTTTTGGTTAAAATCATGGGAGAATTTACTGATACACAAGGAAGCAAAGTTGGTAATGAAAACACCAATTATGCTACTCCTCTTACTAATATTGCAAGCCTTCGAAATATCCCGTTCAGTCTGGATCGGAATCGAAAAATTACATTTGGGAAAAATCTCTCATACATTAGAAACACATAATCCTAAAATGAATTTTAATAAAAAAATATAATAAATCAAACAAAAATTAACAAATAAATTGAAAAATCGGACTAAAAAAGGCAAAACCTTGAAAAAGAGGCATAAACAATGGAATTTGCTGTAATTTTTAGGTAAAAAATCATGGGGGAACTTACTCGTGCACAAGGCAAAATTGGTAATGAAAACACCAACTGTGCTACTACCAATACTCTAACTGCTATTACAAGCCTCCGAAAGATTATGGTACCACTCGGAATCGAAAAATTCCACTTGGAAAAAATCCCTCATACATTGGAAAGACAAAATCCCAAAAAAAAACTTAAAAAAAAAAATCCACAAAAATCAAACAAAAATTCACAAATAATTAGAAAAATCGAACTAAAAGAAATCAAAATATTTAAAAAGTGGCAAGCCTCCGATGGAATTTGCCTTATTTTTTGGGTAAAAAATCATGGGCGAACTTACTCATACAAAAGGAAGGAAAAATTGGTTTTGAAAACACAAATTATGCTTCTCCTAATACTCTTACTAGTATTATAAGCCTCTGAAAGGTTTCGTACGGTCCTGCTTGGAATCAAAAATTTTCATTTGGGAAAAATTCCTCATACATTGGAAAGACAGAATCCCAAAAAGAGCTTCAAGAAAAGATATACAACAATCAAACAAAAATTAAAAAACAATTAGAAAAATCGACCTAAAAAAACCAAGAAATTGAAAAAGTAGATTAAATGGTACAATTTGCCTTATTTTTTGGGTAAAAAATCATGGGAGAATTTACTTATTCACAAGGAAGGCAAAATTGGTACTGAAAACACCAATTATTCTACTTATTATACTTTTACTACTATTATTAACCTACGAAAGGTCTCGTACGATACAGCTCGAAAATGCAAAATTTCCCTTGATAAAAGTCCCTCATACATTGGAAACATACAATCCCAAAAAGAATATTAAGAAAAAATTTACAACAATCAAACAAAAATTCACAAACAATTAGAAAAAGTCGAACTAAAAAAAACTAAAAAATTGAAAAAGTGGCATAAACAATGGAATTAGCTTTAATTTTTGGGTAAAAAATCACGGGAGAACTTACTCATACACAAGGAAGATAAAATTGGTAACAAAACACCAATTATGCTACTTCTAAAAGTCTTACTACAATTACAAGCCTCCGAAATCTCTTGTACGGTCCTGCTCGAAATTGAAAAATTGCATTTGAGAAAATTCTCTCATATATTGGAAAGAGAAAATCCCAAAAAGAGCTTCAAGAAAAGATCTACAATAACCAAACAAAAATTCACAAAGAATTAAAAAAATGGGACCAAAAAAAACCAAAAAATTTAAAAAGTGGCATAAACGGTGGAATTTGCCTTATTTGGTGGGTAAAAAATCATGGGCGAATTTATTTATACATAAGAAAGGCAAAATTGGTATTGAAAACTACAATTATGCTACTCCTAATACTCTCACTACTATTACAAGCCTCCGAAAGGTCTTGTACAGTTCGGCTGGGAATCAAAAAATTCTATTTGGGAAAAATTCCTCATACATTGAAAACACATTATCCCATAAAGAACTTCAAGAAAAAAATATACAAAAATCAAACAAACAATTAACAAACAATTAGAAAAATCAGACTAAAAAAACCAAAAAAAATTGAAAAAGTGACATAAACGGTGGAATTTGCCTTATTGTTTGGGTAAAAAATCATGGGAGAATTTACTCATACACAAGGAAGGCAAAATTGATATTGAAAACACCAATTATGCTACTCCTAATACTCTTACAACTGTTACTAACCTAAGAAAGGTCTCGTACGGTCCATCTCGGAATCGAAAAATTTCATTTGGGAAAAATCCCTCATACAATGGAAGCATAGAATCCAAAAAAGAACTTCAAGAAAAAATATACAAAAATCAAACAAAAATTAACAAACAATTAGAAAAATTGGACTAAAAAAACCAAAAAATTGAAAAAGTGGCGTAAACAATAAAATTTGCTATTTTTTTTTGGTAAAAACTCATGGGAGATTTTACTCATACACAGGGAAGGAAAAATTGGTATTGAAAACACCAACTATGCTACTCCTAATACTCTTACAACTATTACTAACCTAATAAAGTTCACGTACGGTCTGTCTTAGAATCGAAAAATTTCATTTCGGAAAAATCCCTCATACAATGGAAACATAGAATCCCAAAAAAAACTTCAAGAAAAAATATACAAAAATCAAACAAAAATTAACAAGCAATTAGAAAATTTGAACAAAAAAACCAAAAAAATTGAAAAAGTGGTATAAACAATGAAATTTGTCACATTTTTTGGTTAAAAAAATTGTGGGAGAATTTATTCATGCAAAAGGAAGGGAAAATTGATACTGAAAACAACAAATATGCTACTCCTAATACTCTTATTATTATTACAAGCCTCTGAAAAGTCCCTTATGGTCCAGCTCGGAATCAAAAAATTCTAATTGGCAAAAATCCCTCATACATTGGAAAGACATAATCCCAAAAAGAGCTTCAAGAAAAAATATACAAAAATTCATAAACAATTATAAAAATCGAACTAAAAAATACTAAAAAATTGAAAAAATGGCATAAACATTGGGATTTGCCTTATTTTTTGGGTAAAAAATCATGGGCGAACTTACTCATAGACAAAGAAGGTAAAAACCAGAAAATTCAAAAAGTGGCATAAATGATGTAATTTTACTTATTTTTTTGGTTAAAAATCTTGGGAGAACTGATTTATACATAAGGAAGGAAAAATTGTTGTTGAAAACTACAATTATACTACACCTAATACTCTTACTACTATTACAAGCTTCCAAAAGGTCCCTTACGATCCCGATCAGAATCAACAGATTCCACTTGGGAAAAATTCCGCAGATATTGGAAACACAGAATCCCTAAAAGAACTTTAAGAAAAAAAATACACAAATATAAAATAAAAGTCACAAACAATTTGAAAAATCAGACTAAACAAACCAAAAAATTGAAAAGTGGCATAAACGATGGAATGTGCCTTATTTTTTGGATAAAAATCATGGGAGAACGAACTCATACACAAGCAAGACAAAATTGGTTTTGAAAACACTAATTATACTACTCCTAACACTCTTACTACTATTTCTAGTCTCTGAAAGGTCCCGTATCATCCGGCTCGATATCAAAAAATTTCACTTTCAAAAAATTCTCATACATAGAAAATACAGAATCCCAAATAGAACTTCAAGAAAAAAAATGCAAAAATCAAACGAAAATACAGAAAAAATTTGAAAAGTCAAACAAAAAAAATCGTAAATTCAAAAAGTGGCATAAATGATGGAATTTGACAAATTTTTTTGGCAAAAAATCGTGGGAGAACTTACTTATACACAAGGAAGGCAACATTGGTGTTGAAAACACCAATTATACTACTTCTAATACTCTTACTACTATTACTAGCCTCCGAAAGGTCCCATACGATCCGGCTCAGAATTGAAAAGTTCGACTTGGGAAAGATTCCTTATACATTGGAAACACAAAATCCCAAAATGAACTTTAAGAAAAAAATACAAAATAAAACGAAAATACGCAAAAAAATTTGAAAAGTCGGTTAAAAAAACCATAAAATTGAAAAAGTGGCATAAACGATGGAATTTGACAAATTTTTTAGGCAAAAAATCATGGGAGAACCTACTTGTACAAAAGGATGGAAACATTGGCATTGAAAACACCAATTATACTACTCCTAATACTCTTACTACCATTAATAGCTTTCGAAAGGTTCCGTATGGTCCAGATCGGAATCGAAAAATTTCACTTGAGAAATATTCCTCATACATTGGAAACGTAGAATCCCAAAAAGATCTTTAAGAAAAAATATGAAAAAATAAATAAAAAAATTCACAAACAATTAGGACAATAAAAAAACAAAAAATTGAAAAAGTGGTATAAACAATAGAATTTGAGTGATTTTTTCATAAAAAATCATAAGAGAACTTACTTATACATAAGGAAGGCAAAATTGGTGTTGAAAACACAAATTATACTACTCCTTATACTCTTACTACTATTACTATCCTTCAAAAGGTTCCGTATGGTCCAGTTTAGAATCAAAAAATTCGACTTGGGAAAACTTCCTCATACATTTGAAACACAGAATCCCAAAAAGAACTTCAAGGAAAAAATACAAATATCAAACGAATATTGACAACAAATTAGAAAAATCGAACAAGAAAAAACCAGAAAATTCAAAAAGTGGCATAAATGATGTAATTTTACTTATTTTTTTGGTTAAAAATCTTGGGAGAACTGATTTATACATAAGGAAGGAAAAATTGGTGTTGAAAACACCAATTATACTACACCTAATACTCTTACTACTATTACTAGCCTCCGAAAGGTCCCTTACGATCCCGATCAGGATCGACAGATTCCATTTGGGAAAAATTCCGCATACATTGGAAACACAGAATCCCTAAAAGAACTTTAAGAAAAAAATACACAAATATAAAATAAAAGTCACAAACAATTTGAAAAATCAGACTAAAAAAACTAGAAAATTGAAAAGTGGCATAAACGATGGAATGTGCCTTATTTTTTGGATAAAAATCATGGGAGAACGAACTCATACACAAGCAAGACAAAATTGGTTTGGAAAACACTAATTATACTACTCCTAACACTCTTACTACTATTTCTAGTCTCTGAAAGGTCTCGTACCATTCGGCTCGATATCGAAAAATTTCACTTTAAAAAAATTCTCATACCTAGAAAATACAGAATCCCAAATAGAACTTCAAGAAAAAAAATGAAAAAATCAAACGAAAATACACAAAAAAATTGAAAAGTCAAACAAAAAAATCGTAAATTCAAAAGGTGGCATAAATGATGGAATTTGACAAATTTTTTAGGCAAAAAATCGTGGGAGAACTTACTTATACACAAGGAAGGCAACATTGCTGTTGAAAACACTAATTATACTGCTTCTAATACTCTTACTACTATTACTAGCCTCCGAAAGGTCCCGTATGATCCGGCTCAGAATTGAAAAGTTCGACTTGGGAAAAATTCCTTATACATTGGAAACACAAAATCCCAAAATGAACTTCAAGAAAAAAATACAAAAATCAAACGAAAATACGCAAAAAAATTTGAAAAGTCGGTTAAAAGAAGCATAAAATTGAAAAAGTGGCATAAACGATGGAATTTGACAAATTTTTTAGGCAAAAAATCATGGGAGAACCTACTTGTACAAAAGGATGGAAACATTGGCATTGAAAACACCAATTATACTACTCCTAATACTCTTACTACCATTAATAGCTTTCGAAAGGTTCCGTATGGTCCAGCTCGGAATCAAAAAGTTTCACTTGAGAAATATTCCTCATACATTGGAAACGTAGAATCCCAAAAAGATCTTTAAGAAAAAATATGAAAAAATCAACAAAAAAATTCACAAACAATTAGGACAATAAAAAAACAAAAAATTGAAAAAATGGTATAAACAATAGAATTTGAGTGATTTTTTCATAAAAAATCATAGGAGAACTTACTTATACATAAGGAAGGCAAAATTGGTGTTGAAAACACAAATTATACTACCCCTTATACTCTTACTACTTTTACAGCCTTCAAAAGGTCCCGTATGGTCCAGTTCAGAATCAAAAAATTCGACTTGGGAAAAATTCCTCATACATTGGAAACACAGAATCCCAAAAAAACTTCAAGGAAAAAATACAAATATCAAACGAAAATTGACAACAAATTGGAAAAATCGAACAAGAAAAAACCAGAAAAATCAAAAAGTGGCATAAATGATGTAATTTTACTTATTTTTTTGGTTAAAAATCTTGGGAGAACTGATTTATACATAAGGAAGGAAAAATTGGTATTGAAAACACCAATTATACTACACCTAAAACTCTTACTACTATTACTAGCCTCCGAAAGGTCCCTTACGATCCCGATCAGAATCGACAGATTCCACTTGGGAAAAATTTCACATACATTGGAAATACAGAATCCCTAAAAGAACTTTAAGAAAAAAAATACACAAATATAAAATAAAAGTCACAAACAATTTGAAAAATCAGACTAAAAAACCAAAAAATTGAAAAGTGGCATAAACGATGGAATGTGCCTTATTTTTTGGATAAAAATCATGGGAGAACGAACTCATACACAAGCAAGACAAAATTGGTTTTGAAAACACTAATTATACTACTCCTAACACTCTTACTACTATTTCTAGTCTCTGAAAGGTCCCGTACCATCCGGCTCGATATCGAAAAATTTCACTTTCAAAAAATTCTCATACATAGAAAATACAAAATCCCAAATTGAACTTCAAGAAAAAAATGCAAAAATCAAACGAAAATACACAAAAAATTTGAAAAGTCAAACAAAAAAATCGCAAATTCAAAAAGTGGCATAAATGATGGAATTTGACAAATTTTTTAGGCAAAAAATCGTGGGAGAACTTACTTATACACATGGAAGGCAACATTGGTGTTGAAAACACCAATTATACTACTTCTAATACTCTTACTACTATTACTAGCCTCTGAAAGGTTCAGTACGATTCGGCTCAGAATTGAAAAGTTCGACTTGGGAAAATTCCTTATACATTGGAAACACAAAATCCCAAAAAGAACTTCAAGAAAAAATATGCAAATATCAAACGAAAATTGACAACAAATTAGAAAAATCGAATAAAAAAAACCAGAAAATTCAAAAAGTGGCATAAATGGTGTAATTTGACTTTTTTTTTGGTAAAAAATCTTGGGAGAACTTACTTATACATAAGGAAGGCAAAATTGGTGTTGAAAACACCAATTATACTACTCCTAATACTCTTACTACTATTACTAGCCTCCGAAAGGTGCCGTACGGTCCGGATCGGAATTGAAAGATTCCACTTAGGAAAAATTCTTCATACGTTGGAAACAAAAAATACCAAAAAGAAATTTAAGAACAAATATACAAATATAAAAAAAAAGTCACAAACAATTTGAAAAATCAGACTGAAAAAAACCAAAAATTTGAAAAGTGGCATAAACGATGGAATTTGCCTTATTTTTTCAGTAAAATATCATGGAAGAATGAACTCATATACAAGGAAGGCCAAATTGATGTTGAAAACACTAATTATACAACTCCTAACACTCTTACTACAATTATTAGCCTCTGAAAAGGTCTTGTACGGTCCGGTTTGAATTCGAAAAATTTCATTTGGAAAAAATTCCTCGTACATTGGAAATACATAATTCCAAAAAGAACTTCAAGCAAAAAAATACAAAAATCAAACAAAAATTCACAACCAATTAGACAAATCGATCAATAAAAAACCAAAAAATTGAAAAAGTGGCATAAATGATGAAATTTGACAAATTTTTTAGGTAAAAAATCATGGGAGAACTTACTTATACATAACGATGGAAAAATTAGTGTTGTAAACACCAATTATAATACTCCTAATACTCTTACTACTATTGTTAGCCTTCAAAAAATTTGGCTTAGAAACAAAAAATTACACTAGGGAAAAATTCCTCAAACATTGGAAAAACAGAATCCCGAAAAGAACTTCGAGAAAAAAAATAAAAATCAAACGAAAATTCACAAATAATTTGAAAAATTAGACAAAAAAAACCATAAAATTCAAAATGTCGCATAAATGATGGAAGTTGACTAATTTTTTTGGTAAAAAATAATGGGAGAACTTGCTTATACACAAGGATGGAAAAATTGGTGTTGAAAACACCAATTATATTACTGTTAATACTCTTACTACAATTACTAGTCTTCGAAAGGTCCCGTAAAATCTGCCTCGGAATCAAAAAATTTCACTTGGAAAAAATTTCTCATATATTGGAAACACAGAATCCAAAAAAGAACTTCAAGAAATAACATACAAATATTAACCAAAAATTCACAAACAATTAGAAAAATTGAACTAAAAAAACCGAAAAAATGAAAAGTGGCATAAATGATTGAATTTTCCTTATTTTTTGGGTAAAAAATCATGGGAGAACTAATTTTGACAAAGGTAAGGCAAAATTGGTGTTGAAAACACCAACGTACTACTCCTAATACTCTTACAACTATTACTAGCCTCTCAAAGGTCCCACACGATCCGGCTCGAAATAGAAAAATTTCACTTGGGAAAAATTCTCATACATTGAAAAATACAGAATCCCAAAATGAACTTCAAGAAAAATATGCAAAAATCAAACGAAAATACGCAAAAAAATTTGAAAAGTCGGTTAAAAAAACCATAAAATTGAAAAAGTGGCATAAACAATGGAATTTGACAAATTTTTTAGGCAAAAAGTCATGGGAGAACTTACATTGGCATTGAAAACACCAATTATACTACTCCTAATACTGTTACTACCATTAATAGCTTTCGAAAGGTTCCGTATGGTCCATCACGGAATCGAAAAATTTCACTTGAGAAATATTCCTCATACATTGAAAACGTAGAATCCCAAAAAGAACTTTAAGAAAAAATATGAAAAAATAAATAAAAAATTCACAAACAATTAGGACAATAAAACAACAAAAAATTGAAAAAGTGGTATAAACGATAGAATTTGAGTGATTTTTTCATAAAAAATCATAGGAGAACTTACTTATACATAAGGAAGGCAAAATTGGTGTTGAAAACACAAATTATACTACTCCTTATACTCTTACTACTATTACTAGCCTTCAAAAGGTTCCGTATGGTCCAGTTCAGAATCAAAAAATTCAACTTGGGAAAAATTCCTCATACATTGGAAACACAGAATCCCAAAAAGAACTTCAAGGAAAAAATACAAATATCAAACGAAAATTGACAACAAATTAGAAAAATCGAACAAGAAAAAACAGAAAATTCAAAAAGTGGCATAAATGATGTAATTTTACTTATTTTTTTGGTTAAAAATCTTGGGAGAACTGATTTATACATAAGGAAGGAAAAATTGGTGTTGAAAACACCAATTATACTACACCTAATACTCGTACTACTATTACCGGCCTTAGAAAGGTCCCTTACGATCCCGATCAGAATCGACAGATTCCACTTGGGAAAAATTCCACATACATTGGAAACGCAGAATCCCTAAAAGAACTTTAAGAAAAAATACACAAATATAAAATAAAAGTCACAAATAATTTGAAAAATCAGACTAAAAAAACCAAAAAATTGAAAAGTGGCATAAACGATGGAATGTGCCTTATTTTTTGGATAAAAATCATGGGAGAACGAACTCATACACAAACAAGACAAAATTGGTTTTGAAAACACTAATTATACTACTTCTAACACTCTTACTACTATTTCTAGTCTCTGAAAGGTCCCGTACGATCTGGCTTGATATCGAAAAATTTCACTTTGAAATAATTCTCATACATAGAAAATACAGAATCCCAAATAGAACTTCGAGAAAAAAAATGCAAAAATCAAAAGAAAATACACAAAAAATTTGAAAAGTCAGACAAAAAAAATAATAAATTCAAAAAGTGCCATAAATGATGGAATTTGACAAATTTTTTAGGCAAAAAATCGTGGGAGAACTTACTTATACACAAGGAAGGCAACATTGGTGTTGAAAACACCAATTATACTACTTCTAATACTCTTACTACTATTACTAGCCTCTGAAAGGTCACGTACGATCCGGCTTAGAATTGAAAAGTTCGACTTGGGAAAAATTCCTTATACATTGGAAACACAAAATCCCAAAAAGAACTTCAAGAAAAAATATACAAATATCAAACGAAAATTGACAACAAATTAGAAAAATTGTACCAAAAAAAAACCAGAAAACTTAAAAAGTGGCATAAATGATGTAATTTGACTATTTTTTTGGTAAAAAATCTTGGGAGAACTTACTTATACATAAGGAAGGCAAATTTGGTGTTGAAAACACCAATTATACTACTCCTAATACAAAATCCCAAAAAGAACTTCAAGAAAAAATATACAAATATAAAAAAAAGTCACAAACAATTTGAAAAATCAGACTAAAAATCGAAAAATTGAAAAGTGGCATAAAAGATGGAATTTGCCTTATTTTTTGGGTAAAAATCATGGGACAACGAACTGATATACAAGGAAGGCAAAATAGATGTTGAAAACACTAATTATACAACTCCTAACACTCTTACTACAATTACTAGGCTCTGAAAAGGTCTTGTAGGGTCCGGTTTGAATTCGAAAAATTTCATTTGGAAAAAATTTCTCGTACATTGGAAATACATAAATCCAAAAAGAACTTTAACCAAAAAAAAATACAAAAATCAAAGAAAAATTCACAATCAATTAGACAAATCAATCAATAAAAAACCAAAAAATTGAAAAAGTGGCATAAATGATAGAATTTGACTAATTTTTTAGGTAAAAAATCGTGGGAGAACTTACTTATACATAAAAAAGGAAAAATTAGTGCTGTAAACACCAATTATACTACTCCTAATACTCTTACTACTATTGCTATCCTTCAAAACATTTGGCTTGGAAATGAAAAATTGCACTAGAGAAAAATTCCTCAAACATTGGAAAAATATATTCCCAAAAAGAACTTTGAGAAAAAAATATAAAAATCAAACGAAAAATCACAAATAATTTGAAAAATCGGATAAAAAAAACCATAAAATTCAAAATGTCACATAAACGATGGAATTTGACTAATTTTTTAGGTAAAAAATAATGGGAGAACTTGCTTATACACAAGGATGGAAAATTGGTGTTGAAAACACCAATTATACTGCTGTTAATACTCTTACTACTATTACTAGCCTCCGCCAGGCCCCTTACGGTCCGGATCAGAATCGAAAGATTCCACTTGGGAAAATTTTCTCATACATTGGAAACAAAGAATTCCAAAAAGAACTTCAAGAAAAAAACATGCAAATATCAACCAAAAACTCACAAACAATTAGAAAAATTCGACTAAAAAAACCAAAAAATTGAAAAGTGGCATAAACGATTGAATTTTCCTTATTTTTTGGGAAAAAAATCATGGGAGAACTAATTTTGACAAAGGCAAGGTAAAATTGGTGTTGAAACACCAACATACTACTCCTAATACTCTTACAACTATTACTAGTCTCTCAAAGGTCCCGAACGGTTCGACTCGAAACAAAAAAATTTTACTTGGGAAAAATTCTTATACATTGAAAATACAGAATCCCAAAATAAACTTCAAGAAAAAAATGCAAAAGTCAAACAAAAATACACAAAAAATTTTGAAAAGTTGGTTAAAAAAACCATAAAATTGAAAAAGTCGCATACACGATGGAATTTGACAAATTTTTTAAGCAAAAAATCGTGGGAGAACTTACTTGTACAAAAGGAAGGAAACATTGGCGTTGAAAACACCAATTACACTACTCCTAATACTCTTACAACTATTAGTAGCTTTCGACAGGTTCTGTATGATCCAGCTCGGAATCGAAAAATTTCACTTGAAAAAAATTTATCATACATTGGAAACGCAGAATGCCAAGAAGAACTTTATGAAAAAATATGCAAAAATCAATAAGAAATTCACAAACAATTAGGACAATTAAAAAAAATAGAAAAATGAAAAAGTGCTATAAATGATAGAATTTGAGTAATTTTTTCGTAAAAAATCATAGGAGAACTTACTTATACATAAGGAAGGCAAAATTGGTGTTGAAAACACCAATTATACTACTCCTAATACTCTTACTACCATTACTAGCCTCCGAAAGGTCCCATACGATCAAGCTCAGAATTGAAAAATTCAACTTGGGAAAAATTCCTTATACATTGGAAACACAAAATCCCAAAAAGAACTTCAAGAAAAAATATACAAATATCAAACGAAAATTGACAACAAATTAGAAAAATCGAACAAAAAAAAAACCAGAAAATTCAAAAAGTGGCATAAATGATGTAATTTGACTTATTTTTTTGGTAAAAAATCTTGGGAGAACTTACTTATACATAAGGAAGGCAAAATTGGCGTTGAAAACACCAATTATACTACACCTAATACTCTTACTACTATTACTAGCCTTCGAAAGGTCCTTTACGGTCCGGATCAGAATCGAAAGATTCCACTTGGGAAAAATTTCTCATATATTGGAAACGCAGAATCCCAAAAAGAACTTTAAGAAAAAAAAAATACACAAATATAAAATAAAAAGTCACAAACAATTTGAAAAATCAAACTAAAAAAACAGAAAAATTAAAAAAGTGGCATAAACGATGGAATGTGCCTTATTTTTTGGATAAAAAATCTTGGGAGAACGAACTCATACAGAAACAAGACAAAATTGGTTTTGAAAACACTAATTATACTACTCCTAACACTCTTACTACTATTTCTAGTCTCTGAAAGGTCCCGTACCATCTGGCTCGATATTGAAAAATTTCACTTTGAAAAAATTCTCATACATAGAAAATACGGAATCCCAAATAGAACTTCAAGAAAAAAAATGCTAAAATCAAACGAAGATACACAAAAAATTTGAAAAGTCAGACAAAAAAAATAATAAATTCAAAAAGTGGCATAAATGATAGAATTTGACAAATTCTTTAGGTAAAAAATCGTGGGAGAACTTACTTATACAAAAGGAAGGCAACATTGGTGCTGAAAACACCAATTATACTACTTCTAATACTTTTACTACTATTAGTAGCCTCCGAAAAGTCCCGTACGATCCGGCTCAGAATTGAAAAATTCGACTTGGGAAAATTTCCTTATACATTGGAAACACAAAATCCGAAAAAGAACTTTAAGAAAAAAATATACAAATATAAAAAAAAGTCACAAACAATTTGAAAAATCAGAGTAAAAAAAAACTGAAAAAATTGAAAAGTGGCATAAACGATGGAATTTGTCTTATTTTTTGGGTAAAAAATTATGAGAGAACGAACTCATATACAAGGAAGGCAAAATTGATGTTGAAAACACTAATTATGCAACTCCTAATACTTTTACTACAATTATTAGCCTCTGAAAAGGCCTTGTACGGTCCGGTTTGAATTCGAAAAATTTCATTTGGAAAAATTCCTCGTACATTGGAAATACATAATCCCAAAAAGAACTTCAACCAAAAAAATACAAAAATCAATTGAAAATTCACAACCAATTAAACAAATCGATCAATAAAAAACCATAAAATTGAAAAAGTGGCATAAATGATGGAATTTGACAAATTGTTTTGGTAAAAAATCATGGGAGAACTTACTTATACATATCGAAGGAAAAATTAGCGTTGTAAACACCAATTATACTACTCCTAATACTCTTACTACTATTGCTCGCCTTCAAAAAATTTGGCTTGGAAATGAAAAATTGCACTAGGGAAAAATTCCTCAAACATTGGAAAAACAAAATCCCAAAAAGAACTTCGAGAAAAAATATAAAAATCAAACGAAAATTCACAAATAATTTGAAAAATTGGGCAAAAAAAACCATAAAATTCAAAATGTCGCATAAACGTTGGAATTTGACTAATTGTTTAGGTAAAAAATAATGCGAGAACTTGCTTATAGACAAGGATGGAACAATTGGTGTTGAAAACACCAATTATACTACTGTTAACATTCTTACCACAATTACTAGTCTCCGGAAGCGAAAATTTTCACTAGGAAAAAATTCCTCATATATTGGAAACGCAGAATTCCAAAAAGAACTTCAAGAAAAAAATGAAAATATCAACCAAAAATTCACAAACAATTAGAAAATTTGGACTAAAAAAATCGAAAAAATTAAAAGTGGCAAAAACGTTTGAATTTTCCTTATTTTTTGGGTAAAAAATCATGGGAGAACTAATTTTGACAAAGGAAAGGCAAAATTGGTGTTGAAAACACCAATTGTACTACTCTTAATACTCTTACTACTATTGCTAGTCTCTCAAAGGTCCCGTACGGTTCGGCTCGAAATAGAAAAATTTCACTTGGGAAAAATTTACATACATTGAAAATACAGAATCCCAAAATGAACCCCAAGAAAAGAAATGCAAAAATCAAACGAAAATACACAAAAATTTTGAAAAGTTGGTTAAAAAAAACAAAAAAATTGAACAAGTGGCATAAACGATGGAATTTGACAAATTTCTTAGGCAAAAAATCGTGGGAGAACATACTTGTACAAAAGGAAGGAAATATTGGTGTTGAAAACACCAATTATACTACTCTTAATACTCTTACTACCATTAGTAGCTTTCGAAAGGTTCCATATGGTCCGGCTCTGAATCGAAAAATTTCACTTGGGAAATATTCCTCATACATTGGAAACGTAGAATCCTAAAAAGAACTTTAAGAAAAAATATGCAAAAATCAATAAAAAAATTCACAAATAATTAGGACAAATAAAAAAACAGAAAATTGAAAAATTGGTATAAACGATAGAATTTAAGTAATTTTTTGGTAAAAAATCATAGGAGAACTAACTTATACTTAAGGAAGGCAAAATTGGTGTTGAAAACACCAATTTTACTACTCCCTATACTCTTACTACTATTACTAGCTTCCAAAAGGTCTCGTACGATTCAGCTCAAAATCGAAAAATTCAACTTGGGAAAAATTTCTCATACATTGGAAACACAGAATCCCAAATAGAACTTCAAGAAAAAAAATATACAAATATCAAACAAAAAATCACAACAAATTAGAAAAATAGAAAAAAAATAAAATTGAAAAAAAGCATAAATGATGGAATTTGACTTATTTTTTAGGTAAAAAATCTTCGAAGAACTTACGTACATAAAAGGAAGGCAAACTTGGTGTTAAAACCCCCAATTATACTATCCCTAATTGTCTTACTATTATTACTAGCCTCAGAAAGGTCCCTTACGGTCCAGATCGGAATCGAAAGGTTCCACTTGGAAAAAATTTCTCATACATTGGAAACGCAGAATCCCAAAAAGTACTTTAAGAAAAAATACACAAATATAAAAAAAATTCAAAAACAATTTGAAAAATCAGACTAAAAAATTGAAAAATTGAAAAGTGCAATAAACGATGGAATGTGCCTCATTTTTTGGGTAAAAAATCGTGGGAGAACGAACTCATACACAAGCAAGGCAAAATTGGTTTTGAAAACACACTACTCCTAACACTCTTACTACTATTACTAGTCTCTGAAAGGTCCCGTATGGTCTGGCTCAAAATCAAAAAATTTCACTTTGAAAAAATTCTCATACACAGAAAATACAGAATCCCAAATAGAACGTCAAGAAAAAAAAAGCAAAAATAAACAAAAATACACAAAAAATTTGAAAAGTCAGACAAAAAAATTCATAAATTCAAAAAGTGGCATAAACGATGTTTTGACAAATTTTTTAGTTAAAAAATAGTGGGAGAACTTACTTATACACAAGGAAGGCAACATTGGTGTTGAAAACACCAATTACTCTACTCCAATACTCTTACTACTATTACTAGCCTCCGAAAGGTCTCGTGCGATCTGGCTCAGAATTGAAAAATTCGACTTGGGAAAATTTCCTTACACATTGGAAACACAAAATCTCAAAAAGAACTTCAAGAAAAAAATACAAATGTTAAACGAAAATAGACAACAAATTAGAAAAATCGAACAAAAAAAAACCAGAAAATTCAAAAAGTGGCATAAATGATGTAATTTGACTTATTTTTTTGGTAAAAAATCTTGGGAGAACTTACTTATACATAAGGAAGGCAAAATTGGTGTTGAAAACACCAATTATACTACTAATACTCTTACTACTATTACTATTCTTCGAAAGGTCCCGACGGTCAGAATCGCAATCGAAAGATTCCACTTAGGAAAAATTCCTCATATATTAGAAACACAAAATCACAAAAAGAACTTTAACAAAAAATATACAAATATCAAAAAAAAAGTCACAAACAATTTGAAAAACTAGACTAAAAAAACCAAAAAATTGAAAAGTGACATAAATGATGGAATTTGCCTTATCTTTTGGATAAAAAATCGTGGGAGAACGAACTCATATACAAGGAAGGCAAAATTGATGTTGAAATCACTAATTACACTACTCCTAACACTCTTACTAGAATTATTAGCCTCTGAAAGGGTCTTGTACGGTCCGGCTTGAATTCAAAAAATTTCATTCCGAAAAAATTACTCGTACATTGGAAATACATAATCCCAAAAAGAACTTCAACCAAACAAATACAAAAATCAAACGAAAATTCACAACCAATTAGACAAATCAATCAATAAAAAACCAAAAAATTGAAAAAGTGGCATAAATGATGGAATTTGACTAATTTTTTGGGTAAAAAATCTTGGGAGAACTTACTTATACATAACGAAGGAAAAATTAGTGCTGTAAACACCAATTATACTACTCCTAATACTCTTACTACTATTGCTAGCCTTCAAAAAATTTGGCTTGGAAATGAAAAATTGCACTAGTGAAAAATTTCTCAAACATTGGAAAAACAAAATCCCAAAAGGAACTTCGAGAAAAAAATATAAAAATCAAACGAAAAGTCACAAATAATTTGAAAAATCGGACAAAAAAAACCATAAAATTCAAAATGTCGCATAAACGATGGAATTTGACTAATTTTTTAGGTAAAAAATAATGAGAGAACTTGCTTATACACAAGGATGGAAAAATTGGTGTTGAAAACACCAATTATACTACTGTTAATACTCTTACTACAATTACTACTCTCCGAAAGGTCCCGTACGATCTGCCTCGAAATCGAAAAATTTCACTTGGAAAAAATTCTTCATCTATTAGAAACGCAGAATCCCAAGAAGAACTTCAAGAAAAAACATGCAAATATCAACCAAAGGTGCCATACGGTCCTAATACTCTTACACTAACATACTACTCGTAATACTCTTACAACTATTACTAGTCTCTCAAAGGTCCTATACGGTCCGGCTCGAAATAAAAAAATTTCACTTGGGAAATTTTCTTATACATTGAAAATACAGAATCCCAAAATGAACTTAAAAAAAATGCAAAAATCAAATGAAAATACACAAAAAATTTTGAAAAGTCGGTTAAAAAACAATAAAATTCAAAAAGTGGCATAAACGATGGAATTTGACAAATTTTTTAGGTAAAAAATTGTGGGAGAACTTACTTATACACAAGGAAGGAAACATTGGTGTTGAAAACACCAATTACTCTACTCCAATACTCTTACTACTATTACTAGCCTCCGAAAGGTCCCGTGCGATCTGGCTCAGAATTGAAAAATTCGACTTGGGAAAATTTCCTTATACATTGGAAACACAAAATCTCAAAAAGAACTTCAAGAAAAAATACAAATGTTAAACGAAAATTGACAACAGATTAGAAAAATCGAACAAAAAAAAACCAGAAAATTCAAAAAGTGGCATAAATGATGTAATTTGACTTATTTTTTTGGTAAAAAATCTTGGGAGAACTTACTTATACATAAGAAAGGCAAAATTGGTGTTGAAAACACCAATTATACTACTAATACTCTTACTACTATTACTATTCTTCGAAAGGTCCCGACGGTCCGAATCACAATCGATAGATTCCACTTAGGAAAAATTCCTCATATATTAGAAACACAAAATCCCAAAAAGAACTTTAACAAAAAATATACAAATATCAAAAAAAAAGTCACAAACAATTTGAAAAACCAGACTAAAAAAAATCAAAAAATTGAAAAGTGGCATAAATGATGGAATTTGCCTTATTTTTTGGATAAAAAATCGTGGGAGAACGAACTCATATATAAGGAAGGCAAAATTGATGTTGAAATCACTAATTACACTACTCCTAACACTCTTACTAGAATTATTAGCCTCCAAAAAGGTCTTGTACGGTCCGGCTTGAATTCAAAAAATTTCATTCCGAAAAAATTCCTCGTACATTGGAAATACATAATACCAAAAAGAACTTCAACCAAACAAATACAAAAATCAAACGAAAATTCACAACCAATTAGACAAATCGATCAATAAAAAACCAAAAAATTGAAAAAGTGGCATAAATGATGGAATTTGACTAATTTTTTGGGTAAAAAATCTTGGGAGAACTTACTTATACATAACGAAGGAAAAATTAGTGCTGTAAACACCAATTATACTACTCCTAATACTCTTACTACTATTGCTAGCCTTCAAAAAAATTGGCTTGGAAATGAAAAATTGCACTAGTCAAAAATTCCTCAAACATTGGAAAAACAAAATCCCAAAAAGAACTTCGAGAAAAAAAAATATAAAAATCAAACAAAAAATCACAAATAATTTGAAAAATCGGACAAAAAAAGCCATAAAATTCAAAATTGTTGAACCTAAGGCTTTATGCCATAAGTTTTGATGATAACAAATGTATTTAAATTGTAGCATTGATATATATAAAGATTAATTACCATATATATGCTACAAGCACTTAAGCATGATTATATTATTTAATATGTATGTTGCATATAGTGAATCATGCTATTATCATGAATTGAACTGACCATTGGATTTGCAAGTAAGATATATTTTATAGGTTGGTTCAAAACAAGAAGAGTGAGCATTGGATTGAAGAACAAGGAAAAGAAATATCATGCTTCACTCAAGGAAAACAACATGCAAGGATAAAGCTCCAAGAAATGAAGAATTAGAAGATTTGAAGTCTTGGAAGCTTGGATGCATCAAGAAAGCAACCATCATGCTCTAAAAACAAAGAATTTGAAGATAACAAGTGACTAGTCGACCACCCTAGGCTGACTGGTTGACCAACGAGCTCCAGAAGCAAAGTCTTTGAGCACTGGTCAACCACCTTATGCTGACTGGTCGACCAACGAGCTCCAGAGGCAAAATATTTGAGCACTGGTCGACCAACGTACCACACTGGTAGACCAACGTGCCACACTGGTCGACCATTGTGCCACACTGGTCGACCAACGTGCCACACTGGTCGACCAACGTGCCACACTGGTCGACCAACGTGCCACACTGGTCGACCATCGACATCAGAAAATGTGCTGTAACGGCTAGTTTTTGCTGACATCATTATGGAACCACCTTGGATTTGTCTCCAACGGTCTTATTCGTCCTTGGGTTATATATATCAACCTTGGGGGCTATCAAAAAAAAAAAGAGAGAACACTCCTATTGCTGAACATCATCTGTAAATTCTCTCTTATGCAGATTATATCCTTGTGAGCTTATCAATGTAATATATACTCTGTTTTTTAGAGAGTTTCTCTGTAATTGTTGATTTTGATCAACACAAATATTATCTTGAGTTGTATTATCAAGGAGAGTATTCCTTGATAGAGTATTTATTGAGAGAGCATTCTTTTGGGTTGTAGAGAAGCCAGTTTAGCAGAAATTCTCCGGAGGGTTGAGGAGGAGCCCGGATTCATAAATTCTCCGTTGGGTTGTAGAGGAGCCTTGGCTAACGAAATTCTTTGTAGTGCTTTGCAAGTACCCAGACCAAACTTGCAAGTATAGTGAAAATACTCAAGTGACTTCTTGAGGACTGGATGTAGGCTTGAGATTAGCTGAACCAGTATAAATTTCTGAGTTTGCCCTCTCTATCCCTTACTCCTTTATTTGTGCTTATTGTTATCTATTCTTTATTTCCTTGCTCCTCATAATTATTCATCTTGATAGCACATTGATTTTCTGTATTGTATTTATTATCTTAAGTATTACACTTTTACAGAAAATCATTTTAACTTCCAATAAAGTTTTGTGAAAAATTTACAAAACCCAATTCACCCCCCCTCTTGGGTTCCAACCATTACTTTCAATTGGTATCAGAGCTTGGGCTCTTGTTGAAAGACTTAACTGTCTAAGAGTTAGCATGGTTGGATATAGTGATTGGTTTATTTCTGAAAATTGTTCTTTCACAGAACCTCCAGTTTTTGATGCTAATCATTTTCAATATTGGAAGTATGAAATGAAAATATTTTTAATTTCAGTAGACCATAAACTCTGGGAAGTTATAGAAAATGGTTTTGATATGCCTGTCAAGGAAGAACAAGGAAAATGCATTCCAAAACCCAAGAGTGAATGGAATGATACTGAAAGAAGTTTAATGCAACTCAATGCTAAGGCAAAATTGATTATTTCTTGTGCATTGAGTCAAGATGAATTTTTCAAAATCTCCAACTGTGCAACTGCAAAAGAAATGTGGGAAATTCTTGAAGTTGCACGTGAGGAAGATCTTATTGCTGAGGAATTAAGGTATAGAAGTTTCATTAATGAACTTGAAATTGCTCAAATGAACAATTGCAAAACCATTAATGAGATACAACTTGTGCTTAATCAATTGCAAGCTCTTGGTGTTAAACTTACAGGAAAATCTCAAATCACCAAGGAGATAGAAGAAAAAGAAAAAGGAGAAGAAGAGAAATCTCAACCAAAAGCTAAATCATCAAAGAAAGCCTACCTATCCTCCATTTGGGGAAATATCAATTCTGATAAGGAGGACACAAATGAAGAAAACTACATCTGTCTTGTGGCCAGAGATGAAGATGAGGTAAATTCATTTGACTACTCTTTTGATGAATTACAAGATGCCTTTGATGATTTACATGAAGAATCTCTAAAACTTGCAAAGAAATTAAATGCTTCAAAACAGAAAAACTCTTCTCTTGAAAATGAACTAGAAAAATTGAAAAATGAATTTTCTATTTCCAAGGAAGAGAATTTTGGTTTCGAAAATCAAAACAAAACTTTGCAAGAAGAGAATTTGATTTTAAAGGGAAGTATCTCTACCAACAAAAGCTGCTTTTGCACCAAGTGTGATTCTTTGAAAAAGGAAAATGATGATGTTAAAAACACACTTGCAAAATTTTCTCAAGGTAGAGAAATTTTAAATACATCAGTTTTGAAACAAAGAAGAAAGTTTAACAAAGTTGGTCTTGTTTCTAAAAAGAAATCAAACCAAAAGCATTTTAAAAACTTCTTTGTTTCTGCAAAGATGTCCAATAGTCCAACTTGCACTTGTTTCTATTGTGGACTGAAAGGACACAAATCTTACTCCTGCTTTTATAAGAAAAATCTTGTTCATGGAGTAAAAATGAAATGGGTTCAAAAAGGAACTCATGACCCAGGCGGACCCAAAGAAATTTGGGTACCAAAAACAAAAGATTAATTTGCAGATTCACCTCGAAGCAAGGAGCGGAAATGACATTTTAATGGCTACATCATTCAAACTCCACTTCCTTGCATCAAAAGGAGGCAATGGATAAGTAAACATATAAGCTGGAATGTATTGTAAGAAATTTAATTGATATATTTACTGTATCAAATGCTTATGCTTGTTTTCTAGCATGCCTTTCATCTATCTTTGATATTCATGCATGCTATATCTGAAAACAATTCTTATGTGTGACCTATAGATTCAAATTTTGTTTTGAATCAATATCTTTATTCTAAATTCTGCTCAAACTATCCTTTTTATCGCATCACGAAAACTTGCTTCCATTACATGCATATTTCTCTTGCTTTCACAACAATAAGATTACTCTTGCCTATAGTATTTATCCTTATTGTAATCTTATTCAAATATTTTCAATGAAATCAAATTTCTTGTAAAATTGCATTTCATGGAAGCATAGCACTTTTATTAATATAGCATATCTTAAACACAATGTTGCTCTTGATTCTCGAGATTTATTTGGGTATTGCTTATTTAAGCATCAAAGTGCTCTACCAAAAGTGTTTTGCAGGAGTTAATCCTCAAATTTATCCTCTAAGGCACACTCTTTCCTCTGCTCTCCGAAATCAGTAAAATTTATAGTTTTGAAGTTGGTTGGTCGACCAACGCTCCTATCAGTGGCCGACCAATGAAGGCTATAATGAACTAACACCCAGCGCCAGGAGAAGAATGCTGCAAGCTGAGACAAGTGGTCAACCAAGGTCCTCAGACTGGTCGACCAACGCGAGGCGGTGGGTAAATAAGGCTATTCTGGTGAGGAGTGGTCGACCAGTTCATTCACAATGGTTGACCAAAGCTTGACAGTAAGCTCCTTCCACTCTCTGATCCCCATGATGGTCGACCAGTGTGGACACGTTGGTCGACCAGCGGATGACAGTAGATGAAGGATTTAAATTCTACTGCTATGTACTTAATGATCTCTTCAAAGCTTCATGGGTGATCTTATAAGAGATTATTTTTGAGAGAATCTTGCAAGTAATCAATCAATGAAGATCATTAAAATTGCAAGAAGATAGGATCAAAAGAAGAGCAATGAGGAAGATATCAACATCTTAAGGAGGAAGTTCAAGAAGCAACAAAAGTTTGTCAAAATTGATGAGTATCTCTATCATTTACTTCTTTATTATTTAATTGAATGATACTCCTTGATCTCAATTTAACATTTTGGCAAATCTTTTTACTGACATACTTTCATTGCAATGACACATTGTTCTCTGATATCTTACATACTTAATCATATCATTGCATATAAAGATATGTTAAATGCTTAAATTGTCTTTATACCATTCATCATGATTTGAGCATTATACATATCATATCTTTTGCATAAGCTGTAACTTATGAACCATCATTTATGGATTATAGTTTATATCTGATTATATCTTACCTCAATTATGTTACTACATACTCTGATTATAATATATTTTATCTTGAATGAGTATGTAACTTGTTTCTGCTATGTAATGATGATATATATATTCATGTGAGAAAATGCTTACTAGCCTTAAATGAATATATGTATACTTTTCAAAATATGTTATGCCTCTACTGAGATGATATGATATATCCTGGATATAAAATGTTTTATATATGATAATGGATATATATTTTCTTCTACTGTGCTATTTCTGGTGACATTCTTTCAATAAGAATTATTTCGAAAAGTGTTGGAAAAGGATTTGAAATTGCTTTATCATATTTTGAAAAGAAAAGAATTTGGAAATCCTTATTTCAAAATTACATCTGCTAATAAGCAGAAAATTATTTTCAGAACTTTTGAAAAGGGAAAGTGTACCCTTATTTCAAAAGAAGATAATGGCATTGAAGAGAATGCCAAACTATCTCAAGAAGAAGAAAAGCCTCAAGAAGAAAAATTACCTCATGAGAAGGAGCCATCAAGCAACAATGATGATTTTTCAAAGGATTTGAGGTATGCCAAAAGTCATCCTAAGGAACTCATCATTGAAGATGCATCTTAATGGGTATTCACTCGAAATCTTCTTCTGCCAATGGACTATGCCTTATATTGGTTATATCTATTGCTAATCCAAGAAAATTATTGTGCTATTATATACTCCAATTTTAAAATGGTATATCTTATATGAGTATATAATTTGCATTTGCTGTGATATATATCCTGTTATAATATCTTCTGTTATTATTAAAAGGATATATATGTTGCTTCTATTGTGCTGCATCTCTTTCTACATTTTATGCTTTTTGAAGCAAAATTTTTTTTAAAATAAAAGGATTCAGATATTCTTTTTGCCAAAGTTTTTCTGATAATCTTTTCATAAAATCATTCTTTCAAAAGAGTTTGTTTCAAAAATTGCTTTATCATATTTCGTTTTGAAAAGAAAAGCATTTAAAAATCTTCATTTCAAAAGATTTTCATCCTATATGGTTCTTATGGTATCAATCTTAAAGGAAGAATGATTTTTCTATAAATAGTGTATTTCATGGAGGCATAGCATTCTTATTGATATAATATATGTTGTCTCCATTGCTTGAGATTTCTGAACTAACCCATCGAGGACCCAATTTGGTTGGGTACCTAAAATTAAGAGTCACATTATTTTGTGAGGAAATGCACTCTCAAGCTCGAGCTTGCAATAACAACCAACCTATCTTGAGGATGAAGGACTCAACGATGAAGATGGTTATTCTAATCAAGCATGCACATTCAAAACATTGGTATTATCTAGCCTTGCTTGAAATAGATTGTTAATCCATCAAATATTATGAGCTTTATGTGAAGATTGGATGAATGGCAAGAAAGAGTCTTTAAACTGATTGAAAATTACTTTGAAAACTCATATATTATTTTCAATATCTCTTTTGCATCTCAAGCTAAGTATGAACTATAGTGGCTATATTTCCAAATAAGAAAATCATTCCTTTTGCCACTAAAATTCTTTCAAGTTGCTTTCCTTGCCTATCATCTATTAAGTGATTATATGATTTTTGGATCTACTAATCACATCTTGTGCAAGAATACTTCTTTAGTTGATGAAGAAGCTTAAAGGTACAAATGACTCTTCCAAAAGGATAGTCAAACTATACAAAGCTGAAATCTTCATCAAGGATCAAATAGTCAAGGGTTGCAAAATAAATTGTCTCTACACCAAGACAATTCTTGGATAAACAAGCTCTTGCAAAAGAAAGGTAAGAACGATCAGTTGATTGGACAAAAGAGTTTTCTCTACACCAATTTATTATCTTAAGTATTACACTTTTACAGAAAATCATTTTAACTTCTAATAAAGTTTTGTGAAAAATTTACAAAACTCAATTCACCCCCCTCTTGGGTTCCAACCATTACTTTCAAAAATGTCGCATAAACGATGGAATTTGACTAACTTTTTAGGTGAAAAATAATGAGAGAACTTGCTTATACACAAGGATGGAAAAATTGGTGTTGAAAACACCAATTATACTACTGTTAATACTCTTACTACAATTACTACTCTCTGAAAGGTCCCGTACGATCTGCCTCGGAATCGAAAAATTTCACTTGGAAAAATTTCTTCATCCATTAGAAACGCAGAATCCCAAGAAGAACTTCAAGAAAAAAACATGCAAATATCAACCAAAGGTGCCATACGATCCTAATACTCTTACACTAACATACTACTCCTAATACTCTTACAACTATTACTAGTCTCTCAAAGGTCCTATACGGTCCGGCTCGAAATAAAAAAATTTCACTTGGGAAATTTTCTTATACATTGAAAATACAGAATCCCAAAATGAACTTAAAAAAATGCAAAAATCAAATGAAAATACACAAAAAATTTTGAAAAGTCGGTTAAAAAAACCATAAAATTCAAAAAGTGGCATAAACGATGGAATTTGACTAATTTTTTGGGTAAAAAATGTTGGGAGAACTTACTTATACATAACGAAGGAAAAATTAGTGCTGTAAACACCAATTATACTACTCCTAATGCTCTTACTACTATTACTAGTCTCCGAAAGGTCCTGTACAATCTGGCTCGGAATCGAAAAATTCTAATTGGTGTTTAATACACTAAAAGATTAAAAAAAAACTAAAAGATTAAAAAAGTGGCATAAACACTGGAATTTATCTTTTTTTTAGGTAAAAAATCATGGGAAAACTAACTCTTACACAAGCAAGGCAAAATTGGTGTTTAATACACTAATTATACTACTCCTAATACTCTTATTACTCTCACTAGTCTCTGAAAGGTCCCGTACGGTATGGCTCGGAGTCAAAAAATTTCACTTGGAAAAAATTCCTCATAAATTGGAAACATAGAATCCTAAAAAGAACTTCGAGAAAAAAAATATAAAAATCAAATAAAAATTCGCAAACAATTTGAAGAATCGAACAAAAAAAAAACAAAAAATTGAAAAAGTGGCATAAACAATAGAATTTGACTAATTTGTTAGGCAAAAAATCTTGGTAGGACTTACTTATACATAAGAAACACAAAATTGACGTTGAAAACACCAATTATACTACTCCTAATACTCTTACTACTATTACTAGTCTCCGAAAGGTCCTGTACAATCTAGCTCGGAATCGAAAAATTCTAATTGGAAAAAATTTATCATATATTGGAAACATAGAATCCCAAAAAGAACCTCAAGAAAAAAATGCAAATATCAAGCAAAAATTTAGAAAGAATTAGAAAAATCAGACCAAAAAAACTAAAAAATTGAAAAAGTGGAATAAACGATGGAATTTGACTTATTTTTTGGATAAAAAATCATGTGAAAACTAACACATACACAAGGAAGGCAAAATTGGAGTTGAAAACGCCGATTATACTACACTTAATACTCTTACAAATATTACTAGTCTCTGAAAGGTCCTGTATGATCTAGATCAAAATCAAAAAATTCGACTTGGGAAAATTTTCTCATACATTGGAAATACAGAATCTGAAAAAGAACTTTAAGAAAAACTACACAAATGTCAACCAAAAATTCACAAACAATTTGAAAAATCAAACTAAAAAACTGAAAAATGGAAAAAGTGGCATAAACGATGGAATTTTCCTTATTTTTTGGGTAAAAAAAGATGGGAGAACTAACTCATACACAAGCAAGGAAAAATTGGTGTTGGAAACATCAATTTTACTACTCCTAATATTCTTACTACTATTACTAGTATCTGAAAGGTCCCATTCGGTCTGGCTTGGAATCAAAAAATTTCAATTGGTAAAAATTCTCATACATTGAAAATATAGAAACCCAAAAGGAACTTCAAGAAAAAAATACAAAATGCAAACGAAAATTCACAAAAAATTTGAAAAGTCGGACAAAAAAAATCATAAAATTGAAAAAGTGGCATAAACGATGGAATTTTACTAATTTTTTTAGAAAAAAATCATGGGAGAACTTACTTATACACAAGGAAGTTAACATTGGTGTTGAAAATACCAATTATACTACACCTAATACTGTTACTACTATTACTAGCTTTCAAAAGGTTTCGTATGATCCAGCTTGGAATTAAAAATTTTCACTTGGGAAAAATTCCTCATACATTAGAAACGTAGAATCCCAAAAAGAACTTTAAGAACAAAATATGGAAAAATCAATGAAAAATTCACAAACAATTAGAAAAATCAACCAAAAAAATCATAAAATTGAAAAAGTGGCATAAACGATAAAATTTGAGTAATTTTTAGGTAAAAAATCATGGGAGAACTTACTTATACATAAGGAAGGCAAAATTGGTGTTGAAAACACCGATTATACAACTCCTAATATTCTTACTACTATTACTAGCCTCCAAAAGGTACCATACGGTCCGGCTCGAAATCAAAATATTCGACTTGGGAAAAATTCGTCATACATTAGAAACACAGAATCCCAAAAACAACTCCAAGAAAAAAAATACACAAATACCAAACAAAAATTCACAAACAATTAGAAAATTTGTACAAAAGAAAAATCAAAAAATTGAAAAAAGTGGCATAAACGATAGAATTTGTCTTTTTTTTGGGTAAAAAATCATGGGAGAACTAACTCATACACAAGCAAGGAAAAATTGGGGTTGAAAACACTAATTATACTCGTTCTAATACTCTTACTACTATTACTAGTCTCTGAAAGGTCCCGTATGATCTGGCTCGGAATCAAAAAATTTCACTAGGAAAAGATTTCTTATATATTGGAAACGCAGAATCCCAAGAAGAACTTCAAGAAAAAATATACAAATACCAACCAAAAATTCACAAACAATTGAAAAAATCGGACTAAAAAAATCATAAAATTGAAAAAGCGGCATAAACGATAGAATTTTCATTATTTTTTATGTAAAAAATCATGAGAGAACTAACTCATACACAAAGAAGGCAAAATTGGTGTTGAGAACACCAATTATACTACTCCTAATACTCTTACTACTATTACTAGCCTCCAAAAGGTCTGGCTCAAAAAAGAAAAATTCTGTTGAACCCATTGCATTTAAAGCAACATCTGATTTTGATGAATGACAAAACAAATTACAATAGTGCATGTCTAATTGATGGGACTTCATTTTCTATAGACTTTTGGATTTCAGCTTCACACTGGTCGACCACTTTACCTGCACTGGTTGACTAACGGAGTCTAGAAGCAAAAGACTGTAATGATGGCAACACACTGGTCGACCACCCTATCTGCCTTAGTCGACCAATGGACTCCAATAAGTAAGATTGCACCATACTGGTCGTCAACCCCTTGAACACTGGTCGACCATCATGTTCCAGTAAAGAAAAATCTTTTGAAGCATTGAAGACTGGTCGACCATCATCCTTCCACTGGTCGACCATCCAACTCCAGAGATGAATGAAAGCAAGCACTGGTCGACCAATGTAATGGAACTGGTCGACCACCATATCTAGTGAATCACTTCTGGATCTCACTGGTTGACCATCGTGCTACAGTGGTCGACCACCGACATCAGAAAATGTGTTATAATGGCTAGTTTTTGCTGACATCATGCAAATCTATTTGGGATTTATCTCCAACGGCTCCATTCCGCTTTGGTCTTTAAATATCAGCCTTAAGGAGGTTCAAAGTATTAGGAAATACATTAAGTGTGCCTTATATTCTTACAAAGTTAATCTCTTTCAAATCACTTTACTCCTGGAGAGCTTGTTACTATCTTATTCACTCTGTTTTGAGAGTTTCTTCTGAAAAACCATTTTTCTCTGAGTGTATTGATCAAGGAAGTTCTTCCTTGAGTCTGCTTTTGTGAGAAAACAAATTTGTAAGGGGGAGAAACACCATTGGAAGAAAAAAGATCTCTTTTGTAGTGGCTCATAAGTGCCTTTTTGCATAAAGTTGCCGTTCATAGTGAAAAACTCAAGAAGTGCTCTTGAGGACTAGATGTAGGCTTGGATTAAGCTGAACCAATATAAATATCTGTGCTTATTTCTTTCCCTTATCTCTTTAATTGTTTAAAGCCTTGCATTTGATCAATTACACTTCATCTTCATTCATTTTGATATTACTATGTTTTTTGTACTGTCAACGAATTTCTAGTAAGCATTTAAATTTGCTTGAACTTCCAATTAGCTTTTAAGAAAAAATTTTTTTTAACCCAATTCATCCCCCCTCTTGGGTTCCAGCCATATTTAGCAATTGGTATCATAGCTTAGGCTCTTGATTAAAGTCTTAATAGTCTAAGAGTACATAATGGCTAGTCTTGGTGATTGTATTTTACCTGAAGGAAGCTCTTTTACAAAACCTCCTGGTTTTAATGGTAATCATTATAGCTACTGGAAATCCAAGATGAAACTATTTTTTAATATAGTAGACCTAGGCCTCTGGGATATTGTGGAAAACGGACCTTACATACCTGTGAAGGTTGTTGAAGGGCAAAGTATTCCAATACCCAAAAGGGAATGGTCTGAATCAGAAAAGAAATTGGTTCATCTAAATGCTAAAGCTATAATGATTATTGTTAGTGCCTTAAGTCAAGATGAATATTTTAGAGTTTCTAGTTGTACAACTACTAAAGAGATGTGGGACACTTTGGAAGTCGCACATGAAGGAACTCAGGAGTTAAGGAATCAAAAATTAGTACTCTTACAAATGAATATGAAAATTTCAAAATGAAGAGTGATGAAAGCATAAGTGAGATGCAATTAAGATTTACTCACATCACTAACCATTTGAGAGCTCTTGGTGTAACTTATGTAGAATATTCTCAAACCACTAAGATATTGAGATGTCTCACTTCTGAATAGGAAGCTAAGAGAACAACAATCATGGAAGTAAGAGGAGAATCCATGAAATCACTCACAGCTCTGTTTGGAAATCTCTAAAACTATAAGCCAAAAGTTCTAGAAATGAGGCAAGAAGATGAATCCAAGAAAAAGAAGACTCTCTCTTTGAAGTCATCTCTCTCCAAGAAACCAGAAGCAAAAAGTGATGAAGAAGAAGAGATCAATGAAGAAGATCTTGGCCTTTTTATCAGAAAATTCAAAAAATTTATGAGGAACAAAAATACAAGAAAATGGAGAAAAGACCAAGATAGCAAAGAAGGCCCTACATGCTATAAATGCAAAAAGGTTGGGCATCTCAAATAGGAATGCCCACAACTCAACAAAGAACAAGATGAAAAGAGAAGCCATGACAAAAATAAGAAGAAGGTATATGTTTCTTCAATCTGGGCAGATAGTGAATCAGATGAAGAAAATGAAGAAGCTAACCTCTGCTTCATGGCAAGAGAAGTTGAAAATTTTGCCATACAGCTGGGCACTTCAAGGAATTCAGATAAGGATGAAAGTGAAGAAACAAATCTTTGTCTCATGGGAAGAGACAATGAAGAGCTAATTTCCTTTGAACCCTCATATTCATTTGATGAATTACAAGAAGCTTTTGAAGAATTGCATGATAAATCTTTACAACTTGTAAAAAAATTAAGCATTTTAAAACAAATGATTTCTTTGCTTAAGAGTGAAATTTCAAGTTTGAAAAATGATCTTGTCACACTGAAGAAAGAAAGTCTGGACTTTGAAAAACAAAATTCAATTTTGATAGAAGACAATGCAAGCATGAAATCATTGCTTAACTCTTCAAAAGATAATTGTCCTTGTTATAGATGCAATGATTTAAAAAAGGAAAATGAGGATTTGAAAACCACCCTTGCAAAATTTATACAAGGAAGAGACAATTTGAACATATTGCTTGGAAAACAAAGATGTGTTTTGACAAAGCCGGAATAGGTTACAAACCTAAAGCTAGGCAAAAATATTACAAGAATTTCTTTGTTCCAACAACAATGTCAAATAGTCCATTCATTACTTGTTTCTATTGTGGTTTAAAAGGATATAGTCGGAAACAAGAAAAAGTGGGTTGTTAAAGGAACAACTAACAAGTAAGGACCCAAAACAATTTGGGTACCTAAAAGGAGTTAAAATTTTCTGTAGGTTTGCCTCAAAACTAGAAGTGAAAAATAGTACTTGGATAGTGGCTACTCTAAGCATATGACTAGAGATAAATCCAAGTTTCATTCCCTAAAACGAAAAAAGGTTTGATCAAAGGTATTGGTAAGGTTGGTAAGAATTCTTCAACACCCATTGAAAATGTATTATATGTTGAAGGCCTCAAACATAATTTGCTTAGCATCAGTCAACTATGCGACAAAGGAAATAAAGTTATTTTTGATTCATCTCGTTACATAGTTGAGAACATCAATGATAAGAAAATTAAGCTTGTTGGTCAAAGGATTAGTAATGTTTATGTTGTAAATCTTGATGAAGATTCTTCTATAGACTCTACATGCTTAATTAGTGTAAATGAGGAAAGTTGGCTTTGGCACAGAAAATTGGCTCATGCTAGCATGAACCTTTTAGATAAATTAGTCAAGAGAGATCTTGTGATTGGCTTATCCAAAATAAAATTTGAAAATGATAGACTTTGTGATGCTTGTCAAAAGGGTAAGCAAGTCAAAAGCACTTTTAAAACCAAAGATATTGTTTCAACTACAAAACCATTACAACTTCTCCATTTAGACCTTGTAGGACCATCTAAAATTGGAAAAATTTATTCAAAAAGAACAAAACTGGTCCATTTTGAGAATTGAAAGTGATCATGGTAGAGAATTTGACAACCACAACTTCATAGAGTTTTGTGATGAAAATGGGATTGAACATAACTTTTCATCTCCCAGAACTCCTCAAAAAAATGGTGTTGTTGAAAGGAAAAATAGAACACTAAGGAGATGGTAAGAACAATGCTCAATGAAAGGGATCTTCCCCAATATTTTTTGGCTGATGCCTTTTATACTGCTTGCTATATAATGAATAGAGCCTTAATAAGGCCAATTTTAAAGAAAACCCCCTATGAATTGTACAGAGAAGAAAGCCCAATATTTCTCATCTCTAAGTTTTTGGCTGTAAATGCTTTGTATTGAACAATGGAAAAGAAAATTTGGGAAAATTTGATGCCAAAGCTGATGAAGGAATCTTCCTTGGTTACTTTAGTACTAGCAAAGCTTATAAAGTCCATAACAAAAAAACATAAACTGTTGAAGAATCCATACATGTTGTCTTTGATAAATCTAACCCCTCTCTTAAAGATTGTACTAATGATTATGAAGTGTTAGATTCTTTGAAAAACCTTTCCTTGGATGATAAAGTAAAGAATGATCATGAAGGAAATGCAAAGGAAGATATCACTATACATCAAGGAGAAGAAACATCACAAGAAGAGAAAATACCTCTTCAGGATATCTCTATCATCAATAATGATGACCCTCCAAAAGATTGGAAGTATGCCAAAAGCCATCCCAAAGAACTCATCATAAGGGATGCATCACAAAGGGTAACAACTCGAAACTCCCTTAGAAATGTTTGTAATCACTCCACCTTTCTTTCTCATACTGAACCGAAAAACATTAATGATGCTATTATTGATGAATATTGGATTTTGGCTATGCAAAAAGAACTAAACCAATTTGAAAGAAGCCAAGTCTGGGATTTAGTACTTAGACCAAATAATCATACAATACTTGGCACAAAATGGGTATTTAGAAATAAACTAGATGAAAATGGAATTGTGATTAGGAACAAGGCTAAACTAGTTGCAAAAGGTTATAATCAAGAGGAAGGCATTGACTATGATGAAACTTTTGCACCTGTGGCTAGACTTGAAGCTATTAGAATGCCTTTAGCTTTTGCATGCATACATGATTTCAAACTATTTCAAATGGATGTAAAGAGTGCTTTCCTTAATGGCAATATTTTGGAAGAAGTCTATGTTGAGCAACCTCCTGGTTTTGAAGATTTTGAAAAACCTGATTATGTATTCAAATTAAAAAAGGCTCTTTATGGTCTTAAGCAAGCTCCTAGAGCTTGGTATGATAGATAGAGCTCTTTTCTTTTAGAAAATAATTTTCAAGGGAAAAGATTGATACAACGTTGTTCTTTAAAAAGGAAAAGCATGACTTGATCATTGTGCAAATCTATATTGATGATATTATTTTTGGGGCTACTAATCAAAAGCTTTGCAAAGAGTTTGCCAAGATCATGCAAAGTGAATTTGAGATGTCAATGATGGGTGAACTCAACTTCTTCCTTGGGCTTCAAATTAAACAAATGGATCATGGTATATTTGTAAGTCAAACCAAGTATACTAAAGAATTGCTAAAAAAATTTGGAATCGAAAATGCAAAACCTGCATCTACACCAATGAGCACCTCAACAAACTTGGATATGGATGAAGAGGGTCAACCATTTGACATAACTAAATATCGAGGTATGTTCGGATCACTTTTATACTTAACTGCTAGTGGACCTGATATCATGTTTAGTGTTTGCATGTGTGCACGTTTTCAAGCTTGCCCAAAGGAATCTCATTTTAAAACTGTAAAAAGAATTTTCAGATACTTGATCAGCACATCTAAAATGGGTTTATAGTATCCTAAAGGATCCTCAAATGTTTTAATTGGCTACTCAAATGCTGATTTTGTGAGTAGCAAAACTAATAGAAAGAGTACAAGTGGAATTTACCAATTAGTTGGTAATTCTCTTGTCTCTTGGTTTAGCAAAAAGCAAAATAGTGTTTCCTTATCCACAGCTGAAGTTGAATACATTGCAGCTGGAAGTTGCTGTGCTCAAATTTTATGGATGAAGTAACAACTTGAGGATCTTGGTATGTTTCTTAAAAATATTCCCATCAGATGTGATAATACAAGTGTCATTTGTCTGTCCAAGAATCCAGTTCAGCACTCAAGGACCAAACATATTGAAATAAGACATCATTTTCTAAGAGATCATGTTCAAAAGCAAGATATTTTACTTGAATTTATGCAAACTGAATTCTAATTGGCTGACATCTTTACAAAACCTCTGTCTGAGGAAAGATTTAGCTTTATAAGAAGAGAACTTGGCATGGCAAATCCATTTGAACTTTAAATTGTTTCACCATTGCATACATGTTTAAATTCAGTCCTTTTTATAATATTTTACCTTACTAACTTAAGTGTCGGAGTGTCCACTAAAAATGTTTTGCAGGAATTTATCCTCATAAAAATCCCTAAGGCTTGCTCATTCTTTTGCACTCTGAAATCAGTAAGATTTTGGTTTTGAAATTAGGTGGTCGACCAACGCTCCTATCAGTGGTCGACCAACAAAGCCTACATCTATCTGTATCGAGCCGAATCCTAACGCCAGACATCGCACGGTGGACGCTGAGTGAATATTTATGCTACACAAAACAAATGGTCGACCAAGGCACTCAGACTGGTCAACTAACTCGAGACAGTGGCTAACTAAGGCTATTCTGGTCAGGAGTGGTGGACCAGCTCATTCACGATGGTTGACCAATGCTTAACAGTAAGCTCCTGCTCGCTTCTCATCCCCACGATGGTCGACCAATGAACATACGTTGGTCGACCAATGCTCATTTAATGACGCGATTATATATTAAGGTTCAGTGATTCTAAAATCATTTTTCACCTGTCGCGTTGGCCGAACTCCCCTACTCTCCTGGTCGACCAAGTCTCTTCGTCTCCCAGGTACAATTTCTTCAAGATTTTGTACTTTAATCATCATTTTCATCCTAAATCACAAGTTCTAGGGCTTTTTAGAAACCTTATACACGAATACAACAACACATTGCCTCCTCTCCTGGCTTTGCCCTAATCTCGTGTTCTCCAAGGATTTTCAAAGTTCTTCAATGGCTTCATCTTCAGGACCAAAGAAGACTAGGACCAAAAATCCAAGTACTCTACCCATGGAAGATCTTCTGATTATCAGGAGCACAAAGAAAGGTATGCCCAATTCTTCCAACCTAGAAAAGTTCTTCTTAGTAAATACTTGGATTGGGATTATTTTGCTCAAAGAAATATGCCTTTCATTGATTGCCTAGAAAATATGGGTCTGAAGAATTTTGTGAAATACAAGGGTCATTGGTCAGACAAAGTTGTTAAAGCATTCTATACTACATTTGAGTATAATTCTAAAAGGGGCATATGTACTACTGAGGTCAGAGGAACCAAAATTCTCTTTAGAGAAACTCAACTTGCTGAAATCATTGGAATTCCACCTCCTGATAACTCATATATGTTTCTCTAATGGTTATTATTCTATAAGCTCTATTGATTATAGCAAAGAGGAAACTTATAGGATTATCAATAGGGAAGTTGAATATTCAGGTCAGGGAATCAAGATCAACTCTATAGACGCCAATGACAGATTATTGCTTAATGTTATCACTTATATTCTTATCAACACACTTGGGAATTGGGCTGGAGGAAGTAAATCTGAGTTCTTTATTATGGCCTGCATCTCAAATGGAACTCAATTCAACATTCCACATCTCATTGTGCAACGGATGGCCTCTAGTGTTTCAAAGCAACATGCTCAACATGCTCCTTTGCTAAATGCTCACATTGTCTCCAAGATTGTTAAACACTGCATAATCAACAATCACTTTAATGTTATGAAAAATTGCACTTGGGAAAAATTCCTGCATTGGAAACACATAATCCCAAAAAGAACTATAGGAAAAAAATACAAAAATAAAAAAAAAATCACAAACAATATGAAAAATCGAACAAAAAAAACATAAAATTGAAAAAGTGGCATAAATATTGGAATTTAAATAACTTTTTAGGTAAAAAATCGTGGGAGAATTTACTCATATATTGAGAAGGAAAAATTGGTGTTGAGAACACCAATTATATTACTCCTAATACTCTTACTACAATTACTAGCCTCCGAAAGGTCCTATACGGTCCGGCTCGGAAATGAAAATTTTCACTTAGAAAAATTCCTCATACATTAGCAACACAGAATCCTAAAAAGAACTTGAAGAAAAAATATACAAAAAATGAAACAAAAATTCACAAACAATTAGAAAAAATAGACAAATAAAAAACCAAAAAATTGAAAAAAGTGGCATAAATGATGAAATTTGTCTTATTTTTTGGGTAAAAAATCATGGGAAAACTAACTCTTACACAAGCAAGGCAAAATTGGTGTTTAATACACCAATTATACTACTCCTAATATTCTTACTACTCTTACTAGTCTCTGAAAGGTCCTGTACGGTCCGACTCAGAATAAAAAAATTTCACTTGGAAAAAATTCCTCATAAATTGGAAACATAGAATCCTAAAAAGAACTTCGAGAAAAAAAATACAAAAATCAAATGAAAATTCACAAACAATTTGAAAAATCGGACAAAAAAAACCACAAAATTGAAAAAGTAGCATAAAAAATGGAATTTGACTAATTTCTTAGGGAAAAATCATGGGAGAACTTACTTATACATAAGAAACACAAAATTGGTGTTGAAAACACCAATTATACTATTCCTAATAATCTTACAACTATTACTAGTCTTTAAAAGGTCCCGTACGGTCCAGCTTGAAATCAAAAAATTCGACTTGGGAAAAATTTCACAAACATTGGAAACACAAGGAAGGCAAAATTGGTGTTGAAAACACCAATTATACTTCTCCTAATACTCTTACTACTATTACTAGTCTCCGAAAGTTCAAGTGTGGTCTGGCTCAAAATCAAAAAATTTCACTTGGGAAATATTCCTCATACATTTGAAATGTTTAATCCCAAAAAGAACTTTAAGAAGAAAAATGCAAAAATAATGAAAAATTCACGGACAACTAGAAAAATTAACCAAAAAAATCGTAAGATTGAAAAAGTAGTATAAATGATAGAATTCGAGTAAATTTTAGGTAAAAAATCATGGGAGAACTTATTTATACAGAACGAATACAAAATTGGCATTGAAAACACCAATTATACTACTCATAATACTCTTACTATTATTACTAGCCTCCGAAAAGTCCCGTACGGTCCGGCTCAAAATCAAAAAATTTGACTTGGGAAAAATTCCTCATACATTGAAAACACAGAATCCCAAAAAGAGCTTCAAGAAAAAATATACAAATATCAAACAAAAATTCACAACAAATTACAAAAATCGAACAAAAAAAACCAAAAAATTGAAAATATATCATAAACGATGGAATTTGACTTATTTTTTTGGTAAAAATTTTTGGGAGAACTTACTTATACATAAAGAAGGCAAAATTGGTGTTGAAAACACCAATTATAGTACTTTTAATAATACTCTTACTACTATTGCTAGCCTCCAAAAGGTTTGGCTCTGAAACGAAAAATTCCACTTGGAAAAAATTCCTCAAACATTGGAAACACAGAATCCCAAAAAGAACATCGGGAGAAAAAATACAAAATCAAACGAAAATTCACAAACAATTTGAAGAATTGGACAAAAAAAAACCATAAAATTCAAAAAGTGGCATAAACGATGAAATTTGACTAATTTTATATGTAAAAAATCATGGGAGAACTTGTTGCTACACAAGGATGGCAAAATTGGTGTTTTCAACACCAATTATACAACTCTTAATACTCTTACTACTATTAGTAGTCTCCAAAAGGTCCCGTACGATCTGGCTGGGAATCGAAAAATTTCACTTGAAAAAAATTCCTCATATATTGGAAACACAGAATCCGAAAAAGAACTTCAAGAAAAGATATACAAATATCAATCCAAAATTAGAAAAATTGAATTAAGAAACTGAAAAATTGAAAAAGTGGCACAAATGATGGAATTTTCCTTATTTTTTGGTTAAAAAATCATGGGAGAACTAACTCATACATAAGCAAGGCAAAATTGGTGTTGAAAACACCAATTATACTACTCTTAATACTCTTACAACTATTACTAGTCTCTAAAAGGTTTTGTACGGTATGGCTCGAAATCAAAAAATTTGACATGGGAAAAATTTCTTATACATTGGAAACACAGAATCCAAAAAAGAACTCCAAGAAAAAATATAAAAAAATAGACAAAAATTCAAACAAATTGGAAAAATCGAAAAAAAAAACAGAAAATTGAAAAATGTGGCATAAATGATGGAATTTGACTAATTTTTTAGGTAAAAAATCATGGGAGAACTTACTTATACACAAGGAAGGCAAAATTGGTGTTGAAAACAACAATTATATTACTCCTAATACTCTTACTATGATTATTAGCCTCCGAAAGGTCAAGTACGGTCTGGCTCAGAATAAAAAATTTCCACTTGAGAAAAATTCCTCATATACTAGAAACACAGAATCCCGAAAAGAACTTCAAGGAAAAATATACAAATATCAAACAAAAATTTACAACCAATTAGAAAAATCAAACAAAAAAACCCAAAAAATTGAAAAAGTTGCTTAAACGATGGAATTTGACTTATTTTTTAGGTATAAAATCACGGGAGAACTTCTTAATACACAAGGAAGGCAAAATTGGTGTTTAAAACACCAATTATACTACTCCTAATACTCTTACTACTATTACTAGCCTCCGAAAGGTCAAGTGTGGTCTAGCTTGGAATCGAAAAATTCCATTTGGGAAAAATTTCTCATATACTGGAAACACGAAATCCCAAAATGAACTTCAAGAAAAAATATACAAATATCAAATAAAAATTCACAACCAATTAGGAAAAGCAAAGAAAAAAACCAAAAAATTGAAAAAGTGGCTTAAATCATGAAATATGACTTATTTTTTAGGTAAAAAATCATGGGAGAACTTACTTATACACAATAAAGGCAAAATTGGTGTTGAAAACACTAATTATACTACTCCTAATACTCTTACTACTATTACTAGCTTTCGAAAGGTCCTGTATGGTGCGGATCAAAATCGAAAGATTTCACCTGGGAAAAATTCATCATACATTGGAAACACTGAATCCCAAAAAAAAACTTTAAGAAAAATATACAAATATAAAAAATAAAGTCACAAACAATTTGAAAAATCGAACTAAAAAAACTTGAAAAATTGAAAAGTGGCATAAACAATGGAATTTACCTTATTTTTTGGGTAAAAAATCATTGGAGAACTAATTCATACACGAGGAAGGCAAAATTGGTGTTGAAAACACTAATTATATTACTCCTAATACTCTTACTACTATTACTAGCCTCCGAAAGGTCCTATCCAGTTCGGATTCAAAAAATTTCATTTGGGAAAAATTCCTCATTCATTGGAAATATAGAATCCCAAAAAGAACTTTGAGAAAAAAAATACAAAAATCAAACAAAAATTCACAACCAATTAGAAAAATCGATCAATAAAAAATTAGAAAATTGAAAAAGTGGCATAAACGATGGAATTTGACTACTTTTTTAGGTAGAAAATCATGGGAGAAGTTACTTATACACAAGGAAGCCACAATTGGTATTGAAAACACCAATTATACTACTCCTAATACTCTTACTACTTTTGCTAGCCTCCAAAAGGTCTGGCTTGGAAATGAAAATTTTCACTTGGGCAAAATTCCTCAAACATTGGAAATATTGAATCCCAAAAAGAACTTCGAGAGAAAAAAATACAAAAATCAAACGAAAATTCACAAGCAATTTGAAAAAGCAAACAAAAAAATCATAAAATTCAAAAAGTGGCATAAATGATGGAATTTGACTAATTTTTTATGTAAAAAAAATCGGGAGAACTTGATGATACACAAGGATGGCAAAATTGATGTTGAAAACACCAATTATACTACTCTTAATACTCTTACTACTATTATTAGTCTCCGAAAGGTCCTGTACGATCCGGCTGAGAATCAAAAAATTTTACCTAGAAAAAATTCTTCATATATTGAAAACACAAAATCCCAAAAAGAACATCTAGAAAAAATATACAAATATCAACCAAAAATTCATAAAATTGAAAAAGTGGCACAAACGATAGAATTTAAGTAATTTTTAGGTTAAAAATTATAGGAGAACTTACTTATACAAAGGAAGGCAAAAAAGGTGTTGAAAACACCAATTATGCTACTCTTAGTACTCTTACTCCTATTACTAGCCTCCGAATGGTCTTACACGGTCTGGCTCGGAATCAAAAAATTACACTGGGGAAAAATTCTTCATGCATTGGAAATGCAGAATCCTAAAAAGAACTTCAAAAAAAATTCTACAAAAATCAAACAAATTCACAAACAATTAGAAAAATTGTACTAAAAAAACCCAAAAAATTGAAATAGTGGCATAAACTATAGAATTTCTCATATTTTTTGTGTAAAAAATCATCGGAGGACTTAATCATACACAAGGAAGGCAAAATTGGTATTGAAAACACCAATTATGCTACTCCTAATACTCTTACTTCTATTACTAGCCTCCGAATGGTCTTACACGGTCCGGCTCGGAATCAAAAAATTCCAGTTAGGAAATATTCTTCATACATTGGAAATGCAGAATCCCAAAAAGAACTTTAAAAAAATTATACAAAAATCAAACAAAAATTTACAAACAATTAGAAAAATCACATTAAAAAAATCAAAAAATTGAAATAGTGGCATAAACTAAAGAATTTGTCGTATTTTTTGGGTAAAAATCATGAGAGGACTTACACATACACAAGGAAGGCAAAATTGGTATTGAAAACACCAATTATACTACTACTAAAACTTTTTCTACTATTACTAGCCTCTGAGCGGTCTCCTACGGCCTAGCTTAGTATCAAAAGGTTTCACTTGAGAAAAATCCTTCGTACATTGCAAATACAGAATCCCAAAAAGAACTTCAAAAAAAAATATGCGAAAATCAAACAAAATTCACAAACAACAAGAAAAATCGAACTAAAAAACTAAAAAATTGAAAAAGTGGTATAAACGATAGAAGTTACCTTATTTTTTAGGTAAAAAAATATGGGAGAACTTACTCTTACAGAAGAAAGGCAACATTGATATTGAAAACACCAATTATGCTACTACTAATACTTTTTCTACTTTTGCTAGCCTTCGAACGGTCTCGTACGGCCTGGCTCAAAATCGAAAAGTTTCAGTTGGGAAAAATCCCTTATACATTGGTAACATAGAATTCCTGAAAGAACTTCAAAAAAAAATGCCAAAAATCAAACAAAAATTCACAAACAATAAGAAAAATCAGACTAAAAAAACCAAAAAATTGAAAAACTTGGATAAACGATTCGATTTGCCATTTTTTTGGGAAAAAAATCATAGTGGAACTTACTCTTACAGAAGGAAGGCAACATTGATATTGAAAACACCAATTATGTTACTCTAAATACTCTTACTACAATTACTAACCTTCGAATGGTCATACATGGTCTGGCTCGGAATCAAAAAATTCCACTTGGAAAAAATTCTTCATACATTAGAAACACAGAATCCCAAAAAGAACTTGAAGAAAAAAAATACAAAAATTAAGAAAAATTCACAATCAATTAGAAAAATCAGACTAAAAAAACCAAAAAAATTGAAAAAGTGGCATAATTTGCTGTATTATTTAGGTAAAAAATTATGGGAGGACTTACTCACACACAAGGAAGCCAAAATTGGTATTGAAAACACCGATTGTGCTACTACTAATACTTTTTCTACTATTAATTGCCTCTGAACGGTCCCGTATGACCTACCTTGTAATCCAAAAGTTTCACATGGAAAAAATCTCTTGTACAATATAAACACATAATCTCTAAAAGAACTTAACCAAAAAAAATGCGAAAATCAAACAAAAATTCACAAACAATAAGAAAAATTAGACTAAAAAAATAAAAAATTGAAAAAGTAGCATAAACGATGGAATTTGCCTTATTTTTTGGATAAAAATCATGGGGGAACTTACTCTTACAAAAAGAAGGCAACATTGGCATTGAAAACACTAATTATGCTACTCTTAATACTCTTACTGCTATTACTAGCCTTCGAATGGTCCCACACGGTCCAGCTCGGTATCGAAAAATTCCACTTTGAAAAAATTCTTCATACATTAAAAACACAGAATCCCAAAAAGAACTTCAAGTAAAAATCTAAAAAAATAAAAAAAATTCACAAACAATTAGAATAATTAGACTTAAAAAAACCAAAAAATTGAAAAAGTGGCATAAACTACAGACTTTGTCATATTTTTTGCGTAACAAATCAAGCGAGGACTTAGTCATACACAAGGAAGGAAAAATTGGTATTAAAAACACCAATTATGCTACTACTAATACTTTTGCTACTTTTACTAGCCAATGAACGGTCCCATACGGCCTGGCTCAGAATCAAAAAGTTTCACTTGGAAAAAATTAGCCATACAATGGAAACACAAAATCTCCAAAAGAACTTCACAAAAACAAAATGCAAAAATCAAGTAAAATTCACAAACAATAAGACAAATCGGACTACAGAAACCAAAAAATTCAAAAAGTGGCATAAACGATGAAATTTGCCTTATTTTTAGGTAAAAAATCATGGGAGAACTTATTCTTACAGAAGGAAGGCAACATTGGCATTGAAAACACCAATTATGCTACTCTTAATACTCTTACTACTATTGCTTGCCTTTGAACGGTTCCACACAGTCCGGCTCAGAATCGAAATATTCTAATAGGAAAAGATTCTTCAAACATTGGAAACATAGAATCCCAAAAAGAAATTGAAGAAACAATCCACAAAAATCCAAAAAAAAAAATTAACAAACAATTAGAAAAATCGGAGTAAAAAAACCAAAAAATTAAAAAAGTGGTATAATATGTAGAATTAATCGTATTTTTCGGGTAAAAAATCATGTGAGGACTTACTCATACACAAGGAAGAAAAAATTGGTATTAAAAACACTAATGATGCTACTTCTAATAATTTTTCTACAATTACTAGCCTCCAAACGGTCCTGTACTGCCTAGCTCGGAATCAAAAAGTTTCACTTGGGAAAAATCCCTCGTACATTGGAAACACAAAATCCCTAAAAGAACTTCACCAAAAAAATATATGAAAATCAAACAAAAATTCACAAACAATATGTAAAATCGGACTAAAAAAACTTAAAAATTGAAAAAGTGGCATAAACTATAGAATTTGTCGTATTTTGTAGGTAAAAAATCATGGGAGAACTTTCTCAAACTCAAGGAAGGCAAAATTGGTATTGAAAACACCAATTATGCAACTACTAATACATTTTCTTCCTTTACTAGGCTCCGAACGTTCCCATAAGGCCTAGCTCGGAATTGAAAAGTTTCACTTGGAAAAAATTCCTCATACATTGAAAACACAGAATCCCCAAAAGAACTTCACAAAAAAAATATGCAAAAATAAAACAAAAATTCACAAACAATAAGAAAAATCAGACTAAAAAAACCAAAAAATTGAAAAAGTAGCATAAACGATGGAATTTGCTTTATTTTTTGGATAAAACATCATGGGAGAACTTATTCTTACGAAAGGAAGGCAATATTGGTATTGAAAACACCAATTATGCTACTCTTAATACTCTTACTGCTGTTACTAGCTTATGAATGACCCCACACGGTCCAGCTTGGAATCAAAAAATTCTACTTGAAAAAAATTCTTCATACATTGGAAACATAGAATCCCAAAAAGAAATTTATGAGAAAAATCAAAAAACAAATTCACAAATAATTAGAAAAATCAGACTTAAAAAACCAAAAAATTGAAAAAGTGGCATAATCTATAGATTTTTTCATATTTTTTAGGTAAAAAATTAAGGGAGGACTTAGTCAAACACAAGGAAGGCAAAATTGGTATTGAAAACACCAGTTGTGCTGCTACTATTACTTTTTCTTCAATTACTAGCCTCCGAACGGTCCTGTACAGCCTAGCTTGGAATCAAAAACTTTAACTTGGAAAAAAAATTCGTCTATTGAAAAGATAGAATCCCTAAAAGAACTTCATAAAAATAATATGTAAAAATCAAACAAAAATTCACAAAGAATAAGAAAAATCGGACTAAAAAAAACTAAAAAAATTGAAAAAGTGGAATAAGTGATGGAATTTGGTATTGAAAACACCAATTATGCTACTCTTAATACTTTTACTACTATTACTAGCCTACAAATGGTCCCACATAGTCCAGCTCAGAACCGAAAAATTCCCTGTTGGAAAAATTCTTCATACATTGAAAACACAGAATCCCAAAAAGAACTTTAAGAAAAAATCTAAAAAAAAAAAATTCACTAACAACTAGAAATATCAAACTTAAAAAAACCAAAAAATTGAAAAAGTGACAGAAACCATAGAATTTGTCATATTTTTTGGGTAAAAAATCAAGGGAGGACTTAATCATGCACGAGGAAGGCAAAATTGGTATTGAAAACACTAATTATGCCACTACTAATATGTTTTCTACTTTTACTAGCTTACGAATGGTACCGTACGGCCTGGCTCGGAATCGAAAAGTTTCACTTAGGAAAAATTCCACACACATTGCATACACAAAGTCCCCAAAAGAACTTCACAAAGAAAATATGCAAAAATAAACAAAAATCACAAATAATAAGAAAAATCGGACTAAAAAATTAAAAAAGTGGCATAAATGATGGAATTTGCTTTATTTTTTGGGTCAAAAATCATGGGACAACTTTCTCTTACAGAAGAAAGGCAACATTGGTGTTGAAAACACCAATCATGCTACTCTAAATACTCTTACTAGTATTACTAGCCTCTGAATGTTCCCACATGGTTCAGCTCGAAATTGAAAAATTCCACTTGGGAAAAATTTTTCATACATTGGAAACACAGAATCCCAAAAGGAACTTTAAGAAAAAATATAAAAAAATCAAAGAAAAATTCACAAATAATTTGAAAAATCGGACTAAAAAAATCATGTGAGGACTTACTCATACACAAGGAAGGCAAAATTGGTATTGAAAACACCAATTGTGCTACTTTTAATTCTTGTTCACTATTACTAGCCTCCGAATGGTCCCGTACGACCTAACTTAGAATCGAAAAGTTTCACTTGGGAAAAATCTCTCGTACATTGGAAACACAAAATCCCTAAAAGAACTTCACAAAACAAATATGAAAATCAAATAAAAATTCACAAACAATATGTAAAATCGGATTAAAAAAACAAAAAAATTGAAAAAGTGGCATAAACTATAGAATTTGTCGTATTTTTTAGGTAAAAAATCATGGGAGGACTTTCTCATACACAAGGAAGGCAAAATTGGTATTGAAAACACCAATTATGCAACTACTAATACATTTTCTTCTTTTACTAGGCTCCGAACATTCCTATAAGGCCTGCCTTGGAATTGAAAAGTTTCACTTGGGAAAAATCCCTCATACATTGGAAACACAGAATCCCCAAAATAACTTCACAAAAAAATGTAAAAATAAAACAAAAATTTATAAACAATTAGAAAAATCGGACTAAAAAAATCTATAAAATTGAAAAAGTGGCATAAATGATGGAATTTGCTTTATTTTTTGGGTAAAGAATCATGGAAGAACTTACTCTTAGAGAAGGAAGGCAACATTGGTATTGAAAACACCAATTCTGATACTTTTAATACTCTAACAACAATTACTAGCCTACAATGATCCTACACTGTTTGGGTCGGAATCGAAAAATTCCACTTGGAAAAAATTCTTCATACATTGGAAACACAGAATCCCAAAAAGAACTTTACGAGAAAATACACAAAAATCAACAAAAAAAATTTCCAAACAATTCGAAAAATCGGTCTTAAAAAAACCAAAAAATTGAAAAAGTGGCACAAACCAAAGAATTTGTCATACTTTTTGGGTAAAAAATCAAGGGAGGACTTAGTCATATGCAAGGAAGGCAAAATTGGTATTGAAAACACCAATTGTGCTATTCTAATACTTTTTCTACTATTTCTAGCTTTCGAACGGTCCTTACGGCCTAGCTCGAAATCAAAAACTTTCACTAGAGAAAAATGATTTGTACATTGAAAAGACAGAATCCCTAAAAGAACTTCACAAAAAAATATGTAAAAATCAAACAAAAATTCACAAAGAATATGAGAAATCGGACTAAAAAAACTAAAAAATTGAAAAAATGGCATAAACGATGGAATTTGCCTTATTTTTTGGATAAAAAATCATGGGAGAACTTACTCATACAGAAGGAAGGCAACATTGGTATTGAAAACACCAATTATGCTACTCTTAATACTTTTACTGCTATTACTAGCCTCTGCATGGTCCTACACAGTCCCGCTCAGAATTGAAAAATTCCCCGTCAGAAAAATTTATCATACATTGGAAACACAGAATCCCAAAAAGAACTTTAAGAAAAAATCTAAAAAAAAAATTTCACAAACAATTAGAAAAATCGAACCTTTAAAAAACCAAAAAATTGAAAAAGTGATATAAACTATAGAATTTGTCTTATTTTTTGGGTAAAAAAAATCAAGGGAGGACTTAATCATGAACAAGGAAGGCAAAATTGGTATTGAAAACACTAATTGTGCTACTACTAATATTTTTTCTACTTTTACAAGCCTAAGAACGATACCGTACGGCCTGTCTCGGAATCGAAAAGTTTCACTTGGGAAAAATTTCTCACACATTGGAAATACAAAATCCCCAAAAGAACTTCACAAAAAAAAATGCAAAAATCAAACAAAAATTCACAAACCATAAGAAAAATCGGACTAAAAAAACTAAAAAATTGAAAAAGTGGCAAAAACGACGGAATTTGCCTTATTTTTTGGGTAAAAAATCATGGGAGGCTTACTCATACACAAGGAAGGCAAAATTGGTATTGAAAACACCAATTATGCTACTACTCATACTTTTTCTACTATTACTAGCCTCCGAACGGTCCCGTATAGCCAAGCTCAGAATCGAAAAGTTTCACTTGGGAAAAATCATTCGCATAATGGAAACACATAATCCCTAAAAGAAATTCACAAAAAAAAATTTTCAAAAATCAAACAAAAATTCACAAACAGGAACAAAAATCTGACTAAAAAAAATTGAAACATTGAAAAAGTCGCATAAACGATGGAATATGCTTTATTTTTTGGGTTAAAAATCATGGGACAACTTTCTCTTACAGAAGAAAGGCAACATTGGTGTTGAAAACTCCAATTATGCTATTATTAATACTATTACAACTATTACTAGCCTCCGAATGTTCCCACATGGTTCGGCTCGAAATCAAAATATTCCACTTGGGAAAAATTCTTCATACATTGGAAACACAGAATCCCAAAAGGAACTTTAAGAAAAAATCTACAAAAATCGAAGAAAAATTCAAAAACAATTTGACTAAAAAAACCAAAAAATTGAAAAAGTGGCATAAACTATAGAATTTGTTGTGTTTTTTGGGTAAAAAATCGTGGGAGGAATTTCTCATACACAAGGAAGGTAAAATTGGTATTGAAAACACCAATTATGCAACTAGTAATACTTTTTCTACTTTTACTTGCCTCTGAACGTTCCCAAACTGTTTGGCTCGAAATCAAAATGTTTCACTTGGGAAAAATCCCTTGTACATTAGAAACACAGAATTCCCAAACAAACTTCAAAAAGAAATGAAAAAATCAAACAAAAATTTACAAACAATAAGAAAAATAGAACTAAAAAAACAAAATAAATTGAAAAAGTGGCATAAATGATGAAATTTGCATTATTTTTTGGGTAAAAAATCATGGGAAAACTTACTCATTCACAAGGATGGCAAAATTGGTATTGAAAACACCAATTATGCTACTTCTAATATTTTTTCTACTATTACTAGCCTCCGAACAGTCTCGTACGGCCCAGCTCAGAATCGAAAAGTTTCACTTGGGAAAAATTGCTCATTCATTGGAAACACAGAATCCCTCAAAGAACTTCACAAAAAAAAAAAATACGAAAATCAAACAAAACATCACAAACAATATGTAAAATAGGACTAAAAAAACTAAAAAATTGAAAAAGTGGCATAAACAACGGAATTTTCCTTATTTTTTGGATAAAAATCATGGGAGGCTTACTTATACACAAGGAAGGCAAAATTGGTATTGAAAACACCAATTATACTCCTACTAATATTTTTCTACTATTACTAGCCTCCGAACGGTCCCGTATGACCTAGCTCGGAATCAAATAGTTTCATTTGGGAAAAATCATTCATACATTGGAAACACATAATCCCTAAAAGAACTTCACAAAAAAAAATATGTGAAAATCAAACAAAAATTCACAAACAGTAAGAAAAATATGCCTAAAAAAACCCAAAAATAGAAAAAGTGGGATAAACGATGGAATTTGCTTTATTTTTTGGGTAAAAAATCATGGGAAAGCTTTCTCTTATGGAAGAAAGGCAACATTGGTCTTGAAAACACTAAATACGCTGCTCTTAATACTCTTACTACGATGACTAGCCTCCGAATGTTGCCACACGGTCCAGCTTGGATTCGAAAAATTGCACTTGGGAAAAATTCTTCATACATTGGAAACAAAGAATCCCAAAAGGAACCCTAAGAAAAACTCTACAAAAATCAAAGAGAAATTCGCAAACAATTTGAAAAATCAGGCTAAAAAAATCCAAAAAATTGAAAAAAGTGGCATAAAGTATAGAATTTGTTGTATTTTTTGGGTAAAAAATCATGGGAGGACTTTCTAATACACAAGGAAGGCAAAATTAGTATTGAAAACTCCAATTATGCAACTACTAATACTTTTTCTACTTTTACTAGCCTCCAAACGTTCCTACGCGGCCTGGCCCGAAATTGGAAAATTTCACTTGGAAAAAATCCCTCATACATCAGAAACATGGAATATCCAAAAGAAGTTCACAAAAAAAATGTAAAAATTATACAAAAATTCACAAACAATGAGAAAAATCTGAACAGAAAAAACCAAAAAATTGAAAAAGGTGCATAAACGATGGAATTTGCTTTATTTTTTAGGTAAAAATTCAAAGGAGAACTTGCTCTCATAGAAGGAAGGCAACATTGGTACTGAAAACACCAATTATACTACTCTAAATACTCTTACTACTATTACTAGCCTCCGAATGGTCCCGCATGATTCGGCTCAGAATCGAAAAATTCCACTTGGAAAAAATTCTTCATACATTGGACACACAGAATCTACAAAAGAACTTTAAAAGATAATCTACAAAAAATGAAAAAAAAATTCACAAACAATTAGAAAAATCAGAATTAAAAAAGCCAAAAAATTGAAAAAGAGGCATAAACTATAGAATTTGGCATATTTTTTGGGTAAAAAATGACGGAAGAACTTACTCTTATAGATGGAAGGCAACATTGGTATTGAAAACACTGATTATGCTACTCTTAATATTCTTACTACTATTGCTTGCCTCCGAATGGTTGCACACGGTCAGGCTTAGAATCGAAAAATTTCACTAGAAAAAATTTTTCATACAATGGAAACATAGAATCCCAAAAAGAACTTGAAGAAAAAATCTACAAAAATAAAAACAAAATTCACAAACAATTAGAAAAGTCGGACTAAAAAAATCAAAAAATTAAAAAAGTGGTATAAACTCTAAAATTTGCCGTATTTTTTGGGTAAAAAATCATCGGAGGACTGACCCAAACATAAGGAAGGTAAAATTAAAATCAGAGTAAAAAAACTAAAAAAATGAATAAGTGGCATAAACGATGGAATTTGCCTTATTTTTTGGGTAAAAAATCATGGGAGGGTTACTCCACACAAGGAAGGCAAAATTGGCATTGAAAACGCCAATTATGATACTACTAATGAAAGAAATGGTTGGATCCCAAGAGGGGGGTGAATTGGGTTTTATAAAAATTTCCACAAAACTTAATTGGAAGTTAAAATGATTTTTTGAAATTGGAGAATGCTAAAGATAATAATTTAATTCAGAAAATCAAAGTGTTATCAAGATGAATAATATTATAGTGCAAGGAATTAAGGAGCAACTATAAATCTACACAAATTAATTAATACTTGAGGTAAAAATCAAATATAAACGCAAAACATTAATTAATTAACTTCAAATGTAAATAGAGTAGGGATAGAGAAAGCAAACTCGAAGATTTATACTGGTTTGACTAATCCCAAGCCTACATCCAGTACTCAAGAGACCACTTGAGTATTTCCATTATAATTGCAAGTTTAATCCAGGTACTTGCAAACCACTACAACATAGATCTTTTCCCCCTCAAGGGTGCCTCTCCCCATTACAATGTGTTTTCTCTCAAACACTAACTCAAGGAACCAATCCTTGAGCAACTAAATTTGAAGGCTTAAGGAAAATAATGGTGGACACTCCCAAAGTGTAGATAACGCAGAAATTAAGCTCAGAATTTTTTCTCTAACAATTTAGAGAGAATGAAACTCAAGATAATATGACAAATGAACAATTGAAGCTTGATACAAATGGTGTTGTGAAGTCCCCTTTATATAGTGAAACCTTGCTACTACAGTGACTGCTTTAGTCAGAATTGCTACAGTAAGCTTCATCATCATTTTTCAACTTTTCTACAACAACCAAAAAACTTTATCAACTTTTTTCAACAATTAATATTCTTTTTCAAATTTGCTACAGTAAAAAGCATTCTTTTTCAAATTTTATTACAATACCCAATAAACTTTATCATACTTTTTCAATAACCAATAAACTTTATCATACTTTTTCAACAATTAAATTTCTTTTTCAAAAGTGCTACAGTAAAAAGTATTCTTTTTCAAGTTATATTACAACAACCAATAAACTTTATCATACTTTCTCAACAACCAATAAACTTTATCATACTTTTTTCACAATCAAATTTCTTTTCCAAAAGTGCTACAGTAAAAAGTATTCTTTTTCAAATTATATTACAACAACCAATAAACTTTATTATACTTTTTCAACAATCAAATTTCTTTTTCAAAAGTGCTACAGTAAAAAGCATTTTTTTTCAAAGTATTTTAAAACAATCAATAAACTTTATTATACTTTTTTCAACAATCGAATTTCTTTTTCAAAAGTGACACAGTAAAAAGATTCTTTTTCAAATTATATTAAAACAACCAATAAATTTTATCAAAAAATCAATTTATATTACTATATATAAATATATAAAGCATTAAATATATTTGGGCCAAGAAAAATTGAATCATGCATTTGGACCAAGAAGATTAAAACATTCATTTGGGTCAAGAACATTAAATCATACTATTTGGGCTAAAAACGATTAAATCATTCATTTGGGCCAAGAAGATTAAATCATACTATAATTCTCACATATTTGTCATCATCAAAACTTATAGCATAATACATTAGGGCTAACAATCTCCCCCTTTTTGATGATGACAAATCACCAAAGAAAATATGTTACAATGTAATAATCATTATACAATATACACATATTTTTCTTTCCATATCCTGCTCCCCATATTTGACATCAACAAAAAGGTATAAGGAAGGCAATATATAAAGGCTAAAGAGTATTCCTTCTTTAAACAAGAATATCATATGACGTCATGGAGTAAAATTTCATCAAAACTTATCATTGATATGCCAAAAATATATAGTTAAGGAGAACATTGCATCTCAGATAAAGTGAGCCTAAAAATATAGAGGATTCAAGTATAGATTAGGCTCCCCCTCAACCAATTCATATTAAACAAATGTAATTTTCAAGATTTATTTATATATGTATCTTGAGGATGAGTACCTGCAAAAATTTTGACAACCACTCTGATGCTTAAGTTAGTAATGTAAATCAAAGATTAAAGCAAAATTAACTGCTTACGGTCGCATGCATCAAGCATTATCATAATGCAAGGAAATCATTGCCTTTCATTTGCCCACAAACGCATTATATGTAAGTATGTATAAGTATGAAGATGTATCATCCTCTACATATTTCATTTTATTCAAGTCATTTAAATTTTTTTTTTGACTTCTCATTTTCTATGAGTGCATGTGGAATCATGACATATTATTCTTAGCCATAGCCTTCGCTCATGATGCATGAATAGCATACACAACATATGTTCTTAGATACATGTAATCATAGCATGATGTAATCAATCATGTATATTATACTGAAAGCTCTCAAGAACAACACAACAAAGCAGAGAAATACGGTTCTGTTTATCACCATTTTATTAATCCTTAAAATTTTTAATCAAAACAAATTAAATCAGCTGCAAATCCACCGAAAATTGTCTTTCGTGGTTTTTCCATTAATGCGACGCGTTGTTAGTGTGCATGCGTACCCTAGACTTCTGGCTTCTAGCTTGCAGAAATCCATAGGATGAGCGTGTAGGGGTGCGGCGAAGAGATATCTTCTTTGGCTCTAAGTCATAATTTTCTCTCTATAAAGACTGCCCCAGAGTTCTCAAATACCACACTACAAAGAGTATTCATCTCTGAGCCTACAACTTCCTGATATTCCTCTCTCTTCATACTCCTACAAAAATTTCTAAAATTTTCCAAACCATGGCCACAAGAAAGTTCATTGATCTCACAGTAGAGGCCAAGGAGGAAGAGCTCGACTTAAACTTGAGTCTAGGCAAGGACAAGGGCAAAAGACCTTTGGAGGGATCTCAAGAGAACCGAAAGAAGAAGATGAAGATCGAAGAAGCTGAGGAGATTAGTACAGGCCATACGTCAGAAGACAAAATTGCTTGTTTGGAGCAGGAGGTGAAGAAACTCAATAAGATGATAGAGGACTTGGAGAAGTTAGCTAAACGCAACAATGCGGCAATGACTTCAAGAATAGATAGGTTCTTCTATTGGTCTACCCAATGCTTCTACAATCAACAACAAAGAAATGTTGATTGTATGAATGGGATTTACACTACCCTCCGTGACATTGCTCAGTCTCTTGCTCTAAGGAATGGCCGAGGGGTGATGATACAATACAACCCTCCTAATCCGAGACCACATCGCCTGTAGATTGCTCATGCATAAGTAAACCCCCCTTTTTTTTGCAATGTAATCCTTCAGTTTGTTTTTTTTAATGCAAGTAGTTTCTTTCATTGGACGGTACTTAAAAAAATTATAATAATAAAGATAAAGGAAATCAACCACACAAATTCAGCAGAGTAGAAGGATATATATATTTTGAAAAATATATATCCATTTTAAAGATAGAAAGAATTTTTTGACATGGATATATATATATATATATATATATATCATCATTTCAAAGCAAAAGCAAGTTACATACTTACTCAAGATAAAACATATCATAACCTGAGTATGTAGTAGTGAAATTAAGGTGATATGGATTAATAAGATATAATTGGATATAAACTATAATCCATAGCCAATGGTCCATAAACCATAGCTTTGAAAAGATATGACATGTATATTGCTCAAACTATGATGAATGGTATAAAGACAATATCTTTATATACAATGATATGATCAAATATGTAAGATATCAGAGAACAATATATCATTGCAATGAAAGTATGTCAGTAAAAAAAAATTGCCAACATAGCCAATTTTGATCAGGGAGTATCACTCAATTAAATAGTAAAGTGGTAAAGAATAGAGATACTTATCAATTTTGGAAAAACTCTTATTACTTCTTGAAGTTCCTCCTCAAGATTTTGATATCCTTGTTTTGCTCATTGTTCTTCTTTTGATCTTCTCTTCTTGCAACTTTTAATAATTTCCTTTGATTGATTATTTGCAAGATCCTCCAAACAATCTCTTGTAAAATCATCCATGAACCTCTCATAAGTGACCTATCAGTCGACTATCAAGGGGCGATCAGTTGACTGATTGCTGCTGATTTGGGAAATTTTTTTTTTGTTGCTGTCATCGATTAGTCGACTGTTGAGGGCGATTAGCCAACTAATGCCTTTCGGGTCCAGCAAAAAGACTCAGCGTTTAGCGTTGGTCCCTCAACATTCGACGTTGGCATATTAATGTCTAGCGTTCGTGTCAGCGTTCAGTGATCTATGATTGATCAGTCGGTTGATGATCATCGGTTAGTCGACTGATGGATTCTGCACTTAAGATGAATTTTGGGCAAAGAGTTCCCGGTCGACTAATCTTTTTTTTTTATTAGTCGACTGATTACATCTTTTTTTGTCGACTGATTCATTGTAGAAGACCATTTTCTGATATGCTCGAGATAAAATGATGTGAGTGATTTGAGAGGATATAATTGAGGATATTATACCTGCAAAACAAGCTTGAGGAGCACTCTAATGCTCAAGTGAGTAATGTTCAAATAAATCTCAAGCAATGGGGAAAATAATATATTATGTTCAACATATGCCATGCTTCAATAAAATGCAATTTTGTAAGAAATTTGATTTCATTGAAAATATTTAAATAAGATTACAATAAAGATAAACATTACAAGTAAGAGTAATCTTATTGTTGTGAAACCAAGGGAAATATGCATGTAATGAAAGCAAGTTGTTGTGATGCAATAAGTAAGAAAGTTTAAGCTGGATTTAGAAGAAAGATTTTAGCTCAAAACAAAACTCATATCCTTGGGCCGCACACCTAAGAATCGTTTTTAGAAATAGCATGCATGAATATCAAAGATAGATGTAAGGCATACTAGAGAGTAGATATAAACATTAAATACAGTAAACATATCTATCAAATTTCTTACAATACATTCCAGCTTATATGTTTACTTGTCCATTGCCTCTTTTTGATGCAAGAAAGTGGAGTTTGAATGATGTAGCCATTAAAATGTCATTTCCGCTCCTTGCTTTGAGGCGAATCTGCAAATTAATCTTTTGTTTTTGGTACCCAAATTTCTTTGGGTCCACCTGGGTCATGAGTTCCTTTTTGAACCCATTTCATTTTTACTCCATGGACAAGATTTTTCTTATAAAAGCAGGTGTAAGATTTATGTCCTTTTAGTCCACAATAAAAACAAGTGCAAGATAGACCATTGGACATATTTGAACGAACAAAGAAATTTTTGAAATAGTTCTGGTTTGACTTCTTTTTAGAAGCAGGACTAGCTTTGTTAAACCTTCTTCTTTGTTTCCAAACTAAGGTATTTAAAATTTCTCTACCTTGAGAAAATTTTGCAAGTGTATTTTTAAGATTATCATTTTCCTTTTTCAAAGAATCACACTTGATGCAAGAACAATTTTTGTTGGTAGAGATACTTGCCTTTAAAGTCAAATTCTCTTCTTGCAAAGTTCTGTTTTGATTTTCAAAAACAAAGTTCTCTTCCTTGGAAATAGAAAATTCATTTTTCAATTTTTCCAACTCATTTTCAAGAAAAGAGTTTTTCTGTTTTGAAACAACTAATTTTTTTGCAAGTTTCAAAGATTCAGCAAGCAAATCATCAAAAGCTTCTTGTAATCCATCAAGCGAATAATCAAATGAATTTACCTCATCATTTCCTCTGGCCACAAGACAAAATTTGATTTCTTCATTTGAGTCTTTCATGCTCTGTTGTGGTTGTAGTTTTTCTTCTTCTCCACTTTTATCCTTTGCCTCTTTGGTGATTTTAGATTTTTCTGTATAAACCTCACCAAGAATTTGCAATTGGTTAAGCACAAGATGTATCTCATTAATGGTTTCACTATTTTTCATTTTAGCAATATCAAGATCATTAATGACATCACAATATCTTAATTCCCCATCTCTTAGAGTTTCCTCATGTAGAACTTCTAAAGTTTCCCACATTTCTTTTGCAATTGCACAATTGGAAATTCTGAAAAATTCATCTTGACTCAATGCACAAGAAATAATTAATTTTGCCTTAGCATTGAGTTGCACTAAATATCTTTCAGCATCATCCCATTCACTCTTGGGTTTTGGAATGATTTTTCCTTGTTCTTCATTTGAAGGAATACAAGAACCATTTTCTATAACTTCCCAGAGTTTATGGTCTATTGAAATTAAAAACATTTTCATTTCATACTTCCAATATTGAAAATGATTAACATCAAAAACTGGAGGTTCTGTGAAAGAATAATTTTCAGACATAAACCAATCACTAAATCCAACCATGTTTACTCTTAGACGGTTAAGTCTCAAATCAAGAGCCCAAGCTCTGATACCAATTGAAAGAAATGGTTGGATTGGGTTTTATAAAAATTTCCACAAAACTTAATTGGAAGTTAAAATGATTTTTTGAAATTCGAAAATGCTAAAGATAATAATTTAATTCAGAAAATCAAAGTGTTATCAAGATGAATAATATTATAGTGCAAGGAATTAAGGAGCAAATATAAATCTACACAAATTAATTAATACTTGAGGTAGAAATCAAATATAAACGCAAAGCATTAATTAATTAACTTCAAATGTAAATAGAGTAGGGATAGAGAAAGCAAACTCGAAGATTTATACTGGTTCGGCTAATCCCAAGCTTACATCCAATTCTCAAGAGAACACTTGATTATTTCCACTATAATTGCAAGTTTAATCCAGGTACTTGCAAACCACTACAACATAGATCTTTTCCCCCTCAAGGGTGTCTCTCCCCCTTACAATGTGTTTTCTCTCAAACACTAACTCAAGGAACCAATCCTTGAGCAACTAAATTTGAAGGCTTAAGGAAAATAATGGTGGACACTCCCAAAGTGTAGATAACGCAGAAATTAAGCTCAGAATTTTTCTCTAACAATTTAGAGAGAATGAAACTCAAGAGAATATGACAACTGAACAATTGAAACTTGATACAAATGGTGTTGTGAAATCCCCTTTATATTGTGAAACCTTGCTGCTACAGTGACTGTTTTAGTCAGAATTGCTACAGTAAGCTTCATCATCATTTTTCAACTTTTCTACAACAACCAAAAAATTTTATCAACTTTTTTCAACAATCAATATTCTTTTTCAAATTTGCTACAGTAAAAAGCATTCTTTTTCAAATTTTATTACAATACCCAATAAACTTTATCATACTTTTTCAACAATCAAATTTCTTTTTCAAAAGTGCTATAGTAAAAAGTATTCTTTTTCAAGTTATATTACAACAACCAGTAAACTTTATCATACTTTCTCAACAACCAATAAACTTTATTATACTTTTTCAATAATCAAATTTCTTTTTCAAAAGTGCGACAGCAAAAAGCATTTTTTTCAAATTATATTAAAACAATCAATAAACTTTATTATACTTTTTCAACAATCAAATTTTTTTTTTCAAAAGTGTCACAGTAAAAAGCATTCTTTTTCAAATTATATTAAAACAACCAATAAATTTTATCAAAAAATCAATTTATATTACTATATATAAATATATAAAGCATTAAATATATTTGGGCCAAAAAAAATTGAATCATGCATTTGGGCTAAGAAGATTAAATCATTCATTTGGGTCAAGAAAATTAAATCATACTATTTGGGTTAAGAAAGATTAAATCATACATTGGGCCAAGAAGATTAAATCATTCATTTGGGCCAAGAAGATTAAATCATTCATTTGGGCTAAGAAGATTAAATCATACTATAATTCTCACATATTTGTCATCATCAAAACTTATAACATAATACATTAGGGCTAACAACTAATAAATTTTTTTTTTACTATTATAAGCCTCCGAACGGTCCCGTACGGTCTTGCTTGGAATCAAAAAGTTTCACTTGGGAAAAATCATTTGTACAATGGAAACACATAATCCCTAAAAGAACTTCACAAAAAAATGCGAAAATCAAACAAAAATTCACAAACAATAACAAAAATATGCCTAAAAAAACCAAAAAATTGAAAAAGTGGCATAAACGGTGGAATTTGCTTTATTTTTTGAGTTAAAAATCATAGGAGAACTTTCTGTTACAGAAGAAAGGCAACATTGCTGTTGAAATGGAATGATTTCACTCGGGAAGAATTCTTCATACATTGGAAAGACAGAATTCCAAACGGAACTTTAAGAAAAAAGCTACAAAATTTACAAATAATTTGAAAAATCGGACTAAAAAAATCAAAAAATTAAAAAAGTGGCATAAACTATAGAATTTGTTGCATTTTTTAGGTAAAAAATCATGGGAGGACTTTCTCATATACGAGGAAGCCAAAATTAGTATTGAAAACTCCAATTATGCAACTACTAATACTTTTTCTACTTTTACTAGCCTCCAAATGTTCCTATACGGCCTGGCCCGAAATCGAAAAGTTTCACTTGGAAAAAATCTCTCATACATTAGAAACATGGAATATCCAAAAAGAAGTTCACAAAAAAATGTGCAAAAATCATACCAAAATTCACAAACAATGAGAAAAATTTGATCAGAAAAAACCAAAAAATTGAAAAAGTTGCATAAACAATGGAATTCGCTTTATTTCTTGGGTAAAAAATCATAGGAGAACTTGCTCTCATAGAAGGAAGGCAATATTGGTATTGAAAACACCAATTATACTATTCTAAATACTCTTACTACTATTACTAGCCTCCGAATGGTCCTGTACGATTCGTCTCAGAATCGAAAAATTCCACTTGGAAAAACTTCTTCATACATTGGACACACAGAATTTACAAAAGAACTTTAAGAAATAATCTACAAAAATTAAAAAAATTCACAAACAATTAGAAAAATCAGAATTAAAAAAGTGAAAAAATTCAAAAGTGGCATAAACTGTAGAATTTGGCATATTTTTTTGGTAAAAAATGATGGAAGAACTTACTCCTACAGAAGGAAGGCAACATTGGTATTGAAAACACCGATTATGCTACTCTTAATATTTTTACTACTATTGCTTGCCTCCGAATGGTTGCGCACGGTCCGGCTCAGAATCGAAAAATTTCACTAGGAAAAATTCTTTATACATTGGAAATATAGAATCCCAAAAAGAACTTGAAGAAAAAATCTATAAAAATAAAAAAGAAATTCACAAACAATTAGAAAAATCAGACTAAAAAAATCAAAAAATTAAAAAAGTGGAATAAACTGTAAAATTTGTCGTATTTTTTGGGTAAAACATCATCGGAGGACTGACCCAAACACAAGGAAGGCAAACTTGGTATTGAACACACAAATTATGCAACTTCTAATACTTTTTCTACTATCGTTGGCCTCCAAACGGTCCCACACGGCCTAGTTCAAAATCAAAAAGTTTCACTTGGAAAAAATCCCTCGTCCATTGGAAATACAGAATCCCTTAAAGAACTTCACAAAAAATATATATAAATATCAAACAAAAATTCACAAACAATATGTAAAATCAGAGTAAAAAAACTAAAAAATTGAAAAAGTGGCATAAACGACGGAATTTTTCCTTATTTTTTGGGTCCGAATGTTCCCATAGGGTCCGGCTCAAAATGGAAAAATTTCACTCGGGACAAATTCCTCATACATTGGAAAGACAGAATTCCAAACGGAACTTTAAAAAAAATCTACAAAATTTACAAATAATTTGAAAAATCGGACTAAAAAAATAAAAAAATTGAAAAAGTGGCATAAACTATAGAATTTGTTGCATTTTTTGGGTAAAAAATCATGGGAGGACCTTTTCATACATGAGGAAGGCAAAATTAGTATTGAAAACTACCAATTATGCAACTACTAAGCCTCCAAACGGTCCGGTACGGCCTTGCTTGGAATCAAAAAGTTTAACTTGGGAAAAATCATTCGTACAATGGAAACACATAATCCCTAAATGAACTTCACCAAAAAAATATGCGAAAATCAAACAAAAATTCACAAACAATAACAAAAAACATGACTAAAAAAACCAAAAAATTGAAAAAAGTGGCATAAACAGTGGAATTTGCTTCATTTTTCGGGTTAAAAATCATAGGAGAACATTTTGTTACAGAAGAAAGGCAACATTGGTGTTGAAAACACCAATTACGCTACTCTTAATACTCTTACTACTATTACTAGCCTCCGAATGTTCCCACATGGTTCGGCTCGAAATGGAAAAATTTCACTCGGGAAAAATTCTTCATACATTGGAAGACAAAATTCCAAATGTAAATTTAAGAAAAAAAGGCAGTAGCAAAAAAGATGAAAGGGACTTGTCCATGGAGTCAAACAAGGAGTGCAAATTCATCCTTCCCTCCTGGCAGCAGCTTAAGAGCACTTTAGAACCTATTTTGCTATTGTTGAAGAGATATTTTCTTCATCCAATTTCTGTATTTCGTTTTTCTTCTTCCCCCTCCCCCCTCTTTGTGTATTTTAGCCTCCATGGAAGGCTAAAACATCATGTAATCTGTCACACATAATCTAGAGTTGAGCTTGAACCCATTTTGGGCATTAATCAGATAAGTTATTACTGTTATTGTCCATTTTCTGTTACTTTACTTGCCTCTTTGTTTCTATACCCAAGTTCATTTCTGATTGGAATGGTATTTGGTTATGATTACTGTGTTGAGATAAAAATATGAGGAATAATCTAGTTTTGCATGTATGAATGTTATTGCTGTATGTGTAGAACAAGATTTGGTTAGTGCTTTAACCAGATTTCATTAGGTTTGGGTCAAAGCTAGTGGAATCTAGTTCTAGAGGATTTTCTAGAAACTTTAAGAATTAAAGCCAAGTGGCAGATGAGGGTTATGATTATTACAACTTTAGGGAAATGTAGTTGATTGCATTTGTGCTCTGTTTTAGTTTCATCTTTGTATTTCTATCTTTCCTCTGTTCTATTCTGTTAATGTTTAGCTGTTGTTAGTTTTTGTTTTGGTGCTTAAATTTGCAAAACCCCCCTTCGTGGTAGTTAGCTGTAATCATTAGGGTAGATTAGTGTCTAAAACAATTAATTAGGTAATTTAGAAGCAAGGCTCCAAGAATGAGAACGACCTGGGATGACTACTATACTACAAGTTGACACAAATTCAATTCTAGGCGACTTGATGGTTGTAGTGGCACGAACCATTACTCATACACAAGGAAGGCAAAATTAGTATTGAAAATACCAATTGTGCTACTTATAATACTTATTCTACTATTACTAGCCTCCGAACAGTCCTGTATGGCCTAGCTCGGAATCGAAATGTATCATTTGGGAAAAGTCCCTCATACATTGGAAACACAGAATCCCTAAAAGAACTTCACAAAAAAATTTAGGAAAATCAAATAAAAATTCACAAACAATAAGTGAAATCGGACTAAAAAAAACTAAAAAATTGAAAAAGTGGCATACACGATGGAATTTGCCTTATTTTTTGGGTAAAAAATCATGGAAGGCTTACTCAAACATAAGGAAGGCAAAATTGGTATTGAAAACACCAATTATGCTACTACTAATGTTTTTTCCATTATTTCTAGCCTCAAAATGACCCCGTACGGCCTAGCTCGGAATCAAAAAGTTTTATTTGGAAAAAATCCTTCGTACATTGGAAACACAAAATCTCTAAAAGAACTTCATAAAAAAATTCAAAAATCATACAAAAATTCACAAAAAATAAGAAATATCGGACTAAAAAAACTAAAAAATTGAAATAGTGGCATAAACGATGGAATTTACTTTATTTTTCAGGTAAAACATCATGGGAGAACTTACTCTTACAAAAGAAAGTAAACATTGGTGTTAAAAACACCAATTATGCTACTCTTAATACTCTTACTACTATTACTAGCCTCTGAATGTTCCCATATGGTCTGGCTTGGAATCGAAAAATTCCACTTGAAAAAATTCTTCATACATTGGAAACACAGAATCCAAAAAAGAACTTTAAGAAAAAATCTACAAAAATAAAAAAAAAATTCACAAACAATTAGAAAAATCGGACTAAAAAAACCAAGAAATTGAAAAAATGGCATAAACTATAGAATTTATCGTAATTTTTGGGTGAAAAATCATGGGAGGACTTACTTGATATCGGGCATTTTTATATGCAAATTAGTCCCTATCTTAGCTATTTACATTTCCCAACATTGTAAACCCTCTAATTTTATTATGTTTAGGATTTATTGGGTCTAAAATAATTATAGAACTAACATGCTTTAATTCCATATTTTTTATGAGCTTAATTGATTAGAGACTCATTAATCCTTGTGCTTAATTTGTAGATTTAATTATTGGAGAGTAATTTGCTAACCTAGATGCTGACATGGACGAATTTACTGATGTGGAACTGACTTGGAGCATTATAGGGATGACTGGGCTGACCTGAAACCCACATTTCTACAGACAACAAAAGTAAAAAGCAACAGCAAAAGCCCTTCTAAAGGAACCAATAAAACAGCAAGGCAGCAGACAAAAAAAGGCAGCAACAGAAAAGATGAAAGGGACTTGTCCATGGAGTCAAACAAGGAGTGCAGATTCGTCTTTCTCTCCTAGAAGTAGCTTAAGGGCACTTCAGAACTTATTTTACCATTATTGAAGAGATATTTTCTTCTTCCAATTTCTGTATTTCATTTTTCTTCTTCCCTCTCCCCCTCTTTGTGTATTTTGGCCTCCATGGAAGGCTAAAACATCATGTAATTAGTCACACATAATCTAGAGTTGAGCTTGAACACATTTTAGGCATTAATCAGATAAGTTATTACTGTTATTGTCTATTTTCTATTACTTTACTTGCCTCTTTGTTTTTATACCTAAATTCATTTCTGATTGGAATGGTATTTAGTTATGATTACTGTATTGAGATAAAAATCTGAGGAATAATCTAGTTATGCATATATGAATGTTATTGATGTATGTGTAGAACAAGATTTGGTTAGTGCTTTAATCAGGTTTCATTAGCTTTGGGTCAAAGCTAGTGGAATCTAGGTCTAGAGGATTTTATAGAAACTTTAAGAATTAAAACCAAGTTGCAGATAGGGTTATGATTGATACAACTCTAGGGAAACATAGCTGATTACATTTGTGCTTTGTTTTAGTTTTGTTTTTGTATTTTGTCTTTCCTTTGTTCTATTATGTTAATGTTTAGCTGCTATTAGTTTCTATTTTAGTGCTTAAATTTGCAAAACCCAACTCCATGGCAATTAGCTGAAATCATTAGGGTAGATTAGTGTAGATTAGTGTCTAGAACAATTAATTAGGCAATTTAGAAACAAGGCTTCAAGAGTGAGAACGACCTGGGACGACAACTATACTACAAGTTGCCACAAATTCAATTTTGGGCGACTCGACAGTCGTAGTGGCACGAACCATTACTCATACACAAGGAAGGCAACATTGGTATTGAAAACACCAATTGTGCCACTTCTAATACTTTTTCTACTATTATTAGCCTCCTAACGGTCCTATACGGCCTAGCTCGAAATTAAAATGTATTATTTGGAAAAAATCCCTCGTACATTGAACAACAAAATCCCTAAAAGAACTTCGCAAAAAAAAATACAAAAATCAAGCAAAAATTCAAAAAACAATAAGTAAAATCAGACTAAAAAAAATAAAAAATTGAAAAAGTGGCTAAACGATGTAATTTGCCTTATTTATTGGGTAAAAAATCTTGGGAGGCTTACTCATGCACAAGGAAGGAAAAATTGGCATTGAAAACACCAATTATGCTACTACTAATGTTTTTTCCACTATTACTAGCCTCCGAACGGTCCCGTATGGCCTAGCTCGGAATCAAAAAGTTTTTCTTGGAAAAAATCCTTTGTACATTAGAAACACATAATCCCTAAAAGAATTTAAAAACAAATATGCGCAAATCAAACAAAATTCACAAATAAAAAGAAAAATCAGACTAAAAAAACAAAAAAAATTGAAATAGTGGCATAAACAATGGAATTTGCTTTATTTTTTGGGCAAAAAATCAAGAGAGAATTTACTCTTATAGAAGAAAGTCAACATTGGTGTTAAAAACACAAATTATGCTACTCTTTACACTCTTATTACTATTACTAGCCTCCGAATGTTCCCACAGGGTTCAGCTTGGAATCAAAAAAATTCACTTAAAAAAAATTCTTCATACATTGGAAATACAGAATCTCAAAAAGAACTTTAAGAAAAATTCTACAAAAATAAAAAAAAAATCACAAACAATTAGAAAAATCAGACTAAAAAAACTAAAAAATTGAAAAAGTGGCATAAGCTATAGAATTTGTCATAATTTTTGGGTAAAAAGTCATCGGATGACTTACTTGATATCGGGCATTTTTATATGCAAATTAGTCTCTATCTTAGCCTATTTAGATTTCATAACATTGTAAACCCTCCAATTTTATTATATTTTGGATTTATTGGGTCTAAAATAATTATATAACTAATATGCTTTAACTTTATATTTTTTATGAGCTTAATTTATTAGAGACCCATTAATCCTTGTGCTTAATTTGTAGATTTAATTATTGGAGACTAATTTGCTGACCTAGATGCTGACATGGATGAATTTGCTGATGTGGCATTGACTTGGAGCATTCTAAGGCTGATTGGATTGACTTGGGACCTATATTTCTGTAAATAGCAAAAGCCCTTCTAAAGCAACCAGCAGAACAGCAAGGCAGCAGACAAAAACAGGCAACAGCAGAAAAGATGAAAGGGACTTGTCCATGGAGTCAAACAAGGAGTGCAAATTCGTCCCTCTCTCCTGGCAGTAGCTTAAGAGTACTTCAGAACCTATTTTGCCATTGTTGAAGAGATATTTTCTTCTTCCAACTTCTGTATATCATTATTCTTCTTCCCTCTCCCCCCTCTTTGTGTATTTTGGCCTCCATGGAAGGGTAAAACATCATGCAATCAGTCACACATAATCTGTGTTAGCCCTAAGGCTATATTCCATAAGTTTTGATGATGACAAATGTATTTGAAATGTAGCATTGATCTATATAAAGGTTAATTATCAAATATATGCTACAAGTACTTAAGCATGATTATATTATTTAATATTTATGTTGCATATAGTGAATCATGCTATTATCATGAATTGAACTAACCATTGGATTTGCAAGTAAGATATATTTTATAGGTTGGTTCAAAACAAGAAGAATGAGCATTGGATTGAAGAACAAGGAAAAGAAATATCATGCTTCACTCAAGGAAAGCAACATGCAAGGATAAAGCTTCAAGAAATGAAGAATTAGAAGATTTGAAGTCTTGGAAGCTTGGATGCACCAAGAAAGCAACCATCATGCTCTAAAAACAAAGAATTTGAAGATAACAAGTGACTGGTCGACCACCCTATGCTGACTGGTCGACCAACGAGCTCCAGAGGCAAAGTCTTTGAGCACTGGTCGACCACCCTATGCTGACTGGTCGACCAACGAGCTCCAGAGGCAAAATATTTGAGCACTGGTCGACCACCCTATGCTGACTGGTCGACCAACGAGCTCCAGAGGCAAAATATTTGAGCACTGGTTGACCACCCCATCGACACTGGTCGACCAACGTGACTGATGAATCACTTCTGGACTACACTGGTCGACCAACGTACCACACTGGTCGACCAACATGCCACATTGGTCGACCAACGTGCCATACTGGTCGACCACCGACATCAGAAAATGTGCTGTAACAGCTAGTTTTTGCTGACATCATTATGGAATCACCTTGGATTTGTCTCCAACGGTCTTATTTGTCCTTGGGCTATATATATCAACCTTGGGGGCTATCAAAACAGAAGAGAGAGCACTTCTATTGTTGAGCTTCATTTGTAAATTCTCTCTTATTCAGATTATACCCTTGTGAGCTTATAAGTGTAACATATACTCTGTTTTTAGAGAGTTTCTCTGTAATTGTTGATTTTGATCAACACAAATATTATCTTGAGTTGTATTATCAAGGAGAGTATTCCTTGATAGAGTATTTATTGAGAGAGCATTCCTTTGGGTTGTAGAGAAGCTAGTTTAGCAGAAATTCTCCGGAGGGTTGAGGAGGAGCCCGGATTCATAAATTCTCCGTTGGGTTGTGGAGGAGCCTTAGCCAACAAAATTCTTTGTAGTGGTTTGCAAGTACCCGAATCAAACTTGCAAGTATAGTGAAAATACTCAAGTGACTTCTTGAGGACTGGATGTAGGCTTGAGATTAGTCGAACCAGTATAAATCTCTGAGTGTGCTCTCTCTATCCCTTACTCCTTTATTTGTGCTTATTGTTATCTATTCTTTATTTCCTTGCTCTTCATAATTATTCATCTTGATAGCACATTGATTTTTTGTATTGTATTTATTATCCTAAGCATTGTACTTTTACAGAAAATCATTTTAACTTCCAATTAATTCTTGTGAAAGATTTATAAAACCCAATTCACCCCCCCTCTTGGGTTCCAACCATTACTTTCAATTGGTATCAGAGCTTGGGCTCTTGTTTAAAGACTTAACCGTCTAAGAGTTAGCATGGTTGGATATAGTGATTGGTTTATTTCTGAAAATTGTTCTTTCACAGAACCTCCAGTTTTTGATGCTAATCATTTTCAATATTGGAAGTATGAAATGAAAATGTTTTTAATTTCAGTAGACCATAAACTCTGTGAAGTTATAGAAAATGGTTTTGATATGCCTGTCAAGGAAGAACAAGGAAAATGCATTCCAAAACCCAAGAGTGAATGGAATGATACTGAAAGAAGTTTAATGCAATTCAATGCTAAGGCAAAATTGATTATTTCATGTGCATTGAGTCAAGATGAATTTTTCAAAATCTCCAACTGTGCAACTGCAAAAGAAATATGGGAAATTCTTGAAGTTGCACATGAGGAAGATCTTATTGCTGAGGAATTAAGGTATAGAAGTTTCATTAATGAACTTGAAATTGCTCAAATGAACAATTGCAAAACCATTAATGAGATACAACTTGTGCTTAATCAATTGCAAGCTCTTGGTGTTGAACTTACAGGAAAATCTCAAATCACCAAGGAGATAGAAGAAAAAGAAAAAGGAGAAGAAGAGAAATCTCAACCAAAAGCTGAATCATCAAAGAAAGCCTACCTATCCTCAATTTGGGGAAATATCAATTCTGATAAGGAGGACACAAATGAAGAAAACTACATCTGTCTTGTGGCCAGAGATGAAGATGAGGTAAATTCATTTGACTACTCTTTTGATGAATTACAAGATGCCTTTGATGATTTACATGAAGAATCTCTAAAACTTGCAAAGAAATTAAATGCTTCAAAACAGAAAAACTCTTCTCTTGAAAATGAACTAGAAAAATTGAAAAATGAATTTTCTATTTCCAAGGAAGAGAATTTTGGTTTTGAAAATCAAAACAAAACTTTGCAAGAAGAGAATTTGATTTTAAAGGGAAGTATCTCTACCAAAAAAAGCTGCTTTTGCACCAAGCGTGATTCTTTGAAAAAGGAAAATGATGATCTTAAAAACACACTTGCAAAATTTTCTCAAGGTAGAGAAATTTTAAATACATCAGTTTTGAAACAAAGAAGAAAGTTTAACAAAGTTGGTCTTGTTTCTAAAAAGAAATCAAACCAAAAGCATTTTAAAAACTTCTTTGTTTCTGCAAAGATGTCCAATAGTCCAACTTGCACTTGTTTCTATTGTGGACTGAAAGGACACAAATCTTACTCCTGCTTTTATAAGAAAAATCTTGTTCATGGAGTAAAAATGAAATGGGTTCAAAAAGGAACTCATGACCCAGGCGGACCCAAAGAAATTTGGGTACCAAAAACAAAAGATTAATTTGCAGATTCGCCTCGAAGCAAGGAGTGGAAATGACATTTTAATGGCTACATCATTCAAACTCCACTTCCTTGCATCAAAAGGAGGCAATGGATAAGTAAACATATAAGCTGGAATGTATTGTAAGAAATTTAATTGATATGTTTACTGTATCAAATGCTTATGCTTGTTTTCTAGCATGCCTTTCATCTATCTTTGATATTCATGCATGCTATATCTGAAAACAATTCTTATGTGTGACCTATAGATTCAAATTTTGTTTTGAATCAATATCTTTATTCTAAATTCTGCTCAAACTATCCTTTTTATCGCATCACGAAAACTTGCTTCCATTACATGTATATTTCTCTTGCTTTCACAACAATAAGATTACTCTTGCCTATAGCATTTATCTTTATTGTAATCTTATTCAAATATTTTCAATAAAATCAAATTTCTTGTAAAATTGCATTTCATGGAAGCATGGCACTTTTATTAATATAGCATATCTTAAACACAATGTTGCTCTTGATTCTCGAGATTTATTTGGACATTGCTAATTTAAGCATCAAAGTGCTCCACCAAAAAGTGTTTTGCAGGAGTTAATCCTCAAATTTATCCTCTAAGGCACATTCTTTCCTCTGCTCTCCAAAATCAGTAAGATTTATAGTTTTGAAGTTGGTTGGTCGACCAACGCTCCTATCAGTGGTCGACCAACGAAGGATATGATGAAATAACACCCAGCGCCAGGAGAAGAATGCTGAAAGCTGAGACAAGTGGTCAACCAAGGTCCTCAGACTGGTCAACCAACGCGAGGCAGTGGGTAAATAAGGCTATTATGGTGAGGAGTGGTTGACCAGTTCATTCACAATGGTCGACCAACTCTTGACAGTAAGCTTCTTCCACTCTCTGATCCCCATGATGGTCGACCAGTGTAGACACGTTGGTCGACCAGCGGATGACAGTAAATGAAGGATTTAAATTTTGCTGCTATGTACTTAATGATCTATTCAAAGCTTCATGGGTGATCTTATAAGAGATTATTTTTGAAAGAATCTTGCAAATAATCAATCAATGAAGATCATTAAAATTGCAAGAAGATAGGATCAAAAGAAGGGCAATGAGGAAGACAAGGATATCAACATCTTAAGGAGGAAGTTCAAGAAGCAACAAAAGTTTGTCAAAATTGATGAGTATCTCTATCCTTTACTTCTTTATTATTTAATTGAATGATACTCCTTGATCTCTATTGAACATTCTGGCAAATCTTTTTACGACATACTTTCATTGCAATGACATATTGTTCTTTGATATATTACATACTTTATCATATCATTGCATATAAAGATGTGTTAAATGCTTAAATTGCCTTTATACCATTCATCATGGTTTGAGCACTATACATGTCATATCTTTGCATAAGCTATGGGTTATGAACAATTGTTTATGGATTATAGTTTATATCTGATTATATCTTATTAATCCATATTACTTCAATTATTTTACTACATACTCTGGTTATAATATGCTTTATCTTGAATGAGTATGTAACTTGCTTCCGCTATGTAATGATGATATATATATTCATGTGAGAAAATGTTTTTATAGCCCTGAATAAATATATGTATATTTTTCAAAATACATAATGCCTCTACTGAGATGATATGATATATCCTGGATATAAAATGTTTTATATATGATATTGGATATATATTTTCTTCTATTGTGCTAAATCTGGTGACATTCTTTCAATAGGAATTATTTAAAAAAGTGTTGGAAAAGGATTTGAAATTGCTTTATCATTTTTTTTTAAAAATGAAAAGAATTTGGAAATCCTTATTTCAAAATTACATCTGCTAATGTACTTAAATGTCTCTATATATAAGCAAAAAATTATTTTCAGAACTTTTGAAAAGGGAAAGTGTACCCTTATTTCAAAAGAAGATAATGGCATTGAAGAGAATGTCAAACTATCTCAAGAAGAAGAAAAAACCTTAAGAAGAAAAATTACCTCATGAGAAGGAGCCACCAAGCAACAATGATGATTTTTCAAAGAATTTGAGGTATGCCAAAAGTCATCCTAAGGAACTCATCATTGAAGAAGCATCTCAATGGGTACTTACTCAAAATCGTCTTCTGCCTATAGATTATGCCATATACTGGTTATATCTTTTGCTAATCCAAGAAAATTGTTGTGCTATTATATACTCTAGTTTCAAAATGATATATCTTATGAGTATATAATTTGCATTTGTTGTGATATATATATATATCCTGTTATAATATCTTTTATTATTATCTTTAAAAGGATATATATATCGCTTCTGCTATGCTGCATCTCTCTCCAAATTTTTTTTGGAGCAAAATTTTTTTTAAAATTAAAGAACTTGGAAATTCTTATTGACAAAACTTTTCTGATAAGCTCTTTATAGAATCATTCTTTTAAGGGAAGAGATTGTTTCAAAAAAAAAATTGTTTTATCATGTTGAAGCAAATATCATTTTAAAAGAAAAGGTTTTGGAAATCCTTATTTCAAAAGATTTTCTTCTCTTGTGCTTTTTACGGTATCAATCCTTGAAGAAGAATGATTTCTCTATAAATCCTCCATTGCTTGAGAATTATGAACTAACCCGTCAAGGACCCAAATTATTTGGGTACCTAAGAATAAGAGTCACATTGTTTTGATGAGGAAAAGTATTCTCAAGTTCGAGCTTGCAATAACAACCAACCAATCTTGAGGATGAAGGACTCAACGATGAAGATGGTGATTCTAATCAAGCATGCACACCCAAAACATTGGTAATTTCTATCCTTGCTTGAAATAGATCTTTAATCCATTAAGTATTATGAGCTTTATGTAATGACTAGATGAATGGCAAGAAAGACTTTCTAAGCTGATTAAAAACTATTTTGAAAACTCTTTAAAAGTTGAAACAGAAAAAGTGCAGATAGAGACACAAGGGATAAAAAGGGTCATATATTATTTTCAATGTCTCTTTTACACTTCAAGCTAAATATGAACTACAATGGCTCATCTTTCAAAGGAGAAAAACATTTCTTTTGCCACTAAAATTCTTTGAAGTAACTTTCCTTGTCTATCATCTATCAAATGATTATATGATTTTTGGATCTATTAATCACATCTTGAGCAAGGATACTTCTTAGTTGATGAAGAAGCTTAAAGATACAAATGACTTTCTCAAAAGGATAGTCAAGGTATACAAGTTTAAAATCTTCATCAAGGGTCAAGCAGTCAAGAGTTGCAAAATAAATTGTCTTTACGCTAAGACAATTCTTGGATGAACAAGCTCTTGCAAAAGAAAGGTAAGAACGAGCAGTCGATTGGATAAAAGAATTTTGAGGGGTATGTTTACTCATCTCAAAATGGATATTATATTGAATATGCTTAACTAATCTTCTTTAAATATATATCCTTTGCACTTTGGCCTTAATGATTTATATTGCTTCTGTTGTGATGATATATATTATATATATCCTGCTTATGATGTTTTACATCTTGAACGGGTATATAAATTGCTTCCGTTGTGCTGAAATCTATCTTATCCTTTATGAAGCAAATTTGTTTTGAAAAAGTACTTTAAAAATGCTTCCGCAATGCGAATATGTTTTATCATATGAAGCAATATTCTTCTTGAAAAAGAAAAGATTTTACAGATCTCTTTTGTTGTTGATGACAAAGGGGATGAAAAACATTGATGTTTGATGTATGGATTATGAACTATATCCTTCATTATATCTTGTTACACTAATCCATATATATTGCTTCCTTGGAAGAAATGTTTCTAAATTCCTTTCGAAGCAAAATGTTTTAGAAAAATATCGTGAAACTCTTGAATTGCTTCCACTATGCTGAAATTGCTTTGTCTTATTGAAGCAAAATCTATTTTGAAAATAAAAGGATTTGAACATCTTTATTTCAAATTACTTATGCTATATGCTGAAATGTTTTTATACATATAAGCAGAAATTGTTTGCAAATATCTTGAAAATTATTAGTATTTGATTTATGGATTATGATTATTATTCTTGTTTATATCATGCTTTGCTAATCCATATATCATACTTCTGCTGTGTGTTGTATATATTTCTATCATATGACAGCAAATGATGTTTATGTTTTTTTCAAAGAGTTCATTTTTTTCCGCTATTTACTAAAAATGCCTTTTCATAAACAAGCATAAATCATTTTCAATGAAAATATTGCAGAAATTTCTTCAAAAATCTTACTTCAAAATTCTGCAATCAAAAAAAAACTGAATTTCCTTTATAATGATTTGGACAATCTTTTTCAAAGGAAAAGGGTTATGAAATTCAGGGGGAGCTTTATCTCTCTTGAAAATATATAGATGACCTTGAAAAAGAATATATCTTAAAAAAATTGGATATTCATTATTCATTATTCTTTTTCAAATTATGCAAGGTTTAAGGGAGAGCCTAAAACTCTTTCAAGTTTTATCTTTTGGCTCATTTCATTTGACATGCGAAATTTTTCTAAAAATTATTTTTACATGTTAATGAATTCAATGATAAGTTTTGCTGTATCCTCACCCCATGCTATATTGACATCTTTTGACATCCTGGCTTAAAGAAGGTATGTGCTTTAACTTCTATATATTGTGTTCCTCACACCTTTTTGTTGATGTCAAATAGGGGGAGAAGAAATAGTAGAAAAATATGTGTATATACTTATAACATTGCATTCATTATCTTGTGATACATATTTTTCTTTGGTGATTTGTCATTATCAAAAAGGGGGAGATTGTTAGCCCTAAGGCTATATGCCATAAGTTTTGATGATGACAAATGTATTTGAAATGTAGCATTGATCTATATAAAGGTTAATTATCATATATATGCTACAAGTACTTAAGCATGATTATATTATTTAATATGTATGTTGCATATAGTGAATCATGCTATTATCATGAATTGAACTAACCATTGGATTTGCAAGTAAGATATATTTTATAGGTTGGTTCAAAACAAGAAGAATGAGCATTGGATTGAAGAACAAGGAAAAGAAATATCATGCTTCACTCAAGGAAAACAACATGCAATGATAAAGCTCCAAGAAATGAAGAATTAGAAGATTTGAAGTCTTGGAAGCTTGGATGCATCAAGAAAGCAACCATCATGCTCTAAAAACAAAGAATTTGAAGATAACAAGTGACTGGTCGACCACCCTATGCTGACTGGTCGACCAACGAGCTCCAGAGGCAAAGTCTTTGAGCACTGGTCGACCACCCTATGCTGACTAGTCGACCAACGAGCTCCAGAGGCAAAATATTTGAGCACTGGTCGACCACCCTATGCTGACTGGTCGACCAACGAGCTCTAGAGGCAAAGTCTTTGAGCACTGGTCGACCACCCTATGCTGACTGGTCGACCAACGAGCTCCAGAGGCAAAATATTTGAGCACTGGTCGACCACCCCATCGACACTGGTCGACCAACGTGATTGATGAATCACTTCTGGACTACACTGGTCGACCAACGTACCACACTGGTCGACCAACGTGCCACACTGGTCGACCAACGTGCCACACTGGTCGACCATCGACATCAGAAAATGTGCTGTAACGGCTAGTTTTTGCTGACATCATTATGGAATCACCTTGGATTTATCTCCAACGGTCTTATTCGTCCTTGGGCTATATATATCAACCTTGGGGGCTATCAAAACAGAAGAGAGAACACTTCTATTGCTGAGCTTCATCTGTAAATTCTCTCTTATGCAGATTATACCCTTGTGAGCTTATAAGTGTAACATATACTCTGTTTTTAGAGAGTTTCTCTGTAATTGTTGATTTTGATCAACACAAATATTATCTTGAGTTGTATTATCAAGGAGAGTATTCCTTGATAGAGTATTTATTGAGAGAGCATTCCTTTGGGTTGTAGAGAAGCCAGTTTAGCAGAAATTCTCCGGAGGGTTGAGTAGGAGCCCGGATTCATAAATTCTCCGTTGGGTTGTGGAGGAGTCGAGGAGCCTTGGCTAACGAAATTCTTTGTAGTGGTTTGCAAGTACCTGTATCAAACTTGCAAGTATAGTGAAAATACTCAAGTGACTTCTTGAGGACTGGATGTAGGCTTGAGATTAGCCGAACCAGTATAAATCTCTGAATGTGCTCTCTCTATCCCTTACTCCTTTATTTGTGCTTATTGTTATCTATTCTTTATTTCCTTGCTCTTCATAATTATTCATCTTGATAGCACATGGATTTTCTGTATTGTATTTATTATCCTAAGCATTGTACTTTTACAGAAAATCATTTTAACTTCCAATTAATTCTTGTGAAAGATTTATAAAACCCAATTCACCCCCCCTCTTGGGTGATGTAATCAAGGATAACCCCATTGCAGCCCAAGAAAGGGAGAACACTTCAATTGGGCCTTTAACTCGTTCAAGGGCTAAAGGGCTTGGATTGGGCTTAACCACATTGTTGAAAGTGGAAGAAGTGTGAAAAGATTGCATGTGGGTTAGTTGCATTTGTTGAATATAGTTGTAGTCTATTACCTATGCATTTCTTGTCTTTGACTTTTAGCTACCTATACATTTATTGTCTTTGACATTTAGCCTACACTACTTGACTTTTAGTTGATGCATTTAATGCATTAGTTGGAGTCTTTTGTCTTTTTGTTTTGGAGACCCTCTATAAAAAGGGTCCTTGCCATATGTTGTAAACCATCCTTGAATCATATATGAGATATTGGCATTTTGCTTTTCAAGAGGATTCTTGAGTTCTTTCTCTTATCTAACTTGGGTTAGTGGCGAGAGTAGCTAGATTTCTTATCACTCACGTTCTTCTTTCTTGAGTGTGGCGAGATCAACCCATTTCTCTTAGTTATGGCGCCCTTTGGCTTATCAATTGAGTGATTTGGTTTTCTTTGTTTGTTTCTTTCAACCTATCCAGAAAATCAATTAAGTGTTTTCCCTCCGGAAATCACATCATATTGGTATCAAAGCCACTTCAATTCAGGTTCTATTATTTGTTTTGTGTTTTGCCCCTTCGTGGAAAGCTTAATTTTATTGCATTTTATTCTGTGTTTTGCCACCTACATGGAAGGCTTAGTTTTCCTTATTTTGTATTCTGCCACCTATATGGAAGGCTTAGTTTTCCTTATTTTGTAATCTGCCACCTACATGGAAGGCTAATTTTCTGGTCTGTTCATCTTTATCTTTATTTCTATTCTTGTGTTGTTCTATTTTATTACAGCTTTTTTATTTAAAAAAAAATTCATCATTACTGTTCATTGTTCATCGTTACTGTTCATTGTTCAACGCTACTGTTCATTATTAATCCGAGTGTAAACACTTAGAGAGTGAACCTACCCTTCACTAAACTCAAACCAACAAATTACAAATCACTATGACAGGAGAAAATAGTTCTGAAGTTCCTTTTGGGCTTAGCCTACAACAAGCTCAAATTGTTGGCCTACAAAGAGGTCAAGAAGAAATGATGGAACAAATAGCTCAACTAACCATTCAAATGGCTAGATTTATGGAGCTACAACAACAACAACCAAGAAGAGGAGCTTATGTTGAACACCATGGAGAAGAATCTGAAGCTGAAGAAGGTGAACAACCTAGGCAAAGAAGGCAGCAGAGGGAGCGTGATGCCAACATCAAAATGAAGATTCCTCCATTTAAGGGAACAAGTTCTCCTGAAGAATACTTGGAGTGGGTGCAACGAGTAGAGAAGATTTTTGAATATCAAGAATATTTAGAAGCTACCAAATGCCGACTTGCAGCCCTTGAATTCACTGATTATGCAAATCTATGGTGGGAAAATTTGAAGAATCAACGAAGAAGAGATGGAGAGGAGGAAGTTCGAAATTGGAGATTGATGAAAAGGCTCATGCAGAGGCGTTTTGTACCTGATTACTACAAGCAAGAGCTTTATTTTAAGCTTCAAAGCTTGAGGCAAGGAGGCATGTGTGTTGAAGATTATGTCAAAGAATTTGAAACTTTGATGATTCGGTGCGAGCTGAATGAACCCCAAGAGCAAACCATAGCTCGATTTCTTGGTGGTTTGAACAAAGAAGTTGCTGACTTAGTAGAGTTGCAGAATTATGTCTTCTTAGAAGATGTAATTAAATTGGCAATTAAGGTGGAGAGACAGAAAAAGAGAGTTTATGGAAGAAACAATTGAGTGTCTAAACCATTGGGGAGTAAACCTTTCCAAACACTTTCCCAAACCTCAAACACTACCAAAGGGAGTAATAAGGAGATATGGAAGAAAGAGCTGAACAAATCTGAAAGTTCTAAGGGGAAGGATAAGAGTGAAGACAACCAACCCTCCAAAAGAAGCCGAGACATTAAGTGCTTCAAGTGCTTAGGTCATGGCCATATAGCATCCGAATGTCCTAATAGAAGAGTGATGATCTTGAAGGAAAAACAAGGGGAAATAGAGAGTGAAGATGAAGATATTGTGGAGGAATGTGAAGAGGAAGAATATTCTGACGAAGAAGAAGTTGTTGAGTATGCTGATGAAGGTGCTGCCTTGGTTATTAGACGTGCCTTGAATATCCAAGCCAAGGTAGAAGAAGAACAAAGGGAGAATATTTTTCAAACAAGGTGCACTATCGGAGGCAAAGTTTGTAACGTGATAATTGATAGTGGGAGTTGCACTAACGTTGCTTCAACCACCTTGGTTGGCAAATTGAAGCTACCTATCATCAATCATCCCCGTCCATACAAGCTGCAATGGTTGAATAATCATGGCGAGATGAAGGTCACCAAACAAGTAAAGGTACCTTTCTCTATAGGGAAGAATTACAAAGATGAGGTATTGTGTGACATAGTCCCTATGGATGCTAGTCATCTTCTACTTGGGAGGCCCTGGCAATTTGATAGAAGAGCACTACATGATGGCTTCAAAAACACCTACGCTTTCGAGAAGGATGGAAAGAAGATTGTGTTGGCACCCTTAAAGCCAATACAAGTACAGCCGAAGGAGGATGTAATCGAGGAGAAGAAGCCTAGCTGTTTTGCTTCTAAGAATGAGTTAAAGAAGGCAATAAGAAGGGAAAACTTTGTATTATTACTAATTCTTAAGGAGCTAAATCCAGAACTTGCAGAAAAGCTTCCTAAGCTTGTGAGGGAGTTGATAGAAAAATTTACAGATGTCTTTCCGAATGAGCTACCTAAGGGATTGCCACCCTTAAGAGGAATTGAGCATCAAATTGATTTGGTGCCCGGTGCTGCCTTACCAAATAAGCCAGCATACAGAATGAATCCAGAGGAGGCTAAGGAGCTAAAAAGGCAAGTCGATGAGTTGATTGAAAAGGGTTATGTAAAGGAATCCATGAGCCCTTGTTCTGTGCCTACATTATTAGTCCCTAAAAAGGATGGCTCTATGAGAATGTGTGTGGACAGCCGTGCTATAAATAAGATTACCATCAAATACCGCTTCCCAATTCCAAGATTGGATGACATGTTGGATGAGCTGAATGGTTCCAAGGTGTTTTCAAAAATTGACTTGAAGAGCGGCTATCACCAAATCCGAATGAAAGAGGGAGACGAGTGGAAGACGGCCTTCAAGACAAAGCATGGACTTTACGAATGGATGGTAATGCCATTTGGGCTATCTAATGCCCCTAGCACATTTATGCGATTGATGAATCATGTGCTTAGATCTTTCATTGGAAAATTCGTTGTGGTATATTTCGATGATATTTTGATCTACAGTCAAAGTTATGAGGAGCATGTGCAACATTTGAAGGAAGTCTTGGAAGTATTGCGAAAGGAGAAACTCTATGCTAATCTAAAAAAATGCTACTTTTGTCAAGACCATGTGATTTTTCTTGGCTTTGTAGTATCTCAGCAAGGAGTGGGAGTTGATGAAGAAAAGGTGAAAGCTATCAAAGAATGGCCCGTTCCAAGAACCATATCTGAAGTAAGAAGTTTTCATGGGCTTGCCTCTTTTTATAGAAGATTTGTAAGGGATTTCAGCACCATCTTAGCACCCATAACTGAATGTGTTAAGGGAGGAAAGGAGTTCAAATGGAGTGATGCAGCCCAACAAACTTTTGAGCTTGTCAAAGAAAAATTGTGCAATGCACCCATATTGGCTTTGCCTAATTTTTCTAAGACTTTTGAGATTGAATGTGATGCTAGTGGAGTGGGAATTGGAGCTGTACTTCTTCAAGAAAGGCGTCCTATAGCTTATTTTAGTGAGAAGTTGAATGGAGCCAGTCTTAACTACTCTACCTATGATAAGAAGTTCTACTCTTTAATTAGAGCTCTTGAGACATGGCAGCACTACTTGTTACCAAAAGAATTTGTAATTCACACAGACCATGAATCACTCAAACACTTGAAAGGTCAGAGCAAGCTGAATAGAAGACATGCAAAGTGGGTGGAATTTCTTGAAGCTTTTCCCTATGTGTTGAAGTATAAGAAGGGAGAAACCAACATTGTTGCAGATGCCTTATCAAGGAGATATGCCTTAATTTCCATGATGAATGCTAAATTGTTGGGATTTGAATCTATTAAAGACCATTACATGGAAGATTCAACACTTGCTGAAATTTATCTCGCTTGTGAGAAAATGGCATATAAGGGATTTTATAGATCTGAAGGTTTTTTATTTCGCTTAGGGAGGCTGGTAATTCCAAATTGTTCTATAAGGGAATTACTTACACGAGAAGCTCATGGAGGAGGATTGGCTGGGCATTTCGGTGAAACCAAGACATTGGAGATGCTGAAAGAGCATTTTTATTGGCCTAACATGATTAGAGATGTGCATCATGTGATTGAAAGGTGTATTGTTTGCAAAAAAGCCAAGAGCAAGGAAGCAGCCCATGGACTTTATACACCTCTACCTGTTCCAGATCAACCTTGGACTGATGTTAGCATGGATTTCGTGCTAGGCTTACCAAGGACATAAAGAGGTAAAGATTCGGTCATGGTTGTTGTTGATCGTTTTTCAAAAATGTCTCATTTTATTCCATGCCATAAGACCGATGATGCTGTGCACATTGCCAATTTATTTTTCAAAGAAATTGTGAGACTTCATGGCATTCCAAAGAGTATCGTGTCAGATCGTGATGTCAAATTTCTTAGCTACTTTTGGAAGACTTTATGGAGGAAGTTGGGAACAAAGTTGCTCTTTAGTACTGCCTGTCACCCACAAACTGATGGGCAAACTGAAGTGGTGAACCGAACGCTTTCTACTTTGCTAAGAACTATCATTGGCAAAAACTTGAAAAGTTGGGATGAATGCTTGGCCTATGCTGAATTTGCTTACAATAGAAGTGTACATGGTACTACTAAACACTCTCCTTTTGAAGTAGTTTATGGATTTAATCCCTTGAGCCAACTTGATTTAGTACCATTACCACTTGAAGCTCGAGAATGCATAGATGGAAAAATGAAGGCTGACATGATAAAGAAGTTACATGAAAACATTAAACAGCAAATTGAAAAGAAGAACTCCATCTATAAGAAGACTGCCAACAAGAGAAGAAAATTTGTTCAATTCAGTCCTGGAGATTTAGTGTGGGTTCATCTTCGAAAAGAAAGATTTCCAAACCAAAGGAAGTCTAAATTAATGCCAAGGGCAGATGGTCCTTTCTGTATATAATGCATACAAAATTGATTTGCCTGAAGACTATGCTGTTTCTACTACTTTCAATGTAAGGGATCTTTCCCCGTACTTAGAAGATAAAGAGGACTTAGATTTGAGGACAAATCCATTTCAACCAGGGGAGGATGATGTAATCAAGGATAACCCCATTGCAGCCCAAGAAAGGGAGAACACTTCAATTGGGCCTTTAACTCGTTCAAGGGCTAAAGGGCTTGGATTGGGCTTAACCACATTGTTGAAAGTGGAAGAAGTGTGAAAAGATTGCATGTGGGTTAGTTGCATTTGTTGAATATAGTTGTAGTCTATTACCTATGCATTTCTTGTCTTTGACTTTTAGCTACCTATACATTTATTGTCTTTGACATTTAGCCTACACTACTTGACTTTTAGTTGATGCATTTAATGCATTAGTTGGAGTCTTTTGTCTTTTTGTTTTGGAGACCCTCTATAAAAAGGGTCCTTGCCATATGTTGTAAACCATCCTTGAATCATATATGAGATATTGGCATTTTGCTTTTCAAGAGGATTCTTGAGTTCTTTCTCTTATCTAACTTGGGTTAGTGGCGAGAGTAGCTAGATTTCTTATCACTCACGTTCTTCTTTCTTGAGTGTGGCGAGATCAACCCATTTCTCTTAGTTGTGGCGCCCTTTGGCTTATCAATTGAGTGATTTGGTTTTCTTTGTTTGTTTCTTTCAACCTATCCAGAAAATCAATTAAGTGTTTTCCCTCCGGAAATCACATCATTGGGTTCCAACCATTACTTTCAATCTGGAGTTGAGCTTGAACCACTTTTGGGCATTAATCAGATAAGTTATTACTATTATTGTCCATTTTTGGTTACTTTACTTGCCTCTTTGTTTTTATACCTAAGTTCATTTACGATTGGAATGGTATTTGGTTATGATTACTGTGTTGAGAAAAAATCTGAGGAATAATCTAGTTATGCATGTATAAATGTTATTGCTATACATGTAGAACAAGATTTGGTTAGTGCTTTAATCAGATTTCATTAAGTTTTGGTCAAAGCTAATGAAATCTAGTTCTAGAGGATTTTCTAGAAACTTTAAGAATTAAAACCAAGTGGCAGATGAGGTTATGATTGATACAACTATAGGGAAATATAGTTGATTGCATTTGTGGTTTGTTTTAGTTTTGTTTTTGTATTTTTGTCTTTCCTCTGTTCTGTTTAGTTAGTGTTTAGCTGTTGTTAGTTTTTGTTTTAGTGCTTAAATTTGCAAAACCCCCTACCATGGTAATTAGTTGTAATCATTAGGGTAGATTGTGTAGATTAAAGTAGATTAGTGTCTAGAACAATTAATTAGGTAATTTAGAAGCAAGGCTCAAAGAGTGAGAATGACTTGGGATGACTACTATATTGCAAGTTGCCACAAATTCACTTCTGGATGACTCAACAGTCGTAGTGACACGAACCATCACTCATACACAAGGATGTCAAAATTGGTATTGAAAACACCAATTATGCCTCTTCAAATACTTTTTCTACTATTACTATTCTCCGAACTGTCCTGTACGGCCTGGCTCGGAATCAAAAAGTTTTACTTGGGAAAAATCCTTCATACATTGAAAACACATAATCCCTAAAAGAACTTCACAAAAAAAAAGTGAAAATCAAACAAAAATTCACAAACAATAAGAAAAATCAGACTAAAAAAATAAAAAATTGAAATAGTGGCATAAACGATGGAATTTGCTTTATTTTTTGGGTAAAAAATCATGGGAGAACTTACTCTTACAGAAGAAAGTTAACATTGGTGTTGAAAACACCAATTATGCTACTATTTAAACTCTTACTACTATTACTAGCCTCCGAATATTCCCACAAGGTCCGGCTCGAAATCAAAAAATTCCAGTTGGAAAAATTCTTCATACATTGGAAACATAGAATCCTAAAAAGAACTTTAAGAAAAAATCTACAAAAATAAAAAAAATTCACAATCAATTCGAAAAATCGGACTAAAAAAAGCAAAAAATTGAAAAAGTGGCATAAACTATAGAATTTGTCGTATTTTTTGAGTAAAAAATCATAGGAGGACTTATTTCATATCGGGATTTTTATATGCAAATTAGTCCCTATCTTAGCTTATTTACATTTCCCAACATTGTAAACCCTCCAATTTTATTATGTTTAGGATTTATTAGGTCCAAAATAACTGTAGAATTAATATGCTTTAATTTCATTTTTTTACGAGCTTAATTGATTAGAGACCGATTAATCCTTGTGCTTAATCTATAGATTTACTTATTAAAGAGTAATTTGCTGACCTCGATGCCGACATGGACAAAATTGCTAATGTGGCACTGACTTAGAGCATTCTAGGGCTGACTGGACTGACGTGGGACCTATATTTCTGCAAACAGAAAAAAGCCCTTCTAAAGCAACCAGCAGAACAACAAAGCAGCTGATAGAAAAAGATAGCAGCAAAAAAGATGGAAGGGACTTGTCTATAGAGTCAAACAAGGAGTGCAAATTCGTCCTCTCTCCTGGTAGCAGCTTAAGAGCACTTCAGAACCCATTTTGCCATTGTTGAAGAGATATTTTCTTCTTCCAATTTATGTATTTCATTTTTCTTCTTCCCCTCCCCCTTTTTGTGTATTTTGGCCTCCATGGAAGGCTAAAACATCATGTAATCAGTTACACATAATCTAGAGTTGAGCTTGAACCCATTTTGGGCATTAATCAGATAAGTTATTATTGTTATTGTCCATTTTTTGTTACTTTACTTGCCTTTATGTTTTTATACCGAAGTTCATTTCTGATTAGAATGGTATTTGGTTATGATTACTGTGTTGAGATAAAAATCTGAGGAATAATCTAGTTATGCATGTATGAATGTTATTGCTATATGTGTAGAACAAGATTTGGTTAGTGCTTTAATCAGATTTCATTAGGTTTGGGTCAAAGCTAGTGGAATCTAGTTTTAGAGGATTTTCCAAAAACTTTTAAGAATTAAAACCAAGTGGCAGATGAGGGTTATGATTGATACAACTCTAGGGAAATGTAGCTGATTGCATTTGTGCTCTGTTTTGGTTTCGTCTTTATATTTTTGTCTTTCCTCTGTTCTGTTTTGTTAGTGTTTAGCTGCTGCTAGTTCTATTTTAGTGCTTAAATCTACAAAAACCCCCCTCTGTGGTAATTAGCTATGATCATTAGGGTAGATTAGTGCAGATTAGGGTAGATTATAGTATATTAGTGTCTAGAACAATTAATTAGGTAATTTAGAAACAAGACTCCAAGAGTGAGAATGACCTGGGACGACTACTATACTGCAAGTGGCCACAAATTCAATTCTGGGCAACTCGGCGGTCGTAGTGGCATGAACCATTACTCATACACAAGGAAGGCAATATTGGTATTGAAAACACCAATTGTGCCACTTCTAATACTTTTTCTACTATTACTAACTTCCGAACAGTCTTGTACGGCCTAGCTTGTAATCGAAAAGTATCATTAGGGAAAAATCCCTCGTACATTGGAAACACAATCACAAAAACAACCTCACAAAAAAAAGTATGAAAATAAAACAAAATTTTACAAACAAAAAGTAAAATCAAACTAAAAAAAACAAAAAAGCTGAAAAAGTGGCATAAAAGATGGAATTTGCCTTATTTTTTGGGTAAAAATCATGGGAGAACTTACTTTTACAGATGGAAGACAACATTGGTATTGAAAACATCAATTATGCTACTTTTAATACTCTTATTATTATTACTAGCCTCCAAATGGTCCCGCACAGTCCGGCTCGGAATCAAAAAGTTTCACTTGGGAAAAATCCCTTGTAGATTGGAAACATAGAATCTCTAAAAGAGCTTCACAAAAAAAATATGCAAAAATCAAAGAGAATTTCACAAACAGTAAGAAAAATCAGGCAAACAAAAACCAAAAAATTGAAAAAGTGGCATAAACTATAGGATTTGTCGTATTTTTTGGGTAAAAAATCATGGAAGGACTTACTCATACACAAGGAAGGCAAAATTGGTATTGAAAATACCAATTATGCCACTACTAATACTTTTTCTACTATTGGTAGCTTCCGGATGGCCCCAAACGGCCTAGCTCGGAATCGAAAAGTTTCACTTGGAAAAAATCTCTCGTACATTTGAAACACAGAATCCCTAAAAGAATTTCACAAAAAAAATGCGAAAATCAAACAAAAATTCACAAACAATAAGAAAAATCTGACTAAAAAAACTAAGAAATTGAAAAAGTAGCATAAACAATGAAATTTGCCTTATTTTTTGGATAAAATATCAGGAAGAACTTACTCTTACAGAAGGAAGGTAACATTGGTATTGAAAACACCAATTATGCTACTCTTAATGCACTTATTGCTATTGCTAGCATCCGAATGGTCCCACATGGTCCAGCTCATTATCAAAAAATTTCACTTGGGAAAAATTCTTCTAACATCGAAAATACAATCCTAAAAAGAACTTCAAAAAAATCCCACAAAAATCAAAAATAAATTCACAAATAATAAGAAAAATCATACTAAAAAAAACCAAAAAATTTGAAAAAGTGGCATAAACTATGGAATTTGCCTTTTTTTGGATAAAAAATAATGGGAGGACTTGCTCATACATAAGGAAGGTAAAATTGGTATTGAAACCACCAATTATGCTACTATTAATACTCTTGCTACTTTTTTTATCCTCCGAATGGTCCCATACAGCCTAGCTCGGAATCGAAAAGTTTCACTTAGGAAAAATCCCTCATACATAGGAAATATAGAATCCCTAAAAAAACTTCACAAAAAACAAATATGCAAATATCAAACAAAAATTCACAAACAATAAGAAAAATCAGACTAAAAAAACCAAAAAATTGAAAAAGTGGCATAAACTATGGAATTTATCGTAATTTTTGGGTAAAAAATATGGGAGGACTTATTCATGCATAAGGAAGGCAAAATTGGTACTGAAAACCCCAATTATGCTACTACCAATACTTTTTCTACTATTACTAGCATCCAAATGGTTCCGCATGGCCTAGCTCGGAATAAAAAATGTTTCACTTGGGAAAAATCCTTCGTGCATTGGAAACACATAATCCCTAAAACAACTTCACAAAAAAAATATGCGAAAATCAAACAAAAATTCACAAACAATAAAAAAAATTGGACTAAAAAAACCAAAAAATTCAAAAAGTAACATAAACGATGGAATTTGCGATAAATTTTCGATAAAAAATCATGGGAGATCTTACTCTTACAGAATGACGGCAACATTAGTTTTAAAAACACCAATTAAGCTTCTCCTAATACTCTTACTAGTCTCCAAATGGTCCCGTACGGTCTGGCTCGAAATCGAAACATTTCACTTCAGAAAAATCGCACGAACATTAGATATACAAAATCCCAAAAAGAACTTCAAAAAAAAATCCACAAAAATTAAACAAAAATTCACAAACAATTAGAAAAATCAAACTAAAAAAACCAAGAAATTGAACAAGTGGCATAAAAAATGGAATTTACCTTATTTTTCTGGTAAAAAATCATGGGAGAACTTACTCTTACACAAGGAAGGCAACATTGGTATTGAAAACACCAATTATGCTACTCTTAATACTCTGACTACTATTACTAGCCTCTAAAAGGTCCCACATGGTCTGGCTCAGAATTGAGAAATTCCACTTGGAAAAAATTCTTCATACATTGGAAACACAGAATCCCAAAAACGACTTTAAGAAAAAATCCATAAAAATAAAAAAACTCACAAACAATTAGAAAAATAGGACTAAAAAAACCAAAAAATTGAAAAAGCGGCATAAACTATGGAATTTGCTGTTTTTTGGGTAAAAAATCTTGGGAGGACTTACTCATACACAAGGAAGGCAAAATTGGTATTGAAAACACTAATTATGCTACTGCTAATACATTTTGTACTATTACTAGCCTCTGAATAGTCCCGTATCGATTAGCTTGGAATTGAACACTAAATCCCTAAAAGAACTTCAAAAAAAATCTACAAGAATCAAACAAAAATTCGCAAACAATTAGAAAAATTGTACCAAAAAAACAAAAAAATTAAAAAAGTGGCATAAACTAGGGAATTTGCCTTATTTTTTGGGTAAAAAATAATGGGAGGACTTACTCATACACAAGGAAGGCAAAATTGGTGTTGAAACACCAATTATGCAACTACTAATATTCTTTCTACTTTTACTAGCCTCCGAACGGTCCTGTACGGCTGTGCTCGGATAGAAAAGTTTCACTTGGAAAACATCCCTCATACATTGGAAACATAGAATCTCCGAAAGAACTTCACAAAAAAAAAAAGTAAAAATCAAACAACAATTCACAAACAATAAGAAAAATCATACTAAAAAAAATCAAAAAATTGAAAAAGTGGCATAAACGACGGAATTTTGCCTTATTTTTTGGGGAAAAATCATGGGAAAACTTACTCTTACAGAAGGAAGGCAACATTGGTATTGAAAAGACCAATTATGCTACTCCTAATACATTTACTACTATTGCTAGCCTTCGAATGGTCCCACATGGTAGGACTCAGAATCAAAAAATTTCACTTGAAAAAAATCCCTCATACATTGGAAAGACTGAATCCCAAAAAGAACTTCAAGAAAAGATCTTCAAAAATCAAACAAAATTTAACAAACAATTAGAAAAATCGAACAAAAAAAACCAAAAAATTGAAAAAGTGGCATAAAATATGGAATTTGCCTTATTTTTAAGATAAAAAATCATGGGAGAACTTACTAATACACAAGGAAGGCAAAATTGGTATTGAAAACATCAAGTATGCTACTCCTAATACTCTAACTACTATTACTAGCCTTCGAATGGTCTCGTACGATTCGGCTCAAAACTGAAATATTTCACTTTGGGAAAAATCCGACACACATTGGAAACACAAAATCCCAAAAAGAACTTCAAAAAAAAAATCTGCAAAAAGCAAACAAAAATTCAGAAACAATTAGAAATAATAGACTAAAAGAAACCAAGAAATTGAAAAAGTAGCAGAAACAATGGAATTTGCCTTATTTTTTGGGTAAAAAATTATGGAAGAACTTACTCTTACACGAGGAAAGCAATATTGGTATTGAAAACACCAATTATGCTACTCTTAATAATGTTACTACAATTACTAGCTTTCGAATGGTCACACACGATTTTGCTCAGAATCCAAAAATTTCACTTGGGAAAAATTCTTTACACATTAGGAACCCAGAATTCCAAAAAGAACTTCAAGAATAAATCTACAAAAAAAATTGACAAACAATTAGAAAAATCAGACTAAAAAAAATCAAAAAATTTAAAAAGTGGCATAATATGGAGTTTGCGTTATTTTTTGGGTAAAAAATCATAGGAGGATTTACTCACACATATAGAAGGGAAATTGGTATTGAAAACACTAATTATGATACTACTAATACTTTTTCTACTATTACTAGCCTCCAAATGGTCCCATACGACCTAGCTCGAAATCGAAAAGTTTCACTTAGGAAAAATTCCTCGTACATTGGAAACACATAATCCCTAAAAGAACTTCACAAAAAAATGTGAAAATCAAACAAAAATTCACAAACAATAAGAAAAATCTGACTAAAAAAACCAAAAAATTGAAAAAGTGGCATAAACGATTGAACTTGTCTTATTTTTTGGGTAAAAAATCATGGCATAACTTACTCTTGGAGAAGGAAGGAAACATTGGTATTGAAAACACCAATTATGTTACTCTGAATACTCTTACTATTACTAGCCTTCGAATGGTTCCACACAGTCTGGCTCAAAATAGAAAAATTCTACTTGGAAAAAATTCTTTATACATTCGAAACACAGAATCCCAAATAGAACTTTAAGAAAAAATCTACAAAAAATAAAAAAAAATTTCACAAACAATTAGAAAAATCAAACTAAAAAAAATCAAAAAATTAAAAAAGTGGCATAAACAGTAGAATTTGCCTTATTTTTTAGGTAAAAATTCTTGGAAGAATTTACTCTTACACAAGACAACATTGGGTATTGAAAACACCAATTATGCTACTCCTAATACTTTTACTACTATTACAAGGCTTCAAATGATCCAATACAATCCAGCTCAGAATCGAAATATTCCACTTGGAAAAAAATCCCTCACACATTGGCATCACGAAATCCCAAAAAGAAATTCAAAAAAAATCTACAAAAATAAAAAAAATTCACAAAAAATAAGAAAAATCAAACTAAAAAATATAAAAAAAATTGAAAAGGTAAAAAATCATCTTTTTTTCGATAAAAAATCATAGGAGAATTTACTTGTACACAAGGAAGGCAAAATTAAAATAACAACTATGCTACTTCGAATAGTCTTACTACTATTACTAGCCTCGGAATGGTCATGTTCGGTCCATCTCGAATCGAAAAATTGCACTTGGGAAAAATTCTCATACATTGGAAACACAGAATCCAAAAAATAACTTCAAAAAGAAATTAGAAAAATAAACAAAAATTCAAAAACAATTGTGAAAAATCGGACTCAAAATACCAAAAAATTAAAAAAGTGGCAAACACGAAGGAATTTACCTTATTTTTTAGGTAAAAAATCATGGGAGAACTTACTCATACACAAGCAAGGCAAAATTAGTGTTGAAAACACTAATTATGCTACTCCTAATACTCTTACTACTATTTATAACCTCCGAAAGGTACCGTACGGTCTAGATGGAAATCGAAAAATTTCACTCGGGAAAAATCTCTCATACTTTGGAAACGCAGAACCCCAAAAAGAACTTCAACAAAAATCAACAAAAATCAAATGGAAATGGACAAACAACTAGAAAAATCAGACTAAAAATAACAAAAGATTTAAAAAGTGGCATAAACGATGGAATTTGCCTTATTTTTTAGTTTAAAAATCATGGAAGAACTTACTTATACATAAGGAAGGAAAAATTGGCATTGAAAACACAAATTATGCTACTTTGAATACTCTTACTACTATTACTAGCCTCCGAATGGTCCCATACGGTCCATCTCGAATCAAAAAATTCCACTTGAAAAAAATTCTCATACATTGGAAACACAGAATACAAAAAAGAACTTCAAAAGAATTTACAACAATAAACAAAAATTCACATGTCAGGCAAAATTTGTATTAAAAAGACCAATTATGCTACTCCTAATACACTTACTACTATTACTATCTTTCGAATGATCTCGTACGGTCTAGCTCGGAATCGAAAAATTTCACTTGGGAAAAATTCCTTATACATTGGAAAGATAGAATCACGAAAAGAGCTTCAAGAAAAAATCTACAAAAATAAAAAAAAAATTCACAAACAATTTGAAAAATCGGACTAAAACATACCAAAAAATTGAAAAAACTGGCCTAGACTTGGAATTTGCTATATTTTTTGGGTAAAAATTAATGTGAGAACTTTTTCGTACACAATGAAGGCAAAATTAGTATTGAAAACACCAATTATGCTACTCTGAATACTCTCACTACTATTACTAACCTCTGAAAGGTACCATATGCTATGGGTCGGAATAAAAAAATTTTACTTGGAAAAAATCTTACATACATTGGAAAGACTGAATTCCAAAAAGAACTTCAAGAAAAATTCTACAAAAATAAAACGAAAATTCACAAACAATTAGAAAAATCGAACTAAAAAAAAACTAAAAAATTGAAAAAGTGGCATAAATTGTAGAATTTGCCTTATTTTTTGGGTAAAACGTCATAGGAGGACTTCTCGTACACAGGTAAGGCGAAATTGGTATTAAAAACACCAATTATGCTACTCAAAATACCCTTACTACTATTATTAACCTTCGAAAAGTCTTGTATGGTACGGCTCATAATAGAAAATTTTCACTTGGGAAAAATTTCTTATACATTGGAAAGACTGAATCCCAAAATGAACTTTAAGTAAAAATCTTCAAAAATCAAACCAAAATTAACAAATGATTAGAAAAATCAGACTAAAAAAATCAAAAAATTGAAAAAAGTGGCAAAAACGAAGGAATTTGCCTTATTTTTTGATTAAAAAATCATGGAAGAACTTACTTATACACAGGGAAGTTAAAATTGGTATTGAAAACACCAATTATGCTACTCCAAATACTATTACTACTATTACTAGCCTCCAAATGGTCCCGTACGGTCCATCTCGAATAAAAAATTTTCACTTGGGAAAAATCCATCATACATTGGAAAAACAAAATCACAAAAGGAACTTCAAGAAAAAATTAACAAAAATTCACGATCAATTATAAAAATTGGACTAAAACATACCAAAAAATTGAAAAAGTGGCCTAGACGATGGAATTTGCCAAATATTTTTGGGTAAAAATTAATGCGAGAACTTTTTCGTACATAAGGAAGGCAAAATTAGTATTGAAAACATTGATTATACTACTCTGAATACTCTTACTACTACTACTAGCCTCCGAGTAGTCCAGTACGGTCTGGCTCGGTATTGAAAAATTATACTTGGGAAAAATCACTCATGGATTGGAAACAGAATTCGAAAATAGAGCTTCAAGAAAAAATCTATGAAAATCAACCAAAAATTCACAAACAATTAGAAAAAACAGACCAAAGAATACCCTAAAATTGGAAAAATAGCCTAAATGATGGAATTTGCTTTTTTTTTTTTGGGTAAAAAATCATGGGAGAACTTACTCATACCCAAGGAAGGCAACATTGGTATTGAAAACACCAATTATGCTACTTCTAATACTCTTACAACTATTACTAGCCTCCGAATAGTTTGACACAGTTTGGCTCGGAATCAAAAAATTCCACTTGGAAAAAATTCTTCATACATTGTAATCACATAATCCCAAAAAGAACTTTAAGAAAAAATATAGAAAAATAAAAAAAATTCACAAACAATTAGAAAAATTAGACTAAAAAAACCAAAAAATTGAAAAAAGTTGTATAATATGGAATTTGCCTTATTTTTTGGGTAAAAAAATCATGGGAGGACTTACTCAAAAGGCAAATTAGTATTGAAGACACCAATTATGCTACTACTAATACTTTTTCTACTATTACTAGCCTTCAAACAGTCCCGTACGACCTAGCTCTGAATTGAAAAGTTTCACTTGAAAAAAATCCCTCGTACATTGGAAACACAAAATCCTAAAAGAACTTCACAAAAAAAATGTGTAAATCAAACAAAAATTCAAAAACAATAAGAAAAATCAGACTAAAAAAACCAAAAAATTGAAAAAGTGGCATAAATGATTGAATTTGTCTTATTTTTTGGGTAAAAAATGATGGGAGAACTTACTCTTAGAGAAGGAAGGCAACATTGGTATTGAAAACACCAATTATGCTACTCTTAATACTATTACTAATATTACTAGCCTTCGAATGGTCCCACACGGTTAGGCTTAGAATCGAAAATTTTCACTTGGAAAAATTTTTTATACATTGGGAACACAGAATCCCAAAAAGGACTGTAAGAAAAAATCTACAAAAAAAATTCATAAACAATTAGGAAAATCAGACTAAAAAAACCAAAAAATTGAAAAAGTGGCATAATATGGAATTTTCTTTATTTTTGGGTAAAAAATCGTGGGATGACTTACTCATACACATGGAAGGAAAAATTAGTATTGAAAACACCAATTATGCTACTACTAATACTTTTTCTACTATTACTAGCCTTCGAATGGTCCCGTACGACCTAGCCCGAAATCTAAAAGTTTCACTTGGAAAAAATCCTTCGTACATTGGAAACACAAAATCCCTAAAAGAACTTCACAAAAACAATATGTGTAAATCAAACAAAAATTCACAAAACAATAAGAAAAATTGGACTAAAAAAAACCAAAAAATTGAAAAGTGGCATAAACGATTGAATTTGTCTTATTTTTTAGGAAAAAAATCGTGGGAGAACTTACTCTTAGAGAAGGAAGGCAACAATGGTATTGAAAACACCAATTATGCTACTCCTAATACTCTTACTACTATTACTAGCCTCCGAATGGTTCTGCCTGGTTCGGCTCAGAATAGAAAAATTTCACTTGGAAAAAATTCTTTATACATTGGAAAGACAGAATCCCAAAAAGAAGTCTAAGAAAAAATCTACAAAAATAAAAAAAAAATTTACAAGAAAAATTGGACTAAAAAAACCAAAAAAATGAAAAAGTGGAATAAACAATGGAACTTACCTTATTTTTTGGGTAAAAAATCTTGGGAGAACTTACTGTTGCACAAGGAAGACAATATTGGTATTGAAAACACCAATTATGCTACTCTCAATACTCTTACTACTATTACTAGCCTTCGAATGGTCCCACATGGTCTAGCTCAGAATTGAAAATTTTCACTTGGAAAAAATTCTTCATACATTGGAAACACATAATCCCAAAAAGAATTTCAAAAAAAAATCTACAAAAATGAAACAAAAATTCACAAGCAATTAGAAAAATCATACTAGAAAAACTAAAAAATTGAAAAAAGTGGCATAAAGTTTGTAATTTGCCTTCTTTTTTGGGTAGAAAATCATGGGAGGACTTACTCATATACAAGGAAGGAAAACTTGGTATTGAAAACACCAATTATGTGTTGAACCCATTACATTTAAAGTAATGTATGATTTTGATGAATGACAAAGAAAATTAAAATAGTACATTATAAATTAGTATTGTCTAATTACTGAAACTTCACTTTTTATAGACTTCTGAATTTCAGCTTATCATTGGTCGACCACCCTATTCTAACTGGTCGACCAATAGACTCTATAAGCAAAATTCTCTTAGTGTGACAACACACTAGTCGACCACCCTTTAAACAACTGGTCGACCAACGAGCTCTAGTAAGCAATATACTTGAAGACATCAGCACACTGGTCAACCATCATCTGATCATTGGTTGACCAACGACCATTGTGCTCTAGTAGAAAAAGGCCCTTTGAAGTTTTGAAGACTGGTCGACCACGATTCATCCACTGGTCGACCTGCCAACTCCAGAAGCTGAAAAAAGCAAGCACTGGTCAACAAATGTAATGCAACTGGTCGACCATCGTGTTTGATGAATGACTTCTGGACTACATTGGTCGACCATCGTGTCCACATTGGTCAACCAACAACACCTGCTTTTACGTTCTAATGGCTATTTCTTGCTGACATCATGCAAATCAATTTGGGATTTATATCCAACAGCACTATTCCTTTTAGGTCTTTAAATATTAGCCTTAAGGAATGTCAAATCATCAAGTAGAACATTCTTTGTGCCTCAGATTCTTAGAAAGTCAATCTCTATCAAATTATTTACTCTTAGAGAGCTTATTACTGTCTTATTCACTCTGTTTTAAGAGTTTCTTTTGAATAATCATCTTTCTCCGAGTGTATTGATCAAGGAAGGTGTTCATTGAGTTTATTTTGAGAGAAAACAATTTGTGAGGGGGAGAGACACCCTTGGAAAGAAAAAGATTTCTATTGTAGTGGCTCACAAGTGCCCTTTTGTATAAACTTGTGGTTTATAGTGAAAAACTCTAAAAGTGTTCTTGAGGATTGGATGTAGGCTTAAGTTAAGCTAAACTAGTATAAATATATGTGTTTTTCTCTCTCCCTTATCTCTTTAATTGCTTAAAGTTTTACATTTAATTAATTGCACTTCATCTTCATTCATTTTGATATTGCTATGTTTTGTACTGTCAACAAATTTCTACTGAGCATTTGAATTTACTTGAACTTCCAATTAGTTTTGAAGAAAGTTTTTATTAACCCAATTCACCCCCTCTTGGGTTCCAGCCATTTTTAACAATTGGTATTAGAGCTTAGGCTCTTGATTAAAGACTTAACAGTCTAAGAGTTTATAGTGGCTAGTCTTGGTGATTGTATTTTACTTGAAGGATGTTCCTTTACAAAACCCTTGGTTTTAATGACAATCATTATAGCTACTGGAAATCCAAGATGAAACTATTCTTTAATGCAATAGACCTAGATCTCTGGGATATTGTGGAAAATGGACCCTATATACCTTTGAAGGTTGTTGAAGGGCAAAGTGTTCCAATACCCAAAAAGGAATGGTCTAAATCAGAAAAGAAACTTGTTCATCTAAATGTTAAAGCTATAATGATTATTGTTAGTGCCTTAAGTCAAGATGAATATTTTAGAGTTTCTAGCTGTACAACTGCCAAAGAGATATGGGACACTTTGGAAGTTGCACATGAAGCACTCAAGGAGTCAAGGAATAAAAAATTAGTACTCTTACAAATGAGTATGAAAATTTCAAAATGAAGAGTGATGAAAGCATAGGTTAAATGCAATTAAGATTTACTCACATCATTAACCATTTGAGAGCTCTTGGTGTGACTTATGCAGAATCTTCTCAAACCACCAAGATATTGAGATGTCTCACTCCTGAATGGGAAGCTAAGAGAACAGCAATCATGGAAGTAAGAGGAGAATCCATGAAATCACTTACAACTCTATTTGGAAATCTCCAAAACTATGAGCCAAAAATTCTGAAAATGAGGCAAGAGGATGAATCTAAGAAAAAGAAGACTCTTTTTTGAAGTCATCCTTCTCCAAGAAACCAGAAGCAGAAAGTGATGAAGAAAAAGAGATCAATGAAGAAGATCTTGGTCTCTTTGTCAGAAAGTTCAAAAAATTTATGAAAAATAAAAACACAAGAAAATGAAGAAGAGACCAAGATAGCAAAGAAGGCCCTACATGCTATAAATGCAAAAAGGTTGGGCATCTCAAATGGGAATGCCCACAACTCAACAAAGAACAAGAAGAAAAGAGAGGCCATGACAAAAGTAAGAAGAAGGCATATGTTTCTTCAATCTAGGTAGATAGTGAATCAGATGAAGATAATGAAGAAGCTAACCTCTATCTCATGGCAAAAGAAATTGAAAAATTTACCATACAGTTGGGCATTCAAGCAATTCAGATAAAGAGGAAAGTGAAAAAACAAATCTTCGTTTCATGGGAAGAGATAATGAAGAGGTAACTCTTTTTGAACCCTCATATTCATTTGATGAATTGCAAGAAGCTTTTGAAGAATTGTATGATGAATCTTTACAGCTTGCCAAAAAATTAAGCATTTCAAAACAAAAGATTTCTTTGCTTGAGAGTGAAATTTTAAGTTTTAAAAAAATGATCTTATCATACTCAAGAAAGAAAGTCTGGACTTTGAAAAACCAAATTCGATTTTGATAGAAGAAAATGCAGGCATGAAATCATTGTTCAACTCTTTAAAAGATAATTGTCCTTGATGTAGATGCATTGATTTAGAAAAAGAAAATAAGGATTTGAAAACCACCCTTGCAAAATTTACACAAGGAAGAGACAATTTGAACATATTGCTTGGAAAACAAAGATGTGTTTTTGACAAAGCCGGAATAGGTTACAAACCTAAAGCTAGGAAAAATGTTACAAGAATTTCTTTGTTCCAGCAACAATGTCAAATCATCCCTTCATTACTTGTTTCTATTGTGGTTTAAAAGGACATAGTTTCAACTCTTGCTGCTACAAGAAAATGACTCTAAATAGAAACAAGAAAATGTGGGTTGTTAAAGGAACAACTAACAAAGAAGGACCCAAATAGATTTGGGTGCCTCAAAACTAGGAGTGGAAAATAGTACTTGGACAATGGCTGCTTTAAGCACATGACTGAAGACAAATCCAAGTTTCATTCTTTATCTCCAAAAAGAGGCAAAGTGACTGGTTTATGCCACTACGATGCTAAATCAGCCATAATTAAATTCGTGGCAATTTTGTAGTATAGTGGTCCCCAATTTGTATTTACTCAAGGAGCCTCACTTCTAATCACTAATTAGTTGTTCTAAATACCTAAACACTAATTAAAAACACACAAATGGGGAAGGGGGTTTTGTTGGCAGTAACAGTAGAAATAGAAATAAAACAGTAACAATGAACAACAACAACAGCAAATCAGCAACGGAACAAGTTTGACAATAATAGAAGACCATGCAACCAGCCACTAGGATTTATGGGAGTACAACTATCATAACTTAACTCACTGATTCAGTTTTGTTCTCATTTCACCATTTGGTTTTTTATGAAAATGATTCTAGAATAATTTCCAGAATTTAATGCTTCCAACTATAGTCAAGAACAACTTCACTAACAATAACTAGATGTTTTTCAAAAGAAAACCTTAACCAAATCAAGTTAAACATCTTCTAACTAGTCATGTCATTTTACTTACTTTTCTAGTCAGTCAAGCAAGGTTATATCTTATATATAAATCAGCTTATGTTCCTTCAAGGCCAAATTAGAATCTAACAGCATCATAAACATAAAAGCAGAACAAAAATGAAATGAGATGAAATGGAGAATAAAACACTTATCTTGCACTTTCAGTTCAAGCTACAACATCCCAAGGTCCTAGTGACTGATTACAATGGAGATTTAGCCCTCCATGAGAGCAAAGCAGCGAAACAGAAAAGGGAAAACAGAGAGAAAGAGTGGTCTGCGAAAATACTAAGTTACAGAATATGGAAAGTGTCTTATGTGATACAAAACTGATGCCCTAAATGCCTTGGAATATTCTACCCTAGATGCTCAGTTGACTTTCAAAAGGAGAGTTGAGGTATGGTTGTTTTCTTTCTACAGAAGGGCTGGGCAATAGACAGCAGCAGTAAACATGAATGCATAAAGCTGATATGCTATTTTCAGCAAAGTCTAGGGAAGAGGCAAGCAAAGGCTAGAGTGTATGCAGAAGGTGATCTGGATTGAAGGCCCCATATGTGTCCACATCAGCAGAAACACAGAAACAAGTCCCAGTCGGTATCTTGCTCATCATAAAAGTACCACATCAGTGCCATGTCAGCAAGAATGTCCACCTCAGCACCACATCATCGAAAAATCTCCAAATTTAAATTCTGCAAAGCACACAGATGGATTAAATTGAGTCTTTAACAATTTAAGTTCTAAAATATGAAAATAATTCATTTTCCATCCAAAATTAATTTAGACCCAATAAATCACAAAGTGTAATAAAATTGGAGAATTTCTATAATGAAAATGCAAATAGACCAAATTATGGGTTAAAATGTATGTAAAAATGCTAGATATCAAATCCTCCACACTTAGTCTTTTGTACTCCTGGGCAAAATCAGTTAAAAGCAACATAGGCACCAAAGGACACAACAGGTAGAGTAGAAAGTATGCCATAATGAATTAGTTCAAGCATGAAAAGATTTAATGCTAGGAGAAAACAAGTCTTAAATTTCTAAAAAGTACAAGAATCATGGCGATTTCGTTGACAAGAATGAATCCAAGTAATAATCTACTCACAAGGAAGAGTGTATACACTCTATTCTCTCAAGTGTTTAAGGTAATACGCTCTCATTTCAACTTATCACAATTTCACTACCATAGGTTTGTCAAGAATCTAAATCTCCACTACTTAAATCACATACATGCTTGAATCAGAACGACTTTACAAGGATGTAATGTCGGGTGAAGGAATGATTGGAAGGTGGAAAGAAATACACAAAACAAAGTTTAACAAAAAATTAAAGAAATGAAGAGCATCATCAATCAATCAAGTCATAAGAGATTGAACTATGAAACTTGGGCACTAAAATGCTAATTTTCTTTTTTCTTTTTCTTTCTTGCTCTCTTTTGTTTTTTTTTTATAATTCTATTTTTTTCTTTTTTTTCCATGCAGTATATTTTTCATAAAGAATTGTCAAATTTTTCTTTTCTTTTGAGTAGCAAAACTGAATTTTAAAACAGCCCACAAATCCTTCTTTTTGCACACGCTTAATCTCTTTTCAAAAGAAATTTCTAAAGCTCTTTAGATTCTAAGTTTGGGGAAAAGAAAGAGTTTGTTTTTAGGTGGAAGAGAGCAAGAAAACACAAGAAAGAAAGGTGGAAGTAAGCAACAAGGTGGCACACAATAGAAACAACACATAGGATGGCTATTTGGCTAGAATGGTTACAAGAAACAAATGCCTCAATCATTTCCAAGCATGTACATGTAATGCAGCCTCAACAAAGATTCCAGACAAATTCTAGAATGAAAATCATGATAGGGAATACACACAACAAGAAAGAATATTATTTGCAATAAAGGCTCAAATTCTAATGGTTTGAAGACTATTACTAAAAATTCATTAAAAACAACATCATTGCCATTTTACTTGAGTTCCTTAGAAAAATAAGACTGAATTCTTTTCATGCTAAGTCAATCCATAACTTAAGCTATTTCATCATGCATGCTTTCACACAAAAACTTCATCAAATTTTTCAAAAGTGAGCATCAAATTTGGACAAAACAGAGCAGCAAAAATTTTGCACTGTAGAAATTCTGGCAACTTAGCTTTACCGACACAAAACTACACCAAAACTAATGCGAAAGACACCAAATAAAATTCTACAACTAGAAGACATATAAAGCTTTAAAAACATGGAAAGAAAGTAGCAGAATTCATAGCCAATCAGTACAGAAAATTAGTTCAAGACAACTCAAAAATTATGTATAGAAACAAAGAAAACAGAGGAGACAACAGAAAAATTTTTTAAATTAGCTCCAATTAAATTCTCTCCCCTCACACTTAAACATTGCATTGTCCTCAATGCAAATAAGCACCAAACATCAAATAAAATGAAGAGGACATAAATTAAAAGGAGGGAAAGAGTACGACCTTATCATGGAGCTGGAACATTGTAGAGTTGGATTTCCTCTACAGTTTCTTCTTTAAAGCCCTCATAAAACTTCTTCAACCTTTGCCCATTTACCATAAATTGCTTGTTGGTGGTCTCATTTTGAATTTCTACTACACCAAAAGGAAAGACAGTAACAACAAAAGGGCCAACCCATCTAGACCGAAGCTTACCGAGCATTAGCTTGAGGCGAGAATTATAGAGAAAGACTTTGTCTCCTACTTGGAATTCTTTTTTCTCAATTTTTTGATCATGTACAGCTTTTGTCCTCTCTTTATAGATGCGTGCATTCTCATAAGCCGCTAGCCTTAGTTCTTTTAATTCTTGAAGTTGCAACTTCATTTCCTTATCGGCTAGGGTCATGTCTATATTGCATTGATTAACCACCCAATATGCCTTGTGTGCAATCTCCACCGGCAAGTGACATGCTTTACCAAATACCAAACGGTATGGAGACATATCGATGGGAGTCTCGAAGGCAGTTCTACAGGCCCAAAGCGCATCATCAAGCCTCTTGCTCTAATATTTTCTGTTAGGCTACACGGTTTTCTCTAATATTTGCTTTATCTCTCGGTTGGAGACTTCCGCTTGCCCATTGGTTTGTGCACCACCCCATATTTCTTTAATAGCCCTTGTATATTTTTATTGCAAAAGTGTGATCCTTGATCACTAACTATAGCCTTGGGGACACCAAATCTGCAAAAAATATGTGAATGAAGGAAATCTACTACAATAATAGAATCATCAGTTTGGGTGGCTTTAGCTTCCACCCACTTCGACACATAATCCATAGCAACCAGAATATACATAAAGCCAAAAGAAATAGGAAAAGGACCCATAAAGTCTATACTCCAAACATCAAAAATATCACAAAAAGAAAAGAGGTTGTTGAGGCATTTCATTTCTTTTAGACACATAAAAAATATCCCACACATAGTACCTAGCCTCGCTTCTTAATTTATTCAACTGATGTTTATTTTGGTATATAGGCAATTCAGATGCAACAAGATAATTCACTAAATTAGCATACCAAGGCTCACTAATACCATGCAAAAGGGAAAAGCACTCATCTGGGAAGTTGTGTCTAATGGGGAGATGATCCAATGAGAGCTCAGAAAGCCTACTCAAATGATCCGCTACTACATTATGCACTCCACTCTTATCCTTGTTCTCTACATCAAATTCTTGGAGAAGTAGCATCCATCTAATCAATCTTGGCTTCACATCCAACTTCTTCAGCAAGTATTTTAGTGTTGCATTGTCAGAAAACACAATTACTTTGAAGTCAAGCAAGTATGATATGAATTTATCTAAAGCAAAGACAATTGCTAAAAACTCCTTCTCCATGGTTGTGTAATTTAATTGAGCTGAATCAAGGGTGCGAGAAGCATAAACTATGACATTTAACTTCCTCTCTACTCTTTGTGAAAGTACTGCTCCCACAGCATAATTTTAGGCATCACACATGAGCTTAAAGAGGAGCTCCCACCATGGAGGTTGGATGATAGGAGGGGAGGTAAGTTGCTTCTTTAACTCATCAAAAACTAACATGCAAGCATCATTAAAAACAAAATTAGTTTCTTTTTGGATGAGTTTAAATAAGGGTAGAGTGATCTTATTGAAATCCTTGATGAATCTCCTATAAAATCCTGCATGGCCAAGAAAAGAGCAAACTTCCCGCACAGAAGCGGGGTAAGGAAAAGAGGATATAACATCAACTTTAGCTTTATCTACCTCTATGCCATGTGATAACACTATGTGGCCTAGGACTATTCCTTACTCTACCTTGAAATGACATTTCTCATAATTCAAGACTAAATTTTTTTCTATGCATCTCTCAAGTACTCTCTCCAAATTTTTCAAGCATGCAACAAATGAGTCTCCATAAACTGAAAAATCATCCATGAATACTTCCATGCAATCCTCTAACAAATTAGAAAATATACTTATCATGCATCTTTGAAAAGTGCCAGGTGCATTACAGAGACCAAAAGACATGCATCTATATGCCAAAGTACTCAAGGGATAGGTGAAGGTGGTCTTCTCCTAATCTTCAGGTGCAATGTGAATTTGAAAATATCCAGAAAAATCATTAAGAAAACAGTAGTGAGACTTTTTAGTAAGTCTCTCAAGCATTTGATCAATAAAAGAAAGAGGAAAATGATCTTTTCTAGTTACTTGGTTCAACTTCCTATAATCAATGCAAACACGCCAACTATTTTGCACTCTAGTGGGTACTAGCTCATTATTTTCATTTGCTATAACAGTCACCCTAGTCTTCTTTGGCACCACTTGTCCCAGACTTACCCACTTACTATCAAAGATAAGATAAATAATGCCAGCTTGGAGGAGCTTACTTACCTCATTCTTGACCACATCAAGAATCATAGGTTTGAGTCATCTTTGAGGCTGCCTCACTGGTTTAGTCTCTTCTTCAAGAAGAATTCAATGCATGCACACTGAAAGACTAATCTCGAGAATATTTGCTAGAGTCCATCCAATCATCTTCTTATTCTTTTTCAGCAAATTTATCAATTTTTCTTCTTGATTGGGTTTCAAGTTATTGTCTACAATGTCTGGAAGTTTGTCTCCTACTTCCAAGAAGGCATACTTGAGGTTTTCTAGTAAAGCCTTCAACTCCAATGTAGGTGGTTAGATGGAAGATGGAATCAGTTTTTGTGGAGTCACATCCAAGGAGGCACCTACATATTCAGGTTGCTCAAAGACATAATCCTTGGCTAGAGAGGAGGAAGGGTTAGCATCACAAGAGGAAAGAGATGAATAATGTACAACATTATAGTTTAAATCACTACACCTAAAACTAACTAAAGCAAAAACAGAATCTAAATCTAAGCTAGAGAAAATGATAGAATTAGAATGCACATCAGAATCTAAATCAGAATGTAACTCAGAATTGTCAATACTTAGAGAATTTTCAATTTCAGTTCAAGCTTGACAAAACTCAGAACCAGCACAATTGCACTCAAAGGCATCAATAAAGTCAGAAAACTCAAGAAAATCAGAAATTAATTCAGCTTGGAAATCATCACATGCCTCATCAACTAAATAATCCAGAAAGTTGACTACATGCACATCAGAATGATTTTCTATAGGATGTTTCATGGCATCTAAAATGTTAAAATCAATTTTGTTGCCAGCAAATTCCATGGACAAAGTTCTTTCATGCACATTAATAATGGTTTTTGCAGTTTTCAGAAAAGGTCTACCAAGTATTAATGGTGCATGGCCAGGAGTATTATCATTTTCCATATCTAGCACATAAAAATCAGCAGGAAAAATGAAATTTTTAACTCTTACCAAGATATCTTCCAAAACTCCTGCTAAATGTGCTGTGCTCCTGTTGACAAGTTGGACAATTACTCCAATTAGTGAAAGAACACCAATCTTGAGGCTTGAGTACACTAATTTAGGCATGACATTAATTGAGGCTCCCAAATCTAGCATAGCATTGGAGAACTCTATGTTGCCTATTATGCATAGTATTATGAAAGTTCAGGATCTTTACACTTAGGTGGCATGGGTGGTTAGATAAGTATAGAAATATTCCTCCCCAAATTCACTCTTTCATTGCCCCTTAAACACCTTTTATGAGTGCACAACTCTTTAAGGAACTTGGCATATTTAGGAATTTCCTTAATTGTTTCCAAAAGTGGAATGTTGACCTCTATTTTTCCGAAGGTCTCCATGATCTCTTTATCTATATCAAATTCAGAAGCTTTCCTTGATTGAGTTTGCCTATTAGGGAAAGGAAGAGGTATTCTCTGAACCACTTCTTCATCCTTCTTATTTTGCTCACTGGTTGAGGATGAAGGAACACTTTTTTACACATTTGATTTTTCTAGTTCAGATTCAGTAGGTGGACCATCTACTTGCTTACCACTTCTCAAAATGATGGCACTAACATTGCCTCTTGGATTGGTAACTGGTTGAGATGGCAAACTCCCTAAACCTTGACTTTTCAGCTCATTTACTGCTGTGGCTAACTGACCAATTTGAGTCTCTAAGTTCTATATATTTGTTTTTTGTTCTTTGCTAAAATTGAAGAGTATTGGTAATCAGTTGCTTCATTAGATCCTCAAGACTAGGCTCAGGTTTCTTTGGTGCTGGAGGAGGTGCATGGCTAGGTCCAAGTTGATTGTATCTTAAATGGGGTGGCTGGTTATAAGGGTTAAAGGTATTTCCATACTTGAAAGCTAGATAGTTATGCCACCCAGGATTGTAGGTAGAGGAATATGGGTCATATCTTTGTTATTGTGGCTACATGGGTCTACTAGGGAATATGCCAGCACATGACTCAGTTGGGATCTCTTGCAGTTGAGGGCACTGATTAGTATGGTGCATATTCAGGGAACAAATACCATAAACTGAGACTGAAGGAGGAAGGGCTGGTTGTTGTGTTCTCTGATTTAATGTCAATTGCCTCACCATTGAGGGTAACTCTTCTAATTTATTTTCTATCCTTTGTTGCTCCATGGGAGGTGTCCTCACTTCATTGATAGTAATTGCTGCTAAATCATTCAATCTGGTACCAAATTACTGTGCATTTTTGGCCATCTTGGCCAATAATTCGTTTGCTGCAGCAAGAGTCTTATCCACTAATGGCCTACCAGCAGCTGCATCAATTATATATCTGTCCATAAGCAATAATCCCTTATAGAAATACTGGATGAAAAACTGCTCTGAAATTTGATGGTTGGGACATCTTGAACACAGCTTCTTGAACTTCTCCCAGTACTTATGCAATGACTCACCACTTGCTTTTTTAATCCCACTAATGTCTTTCTTAATTGCTGCTGCTCTGGAGGCTGGGAAGAATTTTTCTAGGAACATCTTCTTCAGTTCATCCCATCTTGTAATTAAGGCAGTGGGCAGGCAGTAAAGCCAATCCTTGGCTGCCCTATCCAAAGAGAAAGGAAAGGCTATCAATTTAATTTGTTCTTCTCTAACTCCATGTGGTCTCATGGTAGAGCAGACAACATGAAACTCCTTCAAGTGCTTATATGGGTCCTCACTTGTAAGACCATGAAACTTAGGCAGCAAGTGGATTAAACCAGATTTTAAATCAAAATTAGCATCTAACTCAGTATAATTTATGCACAATGGTTGATAATGCACATAAGGTGTAATCAACTCTTTAATGGATTACTCTTGCCTATTTTGAGGCACTTGTGCATTTTGATTATCCATCCTAGTTGTTCCAACTAACTCAAAATTAGTTGACTCCAACACAATATCAGATTAAGAATCTAACTCTACTTGTACACTGTTGACAGCAAGCTCAATAATTTCTGCAAGAAGTTCAGAAACTATATTAGTCCTAATGCTATTGCTTCTTACTAGCCTATGGAAGGTCCTGTCAATTTTTGGATCAAAAGGTGGTAAGTCCAAAAGTGACCAGACCTTCTCATACACTAGGAAGGGCAAGAATCACAAGAAAGCAACAAAAACAACAAAAACACTAAAAATGGCAAAATCGGCACACTAGGATCCAACCGACGCAAACTGCCAAAAAAATGAAGTATTTCAGAAAAATCTAATTTTTCTTGGAACAATCCTTTTTAAGTTGGAGGAACTAATGCAAAAAATAGAACTTAAAATTTTGATCTATAAAAATCACACTTAAAATCACAATTAATCAAAAATTAAAAAAATTTAAAAATAGAAAAGAGGGGTCTAAATGATGGAATTTGGAAAAATGGCCACCTCGTACTGGGCAAAGTGAAGTAAGGGTTACGACTTGCTCGAAACATCAAAAACTAGTGGTCTACCAAGTTTGAGGTCAATCAGAGATAGTTAGGTTTTTTGCCTGTAAGAAAATGGCTAGTTTTGACTAGTTTCCGAGAAAATGACTCCAAAACTTGTAAATCATTACAGCAACACTAAACAACTAAATATTAAACAAAAACACAATGGAACAACTAAATTAACAACTTGGAAGTGAATTGGCTCCCCGGCAACAGCGCCAAAATTCTGGTTCATGCCACTACAATACCGAATCGCCCATAATTGAATTCATGGCAATTTTGCGATATAGTGGTCCCCAGGTCGTATTCACTCAAGGAGCCTCACTTCTAATCACTAATTAGTTATTCTAAACACCCAAACACTAATTAAAAACACATAAATAGGGGAGGGGGTTTGTTGGTAGTAATAGCAAAAACAGAAATAAAATAGCAACAATGAACAACAACAGCAGTAAATCAGTAGTGGAACAAGTTTGACAATAACAGAAAACCATGCGACCAGCCACTAAGATTTATGGGAGTGCAACTATCATTACTTAACTCATTGATTTAGTTATTCACATTTCACCATTTGGTTTTTTATGAAAATGATTCTAGAATAACTTTCAGAATTTAATGCTTCCAACTATAGTCAAGAACAACTTCACTAACTATAACTAGATGCATTTCAAAAGAAACCCTCAACCAAATCAAGTTAAACATCTTCTAACTAGTCATTTCGTTTTGCTCACTTTTCTAATCAGTCAAGCAAGGTTATATCTCATATATAAATCAGCTTATGTTCCTTCAAGTTCAAATCAGAATTTAACAGTAACATAAACATAAAAGTAGAACATAAATGAAATAAGATGAAATGGAGAATAAAACACTTATCTTGCACTTTCAGTTCAAGCTACAACATCCCAAGGTCCTAGTGACTAATTACAATGGAGATTTAGCCCTCCATGAAAGCAAAACAGCAAAACAAAAGAGGAAAAATAGAGAGAAAGAGTCGTCTACAAAAACACTAAGTTACAAAATATGAAAAGTATCTTCTGTGATGCAAAACTGATGCCCTAAATGCCTTAGAATATTCTACCCTAGATGCTCAGTTGACTTTCAAAAGAAGGGTTGAGGTATGGCTGTTTTCTTTCTGCAGAAAGGTTGGGCAACAGATAGTAGCAGTAAACATGAAAAAGGGGTAGCATAATGGCTCTTTTGTAATGCAAAAAGCTGATATTCTATTTTTAGCAAAGTCTAGGGAAGAGGCAAGCAAAGGCTGGAGTGCATGCGGAAGGTGATCTGGATTGAGGGCCCTACATGTCTCCACATCAGCAAAAATGTAGAAACAAGTCCCAGTTAGCATCCTACTCATTAAAAGAGTGCCATATCAGCGCTATGTAAGCAAGAGTGTCCACCTCAATGCCACATCATCAAAAAATCTCCAAATTTAAATTCTACAAAGCACACAAATGGATTAAATTGAGTCTTTAACAATTTAAATTGAGTCTTTAACAATTTAAGTCCTAAAATATGAAAATAATTTATTTTCCATCCAAAATTAATTTAGACCCAATAAATCACAAAGTATAATAAAATTGGAGAATTTCCATAGATGAAAAATGTAAATAGACCAAATTATGGGTTAAAATGTATATAAAAATGCTAGATATCAGTGACCTTTGTAGGAAACGACAAAGGTTTGATCAAAGGTATTGGTAAGGTTGGTAAGAATTCTTCAACATCCATTGAAAATGTATTATATGTAGAAGGTCTCAACCATAATTTGCTTAGCATTTGTCAACTATGGGACAAAGGAAATAGAGTTATTTTTTATTCATCTCGTTGCATAGTTGAGAACATCAATGATAAGCAAATCAAGCTTATTGGTTAAAGGATCAATAATGTTTATGTTATAAATCTTGATGAAGATCCTTCTATAGACTCTACATGCTTAATTAGTGTAAATGAGGAAAGTTGGCTTTGGCACATAAAATTGGCTCATGCTAGCATGAATCTTTTGAATAAATTAGTCAAGAAAGATCTTGTGATCAGCTTACCCAAAATAAGATTTGAAAATGACAGGCTTTGTGATGCTTGTCAAAAGGGTAAGCAAGTCAAAAGTACTTTCAAAACCAAAGATATTGTTTCAACTACAAAGCCATTACAACTTCTCCATATGGACCTTGTAGGACCATTTAGGACAAAGAGTCTTGGAGGTAACTCCTATGCACTAGTTATTGTAGATAATTATTCAAGGTACACATGGACTCTCTTCTTAGCTCAAAAGGATCAAGCTTTCAAATCTTTTCTTAAATTGGCAAAATTCATTCAAAAGGAACAAAGCTTGACCATTGTGGGAATTAGAAGTGACCATAGTGGAGAATTTGACAACAATAACTTCATGGAGTTTTGTGATGAAAATGAGATTAAACATAACTTCTCAACTCCTAGAACCCCTCAACAAAATGGTGTTGTTGAGAGAAAAAACATAACATTAAGGGAGATGGAAAGAACATTGCTCAATGAAAGGGATTCCTTAATACTTTTTGGCTGATGTTTTAAACACTACTTGCTGATATCTAGCATTTTTATATACATATTAACCACTATCTTGGTCTCCTTACATTTTCATCTTTAGAATTTCTCCAATTTTATTACACTTTGTGTTTCATTGGGTCTAAGTTAATTTTAGATGGAAAATGAACTATTTCCATCTTGTAAGACTTAAATTATTAAAGACTCAATTTAATCCTTCTTGTGTAATTTTCAGAATTAATTTTGGAGATTTCTTGATGATGTGGTACTGACATGGCATTCTTGATGAGTTGGATGCTGATGTGGCACATTCTTGGATCACTTGGCAACTTATTCTATTTGTCTAATGACATGGAAGTGTGGGACCCAAGGCTGTAGCAATTCAGACCAACTTTCTGCATCTCATTCCTCTGACCTTGCTGAAAGAAGTAGCCACCATACCACTTTCTGAAAAGGCAACCACTCTTCTACAGTAGCATGTCTTCCATATCAGAAATCAGAAGAAAGAGAGGCAGAAGTCAGTTTCATCCATCAGCTTTTTGGGGCATTAGTTTAATTAGTTTTTCAGACTTTAGTTTCAGTCCTAGTTTTTTGTAACTTAAAGCAATTTCATAGACCACTTCTCCTCCCCCTTTCTCCCTTCTGTTTTTTTGGTTTTTGCTCTCATGGATGGCTGAAATCCCTTGTAATTAGCCTTGGTTCAGATTGGAGTTGTAATCTGAGTTCCCATGCTTTATAAGATAAGTTTTATTCACTTTATTCCAGCATTCATCTATTTCTTTAAGCCACTGTTATGTTATGTTTATGAATGTTTCTAATTAGAGTTTCATGAACTTAACAACCTGTTTTTATTGCCTTATATGAGGATTTATCTATCATGACTGATTGAACTGGTAAAAAGAGATGAAAATGGCATGTAATGAAGATCTTCTTACATGATTTGATTACCTTTATTGTGGTTACAACAATATATAGTCAGAGAAGGTTTTCTTTGAGTATGTTTTAGTGTAATCCATATTAGAAGATTTTCTGGACTTTTCAGTTAAAAATCAAATGATAAATGAATGAAACTTAGCATCTGAATAAAAACTAGGAAGGTTACATCTTCAGGAAAAACCAAGGCTGGTTGCATTCTTCTATTGTTGTTCAAATTTGTTGTTTGCTACCTTGTTTGTTGTTGCTGTCACTATCCTTAATTGCAATTTTTTGGTTCTGTCACAACCAACCCCCCCGGTGTATTAATTAGTTTTAAGTAGTGTTTATGTGTTTAGAATAATTAGTCAGTAGTTAGATGTGAGGCTCCAAGAGTGAAAAATGACTTAGGGATTATTATGCTGCAAAATTACCATGATTTCAATTATGAGCGATTCGGCATCGTAGTGGCGTGAACCACTTGCTATGTAATGAATAGAGCCTTGATAAGGCCAATTTTAAAGAAAACCCCATATGAATTGTATAGAGGAAGAAAGCCCAATATTTCTCATCTCCAAGTTTTTGGCTGTAAATGTTTTGTATTGAACACTAGAAAAGAAAATTTGGAAAAATTTGATGCCAAAGCTGATGAAGAAATCTTCCTTGGTTACTCTAGCACTAGCAAAGCTTATAGAGTCTATAACAAAAGAACCCAAACTGTTGAAGAATCTATACATGTTTTTCATAAATCTAACCCTTCTCTTAAAGATTGTACTAATGACTATGAAGTGTTAGATTCCTTCAAAAACCTTTCTTTGGATGATAAAATGAAGAAAGATCATAAAGGAGATGCAAAGGAAGATATCACTCTGCATTAAGAAGAAGAAATGTCACAAGAAGAGAAAATACCTCTTGAGGAGATCACTATTAGCAATAATGATGACCTTCCAAAAGATTGGAAGTATGCCAAAGGTCATCCCAAGGAGCTCATCATAGGGGATGCATCACAAAGGGTAACAACTCGAAACTCCCTTAGAAATATTTGTAATCACTCCGCCTTCTTTTCTCATACTGAACCAAAAAATATTGATGATGCTATTATTGATGAATATTGGATTTTGGCTATGCAAGAAGAACTAAACCAATTTAAAAGAAGCCAAGTCTGGGATTTAGTACCTAGACCCAATAATCATACAATAATTGGCACAAAATGGGTATTTAGAAATAAACTTGATGAGAATGGAATTGTGGTTAGAAACAAGGCTAGACTAGTTGCAAAAGGTTATAATCAAGAGGAAGGTATTGACTATGATGAAACTTTTGCACCTGTGGCTAGACTTGAAGCTATTAGAATGCTTTTGGCTTTTACATGCATACATGATTTCAAACTATTTCAAATGGATGTAAAAAGTTCTTTTCTCAATGGCAATATTTTGGACAAAGTCTATGTTGAGCAAGCTCCTGGTTTTGAAGATGTTGAAAAGCCTAACCATGTATTCAAATTGAAAAAAGGCTCTTTATGGTCTCAAACAAGCTCCTAGAGCTTGGTATGATAGATTGAGCTATTTTTTCTTAGAAAATATTTTTTCAAGGGGAAAGGTTGATACATCATTGATTTTTAAAAAGGAAAATCATGACTTGATCATTTTGCAAATCTATGTTGATGATATTATTTTTGGGACTACTAATGAAAAGCTTTGCAAAGAGTTTACCAAGATCATGCAAGGTGAATTTGAAATGTCAATGATAGGTGAATTCAACTTCTTACTTGGGTTTCAAATCAAACAAATGGATTATGGTACATTTGTAAGCCAAACCAAGTACACTAAAGAGTTGCTCAAGAAATTTGGAATGGAAAATGCAAAACCTACATCTACACCAATGAGCAGCTCAACAAACTTGGACATGGATGAGAGGGTCAACCATTTGACATAACTAAATATTGAGGTACGATCAGCTCACTTTTATACTTAACCGCAAGTAGACCCGATATCATGTTCAGTGTATGCATGTGTGCACGTTTTCAAGCTTGCCCAAAGGAATCTCATTTTAAAAATATAAAAAGAATTTTCAAATACTTGATTAGCACATCCAAAATGGGTTTATGGTTCCTAAAGGATCCTCAAATACTTTAACTAGCTACTCGGATGCCGATTTTGCTGGTAGCAAAACTGATAGAAAGAGTACAAGTGGAACTTGCCAATTCCTTGGTAATTCTCTTGTTTCTTGGTTTAGCAAAAAGCAAAATAGTGTTGCCTTATCCATAGTTGAAGCTGAATACATTGCAGCTGGAAGTTGTTGTTCTCAAATTTTATGCATAAAGCAATAACTTGAGGATCTTGGTGTGTTTCCTAAAAATATTCCCATTAGATGTGATAATACAAGTGCTATTTGTCTGTCCAAGAATCTAGTTCTACACTCAAGAACCAAACATATTGAAATAAGACATCATTTTCTAATAGATCATGTTCAAAAGCAAGATGTCTTACTTGAATTTGTGCAAACTAAATTTCAATTGGCTGACATCTTTACAAAACCTCTGTCTAAGGAAAGATTCAGCCTTATAAGAAGAGAACTTGGCATGGCAAATCCATTTCAACTTTAAAAATTATTTCACCATTGCATACATGTTTAAATTCAGTCTTTTTATAATGTTTTACATTACTGACTTGAGCTTCGGAGTGTCCACTAAAAATGTTTTGCAAGTATTTATCCTCATAAAAATCCCCTTAGGCTCCCTCATTCCTCTGCATTCTGAAATCAATAAGATTTATGGTTCTGCAGTTGGTTGGTCGACCAACGTGCCCATCAGTGGTCGACCAACGAAGCCTATGTTTATCAATAATTGAGCCAACACACAATGCTAGATGATGAATGCTGGAGGCTGAATGAAAGTTTATGCTACCTAAGATGCAAGTAATGCAAGTGGTCGACTAGGTAACTCAGACTAGTCGACCAACTCGAGGCAGTAGCTACCTAAGGCAATTTGGTCATGAGTGGTTGACCAACCCCTTCACATTGGTCGACCCGTGCTTGACAGTACGCTCAGCTTGCTTTCCCATCCCCACGATGGTCGACCAGTGAGCACACGTTGGTCGACCACTAGGCACTTAATGACGTGAGTATATATTACATTTTAGGACTTCTAAAATCATTTAGCATTTTTCTCGTTGGCCAAACTCCTCTGCTCTCTAGGTCAACCAAGTCTCTTTGTCTCCCATGCATAATTTCTTCAAGATTTAGGTGTTGATTCATGCTTCTCTTCTCAGATCAAAGGTTCTAGGGCACTTTCGACATCTTCTATCAGAATATTTAGAAGCATTGTCCTTCTTCTTGGTTTTGCCCTAAATCTATGGATTCTAAGTTTCTTCAAAGTTCTTCAATGGCTTCCTCTTCATGCTCAAAGAAAGCAAGGACTAAGAACCTAAGTACTCTACCTATGGGTGGTCTTCTAATGTCACCAGAACATAAGGAAAGAAATGCCCAATACTTTCAATCTAGAAAAGTTCATCTTAGAAAATTTTTGGATTGGGATTATTTTGCCCAAAGAAACATGCCTTTCATTGACTGTTTGGAAAATATGGGTCTAAAGAATTTTGTGAAATATAAGGGTCATTGGTCAGATGAAATAGTTAAAGCATTTTATACAACCTTTGAGCATAACTGTAAGAGGGGAATATGTACTGCTGAAGTCAGGGGAACCAAAATACTCTTCAGTGAAACACAACTTGCTAAAATTATTAGAATTCCACCTCCTAATAACACTGCTCTATGTTTCTCTGATAGCTATTATTCTCTAAGCTCTACTCATTATAGCAAAGAGGAAACCTATAGGACTATCAATAAAGAAATTGAATTCTCTGGTCAAGGAATCAAGATCAACAATATGGTTGCCAATGATAGATTGTTGTTAAATGTCATCACATATATCCTCATTAATAAACCGGGAAATTGGGCTAGAGGTAGTGAGTCAGAATTTTTCATCATGGCTTGCATCTTAAATGAGACTCAATTCAATATCCCATATCTCATTATGCAACGAATGGCCTCCAGTGTTTCAAAGCAACATCCTCCCCTACCATATGCTCACATTGTCTCCAAAATTGTCAAACACTGTAGAATCAACAATCACTTCAATGTAATGAAATCTGCATCTATCATTGATCACAACTCCTTGAGGTGGATGAACTTTGAGTTATTGGCAATGAATGGAGAAGAGCCCTTGAGAATCTGATTATGAAGATGTCTAGAGAAAGAAGAGAAAGCAACATGGGTATTGGAGCAGAAAAAGCTAGAAGTGAAGAAGATTCTAAGGAAGAAGAATAAGAGGTTCCTCTAACAGATCCCTCCGCTGGTCCTTCCATTTCTGCTGATACATCATCTCATATTTTGCGAGATCTGTTAGACAACTTCAACCACATGCTTACATTAATGGATTCCATGAACACCAGACTCCAATCCTTGGAAGTAGCCTTCTTTGCTCAAGCCTTTGATGTAATACCCGTCAATTTTATATTTATATAATTGATGGCATTACGGTGTTTTAATGTTATTGCAGAAATAACACTAATTTTTATTGCAATATTTAATAGCGTTGTTTTTATTTTGTTATTTCCAATCAATTAATTTCCATGAATTAGAAGAATACTTTCAGGTAATTAATTTATGGATTTGATATCATTTGATTGGATTGGGTATTTTATTGTGTTGTGGTATTTTCTATAATGTGTGGAAAATTGTGAAAGAGTGATTAATTGAAATTAATGTAATTAATTGAGATTTTATTTGAAGTGGGTTAAGTGGATCGGGTATGGGTCCATGGTTCGACCTATGACCTACCACACTATAAAAGGGTTTTCCACCCTTTTTCCTTCATTTTCCAACTTAGGGATTTTGGAGTTTTGGTGAAAACCCATTTTCTCTCTTCTCTTTCCTCATCCAACTTTGTTTTTTACCGATTAAACTTCGGTTTCTGGTTGCTATTCGCATCTTTGGACAGTTCTAGGACTAAAGGTAAGATTACATCTCATTAACCTCCTCTAAATTCTTGAATTTGTCTATGCCTTAGGTTTGGAGGAAGTTTTGGGGTTTTTCATGAAAACTTTGTCTCTTTGCCTTTTTTCTTTGATTTGTTTGTCTCTTTGCCTCCTTTCTTTGATTTGTTCTGTTGGTTTTGTTATAATCTTGTTCATGGTGACAAAACAAACAAATTTCATGGATTAGAATCCAAGAACACACTCTTGAGAAATTTCTAAAGAATTTGGGGAAATTCATGAAATTCATTTGTTTTGAGTTTTAATTGTTCTAAATTGCTTCATGACCATTGTTTTGGCTTGAAAAATCAAAGAAAGAAGACAAGGGGTGCAAAGAATGGATTTTTGGAGGATTTCTCCCCCCAAATCCATGAAGAATAGCTCAAGAACATGAAGAACCCAGATCCTAGCACCCGGGCGCCATATTTGTGTGTTAGAAGAGGTGTTTTGGCACCCAGGGGCCAAGTGTAGAGCCCAGGCACTAGGGTTTGTGTAGAACATGTGTGTTTCAGGTGCCTAGGTCTGGGCATGCCGAGGGTCCCTTAGTCCATTTTCAAATGGCCATAACTCCTTCGTCCGGTTTCAACAAACTTTATATTGTTGGAAAGCTCTTTGAGTCTACTTTCCAATGGTATAAGTTTCATTTACAAATTATGTATCGGTTAAGAGTTATGACTAATTGAGTGACCAAAGGTCAGGATTAGGGGTGAAGATTTTCTTTATTTTATCTATTATTGATGTTGGTTGGTTCTAGGTATGGGGAAACTTCTTTGGCTTCATATCTGGGAACTTTTATGTGGTAATCTTGGGCGTCATCGAGGTGAGTGGATGACCATGCCTTTTTAAGTTTTTATTTAAATTGGCCAAGTCAATATAAATCTCATTTGCACCACAGTTAGTAATTCTTCAATGAAATTCCCTAGTTAGTGGAAATAACTAGACTAAGGGATTTCATTGAATGATTGTGGAAATTAATTGTGGGATTTACTTTGTGGGAGTTATTTTGTGGGATTTAATTTGTGGGATTTATTTTATGAATTTGGAAGTTTATGTTTATTTATATTTCTATTTAATTATATTAATTAGAAAGCGGAATTATGAGTAGAATAATTATCATTGTTGTGGTATGGAATGTATGTGGAATTAGAGGATTGGCTGTGGTACTGTGTTGTGTGAATACATTGCATATCATCATCTGCACATTTATATTGCTTTTGAAAAAGAAAAGAAAAGAAAAGAAATGTGGAAAGCAGAGGGTTGGTTTTCTGTAGGATGTGGATATATTCAAAGGTGTGTGCCTTTGGAATATACTCATTGAGGGTTGGTCTTCAATAGGTAGCGGGAAGAGCGGGAAATGCGCATCATGCATAATACATTTCATAATGCATTTTGGAGTGGATGTTTCAAAGTGGATGTTTATTTACACTTTTTATGTGTTTGAGAATTGTTTATGAATTGTCTTGTGAGATTGTAGACTCACATAAGGGTTGCGGATTGTGGTTGTAGAGTAAGGTATGCTATTTATATTCTTTTTTATTGATAAGTGCTAATTGTCTGCGCTCTAATTATAGTAGTGAGGCTGGTATTTGTACTTGTGCTATATTTCATTGCACAGTCATTTACTCACTGAGTTTTTATAAAACTCATACTCTCTTTTGTTGTTTTAGATTTAGCAGCTAAGGAGGTCGGGGAAACCGCTGGAGTTTAGCGGCTTGGAGATATACTCCACTTAGTTGGTGGATTCTTAAGTAACCAACTTATGGATTCTCTGCTATAGAATGCTCTGTAAACTTATAAGCCACCTAGGTCCTATTGGTTTGAGGGGTTTATTTTTTTATTGTAAATGTATTTTACTCTGTAAATTTACATTTTGCATAATTTTGGATTATTAGGATGGTGTTGAAATATTCGAGTTACAACTGAGGTATCCCTTGGCTGTATATTAAATAATATGTCAAATTTTAAGGGCGTTACATTTGAAATCCAGCAGATCAAGGACATGCTTCGTGATCTTCACCAAAGGGATTGAGTAGCCTTAGGGATTGAGGACTAAAGATCCCTCTCTTTTCGTTGATGACAAAAGGGGAGAAGAATTTCTGTTTTATATTTGCTGCTCTCTAACAATTATTAGTGCCTTTATATTCTGGACAATTATATCTAAGTTTGGTCACTAGTTGTGCTACTCTGTATTTATTTCTGAATATATATCATATCTTTATTGTTATATTTAATCTATTGTGTTATATGTTCATTTTCGCTATGCTTGTATTACTGCTTCTTATTTATACTCTGTTTTTTTCAAAGATTTATAGAGGTTATATCATTCAAGGGGAGTATGTCAATCCTTACTCAGCTTCAAAATGGTTCACCTATTCTAATTTGGTTGTCATCATCAAAAAGGGGGAGAATGTTGAACCCATTGCATTTAAAGCAACATATGATTTTGATGAATGACAAAGCAAATTAAAATAGTACATTATAAATGAGTATTGTCTAATTGCAGAAACTTCACTTTTTATAAACTTTTGAATTTTAGCTTATCACATTCGTCGACCACCCTATTCTCAGTAGTCGACCAATGGACTCTAGAAGCAAAAGTCTCTTAGTGTGACAACACACTAGTCAACCACCCTTTGAACAACTGGTCGACCAACGAGCTTTAGTAGGTAATATACTTGAAGACATCAGCACACTAGTCGACCATCGTCTGAACATTGGTCGACCAACGAGCTCCAGTAAGCAAAACATCAGCACACTGGTCAACCACCCTTTGCACACTGGTCGACCATCATGCTCCAGTAAAAAAAGGCCCTTTGAAGTTTTGAAGACTAGTCGACCACCATCCATCCACTGGTCGACCAGCCAACTCCAGAAGCTGAAAGAAAGCAAGCACTGGTCAACCAATGTAATACAACTAGTCGACCATCGTGTCTGATGAATGACTTCTAAACTACACTGGTCGACCATCGTGTCCACACCGGTCGACCAACAACACCTATTTGTACGTTCTAACGGCTATTTCTCGCTGACATCATGCAAATCAATGTGGGATTCATCTCCAACAGCACTATTCCTTTTAGGTCTTTAAATATCAGTCTTAAGGAATGTCAAATCATCAAGTAGAACATTCTTTGTGCCTTAGATTCTTAGAAAGTTAATCCCTATCAAATCATTTACTCTTAGAGAGCTTATCACTGTCATATTCACTCTGTTTTGAGAGTTTCTTCTAAACAATCATCTTTCTCTGAGTGTCTTGATCAAGGAAGATGTTCCTTGAGTTTGTTTTGAGAGAAAACAATTTGTAAGGGGGAGAGACACCCTTGGAAAGAAAAAGATCTCTGTTGTAATGGCTCACAAGTGCCCTTTTGTATAAACTTGTAGTTTATAGTGAAAAACTCTAGAAGTGTTCTTGAGGACTGGATGTATTAAGCTGAACGATATAAACATCTGTGTTTATCTTTCTCCCTTATTTCTTTAATTGCTTAAAGCTTTACATTTGATTAATTACACTTCATCTTCATTCATTTTAATATTGCTCTGTTTTGTACTATCAACAAATTTTTGCTGAGCATTAAAATTTACTTGAACTTCCAATTAGTTTTGAAGAAAGTTTTTATTAACCCAATTCATCCCCTATTGGGCTCCAGCCATTTTTATCATTATGCTACTACTAATACTCTTTCTACTATTACTAGCCTCCGAACGGTCCCGTACAGTCTAGCTCGGAATCAAAAATATTTCACTTGAAAAAAATTCTTCATATATTGGTAACACAGAATCCCAAAAAGAACTTAAAGAATAAATCTACAAAAATCAAACAAAAATTCACAAACAATTGGAAAAATCGAACTAAAAAAACCCATAAATTAAAAAAAGTGGCATAAACAATGGAATTTGTCTTATTTTTTAGGTTAGAAATCATGGGGGAACTTACTCTTTCACAAGTAAGGCAAAATTAGTATTAAAAACACCAATTATTCTACTCCTAATACTCTTACTTACATGCCTCCAAATGGTGTCATACGGTCTGGCTCAGAATTGAAATATTCCACTTGGAAAAAATTCCTCACATATTGGAAACACGGAAACCCAAAAAGAAACTCAAAAAAAATCTATAAAATAAAAAAAATACAAACAATAAGAAAAATCTGACTAAAAAATACCAAAAAATTTAAAAAGTGGCCAAAACGATGGAGTTTGCCATATTTTTTCAAAAAAAAAAATCATAAGAGAACTTACTCTTACACAAGGAAGGCAAAATTATTATTAAAAACACCAAATATGCTACTCTGAATACTTTTACTACTATAACTAACCTCCGAAAGGTTCCTTACGATCCGGCTCGAAATCAAAAAATTTCATTAGGAAAAATCCCTCATATATTGGAAAGACTGAATCCCAAAACAACTTCAAGAAAAAATCTTCAAAAATCAAACAAAAATCCACAAACAATTAAAAAATTTGAACTAAAAAAACCAAAAAATTGAAAAATTGGCATAAAATATAGAATTTGCCTTATTTTTTGGGTAAAAAAACATGGGAAGACTTATTAATACACAAGGAAGGCAAAATGGGTATTGAAAACACTAATTATGCTACTACTAATACTCTTTATACTATTTCTAGCCTTCGAATGGTCTCTTAGTGTCTGGCTCGGAATCGAAATAGTTGTCTTGGGAAAAATCTCACATACATTTGAAACACAGAATCTCAAAAAAAGCTTCAAAAAAATCTACAAAAACCAAAAAAAAAATTCACAAACCATTAGAAAAATCAGAATAAAAAATACCAAAAAATTAATAAGTGGCTTAAACGATAGAATATGCCATATTGTTTTAGGTAAAAAATAATGGGAGAACTTACTCGAACACAAGAAAGGCAAAATTCATATTGAAAACACCAATAATGCTACTCCGAATATTCTTACTACTATTAGGTCAGAATCAAAAAATTTTACTTGGGAAAAATCCCTCATATATTGGAAACACAATATCTCGAAAAAAATTTCAAGAAAAAATATAGAAAAATCAAACAAAAATTCATAAACAATTTGAAAATTCAGACTAAAAAATACCAAAAAATATAAAATGTAGCATAAATGATAGAATTTGTCTTATTTTTTTGGGTAAAAAATCATAGGAGAACTTACTTGTACAGATGCAAGGCAAAATTAGTGTTGAAAACATCAATTATGCTACTTTTAATACTCTTAATACTATTACTAGCCTTCGAAAGGTCCCGTACAGTCCGGCTTGGAATCGAATAATTCTACTTGGGAAAATCCCTTATACATTGGAAAGATAGAATCCCAAAAAGAACTTCAAGAGAAAATCTACAAAAATCAAACAAAAATTCACAAACAATACAAATAATTCTACTTGGGAAAATCCCTTATACATTGGAAAGATAGAATCCCAAAAATAACTTCAAGAGAAAATCTACAAAAATCAAACGAAAATTCACAAACAATAAGAAAAATCGGACTTAAAAAAACCAAGAAATTGAAAAAGTGGCATAAACAATGAATTTGCCTAATTTTTTGGGTAAAAAACAATGGGAGGACTTACTCTTACACAAGGAAGGCAAAATTATTATTGAAAATATCAATTATGCTACTCCGAATACTCTTACTTCAATTACTAGCCTCCGAATGGCCTCATACGGTCTGGCTTGTAATCGAAAAACTCCACTTGAGAAAAATTATTCATATATTAGTAACACAGAATCTCAAAAAGAACTTAAAGAAAAAATCTACAAAAAACAAACAAAAATTCACAAACAATTAGAAAAATCAGACTAAAAAAAACTAAAAAATTGAAAATGTGGCATAAACGAAGGAATTTGCCTTATTTTTTGGGTAAAAAATCATGGGAAGACTTACTCGTACACAAGGAAGGCAAAATTGTTACTGAAAACACCAATTATGCTACTACAAAAGGTCATGTACGGTCTAGCTTAGAAACTAAAAATTCCTCTTGGGAAAAATTCCTCATTCATTGGAAAAATAGATCGCCAAAAGAACTTTAAGAAAAAATCTACAAAAATCAAGCAAAAATTGACAAACTTACTTATACACAAGGAAGGCAAAATGGGTATTGAAAATACCAATTATGCTAGTCCTATTACTCTTACTACTATTACTAGCCTATGAAATGTCTCGTACGGTCTGGCTCATAATAAAACCTTTTTACTTGGGAAAAATCCCGCATAACTTAGAAACACATAATCCCAAAAAGAACTTCAAGAAAAAATCAACAAAAAGCTAACAAAAATTCACAAACAATAAGAAAAATCAGACTAAAAAAAACACAGAAATTGAAAAAGTAGCATAAACAATGGAATTTGCGTTATTTTTTCAGCAAAAATCATGGAGAATATACTCAAACATAAGTAATGCAAAATTAGTATTGAAAACAATAATTAGGCTACTCATAATACTCTTACTACTATTTCTAGCCTCCAAAAGGTCTCATACGGTCCGGATCGGAAGTGAAAGTTTCCACTTGGAAAAAATCTCTCATACATTGGAAACGCAGAATTTCAAAAGGAACTTCAAAAAAAATCTTCAAATCAAACAAAAATTCACAAACAATTACAAAAATTGGACTAAAAAAAAACTAATACACAAGGAAGGCAAAATTGGCATTGAAAACACCAATTTTGCTACTCCTGATAGACTTTCTACTATTACTAGCCCCCGAAAGGTCCCAAACGGTTCGGCTCGAAATCAAAAAATTTCACTTAGGAAAAATTCCTAATACATTGGAAACATAAAATCCCAAAAAGAACTTCACGAAAAAATATACAAAAATCAAATAAAAATTCACAAACTTTTAGAAAATCGGACTAAAAAAACTAAGAAATTGACAAAGTCACATAAACAATAGAATTTGCCTTATTTTTTAGTAAAAAATTATAGGAGAACTTACTCTTTTACACAAGGAAGGCAAAATTAGTATTGAAAACACCAATTATGCTACTCCTAATACACTTACTACTATTACAAGCCTCTGAATGGTCCCATATGGTCCAGCTTGGAATCAAAATATTTCACTTGGGAAAAATCCCTCACACATTGGAATCATAGAATGCCAAAAAGAAATTCAAAAAAAATCTACCAAAAAAAAAATTCAGAAACAATTAGAAAAATCGAACTAAAAAATACCAAAAAATTGAAAAAAAAATGCCAAAACGATGGAATTTGCCAAATTTTTTTGGATAAAAAATTATGGGAGAACTTACTCGTACACAAGAAAGGCAAAATTATTATTGAAAACACCAATTATGTTACTCCGAATACTCTTACTACAATTACTAGCCTTCGAAAGGTACCATACGCTACGGCTTGGAATCAAAAAATTTTACTTAGGAAAAATCCCACGTAAATTGGAAAGACCGAATCCCAAAAAGAACTTCAAGAAAAAATCTTCAAAAATCAAACAAAAATTCACAAACAATTAGAAAAATTGAAGAAATTTGCCTTATTTTTTGGGTAAAATATCATACGAGAACTTACTTATACACAAGTAAGGCAAAATTTGTGTTGAAAACACAAATTAGGCAACTCATAATACTCTTACTACTATTTCTGGTCTCCAAAAGGTCCCTATGGTCCGGATGCCAATCGAAAAATTACACTTGGAAAAAATTCTCATACATTGGAAACACAAAATCTCAAAAAGAACATGTAAAAAAATTTACAAAAATAAACAAAAATTCATAAACAATTAGAAAAATTGGACTAAAATTACCAAAAAATTAAAAAAGTGGCAAAAATGAAGGAATTTTCCTTATTTTTTGGGTAAAAAATCAAGGGAGAACTTCCTCATACATAAGCAAGGCAAAATTAGTGTTGAACACACCAATTATGCTACATTGAATACTCTTACTACTATTACTAACCTCTGATTGGTCCCTTACGGTCAATCTCGAATCAAAAAATTTCGCTTGGGAAAAATTCTCGTACATTGGAAACACATAATCCAAAAAGGAACTTAAAAAAAATTAAAAAAGAAAATTCAGAAACTTAGAAAAATCGGTCTAAAAATATCAAAAAAGTGGCATAAACAATGGAATTTGCATTATTTTTTAGGTGAAAAGTCATGGGAGAACTTACCCATACATAAGGTAAAATTAGTATTGAAAACACCAATTATGTTACTCCAAATACTCTTACTACTATTACTAACCAACAAAAGGTACTGTATGGTACGGCTTGCAATTGAACAATTCTACTTGGAAAAAATCCCACATACATTTGAAAGACCGAATCCCAAAAAGAACATCAAGGAAAAATCTTCAAAAATGAAACAAAAATTCAAAAACAATTAGAAAATTGGAATAAAAAAATCAAAAACTTGAAAAAGTGGAAAAAAAGCAGGAATTTTCCATATTTTTTGGGTAAAAAATCATGGGAGAACTTACTCATACACAAGCAAGGCAAAATTAGTATTGAAAATACCAATTAGGCTACTCATAATACTCTTACTACTATTTCTAGCCTCCGAAAGGCCCCCGCACGGTCCGGATGGAAATCAAAAAATTCTACTCGGGAAAAAACCCTTATACCCTAGAAAGAACTTAAAAAAAATCTACAAAAATCAAACAAAGATTAACAAACAATTAGAAAAATTGAACTAAAAAAAACTAATACACAAGGAAGGCAAAATTGGTATTGAAAAAATCAACTATACTACTCTGAATACTCTTACTACTATTACTAGCCTCCAATTGGTCCCGTACAGTCCATCTCGAACTGAAAAATTTCACTTGGGAAAATTTCTCATACATTGGAAACACATAATACAAAAAAGAACTTCAAAAAAAAATTACATCAATAAACAAAAATTCACAAACAATTAGAAAACTTGGACTAAAAATGCCAAAAAATTGAAAAAGTGACATAAACGATGGAATTTGCGTTATTTTTTGGCTAAAAAGTCATTGGAGAACTTACCCATACACATGTAAGGCAAGATTGGTATTGAAAAGACTAATTATGCTACTTCTAATACACTTACTACTATTACTAACTTTCGAATGGCTTAGCTTTCAAATGGCCTCGTACGATCCAGCTTGCAATCGAAAAATTGCACTTAGGAAAAATCCCTCACACATTGGAAAGACAAAATCACAAAAAGAACTTCAAGAAAAAATCTACAAAAATAAAAAAAATTCACAAACAATTAGATAAATCAGACTAAAACATACCAAAAATTGAAAAAGTGGCCTAGGCAATGGAATTTGCCATATTTTTTTGGGTAAAAAATAATGCGAAAACTTTCTCGTACACAAAGAAGGCAAAATTATTATTGAAAAAACCAATTATGCTACTCCGAAAACTCTTGTTACTATTACTAGCCTCCGAATAGTCCAGTACATTCCAGCTCAATATCGAAAAATTATACTTGGGAAAAATCCCTCATGGATTGAAACACAGAATTACAAAACAGAACTTTAAGAAAAAAATCTATGAAAATCAAACAAAAATTCACAAACAATTAAAAAAAAGACTAAAAAATACCCAAAAATTGAAAAAAAAAAAGGCCTAAACGATGGAATTTATCCTTTTTTTTTTGTAAAAAATCATGGGAGAACTTACTCAAGCACAAGGAAGGCAAAATTGGTATTAAATACACCAATTATGCAACTCTTAATACTCTTACAACAATTACTAGCCTCCGAATAGTCCTATACGGTCTGGCTCGGAATCAAAAAATTTTACTTGGAAAAAATTCTTCATATATTAGAAACACAGAATCCAAAAAAGAATTTCAAGAAAAAAATCTAGAAAAATCAAACAAAAATTTACAAACAATTAGAAAAATCAAACTAACAAAACCAAAAAATTGAAAGTGACAAAAACGAAGGAATTTGCCTTATTTTTTGGTCAAAAAATCATGGAAGAACTTATTCATACACAAGAAAGGTGAAATTGGTATTGAAAACACCAATTATGGGACTCAAAATACTCTTACTACTATTATTAGCCTTCTAATAGTCCCTTACTGTCCATCTCAATTCAAAAAATTACACTTGAGAAAAATTCTCATACATTAGAAACACAGAAACCCAAAAAGAATTTCAAAAAAAATTATAAAAATAAACAAAAATTCACAAACAATTAGAAAAATATGATTAAAAATACAAAACAAAATGATAATGTGGCATAAACGATGGAATTTTGGTTAATTTTTGTGTTAAAAATCATGGGAGAACTTACTGATACACATGGAAGGCAAAATTGGTATTGAAAACACATATTATGCTACTCCTAATACACTTACTACTATTACTAGCTTTCGAATGGTCCTATACGGTCCATCTTGGAATCGAAAAATTCCATTTGGGAAAAATCCATCACACATTGGAAAGACAGAATCACAAAAAGAACTTCAAGAAAAAATCTACAAAAATAAAACAAAAATTCACAAATAATTAGATAAATCAGACTAAAACATACCAAAAAATTGCAAAAGTGGCCTGGACGATCGAATTTGCTATATTTTTTTGGGTAAAAACTAATGCGAGAACTTTCTCATACACATGGAAGGCAAAAGTAGTATTGAAAACACCAATTATGCTACTCCGAATACTCTTACTACTATTACTAGCCTCCGAATAGTCTAGTACATTCTGGCTCGGTATCAAAAGGTTATACTTGGGAAAAATCCCTCATGGATTGGAAACACAGAATCACAAAACAGAACTTTAAGAAAAAATCTATGAAAATCAAAATAAAATTCACAAACAATTAGAAAACAAGACTAAAAAATACCCAAAAATTGAAAAAATGGCCTAAACGATGGAATTTGCCATATTTTTTTGGTAAAAAATCATGGCAAAACTTACACAAGCATAAGGAAGGCAAAATTGATATTGAGTACACCAATTATGCAACTCCTAATACTCTTACAACAATTACTAGCCTCCGAATGGTTCTATACGGTCCGGCTCAGAATTGAAAAATTGCACTTGAAAAAAATTCTTCATATATTGGGAACACATAATCCCAAAAAGAACTTAAAGAAAAAATCTAGAAAAATTAAACAAAAATTCACAAACAATTAGAAAAATCAAACTAAAAAAACCAAAAAATTGAAAAAGTGGCAAAAACGAAGGAATTTGCCTTATTTTTTGGTTAAAAAATCATGGAAGAACTTACTCATACACAAGGGAGGCGAAATTGACATTTAAAACATCAATTATGCAACTCCAAATACTCTTACTACTATTACTAGCCTTCAAATGGTCCCGTACGATCCATCTCGATTCAAAAAATTTCACTTGAGAAAAATTCTCATAAATTGGAAACACAGAAACCCAAAAAAAATTTTAAAAAAAAATTGTAAAAATAAACAAAAATTCACAAACAATTAGAAAAATCGAATTAAAAATGCAAAAAAAAAATGATAAAGTGGCATAAATGATTTTGCATTATTTTTTCGGTTAAAAATCATTGGAGAACTTACCTATACATATGGAAGGCAAAATTGGTATTGAAAACACATATTATGCTACTCTTAATACACTTACTTCTATTACTAGTTTTTAAATGATCCCATACAGTCCAGCTCGGAATCAAAAAATTTCACTTGGGAAAAATCCCTCATACACTAGAAAGACAGAATCACAAAAAGAACTTCAAGAAAAAATCTATAAAAATAAAATAAAATTTCACAAACAATTAGATAAATCGAACTAAAACATACAAAAAAATTGCAAAAGTGGCCTGGATGATGGAATTTGCCATTCTTTTTGGGTAAAAAATAATGCAAGAACTTTCTCGTACACAACGAAGGAAAATTAGTATTGAAAACACAAATTATGCTACTCCGAATACTCTTACTACTATTACTAGCCTCCAAATAGTCCAGTACGGTGTGGCTCAGTATCAAAAAATTTTACCTGCAAAAAATTATTCATGGATTGGAAACACATAATCCCAAAACAGAACTTCAAGGAAAAATCTATGAAAATCAAACAAAAATTTACAAACAATTAGAAAAATCAATTATGCTACTACTAATACTCTTACTACAATTACTAGCCAATGAATAGTCCCATACGGTCTGGCTCGAGATTGAAAAATTTCACTTCGAAAAATTTCTTCATACATTGGAAACACATAATCCCAAAAAGAACTTCAAAAAAAATGTACAAAAATCAAACAAAAATTCACAAACAATTAGAAAAATCAAACAAAAAAAAAACCAAAAAATTGAAAAAGTCACATACTAGGGAATTTGCCTTATTTTTTAGGTAAAAAATCATGGGAGAACTCACTCTTACACTAGGAAGGCAAAATTAGTATTGAAAACACCAATTATGCTACTCCTAATACTCTTACTACTATTACAAGCCTTCGAATGGTCCAATACAGTCCAGCTCAGAATCGAAATATTCCACTTGGAAAAAATCACTCACACATTGGCATCACAGAATCCCAAAAAGAAATTCAAAAAAAAATCTACAAAAATAAAAAGAAAATTAAAAATAACTAGAAAAATCGAACTAAAAAATACAAAAAAAATTGAAAAAATGGGCAAAATGATGGAATTTGCCATATTTGTTTTGTTAAAAAAATTATGGGAGAACTTACTCGTACACAAGGAAGGCAAAATTATTATTGAAAACACTAATTATACTACTTCGAATACTCTTACTACTATTACGAACCTTCGCAAGTTATCGTATGCTACGGCTAGGAATTGAAAAATTTTACTGGGAAAAAACCCCACATACATTAGAAAGACCGAATCCTAAAAAGAACTTTAAGCAAATATCTTCAAAAAGCAAACAAAAATTCACAAACAATTAGAAAAATTGAACTAAAAAGTGGCAAAAACGAAGGAATTTGCCTTATTTTTTGGATAAAAAATCATGGGAGAACTTACTCATACCCAAGGAAGGCAAAATTGGTATTGAAAACACCAAATATACTACTTCGAATACTCTTACCACTATTACTAGCCTCTGAATGGTCGCATTCGGTCTATCTCGAATAGAAAAATTGCCCTTGGAAAAAATTCTCATACATTTGAAACATATAATCCAAAAAAGAACTTCAAAAAAAATTTACAAAAATAAACAAAAATTCAGAAACAATTTGAAAAATCGGACTAAAAATACCAAAAAATTAAAAAGTGGCAAAAACAAAGTAATTTGCCTTATTTTTTAGGTAAAAAATCATGGAAGAACTTACTCACACACAAGCAAGGCAAAATTAGTGTTGAAAACACTAATTAGGCTACCCATAATCCTCTTACTACTATTTCTAGCCTCCGAAAGGTACCATATGATCTGGATGGTAATCAAAAAATTCCACTCGGGAAAAATCTCTCATACTTTGAAAACGCAAAACCCCAAAAAGAACATTAAGAAAGAATCAACAAAAATCAAGTAGATATTCACAAACAATTAGAAAAATCAAACTAAAAATACCAACAAATTGAAAAAAGTGGCATAAAACGATGGAATTTGCCTTATTTTTTGGTTTAAAAATCATGGAAGAACTTACTCATACACAAGGAAGGCAAAATTGGTATTGAAAACACCAATTATGCTACTCTAAATACTCTTACTACTTTTACTAGCCTCCAAATGGTCCTGTATGGTCCATCTCGAATCGAAAAATTCCACTTGAGAGAAATTCTCATACATTGGAAACACAAACTATAAAAAAGAACTTCAAAAAAAATTTACAACAATAAACAAAAATTCACAAACAATTAGAAAAATCGGACTCAAAAGACCAAAAAATTGAAAAAGTTGCATAAATGATGGAATTTGCATTATTTTTTAGGTGAAAAGTCATTGGAGAACTTATCCATACACATGTAAGGCGAAATTGGTATTGAAAAGATCAATTATGCTACTCCTAATACACTTTCTACTATTACTAGCTTTCAAATGGTCTCATACAGTCCATCTCAGATTCAAAAAATTTCACTTGGGAAAAATCCCTCATACATTGGAAAGACAGAATCACGAAAAGAACTTCAAGAAAAAATCTACAAAAATAAAATAAAAATTCATAAACAATTTGAAAAATTGAACTAAAACATACCAAAAAATTGAAAAACTGGCCTAGACGATGGAATTTACGGTACTTTTTTGGGTAAAAATTAATGTGAGAAAATTTTCGTACACAAGGAAGGCAAAATTAGTATTGAAAACCCCAATTATGCTACTCTAATACTCTTATTATTGTTACAACCTCCAAAGGGTACCATACGCTACTGCTCGGAATCGAAAAATTTTACTTGTGACATACATTTGTAAAGACCGAATCCTAAAAAGAACTTCAAGAAAAAATCTATAAAAATCAAACAAAAATTCACAAATAATTAGAAAAATCAGACTAAAAAAATCAAAAAAATTGAAAAAGTGGCATAAATTGTAGAATTTGCCTTATTTTTTGGGTAAAAAATCATGGGAGGAGTTACTCGTACACAAGGAAGGTAAAATTTTACTACAATTACTAGCCTTCAAATGGTCCTATACGGTCTGGCTTGGAATCGAAAAATTTCACTTGCGAAAACTTTTTCATACATTGGAAACACATAATCCAAAAAAGAATTTCAAAAAAAAATCTATAAAAATCAAACAAAAATTCACAAAAAATTAGAAAAATCAAACAAAAAAACCAAAAAATTGAAAAAGTGGCATAAACTATGGAATTTGCCTTATTTTTTGGGTAAAAAATCATGGGAGGACTTACTTGTACACAAGGAAGGCAAAGTTATTATTGAAAACACCAAATATGCTACTCTGAATACTCTTACTGCTATTACTAAACTCCAAAAGGTCTCGAACGATACAGTTTGGAATCGAAAGATTTCCTCAGGAAAAATCCCTCATGGAACAAATACTTAAGAAACTCTATCCACCTCTGTTGATGCAAAATAAACTCCCTTTGATCGAACAAATACTTCAAACTCGTATGGTCTGAAAAGATTTCAAATGTTGCTCCGAGTGCCTCCAAATCTTGAGAGCACAAATGACAGAAGCTAATTCCAAGTCATGGGTTGGGTAATTTTGCTTGTGTGGTCTTAACTGCCTAGAGGCATAAGCTACCACTCTCCCTTCTTGCATTAAGACACATCCTAATCCCTTAAGAGATGCATCGATGTAAATTATGAAAGGTTTCAAGGGATAAGGAATGGTTAGCACAGGAGCAGATGTCAAACTTCCTCTTAACTCTTGGAAACTGCTATCACACTTGTTATCCCACAAGAAAGGCTGGTTCTTCCTTGTTAACTTGGTCAGAGGTAAAGCTATATGGGAAAAGCCTTTTATGAATTTTCTATAACATCTTGCTAATCCTAAAAAGTTTCTCCCTTCTATCACCATTTTGGGTCTCTTCCAATTCAATACTACCTTAACTTTACTGGGATCTACAGACACATTCTCCCGTGACACAACATGTCCAAAAAATTTGACTTTCTTCAGGTAAAATTCACACTTGCTTAATTTTCCATACAATTTCTTTGCTCTAAGGGTTTGTAACACTATCCTCAAGTGATGTTCATGGTGTTCGGGGGTCTTAGAGTAGACAAGGATGTTGTCTATAAAGACTATCATAAATTGATCTAGGTAAGGTCGAAAGATCCTATTCATAATGGCCATACCTAGTTCTAAAGGCTGTCTTAGGCACGTTTTCCTCCCTAACCCTTAACTGATGATAACTTGATCTCAAATCAATTTTCGAGAAAATAGATACTTCTACCAACTGGTCCAAAAGGTCATCTATCCTAGGCAAAGGGTATTTATTCTTGATGGTGACTTTATTCAATTGTCTATAGTATATACACAACTTAAAGGATCCATATTTCTTTTTGACAAAAAGGATAGGAGCTCTCTACAGTGAGACACTGGGCCTAATGAAACCCTTCTCCAACAAATCTTCTAATTGTTTCTTTAACTCTGCCAAATCAGTTAGAGCCATCCGATAAGGAGTTACAGAGATAGGACCCGTTTTGGGCATTAGATCAATAGAGAATTCAACTTCTCACTCTAGGGGTAAGCCATTTATGTCATCTAGAAACACATCAAGATAGTCATTTACCACAGGGATTTTCTCTATCCCTACCTCCTCATCTACCTTAGTAGAAAAGAGTACTAGATACCCTTGGTGACCTTTCCCAACAAAGCTCTCAATCTTAGCAATAGATGCACAAGATAGCTCAGTCTTAGGGCTTGGTGATGGTATACGAATAGGCAAAGAGAGTACTTTACAAGAACAATCAAGTATTGCATTGTTTCTAGACAACCAGTCCATACCAATAATCACATCAAAACCATGCATGGTCAAACATACCAAATCTAAAGAAGTCTTTTTTGTTGTCCAGTTCAACAATGCAGTTTAAACATACTTGTGAAATAAAAAATTGACCACCAGTTGGTGTAATTACATTTAAATCATAAGGTAACATACTCAACTTTAGACCTAATTTTTTAATGCAAGTAAATGATATGAATGAATGGGTTGCCCCACTATCAAACAATGTATCTACAAGAACATTTTGGACCAAATTTCTGTAGCCTAGTCAGAGCTGTTCCTTTCGAGGCTGGGCATGCTTGAGACATGTGACTGGGTTGTCCACAAGTTTAACAAGTTTCCACAAGTGTAACAAGTTATGATGCAGAGAGAATTTTCATGACTCTTTCCACCACATTTTTGACATCGAAGAGCAAAGGTCTGGTTCAGGTTTCCCGTCTGGTTCCTAAGAAACTGCTCGTTATTTCCTTTGAACTTCTTCTTCGAGACACCGTTTCTTCTATTATTGGGACCCCTACATCTTCTCTCTTCCTCTTTTCTCCCTCCTCAACCTCTTTCTTTATGTTAGCCTCCTGAATATGAGCTTTAGCTATTTGACACTTGTTCATAAGTTAAGAAAAGTTTGATATCTCAAAAGTCCCTACTCTATTTTTTATCTCATATCTCAAGCCTTTCTCAAATTGGCTCGCTTTCCATGCCTCATCGTGCATGTTGTTAAGGTACGAAGAAAATTTTGAAAGCTCTTCAAACTTGGCCTCATATTCCCTTATCGTCATTGCCCCCTGCCTTATCTAGAGGAATTCAGCTTCCTTCTGTTTCTTCACACTATTGGGGAAGTATTTGTTGAACACAGTGAGTTGGAAATTTTCCCAAGTGATTTCTCCTCCCTTTGACTCAAGAAGCCTCTTCGCCCCTTCCCACTAATATTTCGCTTCTCCTTCCAGTTTACACACTGCTAGGGCGAGCTTCTGAGCTGGGGTACAATTCATTATCTTGAATACTTTTTGTAATTATTTGATCCAATTTTGTGTCATAGCTAGATCATGTGTTCCTACAAATAAAAGTGGATTTGCCTTTCGAAACTCTCCTAGTACCTTTGTAAAGGAGTTGGCATCCTCAGCTTCTTCACCATTGCCTCGGTGCCTTTCTTCATTCCAGTCCCTTCTCCCTTCATCTTGAAATCTCCTAAGGATCTCAGTAGTTGTGGCCTGATTATTGGCCTAATCCCTTAATTGTGTCACTATTTCTTCTAGGATTTCAGTCAGAGTTCTCCTTGTAGCCGTATTCTGTAAAATATAATTTTAAATTCCAAATAGCAGTTAGGCTACTTCAAAAATAACCCAAAACATAGAGCTAGGGTTCTAAACTACCCATTCTAACCCACTTAGTGCCTAGAATTGTGCTCTGATACCATTTAAAATGTAACACCTCAAAATTACTCAAAACTATCTCTAGCCTAAAAGACTTTTAAGATAAGGTTCCTCATTGAATAATTATAACAATTATCAAAACCTAAAATTTTCAAAGATCTTAAATCCATAATTAAAAATAACTAGGAACCATCATTATCATCATAGGTCTTACATCAATGTCATTATTTTACAATAACTATAAAATCTAGGCTACAGCTACTAACTCCCCACTACAATCCTGCTATTCCTACTTTGATTAGCACTTGGAAATGGTTAATACAGCAAAAAATATGAGACATAGAAATCTCAGTAGCCAGTAGTTAATATTTGAAAACAAGAACCACTCCCAGTCATAAAAGCAAGTTCATCATAATTTATCTCATAAATCAATTCATATGTCATTGTTCATAATTTACTAAAAGCAAGTTCATCATAATTTACTACAATTCATAAACATGTTCATAATTCAATTTAACTCATCTATGCCACTGTCATGCAGAAATCATCACTTGGTCTTAGTACCCCAGGAGTCTTTTTCACCTTTAATGGTGCCACGGGTTATTACTTGATCTTAGTGCCCTAACAGTCTGTTTCACCTCAAGAGGCGCCAAAGATCATCACTTTTCTCAGTGCTTACCACCAGAGTTTAATTATACCATGTGGCCGAAGGTCAGCAAGACTAACACTAGCATCGTCATGCATAGTTGCTTTCGCTCTAACCATGGCGAGTATTATACTGGCACGTACCATCGTACCCCAGATGCTTAGCGTACAATGCCTTAGTACATGAGTATTATAACAATACAAATATATACATAACAATGCATAGAGTTGAATACCACATAATTCATCAATAAATCATTTTCAGTATAAACAATTTCAAGAATAGATGAACAACGCTTGTATGAAATGTAACTGGCTACCTGAATTTACCATCTCGTACTGATTCCGCTCGAAATTATTCCAAGGTGCTGGTAAAATAAATTAGCTATTAAAATCCTAATATGGAATACTTTAAAATACTATTCCATATTTAAATGCAACTTTTGCGCACTAAATACTAATTATGTATTATCCGTAATCCTATTTCTAATCCCAAATTTAAATGAATATAACTAACTAAAAATATCCTAATTTATTATCCCAATTTCCAACTTGTTTTTTTTTTTCCTCAAGAACCTTGAGTTAATTCAATTTAGTCCTTAATACAGACTTTAACCATATAATAACCCTCAAATTTTGGTAAATTCCATCAAATTCTAATTAAAATCCCCTTTTATACTGATAGTGGACATTTTCAAAAATTTTACTCTTTCCTACCAACTTTTCATTTCATTCACTTAGGTCCTTAGTAATTATTTTCCCCTATCTTTTTCATGATCTTATACCACATTTAGTTTCATCTGAGTCCATAGGTCACAAATATATCTTGATCCAAAATTATAGCTACTCCTACAAACTTTTGATTTTATTCACTTTAGTCCCTGTCATGCATGCATACATCTAAACTCCATGTTTTTCCATTCTTTTTGCTGCATGGCTTTTCCAAACTCAACTAAGGACTCTATAAGCTATGTTTAATCATTTCTTAAACACATGCAAGCCTACAAGAAAAGATCAAGGCTTACGAAGAATTCTAAGCTCTATCTCCTTGAATTTTTTACACTATGCTTGATCCTCTCTTGATGCTATCAAGGACTCCAAAACAGCCCCCCAAAAGTCAACTTGTGATGCCCCTTAAGTTTGCACCTAAAAGCCTCCAAGAAGCTTACAATTTGGGTTGGAAGAAATTGATGAAACGCTTCCTCAAGCACACATGGGGTTTCCTCTTTTTAGTGCAGAAAATAGAGGTTATTTTGTAGCCTCAATCTGCACTATTTACTTAAGGGGGTGCACTGGTTTTTGTTGTAGAAATGAGGCACACCAAGTTTGCTTTCTTACAGGTTTTAACCAGCAGAAGGAAGGCTAACAGGTTGGGGAATTTCCGGAGAAAAAATGAGCTAACGGGTTGCTCTCTTATTCCCTCTTGGTTTCACCACTTAAATCAATAAGGACGAAGCTAAAAGCTCTTGTAAAGTTTGGATGGTGCCTTACATGGCAGCCCAACATTTACTTATGTTATTCTCTTCCTTATTTTACACCTATATGTTGTTCACACGTAAACTGTACTTCTCAGCTTCACTCCTCATGTGGCTAAGGAATGGAGTAGGTGTCCCCAAGGCAAGCATAGTGTTTCTAGGTGGCTGGCCAAGCATGATGATAGATCACCCAAGCCATTCACAGGTTTAAGTGCAGCATATTCTCACTTTCGCACATGCTATCACGGTTTTCTCACGTCATCTTCCAACTTCCCTATTTTCTGCATTTCTTTTATCCTCCTTTTTTCAGTTGCTAATCCTTTTATCTTCAAAATGGTAAACAAAATTCTTCTGTAGCAAAAGGGAGGGTTGACTGAGATACACATGGCAAAAAAATGAACATTTAAGCAAAAATGAAAATGCAATGTTTCCTTTTAATTGGTTCAAGGCTCGGTGAGAAAAAGAATGGAGCCACATGTGAATGCCTTCTTATATAGCTTAATACTGAAATGCCATCTTAAATGGCTTAGCTAAAATTCACTTTTCTGTCCTTGCTATTTAGTCCTTGGTCATATTGGAAAATTTTCAATTTGATACCAAAATTTATTTCTAACATTTTTTCCAGCTTTTCTCTAACCTCTAATTATGGAAAAGTCACTTTATTTCCATTTACAAATTTTCCTCTTTAAAAATATTCTTTTCATAATACTTCTTCAAACACTAATTTGTCTATATTTAATAAATGTAAGAATTTGGGATGTTACAGTTATTACCTTCCTCAAAAGAATTTTGTCCCGAAAATTCAATTTTTCACATAATTCTCTTAAAAAAGAAATATCATAAATGTGCATAGCTCTTAAGAGAACCTACCAAACAATTCGGGGTAAAGCCTTCTTATATGGTCCTCCATTTCCCAAGTCACCTTTTCTTGGGATTGCCCTTTCCAAACCAATTTCACTAAAGGGATTAGTTTTTGCCGCAGTTTCTTCATTCGAGTATCAATGATTTTGTACGGTCTCAAATCATAAGTTAAATTATCTTGTAAATGCATGTTCTCATATTCAATTACGTGCTATGTGTCTGGAATATATTTTCTTAACTGAGAAACATGAAACACATTATGAATGTTTTCCAAGTTTGGTGGTAGGGCAGTTTTGTAAGCTGTAGACCCATACCTGTCCAAAATTTGAAAAGGGCCAAGATACCTAGGACTGAGCTTTGTAGATTTAATAGACCTTCCTACTGCTGTCAAAGGAGTTACTTTGAGAAAGACATGTTCACCAGTTTGAAATTCCAAGGGCCTCCGCTGCTTATTAACATAACTCTTTTGTTTACTCTGTGCAGTGAGCAAGTAGTCCCGGATGAGCTCTACTTGGTTGGATGTCTGTTCCACTATCTCAGGTCCTATAAGCCTCCTTTCTCCAGGCTCTACCCAACAGATAGGGGATTGACATTTCCTACTGTACAGAGCTTCATATTGTGCCATACATATGTTAGAATGGTAACTGTTGTTGTAGGCAAACTCTGCATATGGCAAACACTCATCCCAATTTCTCTTAAATTCTAAGACACACTCTTAGCATATCCTCTAGAGTCTGTATGGTCCTTTCTGATTGTCCATCAATCTGTGGGTGGTATACGGTGCTAAAATTCAGCCGAGTATCCAATGCATATTGGAAAGATAGCCAAAATCTAGAGGTGAATCTGGGATCTCTATCTGAAACAATATCACAAGGTACTCCATGCAACTTCACTATTTCCTTGATATAATTTTTTTGCCAATCTATTCAGTGAGTCTGTTGACCTGATGGGAAGAAAGTGTGCAGACTTGGTGAGTCTATCCACAATAACCCATATCTTATCATTACCTGCAGACGTTCTTGGGAGTCTGACTATAAAGTCTATAGAGATACTGTCCCATTTCTATTATGGGATCTTCAATTGCTCTAGCATTCCCCCTAGTTTTCGGTGTTCTATCTTAATTCTTTGACAAGTCAAACATCTAGCCACAAATTGTGCCACATCCCTTTTCATACCTGGCCACCAAAAATTTTTCTTTAAGTCATGGTACATTTTGGTTATTCCAGGGTGAATGGTATACTTACTTTGGTGTACCTCGAAAGAATCTTATTCCTAAGATCCTCATTAACAGGTATGTATAGCCTATTCTGAAATTTCAAAATCCCATTTTGTGAGAGGCTTAACTTGTTTTCTTTTCCTCTTATCAATTCTTTAGCCTCGTCAAAATAAGGATCGTTGGACAATGCTTCTTTAACCTACGCTTCCAAATTACTTTGAATCACAAGCGCACAAACTCTTAAACTTTGAGGATTTACTGCTACGTCTAAGTTTTGGTTTCTAAATGCTTCCAATAGTTGACCTTCTTTAATCATCATAAAGGCCACATGCACTGTTTTCTGGCTCAAAGCATCTGTGACTACATTGCCATCCCAGGGTGGTATTGAAGCTTATAATCATAATCCTTAAGAAACTCAATCCACCTCTGTTGACGCAAGTTTAACTTCCTCTAATCAAACAAATACTTTAAACTCTTGTGGTCTGAAAAGATTTCAAATGTTGCTCCAAACAACTGGTGCCTCCAAATCTTAAGAGCATAAACGAAGGCAGCTAATTCCAAGTCATGGGTTGGGTAATTTCACTCGTGTGGTCTTAATTGCCTAGAGGTGTAAGCTACCTCCCTTCTTGCATTATGACACAACCTAATCCCTTAAGAGATGCATCGGTGTAAACTACAAAAGGTTTCAAGGGATCAGGAATGGTTAGCACAGGAGCAGACATAAACCTCCCTCTTAACTCTTGGAAACTGCTATACAACTTGAGTAAAAAATATGGGAGAACTTACACATACAAAAGCAAGGCAAAATTAGTATTAAAAACACCAATTAGTGTACTCATAATACTCTTACTACTATTTCTAGCCTTCGAAATGTCTCGTACGGTCCGGATAAGAATAAAATAATTTCACTTAGGAAAAATCCCTCATACATTGGAAACACAGAACCCTAAAAAGAATTTTTAAGAAAAAATCTACAAATATCAAAAAAAATTTGACAAATAATTAGAAAAATAGAACTAAAAAAAACCAAAAAATTGAAAAAGTGGCATAAACTATGGAATTTGCCATATTTTTTGGGTAAAAAATCATGGCATGACTTACTCATACACAAGGAAGGCAAAATTGGAATTGAAAATACCAATTATGCTACTCCTAAAAGACTTTCTCCTATTACCAGCCCCTAAAAGGTCCTTTACGGGCTGGCTTATAATCAAAAAATTTCACTTAGAAAAAATCCCTCATACTTTGGAAATATAGAATCCCAAAAAGAACTTCCCCAAAAAATATACAAAAATATCACAAACAATTAGAAAAATCAAACTAAAAAATACTAAAAAATTGAAAAAGCGGCCTAGACAAAGGAATTTGTCATATTTTTTGGGTAAAAAATCATTGGAGAACTTACTCATACAAAATGGAAGGCAAAATTGGTATTGAAAACACCAATTATGCTACGCCTAATTCTGTTATTACTATTAATAGCCTCCGAATTGTCTCGTACGGTCCACATCGAATCAAAAAATTCTGCTTGGAAAAAATTCTCAAATGTTGGAAACACAAAATCCCAAAAAGAACATCAAAAAAAAATTTAAAAAATAAACAAAAATTCACAAACAATTAGAAAAATCGGACTAAAAATACCAAAAAATTGAAAAAGTGGCAAAAACGATGGAATTTGTGTTATTTTTTGGGTAAAAAATCATGGGAGAACTTACCCATACACATGGATGGCAAAATTGGTATTGAAAAGACCAATTATGCTACTCCGAATACACTTACTACTATTACTAGCTTTTGCATGGTTCCGTACGGTCAAGCTCGAAATCGAAAAATTCTACTTGGGAAAAATCCCTTATAAATTGCAAAGTTAGAATCACAAAAAGAACTTCAAGAAAAAAATCTACAAAAATGAAACAAAAATTTAGCAACAATTAGAAAAATCAGACTAAAACATACCAAAAAATTGAAAAAGTGGCCTAGACGATTGAATTTGCCATATTTTTTTGGGTCAAAAATAATGCGAGAAATTTCTCATACACAAGGAAGGAAAAATTAGTATTGAAAACACCAATTATGCTACCCCAAATACTTTACTACTATTACTAGCCTCCGAATGGTCCAGTAGGGTCCGGCTCGATATCAAAAAATTATACTTGGAAAAAATCCACCATGGATTGCAAACATCGAATACCAAAACAGACCTTCAAGAAAAACTCTATGAAAATCAAACAAAAATTCACAAAAAATTAGAAAAAATAAACTAAAAAATAGCCAAAAATTGAAAAAGTAGCCTAAACGATATAATTTGCCTTATTTTTTTGCGTAAAAAATCCTAGGAGCACTAACTCATACACAAGAAACGCAAAATTGGTATTGAATACACTAATTATGCTATTCCTAATACTCTTACTACAATTACTAGCCTCCAATTGGTCCCACACTGTCCGGCTTGGAATCGAAAAATTTCAGTTGGGAAAAATTCTTTATATATTGGAAATACAGAATCCCAAAAAGAATTTCAAGAAAAAATCTACAAAATTCAAACAAAAATTCACAAACAATTAGAAAAATTGGACCAAAAAAACCAAAAAAATTGAAAAAGTGGCATAAACTATGAAATTTGCGTTGTTTTTTGGTAAAAAATTATGGGAGGACTTACTCGTACACAAGGAAGGCAAAATTATTATTGATAACACCAATTATGCTAATCATAATACTCTTACTGCTATTACTATACTTCGAAAGATCCCATATTGTATGGCTCAAAATCGAAAAATTTCACTTGGGAAAAATCCCTCAAACATTGGAAAACTCGAATCCCAAAAAGAAATTCAAGAAAAAATCTTCAAAACTCAGACAAAAATTCACAAAAAATTAGAAAAAACAAACAAAAAAAATCAAAAAATTGAAAAAGTGGCAAAAATGAAAGAATTTGCCTTATTTTTTAAGTAAAAAATCATGCGAGATCTTACTCATACACAAGCAAGGCAAAATTAGTATTGAAAACACCAATTAGTGTACTCATAATACTCTTGCTACTATTTCTAGCCTCCGAATCCTGTTCGGTCCGGATGGGAATAAAAAAATTTTACTTGGGAAAAATTCCTCATACATTGGAAACGCAGAACCCCAAAAAGAACTTGAAGAAAAAATCTACAAATATCAAACAAAAATTCACAAATAATAAAAAAAAAAAAGAACTAAAAAAAATCTAAAAAATTGAAAAAGTGACATAAACTATGGAATTTTTTCTATTTTTTGGGTAAAAAATCATGGGATACCTTACTCATACACAAAGAAGGCAAATTTGCTATTCAAAACGCCAATTATGCTACTTCTAATAGACTTTCTACTATTTACTAGCCCCTGAAAGGTCCTTTACGGTCTGGCTCATAATCAAAAAATTCTACAGTGGAAACACAGAATTCCAAAAAGAACTTTAGAATTGAAAAAGTGGCATAGACGATGGAATTTGCCATATTTTTTGGATAAAAAATCATTGGAGAACTTACACATACACATGGAAGGAAAAATTGGTATTGAAAACACCAATTATACTACGCCTAATTCTGTTACAACTTTTAATAGCCTTCAAATGGTCCCATATGGTCTATCTCGAAAACAATAGAATTTGCCATATTTTTTTCGATAAAAAATCGTGGTAGAACTTACTCGTACATAAGGAAAGCAAAATTATTTTTTAAAACTCTAATTATGCTACTCCGAATACACTTACTACTATTACTAACCTTCGAAAGGTCCTGTACAGTCCGGCTTGAAATTGGAAAATTTCACATGGAAAAAATCCCTCATACATTGGAGAGACCGATTCCAAAAAGAACTTCAAGAAAATATCTTCAAAAATCAAACAAAAATTCACAAACAATTAGAAAAATCAGACTAAAAAAACAAAAAATTGAAAAAGTGGCAAAAACGAAGGGATTTGCCTTATTTTTTGGATAAGAAATCATGGGAAAACTTACTCATACAAAAGCAAGGCAAAATTAGTATTGAAAACACCAACTAGGCTACTCATAATACTCTTACTACTATTTCAAGCCTTTGAAAGGTGCCGTAGAGTCCGGATTGAGGTCGAAAAAATTTCACGTAGGAAAAATCCCTCATGCATTCGAAATGCAGAACCCCAAAAAAAAACTTCAAGGAAAAATCTACAAAAATCAAACACAAATTCACAAATAATTAGAAAATCGAACTAAAAATATGAAAAAATTCAAAAAGTGGTATAAACGATAGAATTTGTCTTATTTTTTTCGATAAAATATCATGGCAGAACTTACTTATACATAAGAAAGGCAAAATTATTTTTGAAAACACCAATTATGCAACTCCAAATACTCTTACTACTTTTACTAACCTCCGAATGAGAGACTAAATCCGAAAAAGAACTTCAAGAAGATATCTTCAAAAATCAAACAAAAATTCAGAACAAAATTAGAATAATCGGACCAAAAAAAATTGAAAAAGTGGCAAAAAAATGATGGCATTTGCCTTATTTTTTGGGTAAGAAATCATGGGAGAACTTACTCGTATATAAGGAAGGCAAAATTATTATTGAAAACACCAATTATGCTACTACGACTACTCTTACTACTATTATTAGCCTCCGAAAGGTAGCATATGGTCCAGCTTTGAATCGAAAAATTTCTCTTAAGAAAAATCCCTCATTCATTGGAAAGATAGAATCCGAAAAAGAACTTCAAGAAAAAATCTATAAAAATCAAACAAAAATTCACAAACTATTAGAAAAATCGGACTAAAAATACCAAAAAATTGAAAAAGTGGCCAAAACGATAGAATTTGCCATATTTTTTTTGATAAAAAATCGTGGCAAAACTTACTCGTACACAAGGAACGCAAAATTATTATTGAAAACACCAATTATGCTACTCTGAATACTCTTTTACTATTACTAACCTCCAAAAGGTTTCGTATGGTCCGGCTCGGAATAAAAAATTTTCACTTGGGAAAAGTCCCTCATACATTGCAGAGACCGATTCCAAAAAGAACTTCAAGAAAATATCCTCAAAAATCAAACAAAAATTCACAAACAATTAGAAAAATCGGACTGAAAAAAATTGAAAAAGTGGCAAAAACGAAGGCATTTGCCTTATTTTTTGGATAAGAAATCATGGGAGAACTTACTCATACAAAATCAAGGCAAAATTAGTATTGAAAACACCAACTAGGCTACTCATAATACTCTTACTACTATTTCAAGCCTCCGAAAGGTGCCGTACAGTTCGGATCGGTGTTGAAAAAATTTCACGTAGGAAAAATCCCTCATGCATTCGAAATGCAGAACCCAAAAAAAAAACTTTAAGAAAAAATCTGCAAAAATCAAACAAAAATTCACAAACTATTAGAAAAATTGGAATAAAAAAAATCAAAAAATTGAAAAAGTGGTATAATCGATGGAATTTGTCTTATTTTTTGGGTAAAAAATCAAGGGATGACTTACTCATTCACAAGGAATGTAAAATTGGTATTAAAAACACTAATTATGCTACTCTTAATAGACTTTCTACTTTTACTAGCCCACGAAAGGTCCCATATGATCCTGCTCGAAATCGAAAATTTTCACTTGGAAAAAATGCCTCATAAATTGGAAACACATAATCCCAAAAAGAAATTCGAAAAAAATACAAAAAATAACAAAAATTCAGAAATAATTAGAAAAATTGAACTAAAAATGTGAAAAAAATTAAAAAGTGGTATAAGCGATGGAATTTGCCTTATTTTTTTCGATAAAATATCATGGCAGATACTCTTTCTACTATTACTATCCTCCGAAAGGTCCCATACCGTTCAACTCAGAATCGAAAAATTTCACTTGAAAAAAATCCCTTATACATTGGAGAGACCGAATCCGAAAAAGAACTTCAAGAAAATATCTTCAGAAATCAAAAAAAATTCAAAAAAATAGAAAAATCGAACTAAAAAAAACAAAAAATTGAGAAAGTGGCAAAAATGAAGGCATTTGCCTTATTTTTTGGGTCAGAAATCATGGGAGAACTTACTCGTATATAGGGAAGGCAAAATTATTATGGAAAACACCAATTATGCTACTTCGAATACTCTTGCTACTATTATTAGCCTCCAAAAGGTACCATATGGTCCGGCTTTGAATTGAAAAATTTCTCTTAGGAAAAATCCCTCATTCATTGGAAAGATAGAATCCGAAAAAAAACTTCAAGAAAAAATCTATAAAAATCAAACAAAAATTCACAAACTATTAGAACAATCGGACTAAAAATACCAAAAAATTGAAAAAAGGCCAAAACGATAGAATTTACCATATTTTTTTCGATAAAAAATCGTAGCAGAACTTACTTATACACAAGGAGCGCAAAATTATTATTGAAAACACCAATTATGCTACTCTAAATACTCTTTTACTATTACTAACCTCCAAAAGGTCCCATATAGTCCAGCTCGAAATCAAAAAATTTCACTTGCGAAAAATTCCTCATGCATTGTAGAGACCGATTCGAAAAAAGAACTTCAAGAAAATATCCTCAGAAATAAAACAAAACTTCACAAACAATTGGAAAAAATCAGAATGAAAAAAAATTGAAAAAGTGGCAAAAACGAAGGCATTTGCCTTATTTTTTGGGTAAGTAATCATGGGAGAACTTACTCATACAAAAGCAAGGCAAAATTAGTATTGAAAACACCAACTAGGCTTCTCATAATGCTCTTACTACTATTTCAAGCCTCCGAAAGGTGCCGTACAGTCCGGATTGGTGTCGAAAAAATTTCACGTAGGAAAAATCCCTCATGCATTCAAAATGCAGAACCCCAAAAAAAACTTCAAGAAAAAATCTACAAAAATCAAACAAAAATTCACAAGAACTTTGAAAAATCAGACTAAAAAAATCAAAAAAGTGAAAAAGTGGTATAATCGATGGAATTTGTCTTATTTTTTGGGTAAAAAATTAAGGGATCACTTACTCATTCACAAGGAATGCAAAATTGGTATTGAAATCACTAATTATTCTACTCCTAATATACTTTCTACTTTTACTAGCCCACGAAAGGTCCCATACGGTCCGGCTCGAAATCAAAAAAGTTCACTCGGAAAAAATCTCTCTACATTGGAAACACAAAATCCCTAAAAGAAATTCAAAAAAATATTTATAAAAATAAACAAAAATTCACAAATAATTAGAAAAATCGAACTAAAAATATGAAAAAATTGAAAAAGTGACATAAACAATGGAATTTACCTTATTTTTTTCGATAAAATATCATGGCATAACTTATCCGTACACAAGGAAGGCAAAATTATTTTTGAAAAACCAATTATGCTACTCCAAATACTCTTACTACTATTACTAACCTCCGAAAGGTCTAGTACCGTCTGGCTCGGAATCAAAAAAGTTCACTTGGAAAAAATCCCTCATACATTGGGAACACAGAATCCCAAAAAGAACTTCAAGAAAAAATCTATAAAAATCAAACAAAAATTCATAAACTATTAGAAAAATAAGACTAAAAATACCAAAAAATTGAAAAAAGTGGCCAAAACGATACAATTTGCCATATTTTTTTTGATGAAAAATCGTGGCAGAACTTACTCGTACACAATGAACTCAAAATTATTATTGAAAACACCAATAATGCTACTTTGAATACTCTTTCTACTATTACTAACCTCCGAAAGGTCTTATATGGTCCGGCTCGAAATCGAAAAATTTCACTTGGGAAAACTCCCTCATACATTGCAGAGACCAATTCCAAAAAGAACTTCAAGAAAATATCCTCAAAAATCAAACAAAAATTCACAAAAAATTAGAAAAATTGGACTAAAAAAATTGAAAAAGTGGCAAAAACGAAGGCGTTTGCCTTATTTTTTGGGTAAGAAATCATGGGAGAAGTTACTCATACAAAAGCAAGGCAAAATTAGTATTGAAAACACCAACTAGGCTAGTCATAATACTCTTACTACTATTTCCTATTCATAATACTCTTACTACTATTTCAAGCTTCCGAAAGGTGCCGTATAGTCCGGATCGGTGTCGAAAAAATCCCTCATGCATTCGAAATGCAGAACCCCAAAAAGAACTTCAAGAAAAAATTCAAAAATCAAACAAAAATTCACAAACATTAAGAAAAATCGGACTAAAAAAATCAAAAAATTGAAAAAGTGCTATAATCGATGGAATTTGCCTTATTTTTTGGGTAAAAAATCATGGGATGACTTACTCATTCACAAGGAAGACAAAATTGGTATTGAAAACACCAATTATGCTACTCCTAATATACTTTCTACTTTTGCTAGCCCACGAAAGGTCCCGTACTGTCCGGCTCAAAATCGAAAAATTGTACTTGGAAAAAATCTCTCATACATTGGAAACACAAAACCCCAAAAAGAAATTCAAAAAAAATTTATAAAAAAACAAAAATTCACAAATAATTAGAAAAATCGAACTAAAAATTTGAAAAAATTGAAAAAGTGGCATAAACAATAGAATTTGCCTTATTTTTTTCGATAAAATATCATGGCATAACTTACTCGTACACAAGGAAGGAAAAATTATTATTGAAAAAAACCAATGATGCTACTTCAAATACTCTTACTACTATTACTAACCTCCGAAAGGTCCAGTAGGGTCTGGCTCGAAATCAAAAAATTTCACTTGGTAAAAATCCCTCATACATTGGGAACACATAATCCTAAAAAGAGCTTAAATAAAAAAATATTCAGAAATCAAACAAAAATTCACAAAAATTAGAAAAATCGGACTAAAAAAAACAAAAAATTGAAAAAGTGGAAAAAAATTAAGGCATTGGCCTTATTTTTTGGGCAAGAAAACATAGGAGAACTTATTTGGACACAAAGAAGGCAAAATTATTATTGAAAACACCAATTATGCTACTATGTATAATCTTACTATTATTATTAGCCTCCGAAAGGTACCATATGGACCGGCTTGGAATCAAAAAATTTCTCTTGGGAAAAATCCCTCATTCATTGGAAAGATAGAATCTGAAAAAGAACTTCAAGAAAAAAATCTACCAAAATTCCCAAACAATTAGCTAAATCGGACTAAAAAATATCAAAAAATTGAAAAAGTGGCCAAAACGATAGAATTTGTCATTTTTTTTCAATAAAAAATAATGGCAGAACTTACTCGTACATAAGGAAAGCAAATTGGTGTTGAAAGCACCAATTATGCTACTCCTAAAAGACTTTCTACTTTTACTAGCCCACGAAAGGTCCCATACGATCCGGCTCAAAATCAAAAAATTTCTTTTGGGAAAAATCCCTCATAAATTTGAAACACATAATCCCAAAAAAGAAATTCAAAAAAAAATTTACAAAAATAAGCAAAAATTCACAAACAATTAGAAAAATGGGACTAAAAATACAAAAAAAAATTGAAAAAGTAGCATAAACGATGGAATTTGCCTTATTTTTTGGGTAAAAAATTATGGGAGAACTTAGCTATACACATGCAAGGCAAAATTGATCTTGAAAACACCAATTATGCTACTTCTAATATACTTACTAATATTACTAGCTTCTATATGGTCCCGTACGGTCCAGCTCGGAATCGAAAAATTTCACTTGAAAAAAATCCCTCATATATTAGAAACACATAATCCCAAAAAAATCTTCAAGAAAAAATCTACAAAAATTAGACAAAAATTCACAAACAATTAGAAAAATCGGACTAAAAAAATTGAAAAAGTGGCAAAAACGAAAGCATTTGCCTTAATTTTTGGGTAAGCAATCACAGGAGAATCTACTCATACACAAGCAAGGCAAAATTAATATTGAAAATACCAACTGGCTACTCATAATACTCTGACTACTATTTCTAGCCTCCAAAAGGTGTCGTACGGTACGGATCAGAGTTGAAAAATTTAACTTAGAAAAAATCCCTCATGCATTTGAAATGCAGAACCCCAAAAAGAAGTTCAAGAAAAAAATCTACAAAAATCAAAAAACAATTCACAAACAATTAGAAAAAATCGGACTAAGAAAAACCAAAAAATTGAAAAAAGTAGTATAATTGATGGAATTTGCCTTATTTTTTGGGTAAAAAATCATACTTACTCATACACAAGGAAGGCAAAATTGGTATTGAAAACACCAATTATGCTACTCCTAAATTGACTTTCTACTTTTACTAGTCCACGAAAGGTCCCGTACGGTCCAGCTCGAAATTGAAAAATTTCACTTGGGAAAAATATCTCATACATTGGAAACAAAGAATCCCAAAAAGAAATTCAAAAAAAATTTACAAAAATAAACAAAAATTCACAAACAATTAGAAAAATTGGACTAAAAATATGAAAAAATTGAAAAAGTGCCAAAAACAATAGAATTTGCCTTATTTTTTTGCTAAAATATCATGACAAAACTTACTCGTGCACAAGGAAGGCAAAATTATTTTTGAAAACACTAATTATGCTACTCCGAATACACTTACTACTATTACTAACCTTCGAAAGGTCCTGTACAGCCCGGCTTGAAATTGAAAATTTTCACTTGGAAAAAATCCCTCATACATTGGAGAGACCGATTCCACAAAGAACTTCAAGAAAATATCATCAAAAATCAAACAAAAATTCACAAATAATTAGAAAAATCGGACTAAAAAAACAAAAAATTGAAAAAGTGGCAAAAACGAAGGCATTTGCCTTACTTTTTGGGTAAGAAATCATGGGAGAACTTACTCATACAAAAGCAAGGCAAAATTGGTATTGAAAACACCCAACTAGGCTACTCATAATACTTTTACTAATATTTCTAGCCTTCGAAAGGTACCGTACGGTCTGAATCAAAGTCGAAAAATTTAACTTAGGAAAAATCCCTCATGCATTCGAAATACAAAACCCCAAAAAAAAACTTGAAGTAAAAATCTACAAAAATCAAACAAAAATTCACAAACAATTAGAAAAATTTCACTAAAAATAGCAAAAATTGAAAAACTGTTCTAAATGATGGAATTTACCATATTTTTTTGGGTAAAAAATAATGCGAAAACTTACTCGTACCAAAGAAGGCAAAAGTAGTATTGAAAACACCAATTATGCAACTCTAAATACTCTTACTACTATTACTAGCCTCCGACTGGTCCAGAACGGTCTGACTCGAAACCAAAAAAATATATTTGGGAAAATCCCTCTTAAATTAGAAACATGAATCCCAAAATAGAATTTCAAGAAAATATCTATGATAATCAAACAAAAATTCACAAACAATTAGAACAAACAGACTAAAAATTACCAAAAAATTGAAAAAAGTGGCCTAAACAATGGAGTTTGCCATATTTTTTGGGTAAAAAAATCATGGGAGAGTCTATTCATACACAAGGAAGGAAAAATCAGTATTGAATGCACTAATTATACTACTCCTAATACTCTTACTATTATTTCTAGCCTCTGGGAGGTCCCTTACGATCTGGCTCGCAATCAAAAATTTCATTTGAGAAAAATCCCTAATACATTAGAAACATAGAATCCCAAAAAGAACATCAAGAAAAAATCTACAAAAAAGAACAAAAATTCAGAAACAATTAGAAAAATCAAATTAGAAAAAACTAAAAAATTGAAAAAGCAGTATGAACAATGGAATTTGCCATATTTTTTAGATATAAAATCATGGGAGAGCATACTCATACACAAGGAAGGCAATATTGGTATTGATAACACCAATTATGTTACTCCTAATACTCTTACAATTATTATTAGTCTCTGAATGGTCCAATACGGTTCGGCTCGGAATCGAAAAATTATTCTTGGAAAAAATACTCATACATTGGTAACACATAATCCCAAAAAGAATTTTAAGAAAAAATCTACAAAAAATGAAACAAAAATTCACAAACAATTAGAACAATCAGACTAAAAAAAACTAAAAAATTGAAAAAGTGGTATAAACGATGAAATTTGCCATATTTTTTAGGTAAAAAATCATGGGAGAGCATACTCATACACAAGGAAGGCAATACTCTATTCAAAATACCAATTATGCTACTCCTGATACTCTTACTACTATTGCTAGCCACCGAATGGTCTTATATGGCCCGGCTCGGAATCGAAAAATGTCACTTAAGAAAAATCGCTCATACATTGGAAACACAGAATCCCGGAAAGAACTTCAATAAAAAAAATTTACAAAAATGAAACCAAAATTCACAAACAATTCAAAACAATTTGACTTCAAAAAATCAAAAAATTGAAAAATGGCTTAGACGATGGAATTTGCCATTTTTTGGATAAAAAGTAATATGAGAACTTACTCGTACACAAGGAATGCAAAATTAGTATTGAAAACACCAATTATGCTAAATCTGAATATTCCTACTACTATTACTAGCCTTCGAATGGTCCAGTTTGGTCCAGCTTGGAATCCAAAAATTATACTTGAAAAGATTGGAAACAGAATCTCAAAACAGAACTTCAAAAAAATCGATGAAAATCAAACAAAAATTTAGAAACAATTAGAAAAAAAGACTAAAAAATACCAAAAAATTGAAAAAGTGGCATACACAATGGAATTTGCCTTATTTTTTTGGCAAAAAATTGTGGGAAAACTTACTCATACACAAGGAAGGCAAAATTGGGAGTGAATTCACCAATTTTGCTACTCCTCATACTCTTACTACTATTACTAGCCTCCGAGAGGTCCCGTACAGTCCGACTCGGAATCGAAAAATTCCACTTAGGAAAAATCCCTCATACATTGAAAACGCAGAATCCCAAAAAGAACTTCAAAAAAATCCACAAAAATGAAACAAAAATTCACAAACAATAAGAAAAATCAAACTAAAAAAAGTAAAAAATTGTAAAAGGGGTATAAATGATGGAATTTGCGATATTTTTTTTGTAAAAAATCATGGGAGAGCATATTCATTGATATCTAGCATTTTTATATACATTTTAACCCCTATACTGATCTATTTGCATTTTCATCTATGAGAATTCTCCAATTTTATTACACTTTGTGATTCATTGGTTCTAAATTAATCTTGGATGGAAAATGAATTATTTTCATATTTTATGACTTAAATTATTAAAGACTCAATTTAATCCATTTGGCCATTTTTCAGAAATTAATTTTGGAGATTTCTTGATGATATGGCACTGAGGTGGACGTTCTTGCTGACATGGTGCTGATGTGGCACCTTTCTGATGAGTAGGATGCTGACTGAGACTCCTTTCCACATTTTTTTGCTGACTTGGACATGTGCGGCCCTCAATCCATATCTGCTCAGCCTTTGCGTGTAGTCCAGCTCTTGCATATTCCCTAAACTTTGCTGAAAATGGAAATAAAAACACTTTAGACTTCTGCATGCACAAAAGAACTCTTCTGTTGTGCCTTTTTCATGTTTGTTGCTGCTGTCTACTAGTTGCCTCCTCTCCAAAAGAAACCAAGCACCTCAGCCCTCCTTTTGAAAGTCAACTAAGCATCTAGGGTAGAATATTCTTTAGGTTTTAGAGAGGCATCAGTTTTGTATCATAGACAATACGCTTCACTTCTGTAACTTAGAATTTTGTAGACCTCTCTTCCCCTCTATTTTCCCTTTTCTGTTTTGCTGTTTTGCTCTCATGGAGGGCTAAACTTCCATTGTAATCAGTCACTAGGACCTTAGGATGTTGTATCTTGAATTGAAAGTGCAATATAAGTGTTTTATTCTCTATTCCATCTCATTTTGTTTCTGTTTGATTCTTATGTCTTTGTTATTGTTAGATTCTGATACGAACTTATGGGAGCTTAGACTGATTTGTATCTAAGATATAAACTTGCTTAACTCATTAGAAATACAAGTAAAATAAAATGGCTAGTTAGATGGTATTTAGCTTGATTTGGTTAAGGTTTTTGTAGTTGCATTCAGCTATAGATTAATGAAGTTCTTCTTAACTATAGTTAGAAGCATTAAATTTCTGGAAGGTTATCTAGAAATCTTTTCATAAAAAAACCAAATGGTGAAATGAGAATAAGACTAACCCAATGAGTTAAGTAATGATAGTTGCACTCCCATAAATCCTAGTGGCTGGTTACATGGTCTTTTGTTTACTGTCAAACTTGATCTGCTGCCAATTAGCTGCTGCTGTTGTTCATTGCTACTGTTTTAAGTTTTTATTTCTGTTATTGCTGCTACAGTCACAACCAAACCCCAATCGCTTATGTGTTTGTTTTTAGTATTTGAGTGTTTAGAACAATTAATTAGTGATTAGAAGTGAGGCTCCTTGAGTAAATACGACCTGGGGATCACTATACCGCAAAATTGCCACTAATTCAATTCTAGGCGATTCGGCATCGTAGCAGCGTGAACCATTCATACACAAGGAAGGCAATATTGTTTCTAAAAACACCAATTATGCTACTCCTAATACTCTTACTTCTATTACTATCCTCTGAATGGTCCAATACGGTTTAGCTCGTAATCGAAAAATTATGCCTCAGAAAAATCACTCATACTTTGGAAACATAGAATCTCAAAAAGAAATTCAAGAAAAAATCTACAAAAAACAAACAAAAATTCATAAAAAATTACAAAAGTTGGAATAAAAAAACCTAAAAATTGAAAAAGTGGCATAAGCAATGGAATTTCCCATATTGTTTGGGTAAAAAATCATGGAAGAACTTACTCATACACAGGGAAGACAAAATTGGTATTGAAAACACCGACTATGCTACTCCGAATACTTACTATTATTAGCCTCCGAATGGTCCTTTACAATACTGTTCGAAATCGAAAAATTCCCCTTAGAAAAATATCACTTATACATTGGAAACACTGAATTACAAAAAGAACTTTAAGAAAAAATATACAAAAATCAAACAAAAATTCACAAACAATTAGAAAAATCCGACTAAAAAAAACTAAAAAATTAAAAAAGTGGTATAAATAATGGAATTTGCCATATTTTTTGGGTTAAAAATCATGGGAGAAATTACCCACACACAAGGAAGGCAAAATTGGTATTAAACACACCAATTATGCTACTTTTAATACACTTACTACTATTAATATCCTCTGAATGGTCTCGAACGATCTGGCTCAAAATCGAAAAATTCCACTTAGGAAAAATCCCTCACACATTGGAAACACATAATCTCGAAAAGAACTTCAATAAAAAATCTACAAAATGCAAACAAAAATTCACAAACAATTAGAAAAATCGTACTTAAAAATACCAAAAAAATTGAAAAAGTGGCCTAGACGATAGAATTTGCCATTTTTTTAGGTAAAAGATAATGCGAGAACTTACTCGTACAGAAGGAAGGCAAAATTAGTATTGAAAACACTAATTCTGCTACTCCAAATACTCTTACTACTATTAATGGCCTTCAAATGGTCCACTACGATCTGTTTCGGAATCAAAAAATTATACTTGGGAAAAATCTCTCATAGATTTGAAACACAGAACCCAAAAACAGACATGAAGAAACAATCTATGAAAATCAAACAAAAATTCACAAACAACTAGAACAAAAAGTCACAAACAACAAGAACAAAAAGTCTATAAAATACCAAAAAATTGAAAAAGTGTCCTAAACGATGAAATTTGCCTTATTTTTTAGATAAAAAATCATGGGAGAACTTACTTATACACAAGGAAGGTAAAATTGGTATTGAATACACCAATTATGCTACTCATAATACTCTTACTACTATTAATAGCCTCCGAGAGGTCCCCTACGGTCCGGCTCAGAGCCAAAAAATTTCATTTGGGAAAAATCTTTCATACATTGGAAACACAGAATCCCAAAAAGAACTTCAAGAAAAAATCTACAAATATGAAACAAAACTTCACAAACAATTAAAAAAATCAGACTAAAAAAACTAAAAAATTGAAAAATTGGTATAAACGATGGAATTTGACATTTTTTTTGGGTTAAAAATCATAGGAGAGCATACTTATACACAATGAAGGCAATATTGGTATTGAAAACACCAATTAGGCTACTCATAATACTCTTACTACTATTACTAGCCTCCAAAAGGTCCCGTACACTCCGGATCAGAATGGAAAAATTCCACCTGGGAAAAATTCCTCATACATTAGAAACAAAGAACCCAAAAAAGAACTTCAACAAAAAATCTACAAAAATCAAACAAAAATTCACAAACAATATGAAAAATCAGCCTAAAAAAAAGAAAAAAATTGAAAAAGTGGCATAAACTATGGTATTTGTCTTACTTTTTTGGGAAAGAAATAATGGGATGACTTACTTATACACAAGAAAGGCAAAATTGGTATTGAAAACACCAGTTATGTTACTCTTAATACACTTTCTACTATCACTAGCCCCTATAAGAAACATAGAATCCCTCATATATTGGAAACATAGAATCCCAAAAAGAAATTAACAAAAAAATACAAAAATCAAACAAAAATTCACAAACAATTAGAAAAATAGACTAAAAATACCGAATAATTGAAAAAGTGGCAGAAACGATGGAATTAACCATATTTTTTGGGTAAAAAATTAGGTGAGAACTTACTCATACACAAGGAAGACAAAATTAGTATTGAAAACACCAATTATGCTACTTCTAAAACTCTTACAACAAATAATAGCCTCCAAATGATCCCATACGGTCCATCTCGAATCAAAATATTTCACTTGAGATAAATTCTCATACACTGGGAACACAAAATCCCAAAAAAACATAAAAAAAAACAAAAATAAACAAAAATTCACAAACAATTAGAAAAATCAGACTAAAAATACCAAACAATTGAAAAAGTGGCAAAAGCGATGGAATTGGCCTTATTTTTTAGGTAAACAATTATGGGAGAACATACCCATACGCGTGGAATGCAAAATTGGTATTGAAAACACCAATTATGCTACTCCTAATACACTTACTTCTATTACTAGCTTTCGAGTTGTCCCGTACGGTACGGCTCGTAATCAAAAAAATCCATTTGGGAAAAAACCCTCATACATTGGAAACATAGAATCCCAAAAAGAACTTCAAGAGAAAATCCACAAAAATCAAACAAAAATTCACAAATAAATAGAAAAATCTCACTAAAAATACCAAAAAATTGAAATTTGCCATTTTTTTAGGTAAAAAATAATGTGAGAACTCTCTCGAACACAAGGAAGGTAAAAATAGCATTAAAACACCAAATATGCTACTCCGAATACTTTTACTACTATTACCAACCTCCGAATGGTATAGAAGGGTTCGTCTGAGAGCTGAAAAATTATACTTCGGAAAAATTCCTCAAATATTGGAAACACTGAATCCCAAAACAGAAGTTCAACAAAAAATAAATGAAAATCGAACAAAAATTCACAAACAATTAGAACAAATAGAAAAAAAATACAAAAAAATTAAAAAAAGTGGCATAAACAATAGAATTTGCCTTATTTTTTGGGTAAAAAAATTGTTTAAGAACATACCCATACGCTTGGAATGCAAAATTGGTATTGAAAACACCAATTATGCTACTCCTAATACACTTGCTTCTAATACTAGCTTTTGAGTTGTCCTTAAGATCCGGCTTGTAATCGAAAAAATCCATTTAGGAAAAAACACTCATACATTGGAAACATAGAATCCCAAAAAGAACTGCAAGAGAAAATCCACAAAAATCAAACAAAAATTCACAAACAAATAGAAAAATCTCACTAAAAATACCAAAAAATTGAAATTTGCCATATTTTTTAGTTAAAAAATAATGTGAGAACTTTCTCGACCACAAGGAAGGCAAAAAAATAGCATTAGAAGCACCAATTGTTCTACTCTGAATACTATTACTAGCCTCTAAATGGTACAGAAGGTTCGTCTCGGAACTGAAAAATTATACTTCGAAAAAATTCCTCAAATATTGGAAACACTGAATCCCAAAACTGAACTTCAACAAAAAATCAATGAAAATCGAACACAAATTCACAAACAATTAGAACAAACAGACTAAAAAATACAAAAAAAAAAATTGAAAAAGTGGCATAAACGATGAAATTTGCCTTATTTTTTGGGTAAAAAATTGTTGGAGAACTTACCCATACGGATGGAATGCAAAATTGGTATTGAAAACACCAATTATGCTACTCCTAATACACTTACTTCTATTACTAGCTTTCGAGTTGTCTCGTACGGTCTGGGTCGTAATCGAAAAAATGCATTTGGGAAAAAACCCTCATACATTGAACACATAATGCGAGAACTTACTCGTAATAGAAAAACCTCACTAAAAATACCAAAAAATTGAAATTTGCCATTTTTTTTAGGAAAAAAATAATGCGAGAACTTACTCGTATGCAAGGACGGCAAAAATAGCATTAAAAACACCAATTATGCTACTTTGAATACTCTTACTACTATTACAAGCCTCCGAATGGTACAGAATAGTTCGTCTCAAAATTGAAAAATTATACTTGGGAAAAATTCCTCATATATTGCCTTACTTTTTGGGTAAAAAATTATAAAAGAACTTACTCATACACAAGGAATGGAAAATTGGTATTAAATGCACCAATTATTCTCAGAGAGGACTCCTACGGTCCGGCTCGAAATCGAAAGATTGCATTTGGAAAAAATCGCTCATATATTAGAAACACAGAATCACAAAAAGAACTTCAAGAAAAAATCTACAAAAATGAACCAAAAATTCACAAACAATTAGAAAAATCAGACTAAAAAAAAGAAAAAAGTTGTATAAACGATAGAATTTGCCATATTTTTTGGATAAAAAATCATGGGAGAGCATACCCATACACAAGGAAGACAATATTGGTGTTGAAAACACCAATTACGCTACTCCTAAAACTCTTACAACAAATAATAGCCTCCAAATAGTCCCATACGGTCCATCTCAAATCAAAAAATTTCACTTGGGATAAATTCACACACATTGGAAACATAAAATCCTAAAAGGAACTTCAAAAAAAATTTACAAAAATAAACAAAAATTCACAAGCAATTAGAAAAATCAGACTAAAAATACCAAACAGTTGAAAAAGTGGCATAAACGATGAAATTTGCCTTATTTTTTGAGTAAAAAATTGTTGGAGAACTTACCCATATGTATGGAATGCAAAATTGGTATTGAAAACACCAATTATGCTACTCTTAATACACTTACTTCTATTACTAGCTTTCGAGTTGTCCCGTATGGTCTGGCTTGTAATTGAAAAAACTCCATTTGGGAAAAAACCCTCATATATTGGAAACATAGAATCCCAAAAAGAACTTCAAGAGAAAATCCACAAAAAGCAAACAAAAATTCACAAACAAATAGAAAAATCTCACTAAAAATACCAAAAAATTGAAATTTGCCATATTTTTTTAGGAAAAAAAAATTATGCAAGAACTCACTTGTACGCAATGAAGGCAAAAATAGCATTAAAAACACCAATTATGCTACTCTGAATACTCTTACTACTATTACAAGCCTCCGAATGGTACAGAATGGTTCATCTCATAACCGAAAAATTATAGTTGGGAAAAATTCCACATATATTGGAAACACCAAATCCCAAAACAGAACTTCAAGAAAAAATGAATGAAAATCGAACAAAAAATCACAAACAATTAGAGCAGATAGACTAAAAAATACAAAAAAATTGAAAAAGTGGCATAAACGATAGAATTTACCTTATTTTTTGGGTAAAAAAATTGTGGAAGAACTTACTCATACACAAGGAAGGGAAAATTGGTATTGAATACACCAATTATTCTCCGAGAGGCCCCCGATAGTCCGGCTCGAAATCGAAAGATTCGATTTGGAAAAAATCCCTCATACATTAGAAACATAGAATCGGAAAAAGCAATTCAAGAAAAAATCAACAAAAATGAACCTAAAATTGACAAACAATTAGAAAAATCAGACTAAACAAACTAAAAAAGTAGAAAAAAGATGTACAAACGATAGAATTTGTCATATTTTTTGGATAAAAAATCATAAGAGAGCATACCCAAACACAAGGAAGACATTATTGGTGTCGAAAACACCAATTATGCTACTCCTAAAACTCTTACAACAAATAATAGCCTTTAAATGGTCCCATACGGTCCATTTCGAATTGAAAAATTTCATTTGGGATAAATTCTTAGACTTCGGAAACGCAAAATCCCAAAAAGAACTTCAAAAAATATTTACAAAAATAAACAAAAATTCACAAATAGTTAGAAAAATCAGACCAAAAATATCAAACAATTGAAAAAGTAGCATAAACGATGGAATTTGCCTTATTTTTTGGGTAAAAAATTGTGGGAGAACTTACCCATACAAGTGGAATGCAAAATTCATATTGAAAACACCAATTGTGTTACTCTTAATACACTTACGTCTATTACTAGCTTTCGAGTTGTCCCGTACGGTCTAGCTCATAATCGAAAAAATTCATTTAGGAAAAAATCCTCATACATTGGAAACATAGAATCCCAAAAAGAACTTCACGAGAAAATCCACAAAAATCAAACAAAAATTCACAGACAAATAGAAAAATCTCACTAAAAATACCAAAAAATTGGAATTTGCCTATTCTTTTAGGAAAAAAATAATGCGAGAACTTACTCGTATGCAAGGAAGGCAAAAATAGCATTAAAAGCACCAATTATGCTACTCTAAATAGTCTTACTATTATCACAAGGCTCCAAATGGTACAGAACAGTTCGTCTCAGAACTGAAAAATTATAGTTGGGAAAAATTCCTCATATATTGGAAACACCAAATCGCAAAACAGAACTGCAAGAAAAAATCAAAGAAAATTGAACAAAAATTCTCAAACAATTAGAACAAATAGCCTAAAAAATACCAAAAAATTGAAAAAGTGTCCTAAACGATAGAATTTAGTTGATTCTTTTGGGTAAAAAATCATGGGAGAACTTACTTATACACAAAGAAGGGAAAAATGGTATTGAATACACTAATTATTCTCTGAGAGGCCCCCTACAATCCAGCTCAGAATTGAAAGATTCCATTTGGAAAAAATCCCTCATACATTAGAAACACATAATCGCAAAAAGTACTTCAAGAAAAAATCTGCAAAAAAGAACCAAAAATTCACAAACAATTAGAAAAATTAGAATAAAAAAACAAAAAATAGAAAAAAGTTGTATAAACGATAGAATTTCCTATACTTTTTGGATAAAAAATCATGGGAGAGCATACTCACACAAAAGGAAGACAATATTGGTGTTGAAAACACCAATTATGTGACTCCTAAAGCTCTTACAACAAATAATAGCCTCTAAATGGTCCCATACAGCCCATCTCGAATCGAAAAATTTCACTTGGGATAAATTCTCATACATTGGAAACACAAAATCCCAAAGAGAACTTCAAACAAAATTTACAAAAATAAACAAAAATTCACAAACAATTAGAAAAATCGGACCAAAAATACCAAACAATTGAAAATGTAGCATAAATGATGGAATTTGCCTTATTTTTTTGGGTAAAAATTTGTGGGAGAACTTACCCATACATATGGAATACAAAATTGGTATTGAAAACACCCATTATGCTACTCCTAATCCACTCCTAATACAAAATCTCTCATAGATTGGAAACACAGAATCCCAAAACAGAACTTCAAGAAAAAATCTATAAAAATAAAACAAAAATTCAAAAACAATTAGGAAAAATAGGCTAAAAATAACAAAATATTTAAAAAGTGGACTAAACGACAGAATTTGCCTTATTTTTTTGGGTAAAAAATCATAGAAGAACTTACTCATAAACAAGGTAGGCAAAATTGGTATTGAAAACACCAATTATCCTACTCCTAATACTCTTATTGCTATTAGTGGCCTCCGAACGGTCCAGTACGGTCCCTCTCGGATTAAAAAAATTATACTTGGGAAAAATCCCTCATAGATTGGGAACACAGAATCCCAAAACAATAATTCAAGAAAAAATCTATAAAATCAAACAAAAATTCACAAATAATTAGAAAAAACATACTAAAATATACCAAAAAATTGAAAAAGTACTAAACGATGGAATTTGCCTTATTTTTTTGGATAAAAAAAATCATAAGAGAGCTTACACGTACATAAGGAAGGCAAAATTAGTATTGAAAATACCAATTATGCTACTCTTATTACTCTTACTACTATTACTAGCCTCTGAATGGTCTAGTATGGTCTGGCTCAGAATAGAAAAATTATACTTGGAAAAAATACTCATACATTGCAAATAAATCCTAAAAAGAACTTCAAGAAAAAAATCTACAAAAATCAAACCAAAATTCACAAATAATTAGAAAAATCAGACTAAAAATTTCAAAAAATTGAAAAAGTGGCATAAACGATGGAATTTGCCTTATTTTTTGGGTAAAAAACCATTGGAGAATTTTTCCATACACAGGGAACGCAAAAATTGGTATTGAAAACACCAATTATGCTACTCCTAATACTTTTACTACTATTACTAGCCTTTGAATGGTCCCGTACAGTTCGGCTCAGTATCAAAAAATTCCACCTAGGAAAAATCTCTCATACATTGGAAACACAGAATTTCAAAAAAAAACTTTAATAAAAAAAATCTACAAAAATCAAACAAAAATCACAAAAATTAGAAAAATCAGACTAAAAAATACCCAAAAATTAAAAATGTGGCCCAGACGATAGAATTTATCATATTTTTTTGGGTAAAAAATAATTGAAGAACTTATTCGTACACAAGGAAGGAAAAATTACTATTGACAACACTAATTATGCTACTTCTAATACTCTTATTGTTATTATTAGCCTTTGAATGGTCCAGTACGGTCCGTCTCAGATTCGAAAAATTATACTGAGGAAAAAATCCTCATAGATTGGAAACACAGAATCCCAAAATAGAACTTCAAGAAAAAATCTATAAAAATGAAACAAAAATTCATAAACAATTAGAAAAAAGCATACTAAAAAATACCAAAAAATTGAAAACGTGACATAAACGATGGAATTTGCCTTTTTTTTTGGGTAAAAAATCGTGGGAGAATTACTCATACACAAGGAAGGCAAAATTAGTATTGAATGCATGAATTATGCTAGCCCTAATACTCTTACTACTATTACTAGCCTCCCGGGAGGTATTGAGCAGTCTGGCTCGGAATCGAAAAATTTCACTCGGAAAAAATTTCTCATACATTGGAAACACAGAATCCCAAAAGGAACTTCAAAAAAAATCTACGAAAATCAAACAAAATTCACAAACAATTAGAAAAATCGGACTAAAAAACTAAAAAAATGAAAAAGTGTATAAACAATGGAATTTGCCATATTTTTTGGGTAAAAAACATGGAGGAGCTTACTCATACACAAAGAAGGCAAAATTGGTATTGAAAACACCAATTATGCTACTCCTAATACTCTTACTACTATTACTAGCCTCCAAATGGTTTAGTATGGTTCGGCTGGAAATCAAAAAGTTATACTAGGGAAAAATCATTCATACTTTGGAAATACAAAATCCCAAGAAGAGCTTCAAGAAAAAATCTACAAAAATCAAACAAAAATTCACAAACAATTAGAAAAATCGAACTAAAAAAACCAAAAATTGAAAAAATGGCATAAACGATGTTTTTTTGCCATATTTTTAATGTAAAAAATCATGGGAGAACTTAGTCATACACAGGGAAGGCAAAATTGGTATTGAAAACACCAATTATGCTTCTTCTAATACTCTTACTACTGTTATTAACCTTCGAATGGTCACATACAGTCCGGCTCAATTTCGAAAAATTCTACCTAGGAAAAATCTCTCATACATTGGAAACACAAAATCTCAAAAAGAACTTTAATAAAAAAAAATGTACAAAAATCACAATCAATTAGAAAAATCAGACTAAAAAATACCAAAAAATTGAAAAAGTGGCCCAGACGATAGAATTTACCATATTTTTTTGGGTAAAAAATAATGCAAGAACTTATTCGTACACAAGGAAGGAAAAATTACTATTGGAAACACCAATTATGCTATTTTAAATACTCTTACTGTTATTACTAGCCTCTGAATGGTCTAGTACGGTCCGTCTTGGATTCGAAAAATTATACTTGGAAAAAATTCCTCATAGATTGGAAACACAGAATCCCAAAATAGAACTTCAAGAAAAAATCTATAAAAATGAAACAAAAATTCATAAACAATTAGAAAAAGCATACTAAAAAATACCAAAAAATTGAAAAAGTGGCATAGATGATGGAATTTGCCTTTTTTTTTGGGTAAAAAATCATAGGAGAACTTACTCATACACAAGGAAGGCAAAATTAGTATTAAATACACAAATTATGCTAGTCGTAATATTCTTACTACTATTACTAGCCTCCGAGAGGTCCCGGGCTGTCTGGCTCAGAATCGAAAAATTCTGTTTAGGAAAAATTCCTCATACATTGGAAACACAGAATCCCAAAAAGAACTTAAAAAAATCTCAAAAAATCTAAAAAAATTCACAAACAATTAGAAAAATCAAACTAAAAAAACCCAAAAAATTGAAAAAGTGTATAAACAATAGAATTTGCCATATTTTTTGGGTAAAAAATCATGGGGGAGCTTACTCATACACAAAGAAGGTAAAATTGGTATTGAAAACACTAATTATGCTACTCCTAATGCTGTTATGTAGTACGGTCCGGCTCAAATTCAAAAAATTATACTTGGGTAAAATCATTCATACTTTGGAAACACAAAATCCCAAGAAGAACTTCAAGAAAAAATCTACAAAAATAAAAAAAAAATCGCAAACAATTAGGAAAATGGCATAAACGATGAGTTTTTGCCATATTTTTTATGTAAAAAATCATGGGAGAACTTAGTCATACATAGGAAAGGCAAAATTGGTATTGAAAACACCAATTATGCTTCTCCTAATGTAACAGCTTCCTAATCTATCCTATAAGAAAATTTTTGATTAAGATATGTGCAACTAGAAGGAGTAAAGATATGAAAATATGTGAATTAAAACAAGTCAAAGTCTCATCAAAGTATTAATCATAAGATTAAACTCAAGAGTTTTCAATCTTGAAGATTCCAATAATAAGTGTTAACCGAACCACAAGAAAACTTGATTTACAAATTTTCAAAAACATCAAAGTTTCACCTCTTTGAATAGTTTATAAAACCAAATTCAAAAAAAAAAAACATTCCAAAACTAAATTGCTTCTTTGTTCTCAAGGGCATCGTTTTATTTTAATTCTCAAGGGCTTTGCTATTTAGTTCTCAAAGGCTTTGCTTCCTTAATTTTCTTATTTCCTTCAAAAATTTGGCATATTACACATTTTGTTTTAATTACAGGGGCTTGCCCCTTATTGAAACTTTTAGCCATCCCCTTATTGAACCCTTTTTTCACTAGCCTCTTATTGAACTTTTTTTTTTCAAAACAATATGATCTATAAACTATTCACAAAGAGACATGAACATCTTTTCTATTATTTTGAAGTGGTTGGGCTAACACTCATAATATATATATATATATATATATATATATAACTTAAAGATTTACAAACTCAAGAGGTAAATCATATATATTTTAATATGACTTGATTTTACATGCTAGAAAATTTCAAAATATTCAAAAATTTCCTCCTATTACACAAAGGCACATGCATCGCACAATACAAACCAGAATTTTCTCATTGAAGGAACCCACATAAATGCTAAACCTGTCCCCTAAAACTTAAATCTAACATTGTCCTCAATGAGCTAAGGAAGGTTTAAAACATGGAAATGCAATCATCAATTTTCGTATAAAACACACAAATAGCAGAAAAAGGTTGTGCACAACAGAAATATTCAATATTGGTAGCATAATATCATCATCACAATAAAATAGTCCAAAAACAAAATGCAACTGCCATCCAACAACCAAGCATAGTCATAAGCACAATACTATATCATAATCCACCACAACAACATAATGTCCCAAGGAAATAAAGTTCACACCAAAACTACATCAAATTCATAGCAAAGCAATAAAAACTAAAAGAAACCAAGCAACAACACAAACAAGAACAAAACAAAACAATTAAAACTAAGAAAGCAAGGAAACTTGGGTTGCCTCCCAAGAGTGCTAAGTTTATAATCTTCAGCCAGACTTTACCAGTTTATCCTAGATCAAAAGAGCTCATGGAAGAGTATTGAACCTGAATTGCTTTCCCCTAAGCTTGCCATTTTTTTGTTTTTTTCATTGATTGGTTCTTTGGCTTTGCATAGAGGAAATTCAAATTATTCACAAACATTGTTTCTTCTTTATGATCATAAGCCCCCTTTTCCATCGACAATTCAATAATATCAAACACATTAAAAGTCTCTCTCTCCTTCTGGATTGTCAGAGTTAATGTCACTCGAGCCACATGAATGACCACTCCTAAAGTAGCCAAGAATGGCCTACCCAAAATGAGAGGGATTTTCTCATCCTCTACCGTGTCTAAGACCACAAAATCTATAGGATAGAAAAATTTTCCCACTTTGACTAGCACGTCTTCCACTACCCCATGTGGATGTCTCAATGATCGATTGGTAAGCTGAAAGGTCATCATAGTTAGTTTCAGTTGACCAATCCCAAGTCTCTTAAAAACTGATAAAGGCATTAAATTGATGCTAGCCCCAAGATCACATAAGGTCCTCTTGAATGTGATATTTCCAATAGTACAGGGGATGGAGAAATTCCCTGGATCTTTGAGATTCGAAGGCAACTTCTTAGGTATAATTTTGCTTCAATCTTTGTTCAATGTAACTTTCTCATCATTCTCTATCTTCCTCTTTTTCAACAACATCTCTTTCATGAACTTGGCATAAATAGGTATTTGTTCCAAAGCTTTAGCAAAAGGTATGTTTATTTGCAACTTTCTAAATACCTCCAAAAATCTACTGAACTGCTTCTCATTGTTCTTTTTACGAAGCCTTTGAGGAAAGAGCACCTTGATATATGGTGTAGCAATACAATGTTTATCAACTTTCTCAATGTTCTCCTTACTTCTAGAATCATGTGGGGAAGTGCCATGAGTTGCATAATTGTCATCTTTAGCTAACTGCTTGCTATCCTTTTTAGCTAACAATTCCTTCCTAGTCATATGTTCTATCACATTCCCACTCCTATTAGTTATGGCATTTACATGCTCTCTCATATTGACAACAGTGTCACTAGGCAACGACCCTTGAGGCTTATTGTTCAAAGCACTGGCCAATTGGCCCATTTGAGTTTCTAGATTTTTAATGGCTATACTCTAAGTTTGGCTTATCGGCTTAGTTCTTTCCATAAATTTCACGAATATCTCTTCTATAGACGACTTCTTTTCCACCTGAGGTGGTGGAGCTCTATTTTGAGGAAGATATACTTACTCTGATTATTAAAGCCAGGAGGGTGAGATAGCTTACCAGAAAATGAGGATGAGGGATTCAAGCAGTGATTATTGCTCCAAGAGAAATTAGGACGATTTCTTGAGCTCGGATGATAAGTATTGCAATGATTGTTCTGGTTCATTTGAACATTACTCATGTAATTCAATTGCTCCACTAAAGCAAATTCCTTACAACACTCGTTGACGTAAGCCCCTCCTTAGAAATCATAATTTGCTTTTGACATTGCTATTATATTCACCCTAGCCGGTTTTTGTCTTGCATATAGCATGCCAACTTTCTTAGTTAATGCTTCATTATAAGCTAACAAAGTATTTAGGATGTCTAAGTCCATGACTCCCTTTCTTGAAGCATTCTGGCTTGCCCCAATGGTATCCATTATCTCTTTTACTTGAGAAATTGATCTCGCCATCAAAGCACTGCCAGCTGCAGTATTTAGTTTATCTCGAGTCTTATATATGAGACCACTATGAAAGATGGTATGCCACTACCACTCTGGAAGACCATGATTAGGACACTTCATCAAAAGGTCCTTAAATTGTTCGCAATCCTCATATAGACTTTTGCCTTCGTGCTGATAAAAGGTAGTGATTTCATTCCTCAGTTTGACTAACCTTGATGGAGGAAAGAACTTACCCAAAAAAATTTTCTGTAGCTTATCCCAAGTCGTGATACTTCCTTTTGGTTGAGCAGTCAACCAACTCTTAGCCATATCCCACAAGGAAAAGGGAAATGGATAGAGTTGTATGGCATCATCACTGGCTCTATTAATATTAACCATATCACAGATATCCAGAAAATTTGTGATGTGGTTATTCAGGTCTTCCATGGGACTTCCCCCATGTTGACTCTATCGAACCAAATTCAGTAATACAGCCTTAATTTCGAAGTTGTTGTGCCGAGTGGAGGTTTTACTATACTGGAAGCATGTCCAGCATTATTGGGTGAGGCATAGTGTAATATCCTTGATTTTATTGTACTAAAATTTGAGATAATTTTTTTCTTTTAAACTAATATTCGAATGCGTAATACTCGTACTTACATTCCTTAAATAGTAAAGAACATTCTACAATTGTTCCAAAATTTTCTCATACATAATAATTTGACTTCTAAACTCGAGGGCTCTTAAAGTGTTCCAAGACGATACACCTAGGCTTCAATCATTCCTTACACCTTTCCTATTAAACTCAGCCCCTGAAATGGTCAGTTGGAAAAAACACAAAAATGGTGAGATAAAGATACCCCAGTAGCTAGCATGATTTTTCTTAAACATTTAAAATATACCATTTCAGTCATAAAAGCATAACTTCATAAAAATTAGTCCATGATAATCTCAGTAGTGAGCTATCTCGTAAAACATGTGAAATTCAACAAGCTCAATAAGTTGATGAAAATTAGCAAGCTGATTATAAATAATCCATGGAATCAAGAATAGTTGGTGGCACACACATCGACATGGAAAAGATAGTCTGCAGAACCACTTTTCCAAGCTGAACATGGGAGAAAAGGCTACTGCTATCCTTAAACCCAAGCTAAAAAGATTCCAAGCTGAAACATGGAAATATAATTTCTAAGCTGACATGGAAATAGAATTTCCAAGCTAACATGGAAACAGAGCTTCCAAGATGAACATGGAAGTAAATTTTTAAGCTGATATCTTGTAAATTTAATCATGAAAAACATATTTCACTTTAAATAAAACTTCATGGACATATATAATATTCAAGTAGTAAAATAAGCTTTTATGAATTGCTAAGCTACTTGGACTTTGCAGTCTGACTTTTATCTCAAATGGCTATTCAATCCTTCTAGAAATTCATTTCATGAATTCTGACCTATTCAAATAGTATATATAACCTTATTCAAAATCTTATATAAAAAGATTCTAAAATATCATCTTTCCCTGATCTTCTTAAATTTTCAATTCTATCCCAAATTTCTGCTCATAGGGTTTAGTCTAATCTTATCTCAAACCAATATTTTTCATAATATTTTGAGATGATGTGTATAAATATATATATATCATTAGTTTAAATGACTTATATATATAATACATATTTATACATAGTTAACTTTTAAAAAAATAAACACACACACACACACACACACACACACACACACTCACACACACACACACACACACACACACACACACACACACATATATATATATATATTACATGTATACATAATTATACATAACTAATTTTGATTATCCATATATATAAATATATATACATATATATATATATATATATTAGTATGTAAATATAATAAGTAGCATAAGCATATGTAAAAATATATGTGTACCATATACCTAAATTTAATTATTCATATCTAAAATACATGGCTTAATTAATCAAATGCTTATAAATTGATATATATATATATATATATATATATATATAATCTTATAAAATCAATATATACACTTATGTATATAAGTTTCGGTGAACATTTACTCATATATGAGTATACTTAGATATATATAAAATAAAGGTGTAACATAGATGACATGACTTATGAAATATAAAATATACTACATATGCATTTATTCATGTATAAGATATAAATACAAGTATAAATATAATTTTATAAATTTTCACATAATGATATAAATAGCTAATTTAATTAAAATAACTTAGTTTTTAGTCAACATATTACATAGAACTAGATTCTAGTTAAAACTAGATTTTTCTTAAATTTCTTTAATGAGTAATTACAAACTTTTCTGTTATTCTCCTAGGTCCCTCTTGCAATATTTTCGCTTCTTTCTTTTCAAGATATGAGTTCATAATCAGTTTCATGTAGGTACCTAGTCCTAGAATATTTTTTTAAAAAATTAAAACAGCTTATATAAACTTTTTATTTCTTTCAATTTAGTCCCTATTGTGTGTTTTCCGTTTTTTCTTGTGAGTTAGAAGCTAAAACCTGCCCAGATTTCTTTCTTAGGTGTTTTGAGGACCGATGTGACCATGTTTACCCATAGATTAAGCTAAAGAAACAAGTTACAACAAAACTCAAATTTTCCTTCTAGTTTTTTTCCTCTACATTACTGGAACTCCTTCCTCTAATATTGAGTAGGCTAGTCGTTCAAAAATTTCCCAAAACACTCAAAGAAACAAGGTCTAAAAGTCCCTACATTCTCTTGGTTTTCTGCTATGTTTCTATGCAGAAAATAGAGTTTATTTGCTCTCTGTTTTGATAGCAAAAAAATGGGGTGAGATTCTCAGCTTTTCACTGCATAAAAGGGCTCTAATCTCGGTTTTGATGTGAAGAAAAAGAGAAAGGATGCTAGCCTAGTTATAGGAGTGAATGGGAGGCAAGTGGTGATGGTATGAGGTGTCTAGCCGAAGTCTACAATTTCTGCCAATTAGCTGCCATGGATATAATGCAACTTAGAGCCACTTGGATAAGAGTTTGTTGTCATGTATTTGGGGAATATGAGCTAAGTGTTTGAGTTCTATTTTTCTTCCTACTACTTGAAAAGCTTAATATGTGTTGTCAATTTTTCTTTCTCTTTGAGAACATAGAGGCTTCTTCATTCTTCTGTGCATGAGTTGTCTCTTACGTATTACTATTCTCCACACACACACACACAACACACATATATTCTATTATATCTCCTTCATGTGCCTTAACAGAATTTTCATGTTGCCATCTTACCAATATATATATATATATATATATATATATTATATTCTTGCTTTCTTCTTTCCACCAAGAATGCTACCATCTCTGTACATATGTATATATATATATATCATGATCAATATAGTTAATTTAAATCCTACTAATATATATATATATATATATATATATATATATATATATTTATATATGTATCATTATAATATATACATATTATTATTAACACAAAAACTATTTTATGCACAAGACCAATTATATAGATTAGTATAATTATTATATTATAATTATTTTTTTAATTTTTATTTATAATTTTTTGAGTAGGGACTAAATTGAAAATAAGGTAATATTAAATACTCAATATTTAATAATATTTTATTTTCCTTTTTAGTCAAATATTTTTGTCCTAAAATTTTATTTTGTATAAAAAAATTCCTCCTAAATATTTAATACCTAATATTTAGTAATAATCTCTCATAATTATAAAAAAAATTAAAAATTTACTGAGCACTAAATCGGGATGTTACAACTCACCCCTCCTAAAAAATGAATTTTGTCCCCAAAATTCGTATTTACTCATATACCCAACTTCTAGACAACTAAAAATTCTGCTAAAATTCAAGGGATTGAATGGCTGATTACATGTTTGTGTTGTGATTTCGTTTCTGTTCTTTTCAGTATTTATGCTATACTTTGCTTAGCTACTGTTAGTTTCTGTTTTATAGTTTAATTGCACACACACCCCGTGTAATTAGTAGATAATTAGGATAGATTAGTGTAGATTAGTATCTAGAACAATTAATTAGGCAATTTAGAAGCAAGGCTCCAAGAGTGAAACGACCTGGGATGACTACTATACTGTAAGTTGCCACGAATCTAATTCTAGGCGACTCGGCGGTCATAATGACGCTAACCACTTTCCATCAACCCTCTTAGGAGATGAATAGCTCCCATAGTAGACTGTCCTGGCATGAATCCAAATTGATTTTTAGAAATACTCGTCTCCATTTTTAACCTACGTTTAATCACTCTTTCCCATAATTTTAGAGTGTGACTCATTAGCTTAATCCCTCGGTAGTTTGCGCAGTTTTGGATGTCTCCTTTGTTTTTGTATATAGGCACTAAAGTGCTTCTTCTCCATTCCCAAAAATAACACATATAGTTAGAAATTGGAATTTAAGATAAGCAATATGCAAAACATCTTTAAAGCTCAAAAGGTGAATAAGAGAACAAAATCAATTCAGAATAAGCATGTTTGGTAAGATAGAGGTGAAATTCTCAGATAAAATGTATGAATTTAGTGTTAACTTCAGAACTTAACAATGTATATGTGTGGATTACCAGGCCTTTAACAACTTGATCGTGAAAAACTAGTCCCCAATACCATTGATTAATGATTTATTTGATGAACAAGCGAGTGTAATAATTTTTCCAAACTTGACTTCAAATCAGGATATCACCAAATTTGGATGTGCAGCTAGGACTACCGTAAACCACTTTCCAAACTCACTCAGGGCACTTTGAATTTTTTGTCATGCCCTTTGGCTTAACCAACACCCCATTAACATTTTAGAATGCAATAAACTTGATTTTTAAAGAGTATCTTAGAGGATTTGTACTAGTTTTTTTTAATGATATACTCATCTACAGTAGGAGTTTGAATGAGCATAAAGAGCACCTTAAGAAGGTTTTTGAGGTCCTTACGCAGTAGCAGTATGCGATAAGAAAGGATAAATGTACATTGGCAACAAAAAGGTGATACAATCCCACTAGAGTTTAACTAACGTGAACTTCACAAAGTTATGTGAAACCCAACGATAAGATGTTGAAACCAAATTATACCAGGTTCTTAACAATGAAACAACAAAGAAAACAAAGATAGGAATATTGACCCTGTGGCTATGAAGAGCCAGAAACCAATATTATTAATGGATAAAAGATTATTGACCCTAAGGTTATTAACAACCTAAAACCAACAATATAATCAATCGACAAATCTCAAGTTATCCGCTTAGGATTTTCGGTATAAAAGCTGTAGAACAGAACAAAGGAGAATAAATCTCACTTATATTTATCAAACTCAAGTTGTGTACAAAGCAAATGGCATGAGGCCAATTTATAGGCTAGAAATGGAAGACTAAAAGACATGAGGGAAACCTAAAGGTTTTTCTTAGCCAACAAGTCAGATTAAGACCTAAATCAGATTGGGCCAAGAACTAAACACTCTAAACACACTAAATAAAAAAGGTTAAGGCTTATTTGGGCCTTTTACAAAAGACTGAAAACAAACTTAATAAAAGAAGCCCAAATAGTCTAAATAAGCCTAAACAAGGTATTTTAAGCCTTTTTACATCAGTTTTAGGCTTAAGTAAACAAAAGAGGTCCAACATGCTTCAAATGGCTAGATAAGTTGTTTTAAGCCCAAATAACACATTCTAGACACTTGAAGTTTCTTCATCCTTTAACACTTGGTTCTTCTTGGATATGAAAGTGTGAAATGTTGTAGGAATGCTCCAGCTCTCCTCTAGTTGATTTCCACATTGCAATTGCATCAGGATGTTATTCACAGCTTACTGGATCTTTTTGGCTTTGGCTCTTGTAATTGGCCCTTTTGGATCATTATTTTCAGCTTTGGATGGTGTAATTAGCTCCTCTTCTTCTAACTCCAAGCTAGGTGGCTAGATCTCATCAAAATGTTAGAGTACCTTGGCCATTTCATCTCAGCTGAAGGAGTAGCCACGAACCCTCAAAAAATTTTGGCAATGCCAAGAGTGGCTTTCCCTTAAGAATATTAAGCAGTTGAAGGGATTTTTAGGTTTAACTAGGTATTACAGGAGGTTTGTGCAAAGGTATGGAATTATTACTAAACCCTTCACTAATCTATTAAAGAACGACGTATATATTGGGTTCAAAAGATGGGGGTTGGTGCAATGTTGATGCAGGAACAACATCTAATTACATTTGTTAGCAAAACATTATTAGTGAAATGAAATGCTTTCTGTGTATGATAGGAAGTTATTTGTCACGACCCAAACCCAGGCCCATGACCGACGCAGACAGTGTGTTACCAGCACTGCCGCAAGCCTAGAATAGTAACGCAGGATCATAAGTGGTGGCCTATTTGATTATAGATAACACTAGAGCAATACAAATAAATAAATATAAATTACCTTGCCCAAACAATGGAAAGGCATTCTCGATCCGTGAGCCCTCACGTTGCCGACCTGCCACACCTGTAATTGTGAAGGGGTGAGTCTAAACCACGGACTCACCGCTACTAACCCTATCTACACAGATATACAGAATATATATATATATATACTACACAAAATAAATGTACGTAACCCTCACACAAGGGTCCATGCTCCCATACCATATTTCAAGAGTGTAATCAAGTGGGTTTATGTTCCCACAGATTTGATTAACACTCAAGAAATCTCTCTATGTATCTGGCCTAAAGGGGTCATAAAACAGATTAATGAAGGGGTGTTTCACTCAATAATAACCATGCATTGATCCACTCGAATGCATCCCACACATATCGAATCTATAAAACACAAATAACCTTGCGATCACAATCACATACCGCACAGAGGTCATGAAGATACACCTAAAGTACAAGTACCGGTGTTCTTCAAATACGATATCCAAATCTCTCGGGAACCATGTCAAGAACTTCTTCCTGAACCGTTCCCATCCCTCAGGTGAGAATCTGGGATCCTGCCATTACTATTAGCTCATCTTTTCCTAGTGAGGATGAAGCTGATTTGCCACGCATTTTGATTCATGGTTTGTGTAGTCTTCATACTCGAGGAGCATGATTCCTATACTTACCAACCTACTTCCTGCTGCTTGTCAAGGCTCTCTATTCTTCCCCTATCTTCTTCTTGGCTTAACTAAGCTTCTCCCGGGGAGCATGCCCACGAGGCTCTACTTCTTCAAGATTATCATCACTTGCCCAGACCACTGCCCCGCCAAGTCTGCTCCTGACCTCAATGCATCCTTAGAAAGGAACTTGATAGAAAAGAAAGGAAGAGACATCTTATAGGGCCTTTGGTGGAGCTATCGCTCTATAGTTATGCCATAGTTCACAATGATATAAGAGGACTCACTAAGGTTACCTTGCTCTGTAATCAATAAGAGACCTAAACCCTAAGCCACAAACCACCCTTTGATACCATCTCTATCACGACCCGAACTTGGGCCCATGATCGACGCAGACAGTATGTTACCAGTACTACTGCAAGCCTAGAATAGTAACGCATGATCATAAGTGGTGGCCTATTTGATTATAGAGAACACTAGAGCAATACAAATAAATAAATATAAATTACCTTGCCTTAACAATAGGAAGGCATTCTCGATTGCGAGCCCTCACGTTGCCGACCTGCCACACCTGTAATTGTGAGGGGGTATGTCTGAACCACGAACTCACTGCTACTAACCCTATCTACACAGATATATAGAATATATATATATATACTACACAAAATAAATGCACATAACCCTCACACAAGGGTCCATGCTTTTATACCATATTTCAAGAGTGTAATCAAGTGGGTTTATGTTCCCACAGATTATATTAACACTCAAAAAATCCCTCTATTTATCTGGCCTAAAAGGGTCATTTCCATAACTATAACATGTGTCTAGCCTTTAGGGTTATACCCTCAGCCATAACATGCATTGGGTTTCTCAGATTAGATCCCTAGCCATAACATATACCCCACCCACAAACAATATAGCCACGATCACATAAAAATATAAATATGCATATAAATGAGATGCAATGCATATCTCGCTCTTTCCCACACCACAATGAAGAACAACCCTCAATGTGCATGCATACCCATGACACCACTCAGCGAAATCACACACGGGCATCTTCCCTCTCTTTTCTACATCTTTTCATAAAATAAATATGAAAATGAATATGATGCAATGCATCCACACAATCCATACCATTCCACACATAATACATTTAATAAGTAAATGTATATAAAACAATTTAGTAGAATAACTCCTAAAATATAAACACACATATACATATATATATGCATATCCACATATAGGAGAGCTAGATAGATTCCCTCACCTGGATTCCACGCTCTCGGTGTTCCCGGCTTGCGCCTCGACCATCCCTATTGTAACCATGCAAGATTAATCATCAAGGTTACAAAATAGAGAAATTCCCTACCATTACTCCCAACCTTCACCCACTTCTCCAGTCATAACTCCTAACCAGTAATGAATCTCCAAATGAATTTATATCAAAGAGCTTTCCAATGATATAAATTCACCCAAAACAGAGTCCAGATGAATAAGTTATGGCCGATTGAAGATGGACCAAGGTTTACTGGAATGGCTAGCGCCCAAAGCACCCTACGTGGCGCCAAACACCAAAGTTTCTACCCAAATTGAAGGGTTTGGTGCCTAGGCGCCCCATGTGGCGCTCAGGGCACCAAAACCCCTCAATTCCACTCAACGGTGGCGCCTAGGAGACATGATTTCGCACCTTGCGATCTGGCCATGGTTTTAGGTCAGATCTGGCTGATTCTTCACTGTTTTCCATGGTTTCTTCCATGGGATCTCACCCTTGATGTCCAAGGAGCATTTAGACACCAAAAGCACCAATTTTAATCGAGAAACGAAGTCGAAATCTTGATTTTACCCCAAACACCCTTAAAATTAGAAAATAAGGAAAAAATTGAGAAATAGGAATTCCTACCTCGATTCCTTGCTTTCCCTACATTGCTTGGCTCTTAGAGGCTCGCTCCATCACCCGAGATCTGCACTCCGAAGCTCAGTTAAGGAGTTAGAGTGTAGAGAGAGAAAGAGAGAGAATGAAGAGAGAAAGAGAAGAGAGAAAGAGAAGAGAGAAGGTGAAGAGAGAGAGGAAAGGAGAAAATGAGGAAAAAAAGGCGATGCCACCTATATATACTCGCACGGGGTGAAATTACTACTTGCCCTCCAGTTGACCCTCAGTCAAGACTGGTAAAAGCAAATCTGTAAAATCTCACCTCTGGTGTTTCTAAATCCTAGGTGCCCCACAGTTTTCCTTATTTCACTTTAGTACCTCTTTGTATTCGACCAATCTCCCAACTCCCTTAATGCCCTTGGTTCCACCAATTCACTTCTTAACTTTTAACCACTCAATATTCCACAACTTTGCCACTTCCAAATTTCATATCTTCCTACATACACCACAAGAAAAATATCTTCAGCCCAAAATACTCCACAAAATTAGCTTCACATAATATCTGAAAATCACATATTTTTTGAGGTATTACATTCTTCCCCCTTTTTAAATATCCTGTTTGATATAATCATTCATCCTCCAAAGCTTCAGACATGATAATATCAAACAGATATTCACCACCACTGGTTCTTTGTACAGCAGTTGTCTTGTTGATTGCACAAGAACATATCCCAACCAGGGCATCCATCCAAAAAGATAAGCCTACATTACTCCTATATCCTTTAAAACATCTACTCTCGCCCTGGAAAAAGGAAAGCGAAGGTCTCACAAAATTTTCCTCTTTTTTGGCTCTAAGCCACGCTCAAGGCACATCCCACTCACCTTACTCACCATGCTTCTGCTATCTACTTTGAAACCACCAGGGGTTATCTCTATCAAAGATTTCCCTACCCTGCATTTTGGATCACCGCACTTACCACCTAGGTACTTCCTAAAGCATGACATTGAACCCACACTGAGTATCAACCTACTGGCCAACCTCCAGGGGTAATTGACTCAATAATAACCATGCATCGATCCACTTGAATGCATCCCACACATATCCAATCCATAAAACATAAATATCCTTGCAATCACAGTTGTATACCACACAGAGGTCATAAGGATACACCTAAAGAACAAATACCGGTGTTCTTCAAATACGATATCCAAATCTCTCGGGAACCATGTCAAGAACTTCTTCCTGAACTGTTTCCATCCCTCAGGTGAGAATCTGGGATCCTGCCATTACCATTAGCTCGTCCTTTCCTAAAGAGGACGAAGCTGATTTGCCACACATTTTAATTCATGGTTTGTGTAGTCTTCGTACACAGGAAGCATGATTCCTACACTTACCAACCCACTTCCTGCTGCTTGTCAAACCTCTCTATTCTTCCCCATCTTCTTCTTGTCTCAACTAAGCTTTTTCCGGGGAGCATACCGATGAGGCTCTACTTTTTCAAGATTATCATCACTCACCTAGGCCGCTGCCCTGCCAAGTCTGCTCCCGAGCTCCACGTATCCTTAGGAAGGAACCCGATAGAAAAGAAAGGAAGAGAATCCTATAGGGCCTTTGGTGGAGCCGTCACTCTATAGTTATGCCATGGTTCACAATGATAAAGGAGGACTCACTAAGGTTACCTTACTCTGTAATCAATAAGAGACCTAAACCCTAAACCACAAACCACCCTCTGATACCATCTCTATCACGACCTAAACTCGGGCCCATGACCGATGTAGATAGTATGTTACCAGCACTGCTGCAAGCTTAGAATAGTAACGCATGATCATAAGTGGTGGACTATTTGATTGTAGAGGACACTAGAGCAATACAAATAAATAAATATAAATTACCTTGCCCGAACAATAGGAAGGCATTCTCGATCCACGAGCCCTCACGTTGCCGACCTACCACACCTACAATTATGAGGGGGTGAGTCTAAACTACAGACTCACCGCTTCTAACCCTATCTACACAGATATACAGAATATATATATATATATATACTACACAAAATAAATGCACGTAACCCTCACACAAGGGTCTATGCTCCTATACCATATTTCAAGAGCGTAATCAAGTGGATTTATGTTCCCACAGATTAGATTAACACTCAAGAAATCCTTCTATGTATCTGGCTTAAAGGGGTCATATCTATAACACCCTCAGCCATAACATGCATTGGGTTTCTCATATTAGATCCCTAGCCATAACATATACCCCACCTACAAACAATACAGCCACAATCACATAAAAATATAAATATGCAGATGAATGAGATGCAATGCCTCTTTCCCACACCACATTGAAGACCAACCCTCAATGTGCATGCATACCCATGACACCACTCAGCAAAATCACACATGGGCAGCTTCCCTCTCTTTTCCACATCTTTTCATAAAATAAATATGAAAATGAATATGATGTAATGCATCCACACATTCCACACCATTCCACACATAATACATTTAACAAGTAAATGTATATAAAACAATTTAGGAGAATAACTCCTAAAATATAAACACACATATATATACATATATGCATATCCGCATATAGGAGAGCTAGATTGATTCCCTCACCTAGATTCCATGCTCTCGACACTCCCGCCTTGTGGCTCGACTATCCCTATTGTAACCATGCAAGAATTAATCATCAAGGTTACAAAATAGAGAAATTCCCTACCACTACTCCCAACCTTCACCCATTTCACCATTCATAACTCCTAACTGGTAATGAGTATACAAATAAATACCATTAGAAACTAGACTCAAAGAGCTTTCCAACAATATAAAGTTCACCCAAAACAGAGTCCGGATGACGGAGTTATGGCCGATTGAAGATGGACCAAGGTTTACCAGAATGGTTGGCGCCTGAAGTGCCCTACGTAGCACCAGACACTGAAGTTTCTGCCCAAATTGAAGGGCTTGGTGCCTAGGCACCCTACGTGGCACCCGGGGCACCAAAACCCCTCAATCCCATTCAACAGTGGTAACTAGGCGACACAACTTTGTGCCTCACGATCTGGCCACGGTTTTGGGTCAAATCCGGTCGATTCTTCACTATTTTCGATGGTTTCTTCCATGGGATCTCACCCATGATGTCTAAGAAGCATTTAGACACCAAAAGCACCAATTTTAATTGAGAAACAAAGTTGAAATCTTGATTTTACTCTAAACATCCTTAAAACTAGAAAATAGGGAAAAGCTTGAGAAATAGGAACTTCTACGTCGATTCCTTGCTTCCCCTACGTTGCTTGGCTCCTAGAGGCTCGCCGCATCGCTCGAGATCCACCCTCCAAAGCTTAGTTGTGGAGTTGGAGTGTAGAGAGAGAAAGCAGAGAGAAGGAGGAGAGAAAAGGTGAAGAGAGAGAGGAAAGGAGAAAATGAGGAAGAAGAGGTGAGGCCACCTATATATACTCACTTGGGGTGAAATTACTACTTGCTCTCTAGTTGACCCTCAGTCAACACTGGTAAAAGAAAATCCATAAAATCTCACCTCAGGTGTTTCTAAATCCTAGGTGCCCCACAATTTTTCTTGTTTCACTTTAGTCCCTCTTTGCATTTAACCAGTCTCCCAACACCCTTAATGCCCTTGGTTCCACCAATACACTTCTCAACCTTAACCACTCAATACTCCACAACTTTGCCGCTTCCAAATTTCATATCTTCCTGCATACACCACAAAAAAATATCTTCAGTCCAAAATGCTCCATAAAATTAGCTTCACGTAATACCCGAAAATCACAGATTTTCCAAGGTATTACATTCTTCCCCCTATTTTTGAATATCCTGTTTGATATAATCATTCATCCTCCAAAGCTTGAGACATGATAATATCAAACAGGTATTCACCACCGCTGGTTCTTTTTGCAGCTGCTATCCCGTTGATTGCATAAGAACATATCTCCAACCAGGGCATCCATCCAAAAAGATAAGCCTGTACCACTCCTACTATCCTCTGAAACATCTTCTCTCGCCCCATAAAAAGGAAAGTGAAGTTCTCACAGAACTTCCCCCTTTTTTGGCTCTGAGCCACGCTCAAGACACATCCCACTCACTCTACTAACCACGCTTCTGCTGCCCACTCTGAAACCACCAGGGATTATCTCTATCATAGATTTCCCTACCCTGTATTCTGGATCATCGCACTTACCACCTAGGTGCTTCCTAAAGCATGACCTCGAACCCACACTGAGTATCAACCCACTGGCTAACCTCCAGGGGTGATTGACTCAATAATAACCCTGCATCGATCCACTCAAATGCATCCCACACATATCCAATCCATAAAACACAAATAACCTTGCGATCACAATTGCATACCACACAGATGTCATAAGGATACACCTAAAGTACAAGTACCGATGTTCTTCAAATACGATATCCAAACCTCTCGAGAACCGTGTCAAGAACTTCTTCCTGAACCGTTCCTATCCCTCAGGTGAGAATCTGGGATCCTACCATTACCATCAGCTCGTCCTTTCCTAATGAGGATGAAGCTGATCTAACATGCATTTTAATTCATGGTTTGTGTAGTCTTCGTACTCGAGGAGCACGATTCCTACACTTACCAACCCACTTCTTGTTGCTTTTCAAGCCTTTCAATTCTTCCCCCATCTTCTTCTTAGCTTAACTAAGCTTCTCCCAGGGAGCATGCCCATGTGGCTCTACTTCTTCAAGATTATCATTACTCCCTCAGGCCACTGCCCTACCAAGTCTACTCTCGAGCTCAACACATCCTTAGAAAGGAACCCAATAGAAAAGAAAGAAAGAGACATCCTATAAGGCCTTTGGTGGAACCATCGCTCTATAGTTATACTATGGTTCACAACGATAGAGGAGGACTCACTAAGGTTACCTTGCTTTGTAATCAATAGGAGACCTATACCCTAAACCACAAACTACCCTCTAATACCATCTCTGTCACGACCCAAACCTGGGCCTATAACCAGCACAGACAGTGTGTTACCAGCATTGCCGCAAGCCTAGAATAGTAAAGTAGAATCATAAGTGGTGGCCTATTTGATTACAGAGAACACTAAAGCAATACAAATAATTAAATATAAATTACCTTGCCCAAACAATGGGAAGGCATTCTCAATTCCTGAGCCCTCACATTGTCGACCTGCCATACCTGTAATTGTGAGGGCATGAGTCTAAACTACAGACTCATCGCTACTAACCCTATCTACATAGATATACAGAATATATATATACTACACAAAATAAATGCACGTAACCCTCACATAAGGGTCCATGCTCCCATACCATATTTCAAGAGTGTAAACAAGTAGGTTTATGTTCCCACATATTAGATTAACACTCAAGAAATCCCTCTATGTATCTGGCCTAAAGGGGTCATATCCATAACCATAACATGTGTCTAGCCTTTAGGGTTATAACCTCAACCATAACATGCATTGTGTTTCTCAGATTAGATCCTTAGCCATGACATATACCCCACCCATAAACAATACAGCCACAATCATATAAAAATATAAATATGCAAATGAATGAGATGCAATGCATATCCCGCTCTTTCCTACACCACAATAAAGACCAACCCTCAATGTGCATGCATACCCATAACACCACTCAGTGGAATCACACATGGGTAACTTCCCTCTCTTTTCCACATCTTTTCATAAAATAAATATGAAAATGAATATGATACAATGCATCCACACAATCCACACCATTCCACACATAATACATTTAACAAGTAAGTGTATATAAAACAATTTAGGAGAATAACTCCTAAAATATAAACACACATATACATACATATATGCATATCTACATATAAGAGAGCTAGATAGATTCCCTCACCTGGATTCCACGCCCTCGATGCTCCTGCCTTGCGGCTTGACCACCCTATTGTAACCATGCAAGAATTAATTATCAAGGTTACAAAATAAAGAAATTCCCTACCACTACTCCCAATCTTTACCCACTTCTCCGGTTACAACTCCTAACCGGTAATGATTCTCTAAATGGAACTTATACCATTAGAAACTAGACTCAAAGAGCTTTCCAACAATATAACCCAAAATGGAGTCCAGATGAAGGAGTTATGGCTGATTGAAGATGGACCAAGATTTACCAGAATAGCTAGCACCTGAAGCGCCCTACATGGCGCTAGACACTAAACTTTTTTGTCGAAATTGAAGGGCTTGGTGCCTAGGCAAACCACGTGTCACCCGAGGCACCAAAACCCATCAATTCCACTCAACGGTGGTGCCTAAGGCACCCCACGTGGTGCCTAGGCACCATAACTTCGTACCTCGCAATCTGGCCATGGTTTTGGGTCAGATTAGGACGATTCTTCACAGTTTTCCATGGTTTATTCCATGGGATCTCACTCTTGATGTCTAAGGAGCATTTAGACACCAAAAGCACCAATTTTAATTAGGAAATGAAGCCGGAATCTCGATTTTACCCCAAACACCCTTAAAACTAGAAAATAAGGAAAAGCTTGAGAAATAGGATTTCCTACCTCGATTCCTTGCTTTCCCTACGTTGCTTGGCTCCTAAAGGCTCGTCCCATCACCCGAGATCCACCCTCTAAAGCTTGATTATGGATTTGGAGTGTAGAGAGAGAAAGTAGAGAGGAGGAAGAGAGAAAGAAAAGAGAAAAGGTGAAGAGAGAAAAGGAGAAAATGAGGAAAAAGAGGCGTGGCTACCTATATATACTCACCTAGGGTGAAATTACTACTTACCCTCCAGTTGACCCTCAGTCAAGACTAGTAAAAGCAAATTTCGTAAAATCTCACTTCGGGTGTTTCTAAATCCTAGGTGTCCAATAGTTTTCCTTATTTCACTTTAGTCCCTCTTTGCATTCTACCAGTCTCCCAACTTCCTTGATGCCCTCAGTTCCACCAATACACTTCTCAACTCTTAGCCACTCAATGTTCCATAACTTTGCTGCTTCCAAATTTCATATCTTCCTGCATACACCACAAGAAAAATATTTTCAGCCCAAAATACTCCACAAAATTAGCTTCATGTAATACCTAAAAATCACAGATTTTCTGGGGTATTACATTATTAGTTGTGTTGTATGCTATAGAAAAATGGCACCATTATTTGTCTATAATGCAATTTACTATTAGAATAGACTAGAGCAATTTTAAGTACCTCATATAGCAGAGATTATCCACGCAAGTCTATTTAATTGGTTAGCTAAAATAATGAGGATAAGCTATAATAAACAATATAAAAAGAGAAAGGAGAATGGGGCTGCTGATGCTCTGTCTAAAGCTTCCCATGGTGAATTATTGCAACTGTCCGTATCAAGTGTATCTGTGAAATTATGGGGACTTATTAAGAGGGAGTGGACCCAATGATGGAAGTATGGTTACCAAATGGAGTGTGGACCTGCTTGAAGTACCACTTAGTCTAATTACAAGAGTAATAGCAAAGAGATTCAAGGAGGCATTGAATGGGTTGATGCAAGAGGATTAAGCTCAATCTATTTCATGTAGGCCCATGAAACATGTTCTGCGTGATCAAAAGTCATCCTCTTGAAGCAAAATGCCAATATCTTAACAAAAGTCGTATTTTTTCATATTAGCATAATGTTTCTCCTTTCATAGCACCTCCAAAACTTCTTTCAAATGTTGCACATGCTCTTCATGATTTTAGCTAAAGATTAGAATATCATCGATATACACCACAACGAATTTTCCAATGAAAAATCTAAGTACATAATTCGTCAGTCACATAAATGTGCTAGGGGGCATTAGATAGAACAAATGGCATTACCATCCATTCATAAAGTCCATGCTTTGTCTTAAAGTTTGTCTTCCACTTGTTTCCCTTTTTCATTCAAATTTGGTGATAGCCGCTCTTCAAATCAATCTTTGAAAACACCTTGGAACCATACAGCTTGTCCAGCATGTCAATCTTGGAATTGGATAGTGGTATTTGATGGCAATCTTGTTTATAGCATGGCTGTCCACACACATTCTCATAGAACCATCCTTTTTAGAGACCAATAATGTAGGCATAGAACAAGGGCTTATGGATTCCCACACATAACCCTTTTCGATCAACTCATCAACTTGCCTTTTTAGCTCCTTAGCCTCCTCCTAATTCATTCTATATGTTGCTTTGTTTGGTAAGGCAGCACCAGGCACCAAATCAATTTGATGCTTAATTCCTTTTAAAGGTGGCAATCCCTTAGTAGCTCCTCTAGGAAGACATTCGTAAATTCTTCTATCAACTCTTTGACATCTTAGGAAGTTTTCTGTAAGTTTTGGGTCCAGCTCCTTGAGAATTAGCAATAATACAAAGCCTTATTACTCCATTTGGAAGTGTTTTAGGTTTGGGAAAGTGTTTGGGAAGGTTTACCCCTTAGTGTTTTAAACACATCATGGTTTCTTCCATAAACTCTTTTTTTTCCTGTCTCTCCTCGCCAATTTAATTACATCTTTTAAGAAAACCTAATTCTGCAACTCTACCAAGACAACAACTTCTTTATTCAGACCACACAAAAATCGAGCTATGGTTTACTCTTGGGTTTCACTCAACTCACACCTAATCATCAAAGTTTCAAATTCTTTAATATAATCTTCAACATACATACCTCCTTGCCTCAAGCTTTGCAGCTTAAAATAAAGTTCTTGCTTGTAGTAATTAGGTACAAAAATCCTCTGTATGAGCATTTTCATCAATCTCTAATTTTAAGCATCATTTTCTCCGTACCTTCTTCATTGATTCTTCAAATTTTCCTACCATAGATTGTATAATCACTGAATTCAAGGGCTGCAAAAAGGCATTTGGTAGCTTTTGAATATTCTTAATATTAAAAATCTTCTCCACTCATTGCACCCACTCCAAGTATTATTCAGGAGAACTAGTTCCCTTAAAAAGAGGAATCTTCATTTTGATGTTGGCATCTGCTATGAAACTTGATGCAATGCAACAAGACCCAACTGGTGAAAAAGAATAAATAACTTGGAAGGTTTAAATTCAAATTCAAAAAGACATCGACCCAATACTTTACTAGAAGTACGAACCTTGGTATAAGAAAGGGAGTTGGATGCCACACTCAAGAAAAAGGGAAGAAAGTGAGTGATAAGTCTTAATTGAATACCATAAGACAAGTCTTGATAAGTTCACAAGTTCTCAGAAGGACCAAGAAGTGAATTGCTCATAAATAAAATTCATAATTCATGTGTGTCTTTCAGTATTTGTAGGCAAAAAAAAAACCACAATTCCCATATGCATAGGGAATCAATCTAGATCATAAAATAAACAAAAAAACTTTCCTAATAATCAAAATGGAAGTTTTTCTAATAATCAAAATGCCTAAATCAAATAATAAAAGTTTCCTAAAACAAGATAAGCAATCTGATTTGAAATCTAATTAGGTGCTTCATTCCTTTAATGCTTCATGGCCCAATATGCTGACTAGGCTTGACTAATTCGACCATATCATGGACTAGGAACATCCAAATGATTTTATTCTTGCTTCTTGTGAAAGATAAGACATATATCTTCAAGTCATATTTCAAGTCATTTTGGCTCTTTCCAACCGTATCATAAGGAAAAATAGATCTCAATTGTAGTGATATGAAATTGCAAATTTCTTTCTTTAGCATGGTATTTGGATTCATATCATTCTCCCCCTCTTGAAAAAAGATTCACCCTTGAATCTTGAAGATAGGGTGAAATAATGCCTAAAAAATAGAATTGACTTCTTTAGACAGAGAATTGTCAAAGATAGCGAATGTGTTTTCTTTTTTAATTTCTCTCAACTCGTTTTCTTTTTCTCCTTTCTTTTGAGTCTCAGTCATTTCTTCAAATTCTTCCTTTTTCTCCATTATGAAAGGACTCTCTTGTTTTTTCTTCTCAGCATTTTCCTTTTCATTTCCTTCAAAATCTTCTTTTTCGTACTCTTTATTTTTATTTTCTCTTCACTTTTACATGTTCACTCTCCTTTTCCTTTTGTTTTTCATCTTCTACTTCGCTTGCATCACTAATAAAATTTTGAACTTAAGCCTGATTTCTATCAGTTTCATAAATTTCTTCCATAAAAGTATCTTTAGGTGATGGCTTGGGTGAATCTACAACTTTCAAAGAAAATTGCAGATTCATGCAATAATGGGTACTATTATAGCCAAAGACTTGACACCCCCAACATTCTTCGTCTTGAGTTATGTCATACTTACGCCTATGAAATTGTGAATGTGGTGGCATTTGGTGTCTCCTTGTAGATGATCTTCTTTCAACATTAGTTAGTCTTTCATTAAACCAACCCATTTTGATACGGATTTACTCAAGGCTTTGTTTCACATTTCTCATAAAGAGTCTTTGATCTGACTTGTTACCTTCTGCTTCTTGGGACATATTGAAACCTCATTTGGAGTGCTCTAATACCAAATGATATGAACCTTGATGCAATGCAACAAGACTCAAATTACAGAAAAAAATAAAGAACCTGGAAAGTCTAAATTTAGATACAAAAAGACCTCAACCCAATACTTTACTATAAGTATGAACCTTGGTATAAGAAAAGGAATTGGAAAACACACTCAAGAAAAAGGGAAGAAAGTGAATGATAAGTCTCAATTAAATGCCACAAGACAAGTCTTGATAAGATCACAAGTTCTTAGAAGAACCAAGAAGTGAATGCTCAAAAATAAAATTCAAAATTTATGTGTGTCTTTCACCATGCACCATACATAGTATTTACAGGTAAAAATTAAAACCCTAATTCCCATATACATAGGGAATCGATCTAGATCAAAAAAAAATCTTAATAATCAAAATGGAAACTATCCTTATAATCAAAATGCCTAAATCAAATAATAAAAGTTTCTTAAAACAAGATAAGCAATTTGATTTGAAATCCAATTAGGCGCCTCTTTCCTTTAATGCTTCATGGCCCAATATGCTAAATAGGCTTGAGTAATTTAACCATATCTTGGGCTAGAAACATCCACATGATGTGATTCTTGCTTCCTATGAAAGATAAAACATATATCTTCAAGTCATATTTCATGTCATTTTGGCTCTTTCTACCCAGATCATAGGGAAAAGGATCTCAACTTTAGTGATGTGAAATTGTGAATTTTTCCCTTTAGCATGGTATTTAGATTTATATCAGCCTTTTGCCCTAGGCTGTTCATCTTCTTTAGGTTCAAATTTTTCTCCATGGTGTTCAATGTAAGCTCCTCTTCTTGGTTGTCATTGTTGCAGCAACTCCATAAAATCTAGCCATTTGAGTGGTGAGTTTAGCTATTTGTTCCATCATTTCTTCTAGTGTTCTTTGTAGGCTAACAATTTGAGCTTGTAATAGGCTAAGCCCAAGAGGAATTTCATAACTATTTTCCCCTGCCATAGTGATTTGTAACTTGGCAGTTTTATATTTGGTGAAGGGTAGGTTCACTCTCTAAGTGTTTACACTCAAATTAACAATGAACAGTAATGAACAACAATGAATAGTAACAATGAACATTGAGTTGAATAATTTTTTTTAAAAAAAACTAGAACATAGTAGAACAATACAAGAATAGAAACAAGAACAAAGATGAAAAGACCAGAAAATTAGACTTCCATACAAAATACAAAATGAAGAAAACTAAGCCATCCATGAAGGAAGCAAAAAACAAAATAAAATACAAAAAAAAAATAAGCCTTCCACAAAGGAGCAAAACATAAAACAAATAATAGAACCTGATTTAGAGTGGCTCTGATACCCAGCATGATGTGATTTATAGAAAGAATACACTTATTTGATTGTCTAGATAGGTTGGAATGAACAGAAAAGGAAAACCAAATCACTCAATTGATAAGCCAATTGTGCCACAACTAAGAGAAATGGATTGATCTTTCCATGCTCAGGAAAGAAGAATGTGAGTGATGAGAAATCTAGTTGCTCTTGCCACTAACTTGAATTAGATAAGAGAAATAATTCAAGAATCCTCCTGAAGCAAAATGCCAATATCTCATATATGATTCATAGATGGTCTTACAACATATGTGTAACACCCCAGAAAATCTGTGATTTTTAGGTATTACGTAAAGCTAATTTTGTAGAATATTTTGGGTGGAGGAAATATTTTTCGTAGTGTATGAAGGTAAATGTGAGGCTTAGAAGTGGCAAGGTTGTGGAAAATTGAGTGGTAGAGAGTCGAGGAATGTATTGGTGGTACTGATGGCACCAAGGGAGTTAAGAGACAGGTTGGATACAAAGAGGGACTAAAGTGAAATAAGGAAAATTGTAGGTCACCTAGGATTTAGAAACACCCGAGGTGAGATTTTACGGATTTGCTTTTACCAGTCTTAACTAAGGGTCAACTGGGGCAACGTAGTAATTTCACCCTGGGCGAGTATATATAGGTGGCCCCGCCCCTTTTTCCTCATTTCCTCCTTTCCTCTCTATCTTTGCACCTTCTCTCTCCTCTCTTTCTATCTTTTTTCTCTCTGCTCTCTCTCTTCACTTAACTCAATCAACTGGGCTTTAGAGAATAGATCTCGGGAGATGAGGTGAGCCTCTAGAGGTAGGAATTCCTATTTCTTAAGTTTTTCCCTATTTTCTATTTTAAAGGTTTTTAGGGTAAAATAGAGATTTTAACTTCGTTTCTCAATGAAAATTGGGGTTTTTGGTGTCTAAATGCTACTTAGACATCAAGGAAGATATCCCATGGAAGGAATCATGGAAAACGATGGAAAATTGGCCAGATTTGACCCAAAATAGAGGCCGGATAGTGGGGTTAAAGTTGTGGCACCTGTGGGGCACCTCAGGTGCCATACTTGAGTGGGAAGGAAAGGGTATAGTGTCCTAGGTGCCATGTGTGGTGCCTCAGGCACCAAACCCTTGAATTTGGGCAGAAACTTTGGCATCTGGAGCCTCAAGTGCTGGCCATTTGGGTGTTCATGGGCTTGTTTTCAAACGGCAATAACTCTCTCATTCGGACTCAATTTTGAGCAAACTTTATATCATTGGCAAGCTCTTTGAGTCTAGTTTCCAATGGTATAAGTTCCATTGGAGATTCATTACCGGTTAAGAATTATGTTTGAAGAAATACGTAACGGTTGGGATTAGTGGTAAAGGAATTTCTCTACTTTGTAACCTTGATTGATTTTTGCTTGGTTACAATAGGGATAGTCGAGGCACAAGGTGGGAGTGCTGAGAGCATGGAATCCAAGTAAGGGATCTATCTAGCTCTCCTTTATGTGGATATGCATATATGTATGTATATGTATATTTATTTTGTTTTATATATATTTATTTATTAAATGTCTTATTATGTGGGATGTGTGGATTGGTGGTTATGTAGTGATGATGTGGTTGCATTGAATATTCATTTACATATTTATATTATGAAATGAGAGGGAAATGGAAGTGGGAAGCTAACCATTATGTAATACCACTAAGTGGTGTCATACATATGTTATGGTTATGGATATGACCCAATAGACCCAGTACATAATGGGATTTCTTGAGTGATAATCCATGGGAATATAAACCCATGTTGATTAGCTCTTGAAATATGGTATAGGAGCATGGACTCTTGTGTCAGGTTTTATGCATTTATTTTGTATGTTGCATGTGTGTGATTAGGGGGAAAAATGATGGGATGTGACACCAGATGCGTGCCTATGGGCAGCTTAGTGTTATGTAGGATATATTCCTAATTTGGGTTACATATATGTGTATATATATATATATATATATATTCTATATATCTGTGTAGTGTAGGACTTGGTTAGACTCACCCCTTCACAATTGCAGGTATGCAGAGCGAGTAGGTCAAGGGTTTATGGATTGAGGATGCTTCCTCATTATTCGGGGTAAGGTAATATATTTTTACTATATTTCTCTAATATACTTTGTAATCATATAGGCCACCACTTATGATCCTGCGATAGAAAACTAGGCTTATGGTTGTGTTGGTAATATATTATTTGTGCTGGTCACGAGCTGGGGTTTAGGTTATGACAAAGATGGTATCAGAGGATTGTTAGGTTAATTTGTCTAATACTAGAAATGGTATCATAGGGATTGTGTTTTAAGAATTAAGGTGTAGATCTCTTATTGATTACAGAGTAAGGTAACCTTAATGGGTCCTCCTCTATCGTTGTGAACCATGGTACAACTATAGAGAGACGGCTCCACCAAAGGTTTTATAGGATGTGTCTTTCTTTCTTTTTTATCGGGTTCCTTTTAAAGGAGGTGTTTGAGCTCATAAGTGACTGGAACGTCTACCTCTACCTCTTATGAGTTTGAGACACATCCCAAGTGGTGTGAGGCACGAGCATTTCAGAGCTACAAGGGTAGATGTAGTAAGATGGCAGCCTGGAGAAGTGATGATAATCTTAAAGAAGTAGAGCCTCATTGGTATGCTCCCTAGTAAGAGGTTAGTTGAGCCAAGAAGAGGATAGGGGAAGAATGGAGAGGTTTGATAAGCAGTAAGGATGGTGAGGATAAAATCCCAGGAAGGAATTTGGACGATCAGCGTGAGAAATGCTAAAGAGGGAAGTGGTTTAGTAAGTGTAGAAATCGTGCTCCTTTGTACAAAGACTACACAAACAATGAATTGAAATGCATGGGAGATTAACTTCGTCCCTATTGGGAAAGGACGAGCTGATGGTTAAAGGAGGATGCAGTAAGCGATGACAGGATCCCAGATTCTCACCTAAGGGATGGCAATAGTTCAGGAGGAAGTTCTTGAGATAGTTCCCTCAAGATTCAGATATCATATTTGCAGAACACCAACACTTATACTATAGATGTATCTTCATGACCTCTATGGGTTATTCGTGAATGAGGAGTGGGTATAGCGGGATTATGAGAGAGGTTATTATTGGTTAATTACCCTTGGGGGATTAGCCAGTAGATTGACACTCAATATAGAGGTTTGAGGTCATGGTTTAAGAAGCACCTGGATTATATGTGAGGTAATCCAGAATGCAAGATAGGGAAATCTCTGATAGAGGTATTCCCTGGTGGAATTAGAGTAGGTAGCAGAAGCATGGTAAGTAGGGTGAGTGGGATTGTACTAGGGTAGGATATTTAGAAACTTGATAAGTGGGTGAGATGGATCTCAGGTTTAGTACTTGAAGATTGGGACCATCAAGGTATCGTAAGTAAGGTGAGTGGAATGCACCTTGAGAATGTCTTAAAGCCAAAAAAAAAGGGGGGGGGGGAAGTCCTATGAGAACTTCACTACCCTTCTCTAGGATGAGGGAAGATGTGCCAAAGAATGACAAGAGTAGTACAGTCCTATCCTTTTGGATGGATGCCCTGGTTGAAGAAATGTTCTTGTTTGCTACTGCACAAAGAACTAGTAATGATGAATATCTATTTAATATCATCATATCTGAAGTTTTAGAGGGAAAATGATGATATCAAACAGACATTCAAAAAGGGGGGAAGAATGTAATACCCCAGAAAATTTATGATTTTCAGGTATTACATAAAGCTAAATTTATAGAATATTTCGAGTGGAGGAAATATTTTTTGTGGTGTATGAAGGTATATGTGAGGTTTAGAAGTGGCAAGGTTATGGAAAATTGAGTGGAGAGTCAAGGAATGTATTGGTGGTACCGAGGGCACCAAGGAAGTTAAGAGATAGATTGGATACAAATAGGGACTAAAGTGAAATAAGAAAAACTGTAGGACACCCAGGATTTAGAAACATCCGAGGTGGGATTTTACGGATTTGCTTTTACTAGTCTTGACTAAGGGTTAACTAGGGGCAACGTAGTAATTTCACCCTGGGTGAGTATATATAGATGGCCCCGCCCTTTTTTCCTTATTTCCTCATTTCCTCTCTCTTTCTCTTCACCTTCTGTCTCCTCTCTTTCTCTCTTCCTTCTTTCTACTCTCTCTTCACTCAACTCAATCAACCGGGCTTTAGAGGATGGGTCTCAGGTGATGAGGCGAGCCTCTAGGAGCCTAGCAACATAGGGAAAGCAAGGAATTGAGGTAGGAATCCCTACTTCTTAAGCTTTTCCCTATTTTCTATTTTAAGGGTATTTAGTGTAAAGTCGAGATTTTACCTTCATTTCTCAATGAAAATTGGGGCTTTTGATGTATAAATGCTCTTTAGACATCAAGGAAGAGATCCTATGGAAGGAATCATGGAAAACGGTGGAGAATTGGTTGGATCTGACCTAAAACTGAGGCCAGATCGAGGGGTTGAAGTCATGGCTCATGTGGGGCACCTCAGGTGCCACACTTGAGTGGGAAGGAGAGGGCGTGGCACCCAGGTGATATGTTTGGTGCCTCAGGCCCTAAGCCCTTGAATTTGGGCAGAAACTTTGGCATCTGGCACCTCAAGTGCCTAGTATGGGGCCTCAGGCGCCGGCCATTTGGGTGTTTGTGGGCTTGTATTCAAACGACCATAACTCTCTCATCAAGACTCCATTTTGGGAAAACTTTATATTGTTGGAAATATTTTTCAGTCTAGTTTCCAATGGTATAAGTTTTATAGAGATTCATTATCGGTTGATAGTTATGTTTAAAGAAGTGGGTAAAGGTTGGGCTTAGTGGTGGAGGAATTTCTCTATTTTGTAACCTTGATTATTTTTGCTTGGTTACAATAGGGATGGTCGAGGCACAAGGTAGGAGCACAGAGTGTGGAATCCAAGTGAAGGATTTATCTAGCTCTCCTTTATACAAATATGCATATATGTATGTTTATGTATATTTATATTGTTTTATATACATTTATGTATTAAATGTATTATTGTGTAAGATGTATGGATTGGTGATTTTGTGGTAATGATGTGGTTGTATTGGATATTCATTTTCATATTTATATTATGGAATGAGAGGGAAATGGAAGTAGGAAGCTACCCATTGTGTAATACCGCTGAGTGGTGTCAATGGGTACGCATGCGCATTAAGGCTAGTCTTCAATGTAGCATAGAAAAGAGTGGGATTTGCATTGCATCTCATTCATTTACATTTTATATCTTTTTTTAGCATGGTTGTGATGTGATGTGTATGGGATATATGTATTGGCTAAGGGCATAATCCAAGAAACTATACACATGTTATGGTTATGGATATGACCCAATAGACCCAATACATAATGGAATTTCTTGAGTGATAACCCATGGAAACATAGACCCACATTGATTAGGCTCTTGAAATATGGCATGGGAGCATGGATCCTTGTGTAGGGTTTCATGCATTTATTTTGTATGGTGCATGTGTGTGATTGGGGAAGAAAATGATAGGACGTGACACCACATGCATGCCTACGGGTAGCTTAGTGTCATGCAGGATATATTTTTGATTTGGGTTACATATGTATATATATATATATTCTATATATCTATGTATTGTAGGACTAACATTGGTGAGTCCATGGTTTAGACTCACCCCCTCACAATTACAGGTATGCAAAGCAGGCAGGTCGAGGGTTCGTAGATCATGGATCTCTCCCCATTGTTCAGGGTATGGTAATATATTTTTATTATATTTCTCTAGTATACTCTGTAATCATATAGGTGACCACTTACGATCCTGTGATAGAAAACTAGGCTTGCAGCAGTGTTGGTAACACATTGTCTGTGCCGATCACGAGTTGGGGTTTGGGTCGTGACAATATGGTAAAGACCTTTTTTATAGGGCTATCCTAAACAAAAGACAACAACTAAATGCATTAAATGCATCAGTTAAATGTCAAAGATAATAAAAGTATTGGTAGCTAGACTCCAACTAAATTCATGCTAAATGTTAAATTTTGTGGGCTAAGATAATAAATGCATAGGTAGAAAAATGTCAAATATTGTAGGCTAAGATGATAAATGTATAGGTAGCTAGACCTCAACTATATTTATTAAATGCAACCTTTCCACATGTAGCAACAATCTTCCTATATGCAGCAGTAACTTCCCACATGCCTTGTTCACACTTCGTCCACTTTTAACAAGTTGGTTAAGCCCAATCCAAACCTTTTAACTCTTTCACGAGTTAAATGCTCAATTGAAGTGTTCTCTTTTTCTTGGGTTACAATTGAAATGGATTTGTCTTCAAAATCTAAGTCTTCTTTATCGTCTAAGTAAGGAGAAAGATCTCATACATTGAAAGGAGGAGAAACAACATAGTCTTTAGGCAAATCAATTTTGTATTATTGTAATGTGTTTTGGAAGGATATAATGTGTGATCACTCCATATTGTTCCTTCTCTACGTGCTTGCTCTATTCTGTGTAATTTGATTTTAATAATCTGATATTCATTGCATATAAGTGCAACACTTCATCAACTTATTAGAACTGAAAATTAATTCACACCTTTAGCCAAAATGGTCATATAAAAGCCTCACAAATTGAAGGTGAATGATGAGATTTGGCAAGAACAATAGGGAAATTGTGCAATAAAAGAATACCTCTAGAAAACCCAAAAGGACTTAAGCTACTAGTTTTCTATGTAGTCTCCTAGAAAAATATTGACATGTGCCATGATGTTTGTGATTAGTGTACTTAAACATAACTAGAAGAATAGAAGTTGCATTTGATACTTAGTTCTGCTCTGTATTCCTTCTATTAGAATGGTAATCACAAAAGAAATAAAGAATGTAAACAAAAAGAATAAATAGGTTCAATACATAGTTGCTGACCTTCAAGATTTTCTGTGAGCCATTTTGAATTCTTGGGACTAATGTGACCAATGTTTTTGGAATTGGCCTGGTAATTGACAGGAGCTGGGCTCTGGGTGTAATATACTGCCTAAGTTATCCTTCTAGATTTTAAAGCTTGAAATTGATGCGTAAGAAGTTGAGAAATAGTCTAGATTATGTAAATGATTAAGTAATATTTATCTAGAAACTAAAAGGGAAAAATTTAAATGCAAATGGACAACAAATAAATTAGTTTATAAAAAGAGAAGTTTGTCAAATTATTTAATAAGGAAAAAGGGGTAAAATTGGTAAAAGAGGATTATATGTTGCAAATTGTGACAAGTGGCGTCTTCTTGACCAAAATAATTTGATTCCCATGTTGACTACATCTTTTCCCTTAATCCCCCCTTTAAGTCCTCCACTATATTTTCCAAAAATTTCCTCTATGTCCCAAAATTTCTTAAAATACCTAAATTGCCCTTAATGTGTCGGCCACCTCATAAAAAGCCACTAGGTGAATTGTTCTTCATCATTTTCTTATATTGGCCATCCACCATAGAGAGAAGAGAGAGAGAGCTTGTGTGAAGAAGAGGAAGAGGAAGACAAGGACGGAATTGAAAGAAAATCTTAAAGAAAACTTAAGGTAAGCTTCTAATCTTCCTCTAGTTTCATATTCTCCAATTAGAATTTCAATATTAGCCACTTGATAGTGAGATTCTAGAGATAGAAGAGGAACCCTAGAGAGAGAAAGTTATGGAAATATGAGAAAAGCTTAAAGGTAAGCTTCTAATTCCCTTCCTTCTAGTTTATATTCTCTAATTAGAATTTCAATTTTTAACCTCTTGATGGTAAAATTTTAGAGAGACGAAGAAAAAGGAAGAAAATCCCTAAAGAGAGAAACTCATGGAAAGAGTGAAAGAGGCCTAAAGATGAACAATTTTTAGCTAGAAAATGCTCTCTAGTATCAAGTTTATGTTTAACAACCCAATTATCTCTACATATGTATAGGAAATTATCAGAACAAGGAAGATAACAATTCTAAAGATAAAATGTGGTGGAAATTAAAGAGAAGCTTGAAGGAAACAAGAAACAAGGCAAAGCTAAGAAAAGGTAGCTAGTTTTTTGTAAAATGATCTTTTAATGTTATTAAAGTATTTGATATGATTCTTATTAAGTATTTGAGATGAAATTTTATGTTACATCATGATATATGTTAGTTTCTCCATGAATTATATTATGATTTTTATATGCTGAAAGAGAGGCTTCATTCCACATGAGTCAATAAAAGCTTATGTTGTTCTACTTGAGTGAGCAAAGCAAGGTGATACACTAGCTCCACATGAGTGGACAAGAACTATTATAGTGCACTGTGGTGCCACATGAGTGGACATCAGTTAATAAATTATGTTTTACTCATAGTTCTACATGATTGAATTAGAAGATGGTATATTATGTTTTACTTCTAATTCCACATGGGTGAATTAGGAGGTGATATGAAGAAAGCTTGCTCCAATTCCACATGAGTGAATATGGAGTTTATGATGATGTTTTAAAATGCTTTTCTTGAAATGTTCAAGGAGAAATATAACTTGTGTTACGTTATTGTGCTTTTATGACTAAAATGGCAATGAAGTCCTTTTTCTTAAAAGTAAACTAGCTATTGAGATATTTATCTGTCACTTTTATATGTTTAAATAACCATTGGAGGGACTGAAGTAAAAGAGAAGGCATTAAAGGCTGAATAAGAAGTAATTATGTAGTATTCTATGTAAATGTTCAGCATTTTTGTAGAAATGTATGAAAAGTTGGAAAAGAAGAACCTATATGATGTACATGTATAACTATGAAAGCTTATGTTTACAATGTAATTGTAAAGATAATAGGAAATGTTTATGTTTTGAAAATACAAATACAAAGCCATGTAATGGAATGCAAGAAAAGACTAGTAAAATGCTAGTGATAGACTATATAACTACAAGTTTATATTATAATATGTAAAGTTATAACATGTAATTTATTCAAGTACCAATGATTACATGTGCATATTATATTCTTTATTTAAGATTATACAAGAAAATGATGAGATTAGTTAGATTATAAAGTGGAGAAGAAAAAATAAACTTGTAGCAACATGATTTATTAGAAATATATGATTATAGGAATTATCAGTCGACTGGATACTTTATATCAAGTGACCAGCAATTCCTGGATAGTTAATGTTATTTGAAAAATAGCAATCAACCAGTCGACCGATCCCTAGCTAATAGTCAACTGCTTGTATGTTGCTCTTAAAAGAAATTTTATTATTTTAAAAATGCTACTTATTCCATTTATTTCCTCTACTTAAGTAAATTTCTTTATTAAGAGATTTTATGAAAGGATAGAATATATATAGATAAACAAAATGAGACAAGAATTCAAATAAGTTCGAAGTTTAATTGTAATTAGATGCAAATCCAAAGCCTAAGTAGTAAAGTAGCAACCTAAGTCAAGAAGTTCAAGTTCCAAACCCAAATGATCCATTGTTCATCAAGGGAGGTCCAATCACAAGGGCTATAGCCAAGAGAATGAAGGAGGCACTAAATGGACTTATTCAAGACATTTGGGCCACACCTAATACAACCTATGAGGAACTAGAGTTAATCAAACAATCTAGTGTTATTAACCTAATTCCTCATGTTGGGCCATGATTCCATCTTATTTGGGCTGAAAATGAATTAAGGAAGCAAGGAGGCACCTGGTCAAAGAAGCATTAAAAGAGGCACCTAATTGGAATCAAGAATTAGATCAAGATTGATTTTTAGTAATTAAGTGGGCCGCCTGATTGATTTAGTCAATTAGGAGCATTTAATTGCTTGATTTAGTCATTTTCAAATCAGATTGCCTATCTTATCATTACGAAACATTTATTGATTGATTTAGTCATATTTCCTATAATCAAATTGCCTAAATCAATTAAGTTGCTTGTTAGGAAAACTTTTCAATTAGTTTATATTTTGCTTATTTTTTTTATCTAGATTGATTCCCTATGCATATGGGAATTAGGGTTTTGATTTTTCCTATAAATACTATGAATGGCTCATGGTGAAGGACACACATGAATTTTGAATTTTATCTATGAGCAATTTACTTCTTGGTTCTCCTAAGAACTTGTAAACTTATTAAGACTTGTCTTGTGGTGGTCTATTGAGACTTATCACACACTTTCTTCCTTTTTCTTGAGTGTGCATCCAACTTCCTTTCTTATACCAAAGTTTGTACTTCTAGTAATATTAGATCATGGTTTTTTGAATCTGAATTTAGACTTTCTGAGTTATTTATTCTTTTCTACAATTTGGGTCTTGTTGCATTGCATCGATGTTCATATCATTTGGTATCAAAGCCTAGTTTAACCCATCTATTTCCCTTCCTTCCCCAAATATTTTTTTTGAAAATTTCAGCCTTAAAATTTTCAATTTTGCTTCTTTGTTTGATTTACTTTTATCAATTATGTAGTTGATCAAAAAAAAAAGAGAAAAAGAGTTAAAAAAAAAGGAAGAAAACAGAAAAAGAAAACAACAAAAAAAAGAGCAAAACTTTTGGTTTAACAAAGAAAACAAATAATTCATAGTTGCCAAAATTGCAAGTTCAATGCAATTATCTTTGTTGCTTGTTTGTTTGCAATATTCAAGTTGATTAAGGCTGAATTGATTCAATTATTATTTCTACTATTCAATTATTGTTTGAACTTCATCTTATCCTTTTGTTTCTAAAACCCTTGTTAATCCTATTTGATCCTTTTAGAAGAAAAAAAAAAACTTCTCTCAAGGATGTTGCTTTCAATCTTTCAAAAAAAAAGTGTGTGGTTGATGTTAATTGTGCTCTAATAAGTCTATTTTGTTTGAGAAACCATAGTTTTTACAAGAACTAAAGAAAAGAAATTAGATGGTAAAAGCCAAGGGTGTGTAAGTGCAAAAGAGGGTAAGAGCTGAAAATTGTTTGAAACACAAGAGTTTGACATTCCTTGAGTGTAAACACATAAGATAGCGAGTAAGGTTTTATTCTAACCTTTGTTTTGTAGAATTGAAAAACATGTCTCAAAGTAGAGACAAAGACATGATGGATGAGGAACCAAGAGGGAAAGACATAAAATTTTACATGAAGGCCATTCAAGGGCCCTTAGAAAGACTTAATCTAATGTTTGATAGCATATATGAAAGGCTAGAACCAGTGAAGTCCAATTCCCAAAGTGGGCAACCTATGTGTTTCAGTCAAAACCATGGGAGTTTGAGGCACACATGTGAAGTGGACAATGAAGAACACTTCGAAGATGATTATGAAGAGGATGGAATCATGGATAAACGTGGTTCTAACACAACTAGGGGCATATTTGAGCAAGCAGATTGAAGAGCAAGAAGAATAGATGATAATTTGGGAAACATCATGATGATGATCCCAACTTTCCAAGGAAAGAATGATCTCGAAGCTTAACATGAGTGGGAGATGAAAGTAGAGCTTGTATTTGATTACCATAACTATCTAAGGAGAAAAAGGTAAAACTTGCTACTGTTGAATTTACTGACTATGCTATTATTTAGTGGGATCAAATTGTGATGAATAGGAAGAGGAATCGTAAAAAGGCTAATTTCGACTTGGAAGGAGATAAAGACTGTCATGAGGAAATGATTTATTCCTCAACATTATTATAGAGAATTGCATAATAGATTGCAAACTCTCGTGCAAGGCTCTAAGAGTGTGGAGGAATACCATAAGGAGATGAAGATCGTAATGATTAGAATAAATGCAGAAGAAGATCGTAAAACGACAATGGCAAAGTTTTTGCATGGTCTGAATCGTGATATAGCTAATATGGTGGGGCTTTAACATTATGTGGAGATTGAAGACATGGTGTACATGGCCATGAAAGTTGAAAAACAATTAAAGACTAGAGGAGCCAAATCTAATTCGGCTTCAACTTCCTCATGGAAGTTGAATTGGAAGAGGGATGACAAGGCTACTTCTAAGCCAAAATTTAAGAGTTTCAAAGATCAAAGGGTAGAAAGCAATAATAGAACTCAAGGAAAAGCCAATCCTTAAACATCTAAAACAAGAGACACTAAGTATTTTGAGTGTTTGGGAATGGCGTACATTTCATCTCAATATCCAAACAAGTGAACAATGGTTTTGAAGGATAACGATGAGATTGAATCTAAGAGTGAATATAATGAAGAGATGCCACCATTAGAAGATGCAAGTGAGGCGACATGTTGGTCACAAGGTGTGCATTGAGTTTGCAAGCAAAGGAGGAGGAGGTCCAGTAAGACAACATATTTCATACTAGATGCCGAGTTGACAACAAGGTATGTAGCATGATAATTGATGAAGGTAGCTGTATTAATGTCACTAGTACTGACCTTGTTGAAAAATTAAGTTTACCCATTTTTAAGCATCCTAGGCCTTATAAGCTCTAATGGCTGAATGATTGTGGAGAAATTAAGGTTGCTAAACAAGTGTTAGTGCCTTTCTCTATTGGTAGGTACAAGGATGAAGTGTTGTGTAATGTAATACCCATGCAAGCCGGCCACTTTCTTTTAGGTTGTCCATGGAAATTTGATAGAAGAGTCATTCATGATGGGTTCTCTAACAAATATTCTTTTGTAATGAATGCCAAATTTATTACACTTATACTAATGACACTTAGAGAGGTGTATGAAGATCAAATGTGCATGAAAATGAAGAGCAAAGCAAGATAACTAAGTTATAGTGCATAAAAAGAGAAAAAATAAAGAGGGTATATGCATGAGAGAAAAGAAAAAAGGCGAGGATGTGCAAAGTGACAAAAAAGAGAAGAAAGAGAGCTTCTATGCAAAAATAGGTGAAGTGAAGAGAGCATTCCTTTCCAACCAGCCTATGTTTGTACTTACGTACAAAGAGGCTTATTTCAATGCTAATGAACTTACCTCTTTTTTTCCTAGTGTTTTTGTGTCCATGTTATAGGAGTTGATGAACTATTTCTCGAGGAGATTCTATATCCCTTACTAGCAATAAGGGTAATTGAACATCAAATTGACTTTATTTCAGATCTTCAATTCCTAATCAGCTTGCTTATAAAAGTAATCCTAAGTAGACTAAGGAGCTTCAAAGGCAAGTTGAATAATTGATGTCCAAATGATTGATTAGAGAAAGTATGAGCTCATTTGCAATTCTTATTCTACTGGTGCCTAAGAAGGATAGATCATGAAGGATATGCATTGATTGTTGTGTCATCAATAAAATCTCTGTGAAGTATAGAAATCTCATTCCAGGGTTCGATGATATGCTTGATGAATTGCATTATGCTTGTGTGTTTTCTAAAATTGACTTGAAAAGTGGTTATCATCAAATTCGCATGAAAGAAGGATTGTATTAGTGGTTAGTTATGCCTTGGATTAATTATGCCCCTAGCACTTTTATAAGACTTATGAATCATGTTTTGCATGCCTTTATTAGTAAGTTTGTAGTTGTCTATTTTGATGATATACTTGTTTATATTCATAATTTGGATGAGCATCCAGAGCATGTGTGCATGGTATTAGAAGTTAAACACAAGGAATCTTTTTATGTCAATCTTAAAGTGTTCTTTTTGCATTGATAAGCTTACATTCTTAGGGTTTGTTGTGAGTGCTAATGGGATTCAGGTTGATGAGGACAAGATCAAGGCCATTAAAGAGTGGCCGAAACCTACTTGTGTAAGGCATGTGAGGAGTTTTCATGGCTCAGCTAGTTTCTACAGGAGAATTGTAAAGGACTTTAGTAGCTCAGTCACTTCTTTAACTAAAGTAATTAAGAAAATTGTAGGCTTTGAGTGGGGTGAAGGACAAGGTTTTTAATGTGCTTAAAGAAAAGTTAATTTCAACACCCATACTTGTTTTATCTAACTTTGCTAAAACTTTCGAAGTTGAGTGTGATGCTTCAGGTATTGGCATTGGAGCTGTATTAATGCGAGAAGGTTGCTCAATTGCTTATTTTAGCAAAAAATTGACAAGGAGATGTATGCATTGGTTCATGCATTAGAGACTTGGCAACACTATCTTTGACCCAAGGAATTTGTGATCCACACTAATCATGAATCTTTGAAGCAATTGAAAGGACAAACAAACTAAATAGGTGACATGCAAGGTGGAGCGAGTTCATTGAATCCTTCCCTTATGTCATATACAAACAAGGTAAAGATAATGTTATTGCAGATGCATTATCTTGAAGTTATGCACTTCTTTCTACTTTAGATGCAAAGCCATTAGGATTTAAGCATATTATGGATTTGTATGCAAACAATTTTGATTTTTGCAATGTGTTTAATGCTTGTGAGGAGGTTGCATTTGGTAAGTTTTATAGGCATGATGGATACTTGTTTAAGGAAAAATGTTTATGTGTGCCTATGTGTTTTTTGCATGAGCTACTTGAAAGAGAAGCTCATGCGGGCAGGTTAATGGGGCATTTTATCATTGGTAAAACTTTGGATGTTTTGCATGAACACTTTTTTTGGCTTAATATGAAATGTGATGTTATACGTATATGTGGTAGATGTGTTATCTACAAACAATCCAAATCTAAGGTTAAGTCTCATGGATTGTTCACGCCATTACCTATTCCTAATGCATCTTGGATCGATATTTCCATGGCCTTTGTGCTTCGATTACCTAGGTCTAGGAGTGGTAATGATTCTATATATGTGGTTGTTGATAGGTTTTTAAAGATGGCTCATTTTATTTCATGTCATGAAACCAATGATGCATCACATATTGCTGATTTGTTTTTCAACGAAATTGTGTGTTTACATGGCATACCTTGTACTATTGTTAGTGATAGTGATACTAAGTTTCTTGAGTTACTTTTGGAAGAACTTGTGGTGTAAATTAAGTACTAAACTTTTGTTTTCTACTAGTTGTCATCCACAAACCGATGGTTAAATGGAAGTAGTAAATAGAACTTTATCTACTTTATTGTGCGTTATTGTTAAGAAAAACTTAAAAGCATGGAAGGAATGTTTGCCACATATTCAGTTTGCTTATAATAGAAGTGTGTATTCTGCTATTAAGAATACCTTTGAGATTGTTTATGCTTGTATTCCTTTAACTCTATTAGATCTATCTCCTTTTCCTATACGTGAGCATATTAACTTAGATGGTGCAAAGAAGGACGAATATATGAAGCAATTGTATAACAAGGTGCAGTTGAACATTGAGGTAAGGATGGAGCAATATGTTACTCAAGCTAACAAAGGACGAAAGAAAGTGATTTTTGAGCCTGGTGATTGGGTTTGGGTTCATATGTGCAAAGAGAGGTTTTTGGCTCAAAGACTTTCTAAGTTACTCCCTAGGGGATATGGTCCTTTTCAAGTAATTGAAGGGATCAATGATAATGCATACAAACTTGACCTACTCGGTGAGTACAATGTAAGTGCTACTTTCAATTTTGCTGACTTAACTTTTTTTGATGCAAATTCCGATTTGAGGAAAAATCCTTTTGAAGAGAAGGGGAATGATGCAAATCCAAAGCCTAAGGAGTAAAGTAATAGATCAAGTCAAGAAGTTCAAGTTCCAAACCCAAATAATACATTATTCATCAAGGGAGGCCTAATCACAAGGGTCAGAGCCAAGAGAATGAAGGAGACATAAATGGACTTATTCAAGACATTTAGGCTACACTTACTATAGCGCATGAGGAATTAGAGTTAATCAAACATACTAGTGTTGTGAACCAAATTCAGCATGATGGGCCATGATTCCATCTTATTTGGGCCGAAAATGAATGAAGGAAGCAAGGAGGCACCTGGTAAAACAAATTAAAAAGAGGCGCCTAATTAGAGTCAAGAATTAGATCAAGATTGATTTTTAGTAATTAAGTGAGGCGCCTGATTGATTTAGTCAATTAGGATCATTTAGTTGCTTGATTTAGTCACGTTTTCAAATCAGATTGTCTATCTTGTTATTAGGAAACATTTATTGATTGATTTAGTCAAATCTCCTATATCTAGGTTGCCTAAATCAATCAAGTTGCTAGTTAGGAAAACTTTTCAATTAGTTTATATTTTACTTTTTTTTTATCTAGATTGATTCCCTATGCTTATGGGAATTAGGGTTTTTATTTTGCTTATAAATACTATGTATAGTTCATGGTGATGAACACACATGAATTTTGAATTTTATTTGTGAGCAATTCACTTCTTAGTTCTTTTAAGAACTTGTGAACTTATCAAGACTTTTCTTATGTCATTCAATTGAGACTTATCACTCACCTTCTTCCATTTTCTTAATTGTGGCGTCTAACTTCCTTTCTTATACCAAGGTTCGTAGTTCTAGTGAAACATTGGGTCAAAGTCTTTTGAATTTGAATTTAGACTTTGCAGGTTGTTTATTCTTTTCCACAATTTAGGTCATGCAACATTGCATCAAGGTTCATATCATAATTGTTACTAAACAAACAAATAAATATGATAATTAATAGCAAAATGTATCCTTATTTAAAAAATCAATAAACAAAATTAAATTATAAATTGTAAATAAGGAAGAACGTTACACCAAGTCATTAGTTCAACTGCTAGATCATCAAGTCAATTATTGACCTAGATAAATAATATATATATATATATATATATATATATATATATATATATGTATCTTTACAAATAAATTCAAAAACAAGTAAAATAATTTATATGCAAATTTCACACTTTAATTAACATCCATAATAATTCAAGCATAAAGTCATAAATATTCATAATAATTTATAAAGTCATAAATAATATCATCAAAGGAATAATAAACTGCCAAAAAGGAACAACAACTCAGAAGGTAATTTTTCAGTTACAAACAAAGTACACTGTGAATCTGTAGCAAATGCCAAAAAAGGAAGCACGTAGTCACAATATATAGAGTAACACAATGAATTTGTGCATGCTTTTTCCATTCTTTGGATAAAAAGAATTCATTGCTCAAAAAATGAGGGTAAGGAACCAATTCATGCATAATCTAGGAAGAAAAGCATAATGGTTAATAATTAAATAATCAGGATTTCGAATCCATCAAAAAATCAAATTGCTTACATCTGAACTGAAGGGTTAATAATTGTAGGATTTCAAATCCTAACAAGTAAGCTAGAAATTAGCTTGATTTCTGACAATCATGTCTTTCATTGTGGAAATTTGTTTTAAGGATCTTTTTCTGTAGTGTGTGATTTGATGTCCTTGCATTTGACTTTTTTTCTTTCCTTTCTTAGATTTAGATTTGATTTTCTTTTCCTAATTTGATTTTCTTCTTTGTTTTGATTCTATTCTTTATATCTCCCTTGTGTATTTAAATGACAAAAGACAAATATTTCCATAATAGAAGAACTCGGTGATGAGAGTGGCAACAATCAGTAATAGCAAGAGACAAAGAGGAGAGAGAGGTAACAATCAGTAACAGATTCCAATTTCCAACATAGCAAAAGAGGGGCAACAACTCGGCAGTGAGCTTGTAGAGGTAGTCACTGGTGAGCCTAGGTCAAAGGAAAAACATAATTACCTAGCCATCAGTGAGCTTGGTTAAAGAGTCTCTTGTAGAGGTGGTAGTTGGTGGCCGTAGAGTATTGAAGTGGATCGGGTACGCCTTTTGCATAGGGTTTGAAGTTACAGCAACTAGGTCAAAGATGCAGTGTGCGAAGGGTACTCACTGTTAAATTAATCAATTTTTTTTAAAATGAAGGGTCGGGTCAAACAGGCCACCAGTTTGACTAGGTCTTAGTAGATTCGATTACAAACTGGTTTAAATGCGTGACCTGGATCGGTGATGTGATTTTCGGAAGGAAAACACTTAGTTGACTTTCTGGATAGGTTCAAAGAAACAAACAAAGAAGAACCAAATCACTTAATTGATAAGCCAAAAGGCACCATAATTAAGAGAAATGGGTTGATCTTGCCACACTCAAGAAAGAAGAATGTGATTGATAAGAAATCTAGTTGCTCTCGCCACTAACCTAAGTTAGATAAGAGAAATAACTCAAGAATCCTCTTGAAAGCAAATGCCAATATCTTATATGATTCAAGGAAAATCTACAACATATGGCAAGGACCCTTTTTATAGAGGGTCTCCAAAACAAAAGATAAAAGACTCCAACTAATGCATTAATTGCATCAACTAAAAATAAGTAGTATAGGTTAAATGTCAAAGACAATAAATGCATAGGTAGCTAAATGTCAAGGACAATAAATACAAAAGTAGCTAAATGTCAAAGACAATAAATACAAAAGTAGCTAAATGTCAAAGACAATAAATGCATAGAGGCCCACATGTAATCTTGTTCACACTTCTTCCACTTTCAACAATGTGGTTAAGCCCAATCCAAGCCCTTTAGCTCTTGCACAAGTTAGAGGCCCAATTGAACTGTTATCCCTTGCTTGGGCTGTAATTGGGTTATCCTTGACTACATTATCCTCCCCTGGTTGAAATGGATTTGGCCTCAAATCCAAGTCTTCTTTATCTTCTAAGTAAGGAGAAAGATCCCTCACATTGAAAGTAGTAGAAACAGCATAGTCTTTAGGTAAATTAATTTTGTATGCATTGTCATTTACCTTGTCTATAATACGGAAAGGACCATTGCCCTTGGCATTAATTTAGACTTCCTTTGGTTTGGAAATCTTTCTTTTCGAAAAGGAACCCACACTAAATATCCAGGACTGAATTGAACAAATTTTCTCCGCTTGTTGGCAGTCTTCTCATAGATTGAGTTCTTCTTCTCAATATGTTGTTTAATGTTTTCATTTAACTTCTTTATCATGTCAACCTTCCTTTTTCCATCTATGCATTCTCGAGCCTCAAGTGGTAATGGTACTAAATCAAGTGGGCTTAATGGATTAAACCCATAAACTACTTTAAAAGGAGAGTGTTTAGTAGTACCATGTACACTTCTATTGTAAGCAAATTCAGTATAGGCCAAGCATTCATTCCAACTTTTCAAGTTTTTGCCAATGATAGTTCTTAGCAAAGTAGAAAGTGTTCAGTTCACCACTTCAGTTTGCCCATCAGTTATGGATGACAAGTAGTACTAAAGAGTAACTTTGTTCCCAGTTTCCTCTATAAAGTCTTCCAAAAGTAGCTAAGAAATTTAGTGTCACGATCTGACACAATACTCTTTGGAATGCCATGAAGTCTCACAATTTCTTTGAAAAGCAAATTGGCAATGTACATAGCATCGTCGGTTTTATGGCATGGAATAAAATGAGACATTTTTCAAAAATGATCAACAATAACCATGACCAAATCCTTACCTCTTTGTGTCCTTGGCAAGCCTAGAACAAAATCCATGATAATATCAATCTAAGGCTGATCTGGAATAGGTAGAGGTGTATAAAGTCCATGGGCTGCTTCCTTGCTCTTGGCTTTATTGCAAGCAATACACCTCTCAATCACATGATGCACATCTCTAATCATGTTAGGCCAATAAAAAAGCTCTTCTAGTATCTCCAATGTCTTGGTTTCTCCAAAATGCCCAGCCAATCCTCCCCCGTGAGCCTCTCATGTAAGTAATTTCCTCATATAACAATTTGGAATTACAAGACTCCCCAAGCAAAATAAGAAACCTTCAGATCTATAAAATCCCTTATATGCCATTTTCTCATAAGCCAGATAAATTCCAGCAAGTGTTGAATCTTCCATGTAATGGTCTTTAATAGATTCAAATCCTAATAATTTAGCATTCATCATGGAAATTAAGGCATATCTCCTTGATAAGGCATCTGAAACAATGTTGGTTTCTCCCTTCTTATATTTCAACACGTAAGGAAAAGCTTCAAGAAATTCCACCCACTTTACATGTCTTATATTCCGCTTGCTCTAACTTTTCAAGTGTTTGAGTGATTCATGGTTTGTGTGAATTACAAATTCTTTTGGTAATAAGTAGTGCTGCCACGTCTCAATAGCTCTAATTAAAGAGTAGAACTCCTTATCATAGGTAGAGTAGTTAAGACTGGCTCTACTCAACTTCTTACTAAAATAAGCTATGGGACGCCTTTCTTGAAGGAGTACAGCTCCAATTCCTACTCCACTAGCATCACATTTAATCTCAAAAGTCTTAGAAAAATTAGGCAAAGCCAATATGGGTGAATTGTATAATTTTTTTTAACAAGCTCAAAGCTTCTTTGGGCTGCATCACTCCATTTGAACTTCTTTCCTCCTTTAATACATTTAGTTATGGGTGCTAAGATAGTGCTGAAATCCATTACAAATCTTCTATAGAAGGAAGCAAGCCCATGAAAACTTCTTACTTCAGATATGGTTCTTGGAACTGGCCATTCTTTGATAGCTTTCACCTTTTCTTCGTCAACTCCCACTCCTTGCTGAGATACTATAAAGCCAAGAAAAATCACATAGTTTTGACAAAAGTAGCATTTTTTTCAGATTAGCATAGAGTTTATCCTTTTGCAACACTTCCAAGACTTCCTTTAAATGTTGCATATGCTCCTCATAACTTTGACTATAGATCAAAATATCATCGAAATATACCACAACGAATTTTTTAATGAAAGATCTAAGCACATAATTCATCAATCGCATGAATGTGCTAGGGGCATTAGATAGCCCAAATGGCATGACCATCCATTCGTAAAGTCCATGCTTTGTCTTGAAGGCTGTCTTCACTCGTCTCCCTCTTTTATTCAGATTTGGTGATAGCCGCTCTTTAAGTCACTCTTTGAAAACACCTTGGAACCATTCAACTCATCCAACATGTCATCCTATCTTGGAATTGGGTAGTGGTATTTGACAGTAATCTTATTTATAGCACGACTATCCATATACATTCTCATAGAGTCATCCTTTTTAGGGACTAATAATGTAGGCACAGAACAAGGGCTCATGAATTCCCTCATATAATCTTTTTCAATCAACTCATCAACTTGCCTTTTTAGCTCCTTAGCCTCCTCCGAATTCATTCTATACACTGATTTATTTGGTAAGGTAGCATCGGGCACAAAATCAATTTGATGCTCAATTCTTCTCAAGGGGGTAATCCCTTAGGTAGCTCATTTGGAAAGACATCTGTAAATTCTTCTATCAAATCCCTCACAAGCTTAGGAAGCTTTTCTGCATGTTCTAGGTTCAACTTCTTAAGAATTAGCAATAATACAACGTTATCCCTTTTTATTACCTTCTTTAACTCATTCTTAGAAGTAAAACAACTAGGCTTCTTCTCCTCGATTACATCCTCTTTCAAATGTACTTGTATTGGCTTTAAGGTTGCCAACACAATCTTCTTTCCATCATTCTCAAAAGCATAGGTGTTTTTGAATCCATCATGTAGTGCTTTTCTATCAAATTGCCATGGCCTCCCAAGTAGAAGATGACTAGCATCTATAGGGACTATGTCACACAACACCTCATCTTTGTAATTCTTCCCTATAGAGAAAGGTACCTTTACTTGTTTGGTGACCTTCATCTCACCATGATCATTCAGCCATTGCAGCTTGTATGGACGGGGATGATTGACGGTAGGCAGCTTCAATTTGCCAACCAAGGTGGTTGAAGCAACGTTAGTGCAGCTCCCACTATCAATTATCACGTTACAAACTTTGCCTCCAATAGTGCACCTTGTTTGAAAAATAATCTCCCTCTGTTCTTCTTCTATCTTGGCTTGGATATTCAAGGCCCGTGGTAGCACCTTCATCAGCATACTCAACAACTGCTTCTTCAGAATATTCTTTGTCTTACATTCCTCTATGATATCTTTACTCACTATTTCCCCTTATTTCTCCTTCAAGATCATGACTCTTTTATTAGGACATTCGGATGCTATATGGCCATGACCTAAGCACTTAAAGCACTTAATGTCCCGGCTTCTTTTAGAGGGTTGGTTGTCTTCTCTCTTCTCCTTCCCTTTAGAACTTTCATTTTTGTTTAGCTCCTTCTTCCATATCTCCTTATTACTCCCTTTGGTAGTGTTTAAGGTTTCAGAAAGTGTTTGGAAAGGTTTACTCCCCAATGGTTTAGACACTCCATTGTTTCTTCTATAAACTATATTTTTCTGTCTCTCCACCTTAATTGCCAATTTAATTACATCTTCTAAGAAAACATAATTCTGCAACTCTACTAAGTCAACAACTTCTTTGTTTAAACCACCCAGAAATCGAGCTATGGTTTGCTCTGGAGGTTCATTAAGCTCACATCGAATCATCAAAGTTTCGAATTCTTTAACATAATCTTCAACACACATACCTCCTTGCCTAAAGCTTTAAAGCTTAAAATAAAGCTCTTGCTTGTAGTAATCAGGTACAAAACACTTCTGCATGAGCCTTTTCATCAATCTCCAATTTCGAACTTCCTCCTCTCCATCTCTTCTTCGTTGATTCTTCAAATTTTCCCACCATAGATTCGTATAATCAGTGAATTCAAGGGCTGCAAGATGGCATTTGGTAGCTTCTGAATGTTCTTGATATTCAAAAATCTTCTCTACTCGTTGCACCCATTCCAAGTATTCTTCAAGAAAACTTGTTCCTTTAAATGGAGGAATCTTCATTTTGATGTTGTCATCACATTCATTCTGCCTCCTTCTTTGCCTAGGTTGTTCACCTTCTTTAACTTCAGATTCTTCTCCATGGTGTTCAACATAAGCTCTTCTTCTTGGTTATCGTTGTTGTAGCTCCATAAATCTAGCCATTTGAGTGGTTAGTTGAGCTATTTGTTCCACTATTTCTTCTTGACTTCTTTGTAAGCCAACAATTTAAGCTTGTTATAGGCTAAGCCCAAGAGGAACTTCAGAACTATTTTCCCCTATCATAGTGATTTATAGTTGATAGTTTGAGTTCGGTGAAGGGTAGGTTCACTCCCTAAGTGTTTACACTCGAATTAACAATGAACAATAACGATGAACAATGAACAATGAACAGTAATGATGAAATTTTTTTTTTCATTTTTAATAAAAGGGCTAGAACAATGTAGAACAATACAAGAACAGAAATAAGAACAAGGATGAACAAACTAGAAAATTGGCCCTCCATATAGGTGGCAGATTACAAAATAAGGAAAACTAAGCCCTCCATGTAGGTGGCAAAACACAAAATAAAATGCAAAAAAATTAAGCCTTCCACAAAGGGGCAAAACACAAAACAAATAATAGAACCTAATTTGAAGTGGCTTTGATACCAATATGATGTGATTTCCTTAGGGAAAACACTTAGTTGACTTTCTGGATAGGTTGAAAGAAATAAACAAAGAAGAACCAAATCACTCAATTAATAAGCCAAAGTGCACCATAACTAAGAGAAATGGGTTGATCTCACCATACTCAAGAAAGAAGAATATGAGTGATAAGAAATCCAGTTGCTCTAGTTACTAATCTAAGTTAGATAAGAGAAATAACTCAAGAATCCTCTTGAAAACAAAATGCCAATATCTCATATGATTCAAGGATGATCTACAACATATGGCAAGGACCCTTTTTATAGAGGGTCTCCAAAAACAAAAGGCAAAAGACTCTAACTAATGCATTAAATGCATCAATTAAAAGTCAAGTAGTATAGGCTAAATGTCAAAGACAATAAATGCATAGGTAGCTAAATGTCAAATACAATAAATACAAAAGTAGCTAAATGTCAAAGACAATAAATGCATAGGTAATTGACTCCAACTATATTCAACAAATGCAACCTTCTCACATGCAATCTTGTTCACACTTCTTCCACTTTCAACAATGCGGTTAAGCCCAATCCAAGCCCTTTAGCTCTTGCATGAGTTAGAGGCCTAATTGAAGTGTTCTCCCTTTCTTGGGCTGTAATTGGGTTATCCTTGATTACATTAACTAGTCTAGGCCATAGGTCGTCAGGTTCCAAGTCGACCCATCAGACCGATCTAAGTCCAATTTCATTGAATGTGACTATTCCACCACCAAGAATGAGATTTTCTAAATTTCATCCTCTTCATTTGCTTTTTTGAGTGAGTTTGCAATAAGAATCCCATAATAAAATTATCACTAAAAGGACCAATTATATATAGATCCATAGGTGAATTTAATTTGAGCAAGTTTTAAATAACATCTATACAAATCTAGCATCATGAATTGTTGTACAATTTAAAGAGATAACAGTAAGTATAAAGATTTGGGTGTAATAAAAGAGAGGGAGGTTCATTTTAGTCCCTTTGTTTTGCTTCAATATATAATTTCTAATTTTTTTTATTCATCAAAAGTAATGCCATAAATATCATTTTAGTCCCTTTCTTTTACTTCCAATTTTATTTTTGTCCTTTAATTTAATTTAGTTTCAATTTTGAACCATAACTTTATATTTCAATTTAGTCCCTTAATTTTATTTTTTTTAACTTTACATTGCATTTTTCTCTTAATCTTTTACTTTTAATTTGACGTTTCCTCAATCTAGTAAAAACTGTGCTTGTAACAAGAGTGTTTTTGCAAAAAGAGGAATTAAGAGGTCATGTAAGAATTTGCATACTAAAGGTTAAGTCAAAAGTTTATCATATTTGTTATAAAAAAGAAGAGAGATGGTTCAATGTGAGGTGTGGGCTTTTTTCCCTTCCATTTCTAGTTGGGATAGAGCTTCCTTTTCACTACATTGTTCCTTCGATGGAGGCAAATTGAAAGCCTGAGGTTGGGATGAAATTTGATAATCTAGAAAAGGCACAAAATTTTTGGATGAGATATAGAGGAAAATGAACTTTTAAGTGAGAAAGGATTGACACGTTAAAAGCAAGAAGGATGGAAATACCATAACATCGATAAGTTATGTATGTTCGAAAAAAGGCTTTCGGGAGTCAGACAAAAATGATGTAACTAAGAATCCTCATGAGGAAACTAGAACTGGTTTCCAGGCTAGATTGGGATTGAAACTTATGGGGACAAAGTATAAAATGAATCAATTCATAACGAAAAAGCTTAAACTCGGACTTAAAGTACCTAATAAACCCAGACTTAGACCTAGTTCAATTTTCAAGCATTTTGAAAGAATTGCAGATGACAAAAGATATAATGAATTAAAGTGTAAGTACGATTCTAGGGAGAAAATTCCATAGTTGAGAAACTCAAAGTCCCCTATGTTAAGATAACTTTCTATGATTTATACTAGTATTATTTTTTAAATGTTTCAGAGAGTATATGATGACATAGCAAAGACATGCATAAAGGGAAAAAATGAAAGTCAATTGGTGTTGCAATATGTTATTTCTTTGATTAATAGGGAGAGATATTACATGGTGTCTTTTGACCCATTGTCGAACATTATTACATGTAGCTATAACACCCGAGGCTTTCAAGTATTAGTGTTATTGGATTTTAGATGTGTGTTCTAGTGCAAGGAAAAAATTTTTGCTTCCATGGGAGGGAAATGTATGGGTGAACTATTTTTGGGTGTAAAATAATAAGTGACAAATGGGAAAAGGACTACTGGTGGCATGAGACAGCTTGGGAGAATAATAGTCCATGGAGGGACTAAACCAAAATAAGAATTGTTATGTGGTACCCCATGTAAAAAGGGAGACTACATTGAATTTGGAAAATCCTATGGACCAGGGATAGGAATAGAGTCATGGGAAGTATGGTGCTTGAAGTATATACGTGAATTTAGAAAAAATTACAATTTTGCCCTTATGTAAAATTTGACCATGAAATGACTAAAGGGAGATTTGGCAATTTTTCATTGTTTATATATATATATATACACACAAGACTCACACATACACCTTCAGACTTCTCCTTCCATTCTTTCACACATCTGTCCATTCTTGTGCCCAAGCTTCTATCTCTTCGTCCCTTATCCCTCTTTCACCCAAGATCTGTCTAAGCTTCCCAACAATATTTCTCCAACATGGGTCTAATTCTTTGGCTTCAATCTTCACTGAAAAGGAGAAAGTTTAAGGTAAGCTCCCCATTCTTTTCTTTTCTACCCATTTTTCGTATCTCAATGGATTAAGGGATAAAATGGACTCAAATAGAGGGTTTTGTTTTCCAACAGTCCTTCATGAATGTTCATGGATTTAGAGCAAAGGATTCGGGAAAAATTAGTGAGAAAATTGGGAGTTTCATGGGTGAGAAAGCATATCAGTTAGAGAAAATGGTTATGTTTTGGTGAGGAAAATGGAAATTTAGGGAATGAGTCCTAAAATAATTGTTTGTGATGTTTAAGGATGTTCAATCACATTTAGAAATGAATATTTGATCCAAAAATGAAGAGAATTTGTGAGGATTAGGACTAGGTACTAAGGGAAAATGAAGATGGAAATTAGAGATTGTAAATAGAGCAAATACATTGCCACTTGCCCGCCACACCTAAGCACTCTGGTAGCAAGTATAGGATGGCCTTTACATGCCTAAGCCTGTAGATGCCTACTTAGGCGCGTATAAGGTACTATTGCCCACCCTCCTGCATGCTTAAATGGGCAAAGCGCACCTAAGGGTGCAAGGTTTCACTTGGGACATGCTGAATAGCCCCAAAATTCATTGTTTGGTCCATTTTCTTGTAGGAACCCATCTAGCTCCCTATTATTCATCTTCGGAAGGATAAGGCAAGAAGATTGAAGCATGGATTGCACAATAAAACATTGGGGTTCAAGGTAGCATTTGGTAACATAGAGTGGAGGTAAGGGGACTTTACCTTGGTTGTTTTTCTTTCTAGGATTATTTTCCTTAGAGTTTTGAATTGTGTAAACATGTGATGTGCTTATATTATGATTAGCATACACAAAATCTTATATGCGTATGAATTAAACAAGCATACCTGTGTAAGGATGATAACTTTAAATAGAATAGGGGGATGTATGCTATATGCTAAATGTATAAATGATTTGTGGTGATTGGGGGTAGTATATTATGTTGGATAGAGGGATAAATGCATATACTTATGCATAGATATAAATAATATATTTATATATATACATATAGAAGCATGTAAAAGGGAATAAAAGATTTGTAGGTGATTATTAAATATGAAAACATTAGATTATTCGTTATTTATAATGCGTGATAGTAAATACCAAGTGATATCGGGCATTTTTATATGTAATTTAGTTCTATCTTAGTCCTATTGCCATATTAATATTGCCAACTCTCCAATTATATTATATTTTGGTAATTATTGGGTCTAAAATAATTATAAAACTAATATGTTTTAATTCCATATTTTTATGAGCTTAATTGATTAGAGATCCATTAATCCTTGTGTTTAATTTGTAGATTTAACTATTGGAGAGTAAACTTTGCCCACCTGGATGCCACATGGACGAAATTGATGACATGGTAATTGACTAGAGTTGACTAGGGCTGACTGGTCAATGGGCCCTACTTTTCTGCACTTTCCCAACATAGTAAACAACATCTTCTGCTTTAAACAACAACTAAAAAAGTGTAGTAGAACCACCAAAAAGGTAATAGCAACATCAGCAAAAACCAGAAAAGGTAGCAGCAGAAATCAAAAAGAAAAGGAACAACACCTTAAGTAAAACAAGAAGGCAAATTTCGTCCTCTCTCCTGGTTGGACTACAAAAGACCTTCAGAACTCCATTTTTTATGTTGTAGAGTTGTCTTCATCCATTTTCTTCTGTAATTCGTAGGTCTTCTTTCCCCCATCCTACTCTTTGTGTATTTTGGCCTCTATGGAAGGCTAAAAGACTTGTAACAGTCCATGGATAAACTAGGGTTGTAATCTGAATTCTTGGAGCCAGTAAGTTTTTCTTGTTGTTTCTTCTATTTTATTTCTGTTCTTGTTTATTATCTCTGTTTTTATGCTTGTATCAACCTGGTTAGATTTTTATGAACATGAACATTGGTTTAAATGCTTAAATCTGATATGCCCTCTTGTTATCACTAGTTGGTGTAGCAAGTAGAATAGAAATAGCTTGCTTTGGTAATTATCAAGCATGATTTAGTTAGGGCTTCATGGGGTTAAATGTAATCCACTTTTGGAAGGTTTTCTAGGAATTTTAGTTGATGACCAAATGATAGAATGCAACTAGAATTAATTAAAAGGCAAGAATAATGGTAGTTGCAATTCTAAAGATTCCATGGCTACTGATTGCATTTTGTCTCTGTTGTTCTGTGTAATTCATTTCTATGCCCTGTTTTGTATTCCGTTCTGTTTAGTTACTGTTTATGTTTTGTTTTATCCTTAAATATTGCAATCACCCTTATGGTAATTAGGCTATAGATTAGTGTAGATCAGTAGGTAATTAAAGTAGATTAGTGTAGAACAATTAATTAGACAATTTAGAAGTAAGGCTCCAAGAGTGAAACGACCTGGAAAGACTACTATACTGCAAGTTGCCACGAATTCAATTCTGGGTAACTCGGCAGTCGTAGTGGCTCCAACCACCAAGCGATTGTGGCAAAAACAAAGTTATGTATGAATGCATATGGCGTGGGATCATTTAATTCATGATCATGTGAACATGATTGTAATCATATTCAAATTGTTGCTATGGTTGTGCAATAAAAGTATGATGTGAGAGTGAATTGAATGTGTGGAATGTTGATTACCTTATTTGTGTTGTTAATGTGTTTGTCGCTAGACGGGACCTACCATGCACTTCTAGGGTCGTGAATTGGTAGATGCCGGAATACGACACAAGCCAAAACCAAGGGGTGTACTTGGGGGTCAGTGGCTGTGAGGCATGGGATAAGACCAAAGGGTGTGCTTCTGGGGGCGATGATATAATAGTTGTCGAAATAGGCCATGGGCCAAAGCTTGGGGAAGGTGTACCTAGGATCATGAACTAGTAGTTACTGATGTTATGATGAGATGATTGGGGATCCACGGGTGACACTTGTTTGCGTGATTGCCTTGTGATGGCTTGTGCTATGCCTTGTGCTATGATTGTGGGATATGGTTGATGTGCCCATCTGTGTTGCGATACTTATGTTGTTGTGCATTTGCATGGTACAGCAAATGTATATACATATTTGTATATGTATGAGCATCTATGCATGTATACGTACACATGGCTTAATAAGTGTGTCGTTGAGAATGCACAATGTGAATGATGTTTTTATTAACCCTTGTGAGGTGTGTATGGGTGGTTGTGGATTGGATTGTGATTGATATGTATAGTATATGTGCATAGCATGTGAGCATTGTAATATGTTTGTGCAATGTTATTAATACATATTGACCATGATTTTTAAACTTGTGCATGTTGGGAGATCATAAGAGGGCTTGATGGGGTTATTTGTGCACAGTCAAATATTTATACTCGTATGGTCATACATTTCTCATATGCATTCTTTTGCATGTATATTTATGTGTGACTATGGTAGGATAGAGTTTTCTCACTCGGTCAGTAGAGTCATACCCCCACAATTTTAGGTACTCAAGATTGACTAGCTAATGACGCACGTGCCGAGTATATCTCTCCATCGTTTGAGATATGGTGACTTTTATTTTACTTTATGTTGATCTCTTTAGAATGCTCTGTAATTGGGTAGAGGTTCTTAAGAGACATGTGCATGGCTTTGTATGTATGGAAATAGTAAGACATGTAACTAAACTTGTGATCACTTTGAGCATTTGGTGGTATGATGTAAAGAGAGGACGTAGTGTGTAATAATTCGCAGTAACATTTGCTATCATCCTCCTACCATCAAAGTGCTACTTATGTATTTATGTTTTTTTCATAGAATTATTAATATTACAAAATAATGGTTTTGGGATAAAGGGTTATCTTAGGTTTGCAGCAATGTGGTGAGGTGCACTATCCACGCTAGTCACAGCCCCGGGAATGGGTTATGACAGTAGCTATTGAAAGTTTAAGAACTTTAGTATTTTATATTGCCATGCTTTTAAGGTTTATGATATCAATGATGTCAAACTACTCTTTGACCAGTACATTATACATCGATGGACAAAGAAAGCAAGAGTTGGTGTCATATACAATGCAAAGGGAAGGAGATAGAGGAGGATCCTAAGCGAGAAAGCACAAATCGAACTACAGATCTTAGTCAAGAAGCAATAAGTTTAGCATTCGAAGCCTCTAGGTTAGGGGACGGATCTTCCTTGATGCAAAACTTCATGTCCAAGTTGAGGAAGCAACTTAGTAAGCTTCATTTGACGATATAAGGTTTGGATACAGAGCCACACCTGTTCCCATACCCCAGTGCACACCACAGCCAATAGGATTCAAGCAAAAATATGATACAAGAAATAAGAAAAGCTTTAACAATTATGTTGAGGTTTAAGGAAAGAAGAAGAAAAGAACAATTGTAAAGTTGACTAGAGTAAGTGTGTTTTTCTACATGTGTTAACCCAAAGCCTCTTTATTTCTATGATTCACCTTCCTTGTGCATAATTCATATAGATAAAGGAAGAATTATCAGGAGTATCATGCTCAGCATCTCCAGCACCCTAGACACATATTCTTGTACTAAGTTTTACCAAAATGCTAATGGTAAAGATTCCGTGATCATACAAAATATACTTTTCCTAAGTAATTATTATTCGTTCTACTAATCTATGCTCTTTCTGGATGCAGACACCTATTGATCATTCTATGTCACCACTTGAAGAATTGCAATTCAGTATTGATCATTCTATGCCATCTAGGGAATTGCTATGACACTAAAAATCTTTCATGTGGCTTTGAAAATCTTTTCTAATTCTATTTCTTAATTCAATTTTTTATGTTATGATGTTCACCATTTGTAAAACAACAAATTAATGGATGCTTGGTTATTTGTTTTTATTTGTTTTTGGTACAAATGTTTGAGCTTTGTAGCCTTTACAGGATTATGTGCTTTCTTCTTTTGCATGTCAAACTTCAATTGAACTACAATGGTTTCTTCTTTTGTTAGTATATTGGAAGAAAACTATGTCTATTCGAAGATGATCTTTACTTGCATAAGATTCAAAACTTGTAAAGGTTGATTAACCAATTTGTCTCTAATATAAAATGCTAACAAGTGTTGTACTTTTGACCTGTAAGTTATCAAATACTGAATTTGGAACTTTGATTTTAAGCAATTTGTGTCTCTAGAGATATGTTGGTCTTCCCTGGTATAGATATGTTATTTTAGAGTTTCTGTTCTTGAATCTTGTTGTGACTTAGTTAAATATGATTTTTCCTCAGTCACTTTGTTTTCTAGAATCTCTCTTTAGGGCATCGTGTTCATGATTTGAGTGCTAATCTTTTGAGAATTTGAGTTTCCGAGCTTATAATTAGGAGTTTTCTTAGAAAGCCTTTTGTCTGTATCTTTAATGTTAATCTTTTTAGGATTTGAGTTCAAAAATTATAATCCAAATTTTTCTTTGAATTTGTTTAATTGCGATATGAATGCTCATGATTTGATGTTCTAGCCATGAGCTTATTTCAGTTATATTTATGTATCAATGTGGAGTCAATCAAGTTACTTTCTTTCACTAATAGAAGTTCAGAGAATTGTCTAAAACAGGTAACTTGAAGACTATGAATATGGCAACCAGTAAACTCACCTCAACTTTCCAATGTAAGAGCTAATTGATCTAGAGATGTTATCAGCACCCATGGAAATAACATACTCTTCAAAGAATAAAATGAAAATACGATTAAAAAGGAGGGGGAAAGAAGAGAAAAGAAAACTTAAGATTATGCAGTGAATCAACAAGCACTAGAATGTTGTAGGTTTTTAAAAAATTGAAAAAAAAAGTCTTATTCAATTCCTTTTCACTAGATTGTGGTTTATGCGACTATGATACCGAAGCCCATGATTGAATTCGTGGCAATTTTACAATATAGTGATCCACATGTCGTATTCTCTCAAAGAGCCTCACTTCTAACTGCTAATCAACTGTTCTTAACACTAAATACACTAATTAACACGAAGGGGTTGGTTGGTTATTACAAAAACATTAAAATAGAAACATAGCATAAGCAAAATAGTAGTGAACAACAGCAGCAACAAACCAGCAGAGAGTATTGATAGTAACAAAGAATCACAAATAGCCACTAGGATTTATTAGAGTGCATCTATCATTACTTAACTCATTGATTCAGTTTTATCCCCATCTCACCATTTGGTTTTTATGAAAAGTATTCTAGAGGAACTTCTAGAAATTATTATGCTTCTAACTATAATCAAGAAGAACTTCATTAACCCATAGCTAGATGCAACTTTAAAAGACCTTAACCAAATCAAGTTAAACATCATCTAACTGGTCATTTTGTTTTACTCACTTTTCCAATCAGTTAAGCAAAGTTGTATCTCAAATACAAATCAGTTCATGCCTCTACAAGTTCATATCAGAATTTATAATCAACATAAACACCAAAACAGAATAGAAAAACGAGAATAAGATGAAATGGAGAATAAAACACTTATCTTGCTTTGAAAGTTTAAGCTACAACATCCCAAGGTCCTAGTGATTGATTACAATGCAAGTTTAGCCCTCCATGAGAGCAAAACTAGCAAAATAGTGGAGAGGAAAACAGAGAGAAAAAGACCTACAAATTTTTAACTTATAGACTGAATGAATAATGTTATGCATTCCAAAACCTAAAGCCCACATGCCCTTGGAATATTTTACCCTAGATGCCCTTAAGTTGACTTTCAAAAGCCATAAGTGTTGTTGTTTCCTTCTACAGAAGAGGCAGCCAACAGACCAGTATCAGAAACATGGAATGGGCACAGCAGAAGAGTTCTTTTTCTATGCAAAAAGTTTGTTGCCATTTTCAACAAAGTTTGGGGGAGAGGCAAAAGTTGGAATATAGAAAAGAAGGTTGGACAAGTCTGGATATAGGTCCCACACATCCATGTCATCAGGTCAGTAGAAAAAGAGTGCCAAGTCAGCATCCTACTCATCCCAAAAGTGCCACATCAGAGTCTATGTCAGTAAAAGTGCCATGTCATCAAGAAATCTCCAAAATCAATTTCTGTAAAATACCTAAATGGATTAAATTGAGTCTTTAATAATTTAAGTCCTAAAACATGAAATTAATTCATTTTCCATTAAATCCAATAAATCACAAAGTGTAATAAAATTGGAGAATTTCCATAGAAGAAAATGCAAATAGACCAAGATAGGAATTAAAATATATATAAAAATGCTAGATATCAAATCCCTCACACTTAGTCTTTTGCACTCTTAGGCAAAATCAATTAAATGCAACAAAGGCATCAAAGGAAACAATAAGATGTGTAGAAAGTATGCAATAATGAAATAGTTAAGCTTGAAAAGATTTAACGTTAGGAGAAAACAAATCTTAAATTTCTAAAAAGTTCAAACATTATGGCAATTTCGTTGACAAGAATGAATTCAAGTAATAATCTACTCACAAGGGAAAGGTGTATACACTCTATTCTATCAAGTGTTTAAGGTAATGCACTCAGATTTAAACCTATTACAAATTCACTGCCATAAGTTTGTCAAGAATCTAAATCTCCACTACTCAAATCACATACATGCTTGAATTATTAGGACTTTATAAGGGTGCAGTGTGAGGTAAAGGAATGATTGGATAAAGGAGAGAATTATAAGCAACAAAGTTTACAAAAACTTAAAGAAATGAAGAGCATCAAGTCATAAGAGATTGAACCATGAAAACTTGGGCACAAAAGAAATGTTACTTCTTTTTTCTTCTTTCTTGCTCTTTTTTCTTTTCTTTTCTTTTTTGTTTTTGTTCTCCATATAGTATATTTTTCATGAAGAATTGTCAATTTTTTTCTTTTCTTTTGAGTAGCAAAAATAAAATTCAAAACTGCCCACAAATCCTTCTTTTTGCACATGCTCAATCTCTTTTCAAAAGAAATCTAAAGCTCTTCAATTCCTAAGTTTGGGGAAAAGAAAGAATTTGTTTTAAGGTGGAAAAGGGCTTGAAACACAAGAAAGAAAGGTGGAAGTAAGGCACAAAGTGGTACACAATGGAAACAACACATGGGATGGCTATAATGGTTACAAGAAACAAATGCTTAAATCATCTCCAATCATGTACATGTAATATTCAACAAAGATTCAAGACAAATTCTAGAGTGAAAATCATGATAGGGAATACACACAGCAAGAAAGAATATCATTTTGTAATAAAGGCTCGAATTCTCACGGTTTAAAGACTATTACTAAAAATTCATTAAAAACAACATCATTGCCATTTACTTGAATTCCATAGAAAAAGAAGATTAAATTCTTTTCATGATAAAACAATACATACTTAAGCTATTTCATCATTCATGATTTCACACAAAAATTCCATTAAATTTTCAAAAAGAGAGCACCAAATTCGGACAAAATAGAGCAGCAAAATTCTGCACCACAAAATTTCTGGCGACTTAGCTTTACCGGCATAGAACTACACCAAAATGAAAGCAAAAGACACCAAATAAAATTCTACAACTAGAAGACATATAAACCTTTAAAAAAAATCAAAGCCAAACAGTACAAAAAATTTGTGTAAGACAGCTCAAAAATTCTGGACAAAACAAAGAAAACAGAGAGAACATGCAGAAAAATTTTTAAATTAGAAACCAATGTTTCTCCAATTAAATTCTCTCCCCTTACACTTAAATATTGCATTGTTCTCAATACAAATCAGCACCAAACATCAAATAAAATAAAAAGGACATAATCAAAAGGAGGGAAAGGGTACGGCCTTATCATGGAGCCGATACACTGTAGAGTCAGATTTCTTCTATAGTTTCTTCTTGGAAACCCTTATAGAACTTCGTCAACCTTTGCCCATTCACAATCAATTGTTTGTTGGTGGCCTTATTTTGAATTTCTACTACACCAAAAGGAAAGACATTAGTAATAACAAAAGGGCCAACCCATCTAGAGCGAAGTTTACCAGGCATAAGTTTGAGGCGAGAATTGTAGAGAAGGACTTTGTCTCTCACTTAGAATTCTTTCTTCTCAATTTTTTTTCTTGTGTATAGTTTTTGTCCTCTCCTTGTAGATGTGGGCATTCTTATAAGCCGCTAGCCTTATTTCTTCTAATTCTTGAAGTTGTAACTTCCTTCCTTACTAGCTAGGGTCATGTCCATATTGCATTGCTTAACCATCCAATATGCCTTATGTGTAATCTCCACCGGCAAGTGACATGCTTTACCAAATACCAAACGGTATAGGGACATGCCAATGGGAGTCTTGAAGGTAGTTCTGTATACCCAAAGTACATCATCAAGCCTCTTGCTCCAATCTTTTCTATTAGGTTGCACTGTTTTCTCTAACATTTACTTTATCTCTCGGTTGGAGACTTCTGCTTACCCATTGGTTTGGGGGTGGTAAGGTGTAGAAGTTTTATTCACCACCCCATATTTCTTCAATAATCCTTGCATGTTTCTATTGCAAAAGTGACCTTTGCCTTGGGGACACCAAATCTGCAGAAAATATGTGATCAAAGAAAATCTACAACAATATAATCATCAATATGGGTGGCCTTAGCTTCCACCTACTTCGACATAATCTACATCAACCAAAATGTGCATAAAGGCAAAAGAAACAAGAAAAGAACCCTTAAAGTCTATACCCCATACATCAAAAATATCACAGTAAAGAAGAGGTTGTTGAAGCATTTTATTTCTCTTTAACACATTTCCAGTTCTTTGACACCTATGACAATTCTTACAAAACTCATAGGCGTCCCTAACAAAGTGAGCCAATACAAACTAGAATCTAACACTTTCCTAACAGTTTTTTGGGGACCAAAGTGTCCACTACATGCAAGAGTACGACAAAAAGTAAGCACAGATGTAAACTCATGATTTGGAACACATCTCCTAACAATTTGATCACTACAAATCTTCTATAAATAAGGGTCATCCCACACGTAGTACTTAGCTTCACTTTTTAATTTATTCAATTGATGTTTATTTTAGTATGCAGGTAATTCAGATGCAACAAGAAAATTCACTAAATCAGCATACCAAGGCTCACTAGTACCATGTAAAAGGAAGAAGCACTCATGTGGGAAGTTGTCTCTGATAGGGAGATGTTCCAATGGAAGCTCAAAAAGCCTACTCAAATGATCAGCTACTACATTCTCCACTCCACTTTTATCTTCGATCTCCACATCAAATTCTTGGAGAAGTAGCATCCATCTAATTAATCTTGGCTTTGCATATGGCTTCAACAAATATTTTAATGCTGCATGGTTAGAAAACACAATTACTTTAGAGTCAAGAAAATATGATCTAAATTTATCTAAGGTAAAAACAATTGCTAAAAACTCCTTCTCTTTGGTTGTATAATTTGACTAAGCTGAATCAAGAGTATGCAAAGCATAAGCTATCACATGCAACTTCTATTCTACATTTTGTGAAAGTACCGCTCCCACAGCATAATTTAAAGCATCACACATGAGCTCAAAAGGCAGCTCCCATTATGGAGGTTGGATGATAGGAGGGGAGGTAAGTTGCTTCTTCAACTCATCGAAGGCTAACTTGTTAGAATTATCAAAAACAAAATCAATTTCTTTCTAGAGGAGTTTAGAGAGGGGTAGAGCGATCTTATTGAAATCCTTGATGAATCTCCTATAGAACCCTGAGAGCGAACTTCCCACACATAAGCGAGGTAAGGTAAAGAGGAGATAACATCAACTTTTGCCTTATCTACTTCTATGCCACAAGATGACATTATGTGGCCTAAAACTATCCCTTGCTCTACCATGAAATGTCATTTTTCATAATTCAAAAACAAATTCTTTTCTATGCATCTCTCAAGAACTCTCTCCAAATTTTTCAAGCATGCATCAAATGAATCTCCATAAACAGAAAAACCATCCATGAACACTTGCATGTAATCTTCTAATAATTTAGAAAATATACTTATCATGTATCTTTGAAAAGTACTAGGTGCATTGCAAAGACCAAAAGGCATGCATCTATATGCAAAAGTACCAAAGGGATAGATGAAGGTGGTCTTCTCCTAATCTTTAGGTGCTATGTGAATTTAGAAATAACCAGCAAAACCATCAAGAAAATAATAGTGGGACTTTCCAGGAAGTTTCTCAAGCATTTGATCAATGAAAGGAAGAGGAAAATGATTTTTTCTAGTTGCTTGGTTCAACTTCCTATTATCAATGCAAACACGCCAACTATTTTGGACTCTAGTGGGCACTAACTCATTGTTTTCATTTGTTATAATAGTTACCCCGATTTTCTTTGGTACTACTTGTACTAGACTCATCCACTTACTATCAAAGATAGGACAAATAATTCTAGCTTGAAGGAGCTTACTCACTTCCTTCTTGACCACATCAAGAATCATAGGGTTGAGTCACCTCTGGGGTTGCTTCATTGGTTTAGCCTCTTCTTCAAGGAGAATTCGATGCATGCATACAAAAGGACTAATTCTAGGAATGTCTGCTAGAGTCCACCCAATCACCTTCTTATTCTTCTTTAGTAAATTTATCAATTTTTCTTCTTGATTTGGCTTTAAATTGTTGGCTACAATGACTGGAAGTTGGTCCCCTAGTATGCTTTCCGATAATGCTTTCAACTCCAATGTAGGTGGTTGGATGGTGGATGGAATTAATTTTTGTGGAGTCATATCCAAGGAGGAAACTACATATTCTTTTTTCTCAAAGACATAATCCTTGGCTAAAGAGGAGGAAGGGTTAGCAGCACAAGAAGAAAGAGATAAAGAATGTACAATATATTTATAACTACCGAAAACAAAAATAGAATCAAAATCTAAACTAGAAAAAGTGACAGAATCAGAGTCAGAATGCATAATAGAATTGTCAATACTTAAAGAATTTTCAATTTTGTACAAGCTTGACAAAATTCAGAACCAGCACAATTGCACTCAAAGGTATCCACCAAGTCAGAAAATTCAGGAAAGTCAAAAATTAACTCAGTTTAGAAATCCGCACATACCTCATCAACCAAGTAGTCCAGAAAGTTAACCACATGCACATTGGAATGATTTTTCATAGGATGTTTCATGGCATCTAAAATATTGAAATCAATTTTGTTGCCAGCAAACTCCACGGATAAAGTCTCTTCATGGACATTCATAATGGTTTTTGCAGTTTTTAGAAAAGGTCTACCAAGTATCAATGGTGCATGACTAGGAGTGTTATCATTTTCCATATCCAAAACATAAAAACCAGCAAGAAAAATTAAATCTTTAACTCTTACCAAGACATCCTCAAGGACTCCTACTGGGTGTGCTGTGCTTTGATTGGCAAGTTAGACTATCACTCCGATTGGTGAAAAGACACCAATCTTGAGGCTAGAGTATAGTGATTTAGGCATGACATTGATTGAGGCTCCCAAATCCAACATAGCATTAGAGAATTCCATATTGCCTATTATGCATTGTATAGTGAAAGTTCCAGGATTTTCGCATTTTGGTGGCATGGGTGGTTGGATGAGTACAGACACATTCCTCCCCAAATTTACTCTGTCATTGCCCCTTAATCACCTTTTATGAGTACACAACTCTTTAAGGAACTAGGCATATTTGGGTATTTGCTTAATTACTTCCAAAACTGGAATATTGACCTCTATTTTTCTAAAGGTCTCCATAATCACTTTGTCCATATCAGATTCAAAAGCTTTCTTGATTGGGTTTGTCTATAAGGGAAAGGTAGAGGCATTTTCTAAACCACTTCTTCATCCTTTTTCTTTTGCTCACTGGTTGAAGATAAAGGAACACTATTCTATACCTCTAATTTTTCTAGTTCAGATTCAGAAGGTGGACCATCCACTTGCTTACCACTCCTCAAAATGATGGCACTATCATTGCCTCTGGGATTCACTACTAGTTGAGATGACAAACTCCCTAAACCTTGACTTTTCAGCTTATTTACTATTATGGCTAACTAACCAATTTGAGTCTATAAGTTCTACATATTTGTTTTTGTTCTTTGTTGGAATTGAAGAGTATTGGCAGTTAGTTGCTTCATTAAATCCTCAAGACTAGGCTCAGGTTTCTTAGGTGTTGAAGGAGGTACATAGCTAGGTCCAGATTGACTATATCTTACATGGAGTGGCTGGTAACGAGGACTGGAGGTATGTTCATACTTGAAGGTAGGATGGTCATGTCACCCAGGACTACAGGTGGAGGAGTAGGGGTCATACTTCTATTACTGTGTTTGCTGTGTAGGTCTACTAGGGAATATGCTAGTATATGACTCAATTGGGGTCTCTTGCAGCTGAGGACATTGATCAGTATGATGGGCATTCAAGGCACAAATACCACACAATGAAGTGGAAGGAGGCAATTCTAATCTCTGATTCAATGCTAATTGCCTCACTATTAAAGCTAACTCTTCCAATTTATTTTCTATCCTTTGTTGCTCCATGGGAGGTGGTTCATGCCACTACGATGCCGAATCGCCCAGAATTGAATTCGTGGCAATCTTGCGATATAGTGGTCTCCAAGTCATATTCACTCAAGGAGCCTCACTTCTAATTACTAATTAGTTATTCTGAACACCCAAACACTAATTAAAAGCACATAAACGTGGGGGGTTTTGTTGACAATAATAACAGAAGTGATAACAAAACAGCAACAATGAACAACAGCAGCAAAATATCAGCAGAACAAGTTTGACAATGACAGAAAACCATGCAACCCACCATTAGGATTTATGGGAGTGTAACCATCATCACTTAGCTCATTGATTCAGTTTTGTTCTCATTTCACCATTTGGTTCTTTATAAAAAAATGATTACAGAGTAACATCCAGAATTTAATACTACTAACTATAGCCAAGAATATTTTCATTTACTATAACTAGACGCATTTCAAAGGAAAGCCTCAACCAAATCAAGTTAAATATCATCTAACTAGCCATTTTGTTTCACTCACTTTTCTAATCAGTCAAGCAAGGTTATATCTCATATATAAATATGTTTATGCTCTTTCAAATTCAAACCAAAATCTGACAGCAACATAAACATATAAGCAGAACAGAAATGAAATGAGATGAAATGAAGAATAAAACATTTATCTTGCACTTTCAGTTCAAGCTAAAACATCCCAAGGTCCTAGTGACTGATTACAATGGAGATTTAGCCCTCTATGAGAGCAAGACAGCAAAACAAAAGAAGGAAAACAGAGAGGAAGAGAGAGTTACGAAAATTGCTGAGCTCAGAAAATAAAAGTGTCCTCTGATTTTTTAAAAACTGATGCCTTCAATGCCTTAGAGAATATTCTACCCTAGATGCCTCTTGGATGCCTCCTTGGTGCTTCCTTGGTGCTTCCTTGGTGCTTCTTCCATGATGTGGGCAGCAAGACAATAGCAAAAAAGTGGCAACAGCAGCAGACAAATTACTCTACTGCTTTGCTGTTTCTGTCTGCTATTGATTGCTGCAAGAGGTCCATGCTATCAAAACAGAAATTACATTCCCCTTTGCTGTAAAGTGTAGAACAGTGGGGACCAGAAATCCAGTCAGCCCTAGTCAACCATTCAATGCCCAGTCAGCATGTCCAGGTAGCCTCCAAGTAAGCAAAATGTCCATGTCAGCATTTTTCTCTCCAATAATTAGATCTGAAATTAAGCACATGAATTAATTGGGATAAAATTATGAATTTGAATCATATTAATTCTATAATTAATTTACACCCAATAAATTCAAAATATAATAAAATAGGAGAGTTGGCAACATTGAAATATCAATAGGACTAAGATAGGGACTAAAAAGTATATAAATATGCCCGATATCAGGATTTGTCCTCACTTCATTTACATTAGCTGTTGTATAATATCCTAGATTTTAAAATAGTATGGTGAACCTTCGAATTTAAAAGAAAAAATTTAAGGAACTAAATTCTAAATTTTTGGATGTATTTATAATATCTTACTTCAATTATGAATATTGTTGATAATATTATTGTTATTATTATAAATTATGTAACTTTTAAAAAAAGAATGTTATGAAAAAGAGAGTGTTAAGAAGAAAAGAAAGAACAATTAGGAGAAGTGAATTTAATTTTGGAAGATAAGAAAAGAATTTTTATCATATAAGTTAGGGACTTAATTGAAAACTAAAGAGATGAGAGGAACCTAATTAACATTTTAGCCAAAATGGATGTGCTGGCATATTATTGACCACACATATGTATCCATTTGTGTCTTCCTTTTTCTTGGCCACCTGGATCAATAGAAAAGATAAAAAATCTAGAGTCTTTTTATTTAACCTCGGTAGCTTTTTCTTTTCCATTTCCATAAGTCTCTTTACATCCTCCTCCCTATGAGCCTTCTTCCTCATTTTTTTGCAAACAAACCTAAGAGAGAGAAAGAGGAAGAGGAACCGTGCTCTATTCATTATATACATAAAAAAAAATATAGGAGACTCTTTCACTCAGGAAGAGTGAAACCGATGGGAGAATAAAGCTTTAAGGGGACTTCAAATTTTTGGGTCTTGAGTAGCAAAAATCATGCAACTGTGATACAAACCAGAAATCTTGAGAGTCAGCCGAAAGTAAGTTAAAATAAAGAAAGAAAGAAAGATAGGAATGAAAACAAAGCATAAGCCTCGGGTAAGTTTAAATATCTTGCTTTTAATTAATTTTGTCTTTTCTTTAAGTAGATATATCTAGATATTTGTGAACTAGACTAAAAGTAAAATCTAGAAGGCTAAATTAGAAGGTTAACTGAGAAGAAAACATAAATGACAACAATACAGGACAGGTGCATCGGGTGAGCTTGAATTTTCTAGGATTTGAGTAAAATTTATTTCTTTTGATTAGTTTTCTAGTAAAGGGGATTAAATAGGTCTTAACCACAACAAGAAAGGAAAACAAAATTTAAAGATTGATTAGAAAGCAGAAGAAAACGTGAAATCACTAAAAACAAGATTGGTTTGTCATAGTACTGATTTTGTGAATTTTGGGTGACCAAATGAAGTTTTTAAATCTTGAAATTTTTATGAGGGACTCTTGAAATATTACTTAATCAAACTGGAAAGTTTTAACATTTTTAGAAGAGTTTAGCTTGGTGAACTAATCCAAGAATACAACCATATTCTGTGTAGAATTGAATCTGGGCAGATTGGAATTTAGCTTTGTTTCAAGGGAAAAAAGACCTTGTTTTGATTTGAAAATTTTATGGTACTTGTTTAAGATATAGTGTGATGTTGTAATTATGTTGGATATGTTGCGACTTGGAATGTAGATGAATGTATTATATTCATGTTGCTTATGATTATGATTGTATTTAATTGGAAAAGAAAGGCATGGCAGTGCACCCAATGGAGAAGTCTACATGAAGCAATAAGGGTGGAGATACATAAATAAAGTGATAAGGGTGGATGTAGCATGGGCCACAGGCAACGATCTAGAAGTACCCTAGACGACCCGGTTGGTACGGGAAATTATATAATTGATTGACTTGCTTGTTGTTATGTATTATTTTGAATTGTTATATTGTGATATGTTTGTGCTATGGATGATTGATGCTTGTTATCGTTATGATACAATATAATTATTTTTTTATCATAGTGTAGTGTTATCCCCTCATTGGGCAAGTGGTTTGCTCATACCCTTTTATTAACATTTTTCAAAGTTAACAGTGGAAAGCGAATGTTTGTGTAGGGAGAAATAGATTATCAGTTCAAGACCCCACTTGAATCCGAGGATAATTTAATTCTCATTCTTGTATCTTTTATTTTGCCACCCTAAAGTCGCTCCATGATTGTATTGGTAGCCTAGGATTTGGATTCTTGTCACTATAAGTTGAAGAATTATGTATATAAACAAAATAATCATATTGCTAAATATGTTTCTAAATATTTTATTTAATTTACTTGTTATGAAGGAGTGCACAAAAAAATGGTATAATTTTATGTATCTGGTTGTTTATGAAAATGTGAAAGAAAAGTTACTTTAAATAATTATTTCATTTCATTTGTCTATTTTTAAATTGTTGTGTGTGCTGATTTGACAAAACGAATTAGGTTCCAAGGTGAGGTCAGGTTCACTCTCATGTCGGTCACATGTCCTAGGTGGGATGTGACAAAATGGTATCAGAGCTGAGTTTTAGGTCTCCAATGGATCACGGAGCAAGGTGACCTTGGTGGAGCCTTTCCCTATCGTCATGAACTACGGCATGATTATAGAGCGAGGATCCACTAAAGGCCTTGTAAGTGGTATCGGTGTCAATTCTTTCGTGTCATATTCCTCTAAATTTTTTGTGAAGTATTGTTGGAATTAAAAGTTGTAATTGATACTTGTAGACTTTTGAGGCCTCTAAATGCATTTTAGAGAACCTCCTAAGTAGGTACCCTAAGTTGAATGTTTATGAATAAGTTGGTATAGGATGTCACCAGTCTATGATCAAATATATAGGGATGTTTTGAGACTAAAAAGAATATGAGATTAGAATTTCTAGGAGGAGGAATGGATTCTCACCTTTTACAATAATTGAATTGTGAAAAGAGGCAGGGTAGGTGATAAATTAATGTCTTGAGTGTGAATAACATTGAAGAAGCTATGAAATCTTGAAGTAGTTTGCATGATATCGGATATTTCATAAAACACCTAAGAATAGGAATTGTTTTCTTTTTTTTTAAAAAAAAAAGAGAAATCTCTAAATATTGGGGTATATGGAATCAAATTGCCTTTAAACATTGTTTTGGATAAAGACGAAAATAAAAAAAATTATGAAATAGTATTAATACAGATTTAAAGTGAAGCCATAAATAGTATTGGACGAGAGTAGTGCTTGAGTATGAGTTTTGTTGTCTCTTTTTGTGGAAGTTAATTCCTTTGGTTTCAAGAGTTATGTTTTGTTGAAAAGTATGGTTTATTTTTGGTGCTTGTATATTTGAATTGTCAATTGGTTTAGGAATTATTGAGAAATTATCTAGATCGGACTTTAATTAAGTTTGAATAACCATAAAAATTTGAGTGTAGCATGGTTCTGTAAGGATTAGTCTAATTTAAAAAGGTGATTTTGATCTTAGAGGCACCCTTATAGGTTGTAGTTAGGAAAAATATGAGATGTTTGGGTTATTAAGAAGATATAACGAGTTCTTTATAAGTAATGTCCTCTTTTTCTACATTTATTTCTTTAAAAAAGGAAGATGTATTCTTGAACATAGTTTATTGGCATTTCTTTGTGGGTGACTGGTTCATCAACATAAAGTGTTGATGTTAAAAAGAAACTGATGGGTAATATAGACTAATAAGTTATGGAGTTGTATATGAAAAAGTTTTCAACTATGAAAGTAGTCTAGCACTGTCATTTCCTAAAAAAAAAAAAGTGGCTATTTGGAAGAATGAGAGGGAGATGCAAACCATATTTAGTTGGTACTTGAAGTTAGATGAGAATTAAAGTTTAGATAGAAGATTTCATACTCAAGGACTTAGACGAATATTCTTAATAAGTCTTTGAGGAAAATTTTAAATAAGAATGATTCTCGAAAGATCAATTTAAACTATTGGTGATTTATGAAAATTTTCAATTATTGAGAGGAATGAAACAAATGAGTCGAAAAAGCGAAATGTTGGATCTTGAGGCATGAATCAAAAATACGAAAAAAAGTTTTATTGAAGGAAAATAATAAAATGGGGTTTTAGGTAACCTAAGTAAACAAGACATCCAATACCTTTGGCCCAAAGCATCAATTCAATGGAGATAATGGGAAATCCTTGGAAGATGCAAAGGGCACTTTCACTTGCAAGTATGCGAAACTAAAAGATTCTTTAGATCATGAAGAGATGGATTGGTATTTTGGAACAAGGAATGATGGATGATGAATTAGTTATAAATTTTTTATAAGTCTTTAGGTTTATTCTAGTGTTGAAAGTAAAGGAGTCCCCTTGCAGAATTATGGTTCCATCTTGGGTGTTGGGTGAGTTTCCTTAATATAGGATTACAATGATTGAATGTGAGCAATATGGATATAAATTAAACTAGTGGCAACATGGCAACGAAGAGAACAGAGTAAGTAATCCTAGAGACATGAAGAGTAATGTTGTAATTTATGAATTAGTTAAAGAATGCTTAAAAGAATGAGCTTAACATTGGGATAAGATTTGTTAAGACAGAATGAGGTGTAGGGAATTGTTTGAAAAGTTATAGTAGGGATACTGGATAACAATGTTTAGTTCTTCTGAGCGTTTCAGATGAGTATGGTGAAGGAAAAAGTATAATATGTATTCAAGTTGAAACAAAACATGTTAGTGTTCTATTTTCAATTATGTTTAGTGTTTTATTTTCAATTATGTTAGTAACATGTTATAAGTGAAAATGCTTTAGTTAGAAAAGACAACCTTTATTTTCTTGTTCAAGTTGACCAATCTCATGAAAGGTTTAGCATCACCACTACACATTCTTTAAGTACAAGAAATAATTAATAACTTTGGAAATTTCGGAGGCTTGTTTGAGTGTAGCGAAGAATAAGGCTAAGCCTTAAATGAAGGACAGATATAAGATGGCCTAATAATGTTACATAGTCCAGGATGGATAGTTTGAAACTTTCAAGATAAACTGCGGTATATGGTAGTGGAGATAAACACATAATCCAATCGTGTCTAGAAAGTAACTACTAAAAAGTAAGAATAGCTTAGAGATAGTCAATCAACTGTTAATCTCATATCATGGTTAAATAACAAAATTCATGGACCGAATTTTTATAAGGAGGGAAGATTGTAATATCCTAGATTTTAAAATAGTATGGTGAACCTTCGAATTTAAAAGAAAAATTTTGAGAAATTAAATTCTAAAATTTTGGATGTATTTATAATATCTTAATTCAATTATGAATATTATTGATAATATTACTGTTATTATTATAAATTATGTAACTTTTAAAAAAAGAATATTATGAAAAATAGTGTTAAGAAGAAAAGAAAGAACAATTAGGATAAGTGAATTTAATTTTGGAAGATAAGAAAAGATTTTTTATCATATAAGTTAGGGACTTAATTGAAAACTAAAGAGATAAGAGGAACCTAATTAACATTTTAGCCAAAATGGATGTGCTGGCATATTATTGACCACACATATATATCCATTTGTGTCTTCCTTTTTCTTGGCTGCCTGGATCAGTAGAAAAGATAAAAATTATGGAGTCTTCTTATTTAGCCTTCGATAGCTTTTTCTTTGCTATTTCGGTAAGTCTCTTTACATCCTCCTCCCTATGAGCCTTCTTCCTCATATTTTTGCAAACAAACCTAAGAGAGAGAAAGAGGGAGACGAACTGTGCTGTATTCCTTATATGCAAAAAAAAAAAATAGAGACTCTTTCACTCAGGAAGAGTGAAACCGATGGGAGAATAAAGCTTAAAGGGGACTTCGAATTTTTGGGTCTTGAGTAGCAAAAGCCGTGCAACTATGATATAAACCAGAAATCTTGAGAGTCAGCTGAAAGTAAGTTGAAATACCAAGAGAAATAAAGATAGGAATGAAAACAGAGCATAAGCCTCAGGTAAGTTTAAATCTCTTGCTTTTAATTCATTTTGTCTTGTCTTCAAGTAGATACAACTAGATATTTGTGAACTATATTAAAAATAAAATCTAGAAGGCTGAATTAGAAGGTTAACTAAGAAGAAAACATAAATGACAGTAATACAGGACAGGTGCGTTAGGTGAACTTGAATTTTCTAGGATTTGAGTAAAATTTATTTCTTTTGATTGGTTTTCAAGTAAAGGGGATTAATAGGTCTTAACCACAACAAGAAGAAAGGAAAATGAAATTTAAAGATTGATTAGAAAGTAGAAGAAAATGCGAAATCACTAATAACAAGATTGGTCTATCATGCTATTGATTTTGTGAATTTTTGGTGACCAAATGAAGTTTTTAAATCTTGAACTTTTTGTAAGGGGCTCTTAAAATATACTTAATCAAACTAGAAAGTTTCTTGGTGAACTAATCAAAGAATGGAACCATATTCTGTGCATAATTAAATCTAGGTAGATTGGAAGTTAGCTTTGTTTCAAGGGCCACAAGACCTTGTTTTGATCTAAACATTTCATGGTACTTAGTTAAGATATGAAATTTATGATCTACAAAATTTCATTGCATTTGGAAAAGGTTAGCTAGGTCAAAAAAATCATAAAACAGAAACCTATCAGAAATTAGACAGTTCTGACCTATGGTCTCTAATAAGGTCTTTAGAGGGTTCAAACGGTAGAAAAATTTATGATCTACAAAATTTCATTGCATTTGGAAAAGGTTAGCTAGGTCAAAAAAATCATAAAACAGAAACCTATCAGAAATTAGACAGTTCTGACCTATGGTCTCTAATAAGGTCTTTAGAGGGTTCAAACGGTAGAATTTTAATTGAAATTTTTACCCTAGCTTGCCAACATATAAATATGGTTCTATGTCAAATTTTACGATTTTTAGAGCTACAGATTAATACCGGAAATATTTTAAAAATTAGACCCGAAAGTGGCCTCAAAATAGAACAAGGTTAAGTTTTGGTAATCTTTGTTCTGATTTAATCTTGTTTCTTGCTTTACTTGTTCCTTAGGCCTTCAATAGGATTTTTACAATCCTTCTCCTATTTAAAATGTGAAAACTTTAGCCCGAAATAAAGGTGAGTGGGTTGATGCTTCCTTTGACTAATTATTTTCTTTAATAATAATTTGTATCATAGTGAAAACATGTAATATATCCAAATTTGAGGATAATGATGATTTATATGATTGAATTCATGTTGCTGTTGTATTTTAATATAATGATGACATACAAGAAATTGTGATGAAATTAGAAATGTAGAAATTGTGATGAAATTAGAAATGTAGATGTGTATATTGTGATATGGAAATCGATTGAGTTATATGAAATGAAAGACTATATGATATTGTGATTACATATTCATGTTACTTATGATTGTGATTGTATTTAATTGGAAAAGAAAGGCATGGTGGTGCAACCCATGGAGAAGTCTACACGGAGCCATAAGGGTGGAGATACATAAATGGAGTGATAAGGATATATGCGGCAGGGGCCATGGGCAACAATCCAAAGGTACCCTAGATGACCGATTGGTACGGGAAATTGTATAATTGATTGACTTGCTTGTTGATATGTATTATTTTGAATTTTTATATTGTGATATGCTTGTGCTATGGATGATTGATGCATGTGATCATTATGATACAATATAATTATTTTTTTGTCATAGTGTAGTGTTGTCCCCTCACTGGGCAAGTGGTTTGCTCATACCCTTTTATTAACATTTTTCAAAGTTAACGGTGGAAAGTGAATATTTGCGTAGGGAGAAATAGATTCTTAGTTCAAGACCCCACTTGAATCTGAGGATAATTTAATTCTCATTCTTGTATCTTTTATTTTGCCACTATAGAGTCGTTCCGTGATTGTATAGGTAGCATAGGATCTGGATTCTCGTCACTGTGAGTTGAAGAATTATGTATGTAAACAAAATAATCATATTGCCGAATATGTCTCTAAATATTTTATTTAATTTACTTATTATGAAGGAATGCACAAAAAATGGTATAATTTTATGTATCTGGTTGTTTATGAATATGTGGAAGAAAAGTTACTTTAAATAATTATTTTATTTCATTTGTCTATTTTTATATTGTTGTGTGTGCCGATTTGACAAAATGAATTAGGTTCCGAGATGAGGTCAGATTCACTCTCGTGTTGGTCACATGTCCTAGGTGGGATGTGACATGCTGGCTCATTTAATCTAGTGCCAAATTGCTATGCATTTTGAGCCATCTTGGCCAATAACTCATTTGCTACAGCAAGGGTCTTATCTACCAATTCCCCACCAGCAACTGCATCAACTATATATCTATCCATTGGCATCAATCCCTCATAAAAGTACTAGATGAGAAGCTGCTCTGAAATTTGGTGGTTTAGGTAGCTTGAACACAGTTTATAAAATCTCTCCCAATACTCATGCAAAGAATCACCACTTGATTGCCTAATCCCACTGATGTCTTTTCTGATTGTTGTTGTTCTAGAGGCTAGGAAGAATTTTTCTAAGAACATCTTTTTTAGGTCATCCCATCTTGTTATTACAGCAGTTGGCAAGTAATAAAGCCAATCCTTGGCTACCCCATCCAAAGAAAAAGGGAATGCTATAAGCTTGATCTGTTCTTCTCCCACTCCATGTGATCTTTAGAACAAACAACATGAAATTCTTTCAAGTGCTTATGTGGGTCCTCACCTACAAGACCATGGAACTTGGGTAGCAAATAGATTAAACCAGACTTTGATTCAAAATGAGCATCCAACTCAGGATAATTTATACACAGTGGTTGATAATGCACATTAGGTGCAATCAACTCTTTAATGGATTACTTTTGCCTATTTTGAGGCACTTGTGCATTTTGATTATCCATCCCAGTTATCCCAGCTGACTCAAAACAGTTGACTCTATCACAATATCAGATTCAAAATCTAATTCTAACTCTACACTATTGACAGCAAGATCAATAAATTTAGAAAGAAGTTCAGAAACTATGCTACTCCTAATGTTATTACTTCTCATTAACCTATGGAAGGTCCTATCAATTTCTGGATCAAAGGCAGATAAGTCCATGTGAAAAGACCTTCTTATACACTTGGAAGGGTAAAATTCACAAGAAAACAACATAAACACTAAAAGCCACCCAAAAAAAACAGCAAAACATAAAAAACACTACTTCCAGCCTATGAAAAACATCCAAAAATGAAGTACCTCAAAAAAATTTGATTTTTCTTGGAAACATCCTTCACAAGTTGGAGGAACAAATGCAAAAAACATAACTTAAAAATTCAATCTACAAAAATCACACCAAAAATCATAATTAATTATAAAAATCATAAAAAAAAATAAAAAATAGAAAAAGGGGTCCAAACGATTAAATTTGGCAAAAACAGGGCAGTGCTCCCACGCGATGTAATCGCCTAGGGAGCCTTGCTCAGAACGTCGAAATTTAGTGGACTACCAATTTTCAGGTCATTCGGAGTTACTTTTCTAAAAATAAATAGTGTATATGAATAGTACCTAATAAAATCAAAAACTTGTAAACCACTTCAGCCAATACCAATCAACCTAAAATCAAACAAAGACTCAATTGAAAAACTAAATAGTAACTCAGAAATGAATTGGCTCCCTGACAATGCGGCCAAAATTTTGGCTCACGCTACTATGATGTCAAATCACCCAGAATTGAATTCGTGGCAACCTTGCAATATAGTGATCCCCAGGTCGTATTCTCTCAAGGAGCCTCATTTCTAACTGTTAATCAACTGTTTTTAAACTAATTACACTAATTAACACAGGGGTTGGTTGGTTATGATAGAAACATTAAAACAAAAACACAACAGAAGCAAAACAGCAGTGAACAACAATAGCAGCAAATCAGCAGCAGTAAACCAATAGAGAGTATTGACAATGACAAAGAATCGCAACTAGCCACTAGGATTTATGGGAGTGCATCTATCATTACTTAACTGATTGATTCAGTTTTATCCTCATCTCACCATTTAGTTTTTATGAAAAGTATTCTAGAGGAACTTCCAGAAATTATTATGCTTCTAACTATAATCAAGAACAACTTCATTAACCTATAGCTATATGCAACTTCAAAAGACCTTAACCAAATCAAGTTAAACATAATCTAATTGGCCATTTCATTTTACTCACTTTTCTAATCAGTTAAGCAAAGTTGTATCTCAAATACAAATCAGTTCATGCCTCTACAAGTTCATATCAGAATTTATAATCAGCATAAACACCAGAACAGAACAGAAAAACGAGAATGGGATGAAATGGAGAATAAAACACTTATCTTGCATTGAAAGCTCAAGCTACAACATCCTAAGGTCCTAATGACCAATTACAATGGAAGTTTAGCCTTCCATGAGAGCAAAACCAGCAAAAGAGTGAAGAGGAAAATAGAGAGAAAAAGACCTACGAATTTTTAAGTTATAGACTGAATGAATAATGTTCTGCATTCCAAAAACTGAAGCCCACATGCCCTTGGAATATTCTACCCTAGATGCCCTTAAGTTGACTTTGAAAAGCCTGAAGTGTTGATGTTTCCTTCTAAAGAAGAGGCAGCCAACAGACTAGTATCAGAAACATGGAATAGGAACAACAGAAGAGTTCTTTTTCCATGCAAAAAGTTTATTGCCATTTTTAGCAAAGTTTAGGGGAGAGGCAAAAGCTAGAATACAGAAAAAGAGGTTGGACATGTCTAGATATGGGTCCACACGTCCATGTCATCAGGTCAGAAAAAAAAAAAAGAGTGCCAAGTCAGCATCCTACTCACCCTAAAAGTGCCACATCGGCATCCATGTCAGCGCCATGTAATCAAGAAATCTCTAAAATCAATTTCTGTAAAATGCCCAAATGGATTAAATTGAGTCTTTAATAATTTAAGTCCTAAAACATGAAATTAATTCATTTTCCATTAAATCCAATAAATCACAAAGTGTAATAAAATTGGAGAATTTCCATAAATGAAAATGCAAATAGACCAAGATAGGGATTAAAATATATATAAAAATGCTAAATATCATATTGTATGTAGATAGATTCGTGTAGTCATGCCATTTCCCAGATGAATGGAAATGGCATGAAGCTGTTTTAGAGATTTTGGAAATTTTAGAAAACAACTAACGCATATAACATGAAATCCTCTTGAAGGTTCCTTGTTTGTAACTTTGGTATTAATTGGTTCAAAATCTGAGTTCAATATTATAGTGTGTAACACTTGGTGTTCTTGATGAAAGCTTGAATTGTTGATCTATTTGCAATCTTTTCCTAATTCTCCCATGTGGTTGTTGTGTTCTAATTAGTGGTTCTGTTTATGAGTGCTTTATTATGTTCTTGCATTTCCTTAAATTTGGTGCTAATAATAATAAATAGGTTGGTCTTCCAGGTGGGGAAAACAAGGTTATTATTTGTGTTCTGACATAACCTCGTCAGGATGAGGGCATTTTTTAAAGAAAATAGCAGGTTTTGGGGTGTTTTGAAAGAAAAAGAAGAGAGAGGATGGAAAACTACAAAAAAAGAGGGGTAAAGGCATTTTGGAAAAAGAAAAAAAAAAGAGGGGTTGTCTTTGTTTTTGCATTAATTAAGAGAGGCATAGGTCATTCTTAAAGAAAACATGAGGGTGCTAGGAGTTTTTTGAAGTTTTCTCTTTGAAACATGTCCTCACGGTACGATTCACTAAGTGATCCGCGATCTCTCCTTAGCCATTGGATCACCCATGATTCAATGACTCACACTGTAAGTTCAATCTGGAACATTGATCTCAATTGAATCCAACGACCCTAAGCTACACAACAACCTACTGGGTGGTACTCGACCAACAAAGGATCTTTACGCAAGACATGAATTATTACACTGAGAAGAATATCTTGAGCTTGTTTATGTTCATTTGTTGATATATTACTTTGTGTGAGTTAGAGGGAGTAATTCAGCTAAATATTCTTCATTTTCATAGATTATTTTCATTTGTAATTCTTTTTGTTGGTAAAAGTTGTAAAAATCAAGTGTGGTTTTCCTATGTTTTTAAAGTGTTGTAAGATTTAAGGTTGTAAAAGTTAAAAGGCTAGTGTTGAAGGGTTACCTTGTAAATCTTTGCGATCATTTCCCTTTTTTAATATAAATTATTTTGTTTTGTGCTTGAAACAAGGATATAAGATTAATTAAGCTCAGTCAATTCAGCTATTATAAAGTTTAAAAAAATCAAAAAAGAAAATTTTGATTTCTTTAAGAAAACCAGGCTACAAATTCAATTTTCTTTCTTGTATAACTACTGAACTAACATTTTGTCACAGTTATGGTCTCAACTTTTGCAAGATTTAAAATCTAGGATAAAAATCCTATAAAAGAATCCGACCAGATGGAAAAGGATAGTTTATAAATTTAACATCCTCCAAATGTTATTATCATCATGTTTGGATTGAAGCATTGAATTGGGCTATGCATACCTCCTACTTTCCATAAAAAGACTGGGATTTTTCACAGAAAAAATTTATCATCACTTGATACTATTTTACCATCAACTAACACAAAATCCAAAAAATCACTAATTAAAATTATAATTGGATTAAATGGGTTAACCAAATTAATTTTCTTTTTTAAAAAAAGAAAGAAAGAAAGAAAGAAATTTTGTCTCGTGATTTTAGACAATGTAAGACAAATGATCCAAAATTATTTTCAAAGAGGATTTTTTTTTAAATTGAATTCACTAGAGAATGACAACATTTGCTACCTCAAAATTAATGAAAATAAGAAATTTTAAATTCATGTTTCTCATTAGATTATCATTATTATCATTTTGTCTCTATTACATCTTTATTGTTTTAAAATAAAAATAAAGATGATGAATAGCAAGAAATTATTTGAAGATATATAATTTCTCATTTTCCTCTTTATTTTAGAATAAATTAAAGTTTACTTGTTTTAAAAAAATAAATACACACTAACAATAATAATTTCTCTCTTTTTTTAAGCAAATGAACTATTTTTTATTTGTTTTTATTTAAACAAAATGTAATTTTAAAAAAAAATAGTGAGAGATAGCAAATTGGCCTATTTGGCCGGCCAGCCTGCAAAATATGAGTCAAGCCAGCACAATGCTAGCCCATATTAAAAATGGGCTAACCCGACTGGGCCATTTCAAGACCAACCCGAACTTCTTGCCTTAAATAAAATAGGAAAATAAAATAAAACAAAACCATGGAAACTCCAAAATCGAAGAAAAAATCATGACCATTATCAAAGACAACTAGTGCTTATCAAGCACCCCATAATCCTATTACACCATACTCTCCAAAGCAAATATCTAACTCACACCTCTCAATACTCTAAAACAAGAGATCAAAAGAGGAATTTAAACAAAGTCAAATACAAACTTAAAGTGCTTATGATTGGTGGTACAATTTAAAACAAAGACTTTGGGCTCCTAATATAGGCTTGGCACCTACATCTCTTTTGTTTTCTAAGCAATGTAGAACTTCTTATTTTCAGTCAATCCCAGCACATCTATTATCAATTCATCACATCTTTAGCTTCTATCACAAATAATATTATATGAGATATAACACAAAGGTAACCAAACATGGAATAATAGTAAGAAGTTTTAAATAAAGTCTCCCTTAACAATTTGCAAATCCTTGGTATCCCTAAACATTCTACCAAAACTTGAAGCTAAATCTCACCATTAATTATTTTTGTTTTCAAAGGCTTAGCTTTATTTTTGTTTTCAAGGGCTTAGCTTTAACTAAAGATATATTTTATATTTTTTAAATTTTTTTTGGAAGCATGTAATGCCCCGAAAAATTCTTGATTTTTAGATATTACGTAAAACTAATTTTATAGAATAATTCGGGCGGATGAAATTTTTTCGTTTGTGGGAAGGAAAATATGAGTTTTCTAAGTGGCAAGGTTATGGAATATTGAGTATTGATGGTACTGAGGGCACCGAGGGAGTTAGGAGACTAGTTGAATGCAAAGAGGGACTAAAGTGAAATAAGAAAAATTATGGGGCACCTAGGATTTAGAAATACCGAGGTGGAATATTATGGATTTGCTTTTACCAGTCTTCACCAAGGTCAATTGGGGGGTAAAGTTGTAACTTCACCCTAAGCGAGTATATATAGGTTGTCCTGCCCTTTTTTCCTCATTTCCTCATTTTCTCTCTGTCCCTTCACTCTTCCTTCTTTCTACTCTCTATCTCTCTCTCCACTCAAATCCATCGACCAAGCTTCAAGGGATGGATATCGAGCTACGGGGCGAGCCTCTTGGAGCCAAGCAATGTAGGGAAAGCAAGGAATCGAGGTAGGAATTCATATTTCCTAAGCTTTTCCCTTTTTTGTAGTTTTATGGGTATTTGGCATAAAATCAAGATTCCAGCTTCGTTTCTAGATTAAAATTGGGGTTTTTAGTGTCTAAATGCTCCTTAACATCAAGGATGATATCCCATAGAAGAAATCATGGAAATAGAGCAGGAAGCGTACCCATTGTGTAATACCGTAGAGTGGTATCAATGGGTATACATGGAAAAGAGCGGCATATATATTACATCTCATTCATTTTCATAATATATGTTGTGTGGTAATTTATTTATGTGTAGGATATATGTACTGGCTAAGGGCATAATCTGAGAGACCATACACATATCATGGTTATGGATATGATCCAAGAGGCTAGATACATAATGGGATTTCTTGTGTGATAATCCATGGGAACGTAAAACCACATTGATTAAGCTCTTGAAATGTGGTATGTGAATGTAGACCCTTGTGCAGGGTTATGCACATTCAATGTGTAGTGTGTAAGTATGTGTTTAGGGGAGAATGTGTTGAGACGTGACATCATATGCATGCTTACAGGCAGCTTGGTGTCATACGGGATAAATTCTTGATTGGGTATATATATATTTGTATATCTGTGTAGTGTAGGGATAACATTGGTGAGTCTGTGGTTTAAACTCACCCCCTCACAGTTGCAGGTATGCAAGATGATCTTATCAAGGGCTCTTAGATTGAAGATGTCTTCCCAGTGTTTGGAGTAAGGTAATTTATTTTTATTATATTTCTTTTGTGTACTTTGTAATCAAATAGGCCACCTAGGATCCTATGATAGAAATTTAGGCTTGCGTCAGTATTGGTTATATACTGTCTGCACCGATCACGAGGTAGATTTCAGGTCAGGACAAAGATGGTATCAACAGATAGGTTAATTTAAGTCTGATACCAAAGATGGCACTAGAGGTGGATAGGTTAGTTTAAGTTTGATACTAAAAATGGTATCAGAGGTGGATAGATTAGTTTAAGTTTGATACCAAAAATGGTATCAGAGGTGGATAGGTTAGTTTATGTCTGATACCAAAGATGGTATCAGAGGGAAGTTTAGGGTTTAGATCTCTTATTGATTACAGAGCAAGGTAACCTTAATGGGTCCTCCTCTATTATTATGAATCATGGAGAGAGACGGCTCCACCAAAGGTCCTGTAGGATGTGCCTTCCTTTCTTTTGAATTGAGTTCCTTTTAAAGGATGTGTTTGAGCTTGTAAGAAAATATTCACATTTATCACATACATGTTTGAGACACATACCAAGTAGTGTGAGGCACAAGTATTTTGAAGCCACCGGAGCGGTCATGGTGGGATAGCAGGATGGAGAATTGATGACAATCTTGAAGAAAGTAGAGCCTCGTGGGTATGCTCCCTGATAAAAGCTTAGTTAAGCCAAGAAGAAGATGGGGAAAGAATGGAGAGGCTTGACAAGTAATAGGAACGATGAATGTAGAATCCCATAGAGGAATCATTGATGATTGGATGGTTAGCATGAGAGACGCTAAAAAGGGAAGTGGATTAGTAATTGTAGAAATTGTGCTTCCAGAGTACGAAGACTACACAAACAATGAATTGAAATACATGGAAGATTAGTTTAGTCCATGTTGGGAAAGGATGAGCTTATGGTTGGGGACATGAAGTAAGCGATGGCTGAGGAATGAGAGTGGATTAGGAAAAGAAGGCAAGACTATTGGACTGTCAGGGATGAACTGTGAGAGGTAAGGAATGAACTAGGCGTATGCCATTCTCAAAAGATTCGAGTACTGCATTTAAAGAACACCGACACTTGTACTATAGGTGTATCCTCATGAACTCAATTTTGTGGAGTGGGTATGCGTAGAATCATGAGAGTGGACATTATCGAGTAGATTACCCCTGGAGGTAGCCAGCAGGTTGACAACCGATATGGGTTTGGTATAACTAGTTACTATTTATGATGGACCCTGTAAAGGGGAGGTTTGAGGTCACGGTTTAGGAAGCACCTAGATTGTATGTGAGGTAATTCAGAATGCAGGAAAGGGAAACCTCTAGTTGAGGCAACCCCTAGTTGTATCAGAGTGGTGCAGCGGAAGCGTGGTGGGTATCGATAGGTTGAGATAACCCCTGGTTACACCAGACAAGCACAAGGAGCATGACATAGTTCCCTAATGATGCCTCTTCAAAGGTCAGCAATAAGGAATCGTGCTAGGGTAGCATATTTAGAAACTTGATAAGTGGGTGAGAGGGATCTCAAGTTTAGTACTTGAAGATTGGGACTGTCAAGATATAGTGAGCAGGGTGAGTAGGATGTGCCCTGAGAATGGCTTAGAGCCTTAAAAAGGGGAAAGTTCTATGAGGACTTCACTATTATTCTTTAAGAAGAAAGGAATGTTCTTGTCCAATCAAAAGGAGGAAAAGACTTCCTTACTTTGTTCCTTCAAGGAGTTTTATCTGTGAATATATAGTGAAATTTCTTAAGGAAGAAAGCGATAGCACAAGAACTAGTAATGATGAATATCTGTTTGATATCATCATATTTAAAACTTTGGCGGGAGAATGGTGTGCAGAGCATGGGTATGGAACTTCGTGAGGTTTGGCCCATGAAATTTCAAATTTTTGAAAGGGATGTTGAAATTCGGGGATGAATTTCTAAAAAAGGGGAAAGAATGTAATATCCTGAAAAATCCATGATTTTTAGGTATTACGTAAAACTAATTTTATGGACTCATTCGGGCAGAGGAAAATTTTTTTTGTTGTGTGGGAAGGAAAATATGAGGTTTATAAGTGGCAAGGTTGTGAAACATTGAGTGGTGGAGAGTCGAGAAGTGTATCAATGGTATCGAGGGCACCGAGGGAGTTAGGAGACTAGTTGAATGCAAAGAGCGACTGAAGTGAAATAAGAAAAATTATAAGGCACCTAGGATTTAGAAACACGCGAGGTGGTTTATTACAAATTTGCTTTTATTAGTCTCGACCAAGGGTTAATTGGAGGCCAAAGTAGTAATTTCACCTTGGGTGAGTATATATAAGTGGCCCTGCCCTTGTTTTCTCATTTCCTCATTTCCTCTCTCTCTTCACTCTGTCTCCTCTCTTTCTTTCTTCCTTCTCTCTACTCTCTCTCTCTCCATCAAATCCTTCGATCGAGCTTCGGGGGATGGATCTCGGGTGACAGGGCAAGCCTCTAAGAGCCAAGCAATGTAGGGAAAACAAGGAATCGAAGTAAGAATTCCTATTTCCCAAGTTTTTCCCTATTTTCTAATTTTAAGGGTGTTTGCAGTAAAATTAAGATTTTGGCTTCATTTCTCAGTTAAAATTGTGGCTTTTGGTGTCTAAATGCTCCTTAGACATCAAGGATGAAGTCCCATGGAAGAAATCATGAAAAACGATGGAGATTTGACAAAATCTGAGCCAAATCCAAGAAGGAATCACAAAAGAACGCAATCTTTTAGCCCAGGTCCCAGGTTTTAGAGCATTTTGAGGGAGAAGATGACCTTGGCACCCAGGTGCCAAGCATGTTGTGGCACCTAGGTGCCAGCATCTTGAGTGTCCTTGGGCTGTTCTTTAATTGGCCATAACTCTCTTATTCGAACTCTGATTTTAGTAAACTTTATATCGTTGGAAAGCTCTTTGTCTAGTTTCCAATGTATATGTTTCATTTGGAAATTCATTACTGATTAAGAGTTATGTTTGAAGAACTGATGAAAGGTCAAGATTAGTAACAAGGAATTTCTCTATTTCGTAACCCTAATGATTTTGCATAGTTACTTAATAGGGATGGTCGAGGCGCAAAGTGGAAGCCGAGCAAGTGTGGAATCCAAGTGAGGAATCTATATAGCTCTTCTATATATGGATATGTACATATATATATATGTATATGTATGTATATTTACATTTTAGGATTTATTTTCCTAAAATTATTATATGGAATGTATGGATGGGAATAGTGGATTGGTTGTGATGTTTGTGTAGATGCATTGTATATTGTCATTTACATATTTATATTATGGAATGTATGGAAACAAAGCAAGAAGCATACCCATTATGTAATCCCACAGAGTGGTGTTAATGGGTATGTATGAAAAAGAGCGGGATATGCATTGCATCTTATTCATTTGCAAAATGTAATGTATATGTGGTGGTTTATTTGTATGTGGGACATATTTGCTGGCTAAGGGCATGATAAGAGAGACCACACATGTTATGGTTATGGATATAACCCAATAGACCAAGTACATAATGGGATTTCTTGAGTGATAATCCGTGGGAACATAAACCCATGTTGATTAAGCTCTTAAGGTGTAATATGGGAGTGCGGATCCTCGAGTAGGGTTACAAGCATTAGGAAGCATGGCTCCTTCTAAAAGGATGCGTGCATTTAATGTGTGGTATGTATATGTGTGTTTAGAGGAGTATATGATGGGACATAATACCATATGCATGCCTTCGTGCAGCTTGGTATCATGCGGGATAAATTCCCGAATGTGTTATATATATATATATGTATATATAAATTTTTGTACATCAGTGTAATGTAGGGCTAACATTGGTGAGTCTGTGGTTTAGATTCACCCCCTGATAGTTGCAAGTATGCAGGATGTAATGTCCTTATTTGGATTTTTTGTCAAATTATAATGCTTAGTGCCCGTACTAAAAAAATGCATTACTTAAATAATAATGAAGATTCCACAATTGTTCATAATACAATTCATAAATTTGTCATACATAAAGATTCAACTTCCAGACATAAAAGTCTATTATTCCAACTTTAATAAACTTGTGTATTCCAACTTGATACATCTATAGTTCAATCAATCCTTATGTCTTTTCCCTTATACTCAGCCCCTGAAATGGTCAGTTGAAAATACAAAAAGTGAGATAAAGATATCTCAGTAGGTAGCATGTTTTTCTTAAACATTTAAAATACCATTTCAATCATAAAAGCATAATAAGCTCGTACATGTCATCCATAGATATATGTAGGCAACATAAATCATTGTCACATATCAAGCAGTTCACTTCAATTCTCTCTGTGGAATTTAAAGCTATGACCTCTCTGTGGGTCTCAAGTACTTGTGCTTTGTTCTCTCTATGGAACACGTATGAATTTGGTTCTCTACTGTGGAACCAGTTTAACTCGACATTCTCTCTGTGGAAATAGAGTTTAATTGTTGTATACCTCATACATGCTCATAGTAGTTCAAGCTTTCACAAAGAAAATTTGGAATAGAAATGCTTTTATAAATTGTTAAACTACAAATAGTAAAAATAAGCTTTTATGAATTGTTAAGCTACTTGGACTTGGTAGTCTGACTTTTAGCTCAAACAGCTACTCTATGCTTCTAGGAATTCGTTTCACGGATTCTGGCCTATTCAAACAATATACATACAACCTTATTTAAAATCTTGAATAAAAGGCCCTAAAATACCATTTTTCCCAGTTTACTAAATTCCTAATTTTATCCCAAATTGGGTTTAGCTTAAATCTCATCTCAAGCTAAGTCCTTACATAATATCATTAATTCCCAAATACACATATATATAAAACTTAGTCTAAAGGACATGTCACGCCTCCAACTTACGCACATGACCGGCACGATAGATGAGCTTTTACATCACCATCGTAAGCCAAATTCCATACCAATTTGATATATATAAGAATGATATCTCATGAAAGAGAGTACAATAAATATTTCAAATATATCCATTTATTCATTAAATAATATTCTCAACAAACATTATTCGTCCAAGATTTACCTACCCAAATTACAGAGCTACTAGTAGAATACTTTTGATAAAGTTTTACATAATAACAAATATTTACCCCGATCAATGGGGTTGAGGACTCGAACGATTAGCTGGTTGTGCCTCTACTTCTTCTTGAAAATCTGTGAGGGGAGGAATGGCATGAGTATATTTTACTCAGTGAGGAAATATATTATTCTATCACATTAACAAAAAAAAACAATCATATAAAATCACAGAACATATCATATAGTTCCAAATTAAATTCCCAGACATTTTTCGGGTCCAATCCACATAAGGTGGTCATTGTCCCGCGGCCCCTGCCGCATCCTCCCTTATTTCTGCTTTCATAATTGCCTCCCTTATTTCACCCCTATATTCTCAATACTCTTTGTATTGGAACAAATTTTTATTTAACATGATTTGCCACCCTTATTATCTCCTGCTCCTCCCTTTTTACTCCCACACAGGGACCCGTCCCCGTAACATTCTCCGTCAATCACAAGCATAACAATAATTCAACTTTACACACAATACTACCCATGTATGTGATGTTGTTCACATATATATTATATGACACTCTTCATAAATATGGCACTGTTCACATGTACGTACAATACCATTTACAAATATGGTACGATACTATTCACGAATATGTCACTGTTCATATGTACGTATGATATTGTTCATATGTATGGTATGATACTATTCATAAATACGACACTATTCATAAGTACGGTATAATACTAAATACGGTACGACACTATTCATAAATATGTCACTGTTCATATGTACATGATACTATTCATAAATACGGCACTATTCATAAGTACGGTATAATACTATTCACAAATATGGTACGATACTATTCATGAATATGTCACTGTTCATATGTACGTATGGTACTATTCATAAATATGGTACTGTTCATAAGTACAGTATAATACTATTCACAAATACGGTACGATACTATTCATGAATATGTCACTGTTCATATGTACATATGATACTATTCATAAATACGACATATGTATATGCGACAATCAGAAATATTTTCAAGTAACTGAGGATAATTCCTTTCTGATGTGGAGGATCGGCTAAGGCCGCAACCACAGAGCATACTAAGAATTTAACCTCTAAATTATTGCAAGATTTTAAAAGAGTATAGTAGAATATTCCCTCACCTCGAATCCAAGCTATAAAGGAGGACTCAGAATCTTAACACCAGAATCAGAAGAATTAGAGAAGAGGAGAGAATAGAATCTGAAGGTGTGAGTTTAGAAGTGAAATGGAAGGACCTATTTATAGGAGAAGCTATGGTACTATTTGCTACTATTCCATCTACCATTCTCCTATACTATTTCATCTACCAGTTTCACTTACCAGTTTTCATCTACCATTCTCCTATACTATTTCATCTACCAGTTTCACTTACCAGTTTTCATCTACCATTCTCCTATACTATTTCATCTACTAGTTTCACTTACCAGTTTTCATCTACCATTCTCCTATACTATTTCATCTACCAGTCTTACTTACCACTATACATTCTAGATTCCACTTTTGAATTGTATTTTACTTAATGGGATAAATTCCATATCGTACCATTCATTATATCTCACAATTTATTCAATTTATAAGTGAAAATTCATATTTTCAATATCATACACAACCAAGATAATAAAATTTACATAAAATATAAGCAGACAGATTTTTTTTTTTTACGGGTATTACATTGTACCCCCCTTAAAAAGAATTCGGTCCCCCGAATTCGAAAACTTACTTTATGATTCGAAGAGGTTTGGATACTTTGTCCACATTTCGTCTTCTGTTTCCCATGTGGCTTCCTCGTGAGTATGATTCCTCCACAGAACTTTAACAATGGGAATTTCCTTGGTGCGAAGTTTCTTGACCTTCCTATCGAGGATAGCTACTGGCACCTCTTCATAAGCAAGAGTCTCATCAAATCGTACGTCTTGTGGCTGAATGACATGAGAGGGGTCAGGAAGATACTTACGTAGCATCGATATATGAAATACTGGGTGTACTCCCTCTAGGTTGGAGGGTAAGGCTAGGCGATAAGCCACGTTACCCACTCTTTCCATAATCTCATAAGGACCAATATATCTTGGGCTGAGCTTCCCTTTCTTTCCGAATCTCATTACTCCTTTTATCGGTGAGATTCGTAAGAAAACCATATCACCAACAGAAAACTCTAAGTCACGTCGTCGGTTGTCTACATAGGACTTTTGCCTACTCTGAGCGGCTAATAACCTCTCCTTGATCAGTTTAATTTTATCCACAGCCTCCTGTATCATCTCGGGTCCCACCATTTTAGGTTCACTTAGTTCAAACCAACCAATAGGAGATCGACATTGCCTCCCATATAATGCCTCAAAAGGAGCCATTTTAATGCTAGCTTGATAACTATTGTTATAAGCAAATTCAATAAGTGACAAGTGGTCTTCCCATCTTCCACCAAAATCCATCACGCATGCTCTTAGCATATCTTCTAAGGTCTGAATAGTCCTCTCAGACTGACCATCAGTTTGAGGATGAAAAGCTGTGCTCAAATCCACTCTAGTACCCAGAGCTTTATGAAAAGTTCTCCAGAATCGAGAGGTGAACTGGGGTCCTCGATCTGATATGATGGATACTGGTACGCCATGAAGCTTCACTATCTCCTTTATATATAGTCGACTAAGTTTTGCTACACTGTAGGTGGTATGAACAGGAAGGAAATGTGCCGACTTAGTAAGTCGATCCACAATGACCCATATAGAGTCGTACCCATTCGAAGATCGGGGCAAACCCACCACAAAGTCCATAGTAATCCGTTCCCATTTCCACTCAGGAATCTCAAGTCTCTGCATCAACCCAGGTGGTCTCTGATGTTCAGATTTGACTTGCTGACATGTCAAGCATCGAGCGACAAAGTCAGTCACATCTCGCTTCATGCCCTCCCACCAATAAACTTGTTTCAAGTCTTGATACATTTTGTTGGCACCAGGATGAACAACATATGGTGCACCGTGAGCCTCTTGTAAAATCTCTCGCTTCAAGGGTGCAATGTTCTGAATACACAATCTTCCGTTAAACCATAATACACCTTCCGCGTCTACTTGAAAACCCGGTATTAAACCTCCCTTCGCCTTGTCTCTAGTTTTAACCATTTCAGCATCATTCTCTAATGTTGTCTTCACCCTTTCTACAAGGGAAGATTTAGCTGTCAAGTGAGCCAAGAAAGCATCTGACTTAGTAATCTCAAAGAATACCCCACTAGCCTCCAACTCTTGTAATTCCTGAATCAAAGACCTTCTTACTGTGGTAATGTGAGCTAGACTTCCCATTGACTTCCGACTGAGGGCATCCGCTACCACATTTGCCTTTCCTGGATGGTAGAGAATGGTACAGTCATAGTCCTTTAGGAGTTCCATCCATCTCCGTTGCCTTAAGTTGAGATCTTTTTGATCAAATATATATTTAAGACTCTTATGATCCGTGAAGATCTCACATGTCTCCCCATACAAGTAATGCCCCCAAATCTTCAGAGCAAATACTACAGCTGCCATTTCTAGATCATGAGTAGGGTAGTTGAGTTCATGCTTCTTAAGCTGTCGAGAACCATAAGCAATGACCCTACCGTGTTGCATTAATACACATCCTAATCCTACCTTCGAAGCGTCACAATATACAGTATAACCCCCTGATCCTGATGGTATAACAAGTACCGGTGCTGAAGTTAGGCACTTCTTCAATTCAGAGAAACTCTGCTCACAAGCGTCATCCCAAACATACTTAGTATTCTTCCTAGTCAACTTAGTCAGTGGAAGAGCCAATTTGGAGAAATTCTTGACAAAGCGACGGTAATACCCCGCTAAGCCAAGGAAACTCCGAACTTCAGATACAGTTGTTGGTCTAGGCCACTGCTTTACTGCCTCGATTTTACTTGGATCTACATGAATACCTTCTTGGGAGATTACATGCCCTAAAAATGTTACTTGGCTCATCCAAAATTCACATTTTGAGAACTTAGCATATAATTGACGTACCCTCAAAGTCTGAAGTACTATTCTCAAATGTTCAGCATGATCCTCAATACTTTTAGAATAAACTAGAATGTCATCAATGAAGACAATCACAAATCTATCAAGGAAAGGTTTGAACACGCGGTTCATAAGATCCATAAATGCTGCTGGCGCATTAGTCAACCCAAATGACATTACGAGAAATTCATAATGCCCGTATCGTGTTCGGAAGGCAGTCTTGGGTATGTCTTCCTCTTTAATCCTTAGTTGATGGTATCCGGATCTCAAATCTATCTTTGAGAAGTATTGTGCCCCCTGAAGTTGGTCAAACAAGTCATCAATTCTTGGTAAAGGATATTTATTCTTTACCGTGACTTTGTTTAACTGTCGATAATCTATGCACAGTCTTAAAGAGCCATCTTTCTTTCTTACAAAGAGTACTGGGGCACCCCAAGGTGAAAAACTTGGGCGAATAAACCCCTTATCCAGCAGGTCTTGTAATTGCTCTTTAAGCTCTTTCAACTCTGCGGGTGCCATACGGTAAGGAGGGATTGAAATCGGTCGAGTGCCCGGAACCAATTCAATATTAAATTCAATATCCCTCTCTGGTGGTAAACCAGGTAGATTTTTCGGAAATACATCCGGGAATTCACTAACCACTGGTATTTGTTCAAGACTTCGTTCCTCCTTGTCGGTATCTTTGACAAAGGCCAGAAATCCATGACAACCTTTTCGTAACATACGTCGGGCGGTTATCATAGATATTATATTACAGGGAACCTTGCTGTGGTCTCCCTGAAATATGAAATTATTTCCACCCAGTATACTAAATGAAATAGTTTTGTCATGACAATTCAATGTAGCATGGCATGAGGATAACCAGTCCATGCCTAAAATTATATCGAAGTCTGTCATACTAAGAAGCATGAGATCTACCTCCGTTTCCATGTCCTTAACAGTTACCTTACAAGAACGATATCCAGATCTGACTACTAGAGTTTCCCCTATTGGTGTAGCTACCAGAAATGGTTCGTCCAGTATAACTGGTTCAGACTTGAACCTCTTGGCAAATAGAGGTGACACATACGAGTGTGTAGAACCAGGGTCAAACAACACACATGCCTTATGAGAACATATAAAAAGAGTACCTGTGACTACTGCATTAGAGGCTTGTGCATCTTGTCGAGTAAGAGCATAGACACGTGCCTGCCCTCTACCGGCTATTGGTTGGCCTCTTCCTCCAGATCCACGACCCTGTCCTCTACTTGCACCGCCTTTTCCTGATGACGATGAAGGAGCTCTAGGGCCAAAAGCTGGCTCGGATTGTCGTGCTGAAGGGTGTAAAGATTCTTTCCCTGACCCTTCTAGTAAGTAAGGGCAGTCCCTCATGAAATGACCTACTTGGCCACATTGATAGCATGCAGGGCCTGTTAATCTACATACTCCAAAGTGATGCTTTCCACAATTTGTACATTTGGGCTTATTTTGCCAAGGCTGGGAAGAACCTTGTTGAACTGTAGATTGTTCCACCTTACTTTCTGATCTATTTTTCGGGGCACTTGCTGAAGTTTGTACTGATGCTGAAGGTGTTCCTGAAGAGAAATTACCTCGACCAAAGGACTTAAATCTTCTTGACCCGCCATTATTAGTTATGCTCCCTTGATCTCGCCCTCTTTTCTTAAAATTGTTACTTTTTGTTTTATGCCCATATTCGACCATCCGTGCAGCTTCAACCACCGCTTCATATGATGGGTAAACATTGATTTGTGGGGATATCAAACTATAAAATGGTTGGCGAAGCCCCAGGATAAATCGCCTAATTCGACGCTTTTCATTCGGTACCATATGGGGTGCATAGCGAGCAAGGCGAACAAACTTAGTATTGTATTCTTCAATGGACATCTCTGGGCCTTGAGTTAGTCGCTCAAATTCTTGCTCTCGAGCCATCTGAAGGGTTTCTGGAAGAAACCGTTCTGTAAAAGCTTCCCTAAATTCTCCCCAGGTGACTGCCGAGGCTCCTATGGGTCGGCCTGCTAGCCATGTTTCCCACCAATCACTAGCATCATTTCGAAATCGGAAAGCGGCCATTTCAACCATACTATCAGCAGACCATCCCAAAATAGATTGAATTCTTTCAATATGATATAAGAATTCTTGAGGGTCCTCATCCTCTGACCCTGAAAAAGTAGGCGGTTGTAATTTGAGAAACTCTGAAACCTTATTAGTTGTGGGTTGAACAGTCGTAGGGACCGATATTATCGGAGGACTCGTTTCAACATTTTGCTTAGCTACCACAGCCGTTATAGCCTGTATGGCATCTTGGAAACCAGTCGCCATTGTTTCTATGGTGCCTTGCATACTTGAGATGAAAGCCATAAGTTGTACATTATCTGGTTGGGAAGATGCTCCTTCCCTTACATGGGGTATTTTTATTGGTTTCTGCATATCGTGAGTGCCTTTGTCATGCTCAGGATTTCCTTCCTTTTCTCGATCCTTCCCTTGGTCCTGAGTAATTAACATCGGAGGATGAGATGAGGCTTCCTCCGAGGTCTCACGTTCTCTTTCTTGTATATCGTGTTGCGAAGAAGGCATTTTGAATCTACAATATAAAATTTTTGACTTTTAACGACGTTCTAAAGAACAACAATTTAGGAAAGAAAATGTGACATGACATCCCTATAGGTCCTTTGGTGGAGTCTTTTACTATTGCTATACCCGGGCTTATAGTAATAGAAAAGATTCCACTAAGGATTACCTTGCTCTGTAATTAGTAGGAGACCTAATCCCAAACCTCTGATACCAACTTTGTCACGCCTCCAACTTACGCACGTGACCGGCACGATAGATGAGTTTTTACCTCACCACCGTAAGCCAAATTCCATACCAATTTGATATATATAAGAATGATATCTCATGAAAGAGAGTACAATAAATATTTCAAATATATCCATTTATTCATTAAATAATATTCTCAACAAACATTATTCGTCCAAGATTTACCTACCCAAATTACAGAGCTACTAGTAGAATACTTTTGATAAAGTTTTACATAATAACAAATATTTACCCCGATCAATGGGGTTGAGGACTCGAACGATTAGCTGGTTGTGCCTCTACTTCTTCTTGAAAATCTGTGAGGGGAGGAATGGCATGAGTATATTTTACTCAGTGAGGAAATATATTATTCTATCACATTAACAAAAAAAAAAACAATCATATAAAATCACAGAACATATCATATAGTTCCAAATTAAATTCCCAGACATTTTTCGGGTCCAATCCACATAAGGTGGTCATTGTCCCGCGGCCCCTGCCGCATCCTCCCTTATTTCTGCTTTCATAATTGCCTCCCTTATTTCACCCCTATATTCTCAATACTCTTTGTATTGGAACAAATTTTTATTTAACATGATTTGCCACCCTTATTATCTCCTGCTCCTCCCTTTTTACTCCCACACAGGGACCCGTCCCCGTAACATTCTCCGTCAATCACAAGCATAACAATAATTCAACTTTACACACAATACTACCCATGTATGTGATGTTGTTCACATATATATTATATGACACTCTTCATAAATATGGCACTGTTCACATGTACGTACAATACCATTTACAAATATGGTACGATACTATTCACGAATATGTCACTGTTCATATGTACGTATGATATTGTTCATATGTACGGTATGATACTATTCATAAATCCACACTATTCATAAGTACGGTATAATACTAAATACGGTACGACACTATTCATAAACATGTCACTGTTCATATGTACGTATGATACTATTTATAAATATGGCACTGTTCATAAGTACGGTATAATACTATTCACAAATACGGTACAATACTATTCATGAATATGTCACTGTTCATATGTACATATGGTACTATTCATAAATATGGTCTTGTTCATAAGTACAGTATAATACTATTCGCAAATACGGTACGATACTATTCATGAATATGTCACTGTTCATATGTACGTATGATACTATTCATAAATACGACATATGTACGGTACGATACTATTTATATATGCGACAATCAGAAATAATTTCAAGTAACTGAGGATAATTCCTTTCTGATGTGGAGGATCGGCTAAGGCCGCAACCACAGAGCATACTAAGAATTTAACCTCTAAATTATTGCAAGATTTTAAAAGAGTATAGTAGAATATTCCCTCACCTCGAATCCAAGCTATAAAGGAGGACTCAGAATCTTAACACCAGAATCAGAAGAATTAGAGAAGATGAGAGAATAGAATCTGAAGGTGTGAGTTTAGAAGTGAAATGGAAGGACCTATTTATAGGAGAAGCTATGGTACTATTTGCTACTATTCTATCTACCATTCTCCTATACTATTTCATCTACCAGTTTCACTTACCAGTTTTCATCTACCATTCTCCTATACTATTTCATCTACCAGTTTCACTTACCAGTTTTCATCTACCATTCTCCTATACTATTTCATCTACTAGTTTCACTTACCAGTTTTCATCTACCATTCTCCTATACTATTTCATCTACCAGTCTTACTTACCACTATACATTCTAGATTCCACTTTTGAATTGTATTTTACTTAATGGGATAAATTCCATATCTTATCATTCATTATATCTCACAATTTATTCAATTTATAAGTGAAAATTCATATTTTCAATATCATACACAACCAAGATAATAAAATTTACATAAAATATAAGCAGACAGATTTTTTTTTTTTTACGGGTATTACAGGACATGTATGTATATATATATATATATATATATAATTACCTTTCTTAAAATAAAACATATATATATGTACCCATATGGCTTAATTAATTGTCCATATCCATGGCTTAATTAATCAAATGCTTATAAATTTGTAAATAATAAATTTACATGTAGTCTTATAAAATCAACATATACACTTATGGATATAAATTTTGGTGTACGTATACTCATATATGAATATACTTAGATAGACATAAAATTATAGCTGTAAAATAGATGACATACTTAGGAAATATAAAATATACTATATATGTATTTATTCATGTATAATATGTAGATAAAAGTATAAATATAATTTCATAAAATTTCACTTAATGATACAAATAGCTAATTTAGCCAAAGTAACGTAGTTCTTAGTCAACATATTACATAGAATTAAATTCTAGTTAAAACTAGAATTTTTTTAAATTTCTTTAATGAGTAATTACAAACTTTTCTATTATTCAGCTAGGTCCCTCTTGCAATATTTTTCCTTTTTCATTTACAAGATCTAAGTTCATAATTAGTTTCATCTAGGTCCCTAGTCCTAGAATATATTTTTTTATAAAATTAAAACAGCCAATACAAACTTCTGTGTTTCACGTTTTTTTTTTGTGAATCAGAAGCTAAAACCTGCCCAGATTTCTTTCTTAGGTGTTTTTAGGACCTATTTGACCATTTATACCCATAAACTAAACTAACGAGATATTTAAACTAAAACTCAAATTTTTCAAAACTTACCCAATGACTTCACGTGAATGTGGAGTTGTTTTAGACTAGTTTTAGCTCTTGATTCTGTACTGGTTTCTCAAGGAACTCACAATTCAACCTTGCAAAAACTTGGCTCACTCCTAGGTGGATCTTCTCGATTTGATTTGGATAGAGGAAGACATAAAAAACAGTTCACTTTATTCTCTCAATTTTCTGACAGCAAAAGACGGTTTTGCAACAAAAGAAACTCTTAACTTGGTTTAACTCTCTTCCTTTATCACTCTTGGTTTTGTGTAGGAAATGAAGGAACCGCGCCTCCTTATTTATGTAGTTTCCTTTATGGTTAAAGATTCCTAACCTGGAAAGCATCCTACTGTAAAGAGGAAAGGAAAGCATGCAGAAAATGGATGGAAAATCATATGATTTCACATGGCTTTTGTGGCTGCCTTCAATTTCTGACATAGCCCTTCTTTTTCTAGTTTTAAAATGCTATCTTTCATGGCCAAGAAGCGTCCTAATGTGTTATTACTATCATGTGGCCATGGTTTCAAAGAATGGAATGTTTCACCACATGGGTCGCATGGTTTTTTTTCTGAATCTTACTGTCATGAGACATATATATAGTCATGTGCCCTTAAGGAAATCATGTGCTATCATATTACCTTTTTGCTCTCTTGTAGACATATCCTCCTCTCCTAAATCGAAAAAATGTGCTGCTACTATATATATATATATAAACTAATTACTTGTATGTCCTTCTAACATATATATATATATATATATATATATATATATATTTATCATTTTAGGGTTATTTTTAAATTTCAATAAATAAGTTTTTGAGTAGGAATTAAATTAAAAATGAGGTAAAGTTACTCAATACTTAAATTTTGTCCTAAAAGAATGTCTTTTGTATAAGAATTCCTCCTAAATATTGAATACTCAAAATTTAGTAAAAGCGCTTCTTAATTACAAAAGAAATATTAAATATTTTAATAGGTGTTAATATTGGGATGTTACACATGATGGTCAAGACGAGGGTTCGCGGGTTGAGAATGCCTCCCTACTGTTCGGGATAAGGTAATTTATTTTTATCACATTTCTCTAGTTTACTCTGTAATCAGATAGGCCACCTACGATCTTGCAGTAGAAATTTAGGCTTGCGATAATGTTGGTAACACACTATATGTGCCGGTCATGAGTTCAGTTTCGGCTAGGGGCAATACCCCAAAAAATATGTGATTTTCAGGTATTAGGTAAAACTAATTTTATGGAATAATTCGAGCGGAAGAAATTTTTTTGTTGCATAGGAAGGAAAATATAAGTGTTAGAAGTGACAAGGTTGTTAAATATTGAGTGGTGGAGAGTCAAGGAGTATATTTATGGCACTGAGGGCACCTAAGGAGTTAAGGGATTAGTTGAATCCAAATGAGGGACTAAAGTGAAATAAGGAAAACTATGGGGTACCTAGGATTTAGAAACACTCAAGGTGAGATATTATGGATTTTCTTTTACCAGTCTTCACCAAGGGTCAACTGAAGGGCAAAGTAGTAATTTCACCATCGGAGAGTACCTGACTTCGCCTCTTTTTCCTTATTTTCTCCTTTCCTCTCTCTCTCTCTCTTCATCCTCTCTCCTCTCTTTCTCTCTTCATTCTCTCTACTCTCTCTCACTCCACTCAAATCCATCAACCAAGCTTTGAGGGACGGATCTTAAGCTACGGGGTGAGCCTCTAAGAGCCAAGTAACATAGGAAAAGCAAGGAATCGAGGTAGGAATTCCTATTTCCCAAGCTTTTCCCTATTTTCTAGTTTTAAGGATATTTGGGGTAAAATTGAGATTTTGGCTTTGTTTCTCGATTAAAATTGTGGTTTTTGGTGCCTAAATGCTCCTTAGACATTAAGGATGAGATCACATGGAAGAAATCATAAAAAAAAACGATGAAAATTTGGCTAGATCTGGGCCAAATCCAAGAAGAATCGCAAAGGAACGTGATCTTGGCCCCTAGGCACCAGGTTTCAGACTCTCCAAGGAAGAAGATGACCTTGGTGCCTAGGTGCCAGATGTGGCACCCAAGCGCTAGGCATGTTGTGGTGCCCAAGCGCCAACATCCTGAGTGTCCTTTGACTGTTCTTCAAATGGATATAACTCTTTCATCCTAACTCCATTTTCAGCAAACTTTACACCGTTGGAAAGCTGTGAGTCTAGTTTTCAATGGTTTAAGTTTCATTTAGAGAATCATTATTGGTTAAGAGTTAAATTTTAAGAAGCGAGGAAAGGTCAGGAAATGCATTAAGGTCATTTCACTACTTCGTAACCCTGATGATTTTGCATGGTCACTCGATAAGGATGGTCGAGGAACAAGGTGGGAGCCGGGAAAGCGTGAAATCTAAGTGAGCGATCTAGCTCTCCTATATACAGATATATATATATATATATATATATATATGTATATTTATATTTTAGGAGTTATTCTCCTAAATTGTTTTATAATGTGAGTGGGAATAGAGGATTGGTTATGTGTTTGTCTGGAAACATTGCATATTCAATTGCATATTTATATTAAGGAATGCGTGGAAGCAGAGCGGGAAGCATACCCATTATGTAATATTGTAGAGTGGTATCAATAGGTATGCATGAAAAAGAGCTGGATATGCATTGCATCTCATTCATTTGCATAATATATGTTGTATGGTGGTTTATAGCTAAGGGCATAATCGGAGAGACCATACACGTCATAGTTATAGATATGATCCAAGAGGCCAAATACATTGTCACGCCCCAAAAAGTAAACCCATACAATAAGCATGAATATTTCAAATCATATCAAACAGTCCTAGTTATCCACAACTAGCAGTACATAAGCCAGTTATTTTTATATAAGTAGAATATTATACATACACATATGTATAGAAAATCCTACAATATCAGAACGCAGCAATTTTAGTACAATAGTAAATTACAGCCGAATTTTATAATGTACAGTTCCCGACCCAAGCCTAGGTGGCCTAACTGACTATAGAGCGACATCTTAAGCTTAGCAAAATTTGGCTCTAAGAACCCACCAACACCAAGAGAAGTATAACTCCAAAGAGCCGCTAACTCTCCAGCAGGTCCCCCTCTTCCCCAGTCTCCACCTCTGAAAAGAATAACCACAAAGGGTGTGAGTTCATCAAAACTCAGTGAGCAATAGACTGTGCAGAAAAAGTAGCTATAGTACACAAGTACAATTACCATAACTCACCACCACCAATGAAAGCTATTTAACATAAAGAAATATTAAATAATAGTACTAGATTTTCAAATATGCAATCAACCATATGAATGTTTGCCATATTTTACCTTGATACTCATTGAAGACCAACCCTCAATGAGTGTATTCCAAAGGCATACACCTTTGAATATCCACAACCTGTAGAAGACCAACCCTCTGCTTCCCATGTCTAAGCATTTTGTGTCATGAGTGAATGCAATGATTCCAAAACACAACACAGTACAACACAATTTTAATAACAACATCGCTTATTGTAAAGAAACATTCCATCTACCATTCCGTTCTAATTACTACAACCAAATAAATAAGACTAAACTATCTTTCACAAATGAGGGAGGAGGGATTTATATTGTACTTGAAATAAAATGAATTTGACAAGGTCCACCACTCACCTTTGCCTCACAAGTTTTACCGTACACAAGCCTCGAAACAAAGCTAGTTAATCCTACCAATGCACCTAAAAGAAATGCCAAAACATAGGCCTCAAGAACCCGTTGAAAACCCATAACGAAATAATCAACAATCCTTTTTCAGCTCCAATGGAGCTTAGCCGCCAAGCGTGGCGCCTAAGAGGCGCCAACACCTAAACTCTCTGTTAGAGTTTATGGACTTGGCGCCTGGGCGCCACACAGGGTGCCTAGGGCACCATGCCCTAAACTCTCTGTCCAAACAATAGCCCTTAACGCCTAGGTGCCAAAACCCAGCATTTTGGTTCTTCGTAGTTCGTCACGGATTTTGGGAAAAAAACTCCCAAAAATCCAAATTTTCACCCCTTTCTCTTCTTCCTTTGAGTTACTAAGTCCAAATAGGTCATGGAACAATTTAGAACATTTAAAACGTTAAACAAACGAATTTCACGAATTTCCTTTAATTCTCTTAAAATTTCTCAAAAATGTGTTCTTGAGTTTTAATCTGTGAAACTTGTTTTATATACATAATATTGGATATATATATATATATATATATATATTTCTATATATTTGTGTAGTGTAGGGCTAACATTTATAAATAAGTGGTTTAGATTCACCCCCTCACAGTTGCAAGTATGCAGGACGGTCAGATCGAGGGCTCGCGGATTGAGGATGCCTTCCCATTGTTCGGGATAAGGTAATTTATTTTTATTATATTTCCCTAGTGTACTCTGTAATGAAATAGGCCAACTAGGATCCTGCATTAGAAATTTTGGCTTGTGGCAGTGTTGGTAATACATTATCTGCACTGGTCACGAGCTAAGTTTCAGGTCCTGACAAAGCATATCCCCTTATTGAACTTTTTTGGGTGATTAAAGCTTCAAGAAATTACATGTCTTGAAGCACAAAGGGTCCACAAATGGCTAAATTAGCATTTATAAAAGACAGCCACTAATATTACATATGGGGTTACCAACATGTAAAAGACTCAAAAAAATGACTTAAATTATAAAATCTTCTCCCATTTTTGTGAAGTGGCTCATTGCACAGCTTTATGTCTCACAAAAATTATAAAACCATTTGTATAAAAATATTAAATTACATGCTCATTCCTTTTGCACAGCTCAAATGCAAATGAATTAAAATCATAAAAAAAAACACACACACACACACACTTCCCCCAAACCTAAATTGAACATTGCCCTCAATGCATAGATGAATAACAACAATTAAAACAATAAAATAGCATTGACAAACAACGTAGGAATAGCAAGAGAGATGAATGTTGTTGCATAAAGAATTGGCATATACTTAATGTTGAATACAAAATGAAGTTTAGTTGCCTTTGCCACAGTGTTTGAAAAACAAAAATAACAATCAAAAAGTCAAAATTGAACTACATGACTAAACAAACAAATAGACTAAAACAGAAAAATTAAAAAAAAAAAAAGAAATTTTTTTTTAAACCTTAACTCCACTTTTAGCGAGGCATCCCCTTGAAGCTAGATGCACTAAAAAAAGGAGGGGATTACGGTTCAATTTGTTTTAATTATGCAATCAATTTATTTTAGAATCCCAAAACAAGATTGGCTATGACAGTGTTATGAAATTTCATATTAGGACCAAAACATCATTTCAAAACTAAAATATTAAAATTCTAATGCAAGAGTGATTATAACAATGCTCCGAGTTCCAACCGAAAGCCTAAAACCAAAGAGATTGATCCCTACAATCATGTGCTTATTCATATTCAAACTAGATAATATTTTGTAATTTGAACTGTAGGTGACTGTCGATCTGAATTCAACGACATGTAAAGTAAGGGAAAAGAAAATGAGAATCTCGGTTCTTGACTAACAGTTACAGAGAAAACATTCAAAACAAAGATACACATCCATTGACCAAAATCTAGGAAAAAGAGAGGAGCAAAGAAGGATTCAACCTAAAATCATACTACATTAATGCTACAGAAGGGAAAAAAAACAGTTAATGGTTCCTAATCAAGATCGAGCAAGATCTAATCTATGGTTTTGAAGATCAAGAAAGAGTTGGCAGCGACATAATAAAAGAAAATATAGAGCAACAAATTCACAACATGAAAAAGATGATATTGTTTATCTCTGTGAATTCTTCTTGCTGTGTTGAGGTTCTGATCCAAGAAATCGATCAAGATGCTCCCTTCTTCAAACTCCCTATCTCTCTTTTCCTCTCTCTAATCTTAAAGATTTCTTTGAAGCTCCCGCTTTCTTCTCAACCTCGAACTCTTTCTAATTACCTTTATCCAATCTTTTAACTTTCAGTGAGAAGCACAACAAGGAGAAGAAGCAACACTTTCTTGATATCTTCAAGTCCAAAAATTTCAAAAGTCAATGATCGAGCCAACTTATTATAGATGTCACTGCCTTCAGCTAGTTTTGATATCTGCTCTTCATCATCTCCTAAAAATTCATACTGTGATAGAATCCATGGATAAGGCAACCATATTATTTCCAATGTTACCCATTTGGTAAACTAACACTTTCATTCTATTAAAGAAATTCTTTACAATATGTAAGTAGGACACATAAATAAGCAACATTTGAAGAAAACAAGTTTATAACAAACAACTTATCTAATTAATAGCTTAATCTTTTTGTAGTCTTAAAGACTAAGTGAAGAGAAACTACTATGACCGAAAATGGGATAAGAAAAAATTCAAGCCATTATTAAGATGACAATGTAACTTACTCTTCATATCTTTTCTTCAAATGGGTAACTGACATGGCCTCCAAGTAAGTATCAGCAACTAGGCCAGTATAGATTGCTACCTGAAGCCACCTAAAAAGGTTCAAGAAGTAATAAATGTCTATAAACAATATAAGAAAGAATATCTAGCAGATTGGAAAAGTATAGTATCTAACTATTTAGGGCAATATTGTTAGTAAAGACATAGTGGTAATGATACATCAACCATATCTTCTCAACCATCCTAAAAAAATGAAGTTATAGTGTTAACTGGGTTTTATGTATTTATCACAATTTTCAGGAACTTGATAACATTTTAGGCTACAAATTGTTAGGTTAATGCCAATTGCAAGTAATATTAACCTTTCTTGTGAGCTCTCCACTAAAATGAACAGTCATTGTTTGGGGAATATGGCTTTTTAGAACATGTTAAGCCAATTCTTGAATTTTTGCCAGTAATTTGGCATGTACAAGTTTCTTATGTTAGGTAAAAAAGCAATTGTAAGCCACATTACGTAAAAGAAATCAATTTATCATATATTAAAGTATACGACATAAAAAAAAAAGATTTCTTCAACTATACATGTTTTGATGATTGAACCAGAGTAAAGTTCCCTTAAAATTTCAAAAAACTTCGATGCTCTTAATTGAAGGATGAGGTTCCCCTTACTTTGATTTGTATTACAACACTTAGAGGGATACTCAATCAAAGGCATGAAGACTCAAGAAGGGAATAACTCGAAAAACCCCAAAATTTTCCCCCAATCCTCACCCCCTAAATGTCATGTAAATCTTCTGATTTATAGATAGAAGATGGTGGGAGGCAACCATTAAACCAATCCAGGCCATTGAAATGAATCGTTCGATGGTTCCAATTAGACAGGAGGTTCGGCTAGGCCCAGGTTGTGCGATATCATGGTGGGTGTGTGTTAAGGCATGTTCTTGGAGAAAAAGGCTTTGATGATGTCAGAGAATGAGAGTCGAGAAAGAGAGAGAAGAGATAGAGGAAGACAATATCAGAGAAGTGGGCAAAAGAATTAGAACACCATCGATAGATACAAAATTGCGTGTATAAGGTAACATCCGTAATTTTGAACCCCAAATGGTCAAATCCTTCAATCTATTTTATTCCTGACAGTGTGCCAACGAAAGGTCACGATTAGGCTTTTGGTTGGATTGAAGGGTATGGGCATACTGAACCGGGTTGTGACTTAAAAACTCCTGTAGCCAAAAAAAATGGTTGCTTCACTCCATCTGTCAGTTTTCACTTATGGGAATTATGTGAATAACAGAATGTTCAGAGAGAAAAATATTCCCCTTAATGAATTCATATCTGTACAACAAGGCTTCCTATATGTACATTGTGAAAGATTCTAAAAAGAAAGACATAATTATGTGACAGAAAATTATACACTCTGTAGACAACTATAAAGAAGAGAATAACATGTAAAGTTACAGACAACACTATGCTGGATGAGGTGGGAGAATATTTGAAAAGCTGAAGGATATCTCTAAAGAATATTTCAACACTCCCCCTCAAGCTGGTAAATGGATGGTTTCCATACCCAGCTTGCATACAATATTCTGAAAGTTTGAGCTATTCAATCCTTTGGTTAGAATATCAGCAAGTTGGTCATGTGTAGAGACATATGGTGTACAAATCAGTCCACTCTCCAATTTTTCTTTGATGAAATGCCTATCCACTTCAATATGTTTTGTGCGGTCATGTTGTACTGGATTATAGGCTATGTTGATGGCTGATTTGTTGTCGCAATAGAGTCTCATAGGGCCATCCAACTTTATCTTTAAGTCTTGAGAGTAGTTCACATATACCGTGAGCCATTCCCCTAAATTCAGCTTCTGCACTTGAACAGGCTACCACGCTTTGTTTTTTACTTTTCCATGTCACAAGATTCCCACCAAGGAACGTACAATACCCTGATGTTGATCTTTTATCAATAATTGATGCAGCATAGTCAACATCAGTATATGCTTCAAGTATTAAACTTCCATTTCTTCTAAACAAGATACCTTTTCCAAGCGTTCCTTTAAGATAATGTAGTATTTCTATGAGCAGCCTGTAGATGAGTTTCCCTTGGGTCATGCATGAATTGGCTGACCATACTCACAGCATATGCTATGTCTGGTCGAGTGTGAGATAGGTAAATAAGCCTTCCTACCAAGCGTTGATATGACTCTCTGTCAACAGGGATGTCATCCTCAGCCTTTCCAAGTTTAAAGTTAGAATCTATTAGAGTGCTTGCTGGCTTGCATGCTGTTTTACCTATTTCCTTGAGGAGATCTGTAGTATATTTTTGTTGACAGATAAAAATTCCTTTCTTAGAATGAGCCACTTCTATTCCAAGAAAGTACTTCAGTCTTCCCAAAGCTTTGATCTCAAACTCCTTAACTAGACATTGACCCAAGGCCTGTTGTTCCTTTTTATCATTTCCAGTTACTATTATATCATCAACATATACCAATAAGGGTGTGACTCCCCCTGAAGAAGAGTGTTTGATGAATAAAGTATGATCACCTTGGCTTTGTTTAAACCCCATAGTTATCATAACTTTTGTGAAACGCCCAAACCAAGCACGTGGAGATTGTTTAATGCCATATAATGCCTTTTTCAATTTGCATACAGTATTTGTAGCCAAACTCTTTCCATATCCTGGTGGAATTTCCATGTAAATTTCTTCTTCTAGCTCTCCATGTAGAAAGGCATTCTTGACATCAAATTGCTGTAATTCCCTACCAAAATTAGCTGCAATTGATAATAATACTCTAACACTGTTCATTTTTACTACTGGGGCAAAAGTTTCCTGATAGTCAATTCCATAGGTTTGGGTATAACCTTTGGCTACCAACCTAGCCTTATATTTCTCAATTGATCCATCAGCTCTATACTTCACAGTATACACCCATTTGCATCCTACTGGTTTTTTTCCAGTAGGTAATTTCACTAATTCCCAAGTTTTATTCTTCTCCAAAGCTTCCATTTCTACATTCATAGCTTGTTTCCATTTTTTATTAGATAAAGCCTCGGATAAACTTTTAGGAATGGTGATAGCATTTAAGCTTGTCAGAAAAGCTTTGAAAGATGGTGAGTAGTTATCAAAGGATAAATATTGTGCAATGGGATATAAAGGTTGTTTTGTACTTTTTCTGGTTCCTTTTCTAAGAGCAATGGGTAAATGAAGATCCTGGTCATTATTCTCAAAAATCTCATTTTTATTTTGTAATTGATAGTTAGAGATCATTACCTTACTTGAAGGGTTTGAGTTGGATTCTTGGACATGCATAGGTTCTGGAATGACCATTTTCTTCCTTGTATACACCTTGCCTTTGCCAAATCTTACTTCCTCAGGAGCAGGGTTCAAAATATCCTCTGCTTCAGGCCTAGATTCTTGGAAATTGGACAGGGGTTCAGTTACTGTTTCAGATTCAGTTTCATGGTTATTATCCTGTGTTTCAGGTCTGAACATGGATTCAACCACTATTTCTACTGTTTTTGTGGGTAAAGGTTTAGACCCTGTCAAGGGAATTGATGAAAAATCAAGGAGGCACCCATTTTCTTCGCACCCATTATCTTCCTCAGGTGTATTCCCCCTTTGAAGATAATGGGTAGCAAAATATGAATCTTGCTCATTAAAAGTGACGTCAACTGAGACATAGATTTTCTTTGTGGGTGGATGATAGCATTTATACCCTTTTTGAGTTGATGAATACCCTACAAAAACACATTTTAGAGCCCTCGAGTCTAATTTTCCTCTATTTTGATGATGGATATGAACAAAAGACACCCAAAAATTCTAGGAATGAGATTGTTTGTAGTTTTCAGATTTGGGTAGTAAGTTGAAAGGATGTCCATTGGACTTTTGAGACCCAAAGCTCTAGAAGGTAAACGATTTACTAAGTATGTTGCTGTAAGAACAGCTTCTCCCCAAAAAATTTTAGGCACATTCTTTTGAAATAACATTGACCGAGTTTGTTCAAGAAGATGACCATTTTTTCTCTCAGCCACTCCATTTTGTTGTGGCGTATAAACACATGATGACTCATGTATAATTCCCTCCTTTTCCAAAAAAACAAGTTAAGAATCTGATTGAAATAATCCCTAGCATTATCAGACCTAAATCTTTTGATATTAACCCCAAATTGGTTTTTTATCATAGAATAAAATTTGGGAAAAACATAGCTGACATCAGATTTTTGTTTGAGCAAGTATATCCATGTAACTCGGGTGCAATCATCAATAAAAGTAACAAACCATTTTGCCCCTGAAACATTAGAAACAGTAGCTGATCCCCAAATGTCACTATGAACAAGGTAGAATGGAACAAGACTTCTTTTATTGCTAATTTGAAAAGGTACACGCTTATGTTTGGCAAATTCACACACTTCACAATGAAGATTTTCAACATCTAAATCCTTGAATAATGAAGGAAACAAAGTTTTAATAATTGAAAAAGATAGATGTCCAAGACGGTAATGATGAAGAAAAATTCTTTCTTTATTGGATGTGGCAAACTGTGAAACAAAAGTAAAAGGCATCTTGCTCTTAGCTGTATTTGATGTCTCAAGGTAGTAGAGGCCATTCCATTCCCTAGCATGTCCAATCATCTTCCCTTTGTCCTGAAATTCACAGTAATTTTTATGAAAAACCACATTACAATCTAAATCTTCAATGAGTTTTTTAATAGAGACCAGATTTGTGGTTAATTTAGGAACATGTAGGACATTTTTTAAAATAATAATTGGGCTAATTTTGATATCACCTTGTCCTGCCACAGTGGTCAAAGACCCATCAGCGATAGCTATTTTCTTGTTACTGGGACATAGGGAATAAGTTGAGAACAGTTTAAATGAATGAGTCATATGGTTGGTTGCTCCTGAATCCATGATCCAAGAGTTGGAAAAAGTAATATCTGAGGCATTTAATCCAATAGAGAATGGAAACTTACTAGAATAAGCCATGCAGCATGTACCTGAGAGTCCCTCTTGTTTTTCCATGTTGTTGATAAAAGCTTTTATCCTCTCAATATCTTCTTGATTAAGGTTGTTCTGCTCTTGTGATGTTACAACATGTGCTTGGTTTCTATTTCGTTGTTGCTCTCCTTTTTGACCCCATTCTTTACTTGGTGGTTTTTCATGAAGTTTCCAGCATTTTTCTCGTGTATGGCGAGACTTTTTGCAGTACGTACACCATAACTCATCCCGATTCTGATTTTTCTGTTGGCCACTTTTTTCCCTTTCGAGACTTGTGACCCTCTCTTGATTTGTAGTTGATTTAACCACCATAACAGAGCTATCAGTGACTTTAGGTTCAAGCATCAGCCCTCTCCTACTTTCTTCACTTCGAATCAGGGCAATTACTTCATTAAAACATGGAACTTCTGATTTCCCTAGAATTTGGACTCTAACTTGGTCAAATTCTGGGTTGAGTCCCACCAAAAAATCGTACACTCTGTCTTGCTCAATATACTCTTTTAGAATAGCAGCATCCTCAGGACATTTAGTTTTTATGACTTTGTAATGATCTAGTTCCTGCCATAAAGATTTTAATTGATTTTCATATTCAGTAACAGTCTTGTTACCTTGTTTTGCAGCCATAGTTTTCACTTTTACTTCATATACTCGGGCAGCATCTCTAGCCTTGGAATATGTTTGTTGAATTGCTTCCCATATATCTTTGGCAATAGCTAGAAACATACAGGTGTCACTGATCTCAGGTGTCATAGAGCTCCATAACCATGCCATAAACATGGAGTCTTCCTCATCCCATGCTTCAAACTTAGGATCTTCAGGTTTAGGACCCATACCTGTGAAATGTTTGATTTTTCCTTTTCCTTTTAATACTGTACGTATAAGTTGAGACCACTTCAGGTTTACCATGTCAGTTTTCACTTATGAGAATTATGTGAATAACAGAATGTTCAGAGAGAAAAATATTCCCCTTAATGAATTCATATCTATACAACAAGGCTTCCTATATGTACATTGTGAAAGATTCTAAAGAGAAAGACATAATTATGTGACAGAAAATTATACACTCTGTAGACAACTATAAAGAAGAGAATAACATGTAAAGTTACAGATAACACTATGCTGGATGAGGTGGGAGAATATTTGAAAAGCTGAAGGATATCTCTGAAGAATATTTCAACACCATCTAAAAGCAATCAGCTTACTAGGAAAAAAAATCTAACAAGCAAGCTTTACCATAATCAATAGAAGTATTATTTCCCCTTAGTTATGTTGACTCGTTACTTTTTTCTTCTGAGAAGCAGCACAAATGTACTTGGATAGAAACCACACATTGTGCAACTTTACTAAAATGAAAAGATTGCTATATCATAAACATTTTCAGAGGAATCAAGAATTGAGAGGAAGAGGAAGAACAAGTAAGGCATTAATAATTAAGAATAAAGCAAATCTAGATAGAAGGTTGAGAGAAGTCTCTAAATATAACCTAATATGCTTCACATGCTACAAATGAAATACAAATAGCAGTTCATCAAAAGACTATTCACTAATAAATAATAACATTTTAAACCAACATGCATATCTTCAACAAGATTCTTCATTCGATCTTAATCCTCCACATCAACATTTTTACACCTTTACAGAACTGAACATTTAAAAAATAAATAAATGAATAAACAAACATCAGCATAAAGTAAAACAAAGTAATGAACATTTTCACTATTCCAAAAGGCAATACCTCAAAAACCTTGTGAAACAAATTGTCCTTTTCTATCTTAAGTGTTTCAATTTCTTTCTTACAACCTTCCAGGACAATCTTTTTCTCCCTAAGAAGATTCTCTAAATTCTCTGTCTCAACTCATGCCTTTTGCACAATTTCACACAATTTCTAATATCATTTCAAGATTATCTATTAGTAAGTACCATATTGCAAATTACTATCTTGTTTTTATAAGAAAAAAATGGCATATGCATAAAAAAAAATACTTCATTGAAAATTATTTTGGTAGCTGGCACTCCTCAAAATTGTGCTTATTTTCTTCCCTTAGCTGCATGTTGCTTTCATGAAGTAAGTTCATTTCCCTAACCTGAAAATAATTTTTCAAAAGTAGGTCATGATTTCAACCATCTTACATAATCAATCTTATTAAGCACACTTTCAGCTTGAACATAATAGTGTATAATGTCATCATGAAGCATGTCAAGTGTTAAATAGAAGGATTATTATCAAACCACAGAACCAATGAAAGTAGATGCAAATAGAAAATTTAACCTGAAGCTGCAATGATTTGAACTCTTCTTCAGTGAACAACAATGATTTTGATTTTGCTTGCTCAGCCTCTAATGATGCATGTGCAGCATCTACTATCTTGAGAGCATCCTCAAGCTAGAGGACAAGTAGAAACAAGAGATAAAATAAATATACAATTAAATACAGATATTACATACTAGGAAGAAATCAAACACACAAACATAGACACATGCAGAGCATCAGGAAGCTTGCTATAATAAAACTCTTAAAGGTAATCCAAAACAAAAGTCAACAAATTATTGGCAAAAGCAATTAGAATAATAAAAAAAAGGCAAGAAAAGACTATGTAAAACTATATCGTGGAAAACAGTGAACAACATAACAAAATAAGTACACAGTGTATGGCATTAACCTCATAAAGATATACCTAAAACCACTCTTTATCTTTTGAAGAGCAGAATTTAATAAAACTAAAAATAAAAACAACTATAAAGCAAATAAATAAATAATACAATGCCATCAAAAAATATTGAAATTTGTGTGTTTGAACATTATTTGACTTTCTACTGTAAAAAATTCTTAATCTATTAAGAAAATTGTTACATTCTATAGAATAAACAATGGGACCTCAGAAGACAACTCAAGATTTTGGGTTGAGAATTGAGATGGTCATTGACACAGTAATTGAACCAGGGCATGGCACACATACCTTAACCCCATTTCCTAACCTTAGCTTCCAAAAAGAAAAAAAGAACTACTAATTGATCATATATTTTATGGATCTTTGACATTCTTTTATGGCATTTCAATCTAGTAAGGGAGTTTCTTTTTTTGGGGAGGGGGTTAGGTGTCATAGTGTACAGTGAAAATAGTGGAGACTAGCTAGAATGAAGTCTGTAGTTTGGAAGTAGGTCACAGAATTCAGGAGGGCCCATTTTCACTCTTCATAGTAATGAGATCCAACCACCAAGCTTAGAGCTAAAAAGAGAAGCTAACTTCACCATCCAAAGCTGAAACGGATGTGCCAAAAAGGCCAATTACATGAGCAAAAGCCAAACAAATCCAGCAAGCTGTGAATGGTGTCATGATGCAATTACAACGTAGAAAATCACTAGAGGAATAGCTGGACCACTCCTACAACATTTCACACATTCAGATCCAAGAAAAACCCAGCGTTGAAGGATGAAGAAATTTCAAGCATCCAAAATGTGTTATTTGGGCTTAAAACAGTTTATCTAGCCATTTTAAGCATTTTGGACCTCTTCTGTTTGCTTATGCCCAAAACTGATGTAAAAAGCCTTAAAATGCGTTGTTTAAGCTTATTTAGACTATTTGAGCTTCTTTTATTAAGTTTGTTTTCAGTCTTTTGTAAAAGGCCCAAATAAGCCTTAAACTTTCTATTTAGTATGTTTAGAGTATTTAGTTCTTGGCCCAATCTGATTTAGGTCTTAATCTGACTTATTGGCTAAGAATAACCTTTAGGTTTCTCTTATGACTTTTAGTCTTCCATTTCTAGCTTACTGACTAAGAACAACCTTTAGGTTTCCCTCATGACTTTTAGTCTTCCATTTCTAGCCTATAAATAGGCCTCATGCCATATGCTTTGACACACAACTTGAGTTTGATAAATATAAGTGAGATTTGTTCTCCTTATGCTATTATACAACTTTTATACCAAAAATTCCAAGTGGATAACTTGAGATTTGTTGATTGATTATATTGTTGGTTTCTGGTTGTTAATAACCCCAGGGTCAACAATCTTTTTTCCATTGATAATATTGGTTTCTGGCTCTTCATAGCCACGGGGTCAATATTGTCTTATCTTTGTTTTCTTTGTTGTTTCATTGTTAAGAACTTGGTATAATCTGGTTTTCAATCTAAGAAGTTCAACATCTTGTTGTTGAGTTTCACATAACTTTGCTTGGGAAGTTTACTTCTACTGGACTCTTGTGGGATCATATCACATAGTTAATTTGAATCTTAGCATAAGGTATGAAGGCAACCTTGTCAATGCTTCAAGCCCAGAAGGATTTTTGCAAAAAAAAAAAGATTTTTTTTCAATTTCATGTTCTACAAATGTCTCTCACTCAAAGAATCTAAATACCAAGGGAACAGCACTGAGAAAATGAGATTAAATAAGCATTCAAGGTACATGGCTACAAATTTAACAAAAACAAAAATAGTTAGTTATGTTAGGCCATCCTTTTTCTATGGGCTGAAGTGTTTGTTCATACTATCCATAAAAAGTATAGCTCAACATCAATATGACAGAATCAGTAGGATCTTAAAGAATCATAGATCCCATCGCAGTCCTAACAATCCCAAAGTGATCCTATTTTATTCCTATTTTGGAAATGGTAGAGAGATCATTTGGGCACATATGGTCATTGGATTGTACCACACTATGAAGCATGAATCTTTTTTATTTTTATTTTATTTATCTAAGTAAAAATGACTAGTATTTTGAGAATTAAGACATACATGGATTCATTAATGCAGATAAATACCTAAGGATTAGAAAAGAAACAGTAGGTACTACATGTCCAAATTTACATGTGATTTCTATTTTTGCCTGTAAAAATGTAAGTCAATATTAATTACGAAAAATGTACATGCAAATAATTAAAAGAAGATATTTACTATTTCTTTTGAATGTCAAAGATAATTAATCACATTTTGAACACCAGCATCACCAATCGTATATGCACTACTACTAGAAGACAAACCAGTAGAATTACCCTCCTTCTCAGCCCATTGAATATGCAAAGCTTCAAGTTGGCTATGTATTATATTATTTTGAAAAAATTTCATAACAATACTCAGCAAAATAATTGAATATTAATATAGCAATAAAGGCAAAGTATAAATATTTGCAATCATAGATGTGATATCATGAGGAGGTCTGTCAGTCAGAAAGCCTTAATACACAAGTCAGCATGCAACTTAAAGCAACACTTCAGGGCAATCCCAAAAGATCTAAGGGAAATTAGAACATTGAGTCAAATAAGATTTAAGCTTAAAGAGGTAGCAAGCCCTGATATTTTCAAACTTGTCCCGTGGCACTAAGAATACAATAAACATGTTCAATACATTACACATTGATTAGCTTACCATATCATATGCATTCGAACAAAGACATAAAAAGGAATTTTGAAACAACACTTACAATATCTACAATATTATTCTATAAAATGTCACTACCAAAAGAGATTTAAAACATAACTAATCAAACATAGCTTTTGAATCTATTACATCTTTTAACAAACACTATCATATGTTTTCTACAAAAATTTTGTAGAAAATATGTTCTTCCCAATTAGCTTTTTCTACATGCTCATCTTATTTCTCAAGTGTTGATAAACAAGAAAATAATCAAATCATCATGGATTATATAGCAAATTTTTGTAGATGACCTATTGTTTAACGGTGATTTTTGGTCTAAGCCAAATCTGACAACAAATAATAGAAATCAAGAATGATGTAGTTTCAAAGTTATGCGGTAATCTCGTCAGTAAGTAGAAAATATGTTGAAAGCCTGGTTACTTGAAATGTAACTACATGAAATAAAGAAAATAAGGCTGGAAATATGTTTTTGCAGGAAAGTTAAATAAAAGTGATAAAAACAAAGTAAATTGTAGAAAGTGAATTGCATAATGTAAAATACATAAAAGGTAAGTTGCAAAAAGTAAATGGCAGAAAAGTTAACGAAAGTGCAGTAAATTACAGAAAATGAAAGAAAGCGATATACAACTGGAATAAAATTTCAAGAAATGATAAAAAAAAAAAGTAAGAATGAAGAAATTTAGAAGACGAACTTTGAATTAAAATGATTGCAATGTTAAAGAGGAAAACATACTTTGATATTAATTCATTAATTTCTGAATAAGATGTTAGAATGTTTAATCAAGAGATGCCAACCCCATTTTGTCACGACCCCCATCCGGGTACATGACTGACACGATGGAGGTACCCAAAGCCCACCGTAAACCTTAACTAAAGCAAGAAGCCTAACTCAAGAGACACACAAATAAACGAAAAGTATTCATTCAACCAGCATTGATAACATAGTCAAGAAGATCACCAAAAGTATCATAAAAGATCATTAGTACATATCATAAAAGATCTATTACAAAAGACCAAGCATTCATAATAAAAATATGATTACAAGACTATGCTCTAAACCTCACCTATCCAATTTATAGAGCACCACTAGAGTTTACAAAACAATAGTGAGGAACCAAAATATACAATACCCCAGACGAAAGCGTGTGGACATGAATCACATCTAACGGGGAACATCCTCTCTAATAGTCTTTAAATCTAAAATGTTGGGAAAAACAGAGGGTGAGATTAAACATCTCAGTGAAAATAACATACAACAATTTTATATACTATAAACAATAATAGAGAGAATAAATAAGCAACACTTCTACTGCACATGTATGACGAGGCCAATTGTCTCCCAAGCAACTCACAACCACAACATTTAGGCCCTTTTATGCGTGCAACAACACGAGACCGAGGATTCCAAAGCCATACGTGCCTAGTCAACATCACATATTATTGTTATCAGTTGGAAGCCAGTCGATTCCCAAGCAACTCACAACCACACCACTTAGGCCTATACAGTGTACGGCAACGTAAGACTGGGGACACTAAAGCCCAGCCATAGTTCATCCATAATGCATATATAATTACCCAAGGGTCAATAAGCACATATTTCATACTCAACATCACATGATATACTCATATGTCTAATTCATTTCTTTCAAACGTAATCAATTCAGCATCAACTCGAATTCATTAACGTCTACTCAGTGTTGTATGACCCGGAACGACCCGGCCTGGTCGACCTAGAAACCGGTGACCCGGGGCATGACCCGGTCCAGGTCGATGCTTTGGACCGCCTTGCATGTAACCCGATCAAGACCCGGCCGGGTCTTGGTCGACCCATCGACCTGGATTCTCTTTTTTTAAAAAAAATTTTATGGTTAACATTTATTAATAATCCTCAAAAGAAGTTTGTTTTATGTACTCTAAAAATTAAAGCCTTCTTTTTTCGATATCTACACCGTTCCACTACAAACAAATTGGAACATAATATTCTCACTTTACTTCTCTAAAAAAATTAGTTAAATTCCTCTTTCAGTTTCATAAATTTTATTTAAAATTTAAGTTAACTCTTTAAGGTTAAAATATGCCAAAGTATTACGTTAGACAATAAACGTTTTCAAGGTAGTCTTATAACAAATATTGGTTTCAAATTAGTCCTTTAAATTTATAACAAGCCATTTAAAGGATTAATTTGAATTCTACAAGTGGTGAATTTTTTTTTATAAAATAGAAAATATTATAAAATAAAATATCAAAATTATTATTTTTAATTTAAAGAGGATAAATTAATTTTTTTAAAAAAATTACTTAATTTTTCTTAGTTATTAATGACTTTATAAATTATTATGGATGTCTAAGACTTTAAATGTATGAATTATTATATTTGGATGATTTTATTTATGACTTTATGAATTATTTTAATATTTATGACTTTATGTTTAAATTATTATAGATGTTTATGGATTATTTTGGATGTTTATGACTTTAAATTGTGAAATTTACATGTAAATTATTTATTTTACTTATTTTTTAATTTATTTGTAAAGATATATTGGTATATATATAATTTTAATTTTTTTAATGTATTTATCCGGGTCAGCAATTGGCCCGGTAACCCAGCGGTTGAACCAGTGACCTAGTGACCCGAAGGCCTGTCTGGGTCAATAGCCAGGCCAGTTCTGACAACATTGTGTTTACTTTAAGATCAACAGTCATCATACTCTTCTAAGTTCCCAACACTTCAAAATAATAGAATTTACGTAGTTTCAATTAAAGAGAAAAATTAGTTACCCTCACCTTGGCTTATTTCCACCTTACCAATTCCCTAAAATAAATTATGCTTGGATGACGTAAGGAAAAGAAGAATGCACAAGGTCTTCCTTCTGGAACACTGGTCAAGAGCATAAGGGAGAAAAGGTTTAAAAGATTGCAAATTTCACAAGGGGCAAGGTTTAGGAGGGTTGCCCAGAGGTGCCAGTCCCCTAAGTCTCAAGTAAGCCCCAGGGTAGTTGGCGCCTCTGAGTGTCCAACTCTTGGGTAGCGCAACTTATGGCTACTAGGGCAGGGAGCCCTGGATGCCTATGGCTGGGCAGCCATAAATGTTTCGACCAGCTTTCATTCATCCAGCTATTAAGTATAAAAGTTTCTTCTAGACAGAAAAGAGTTCAAGGAGGGGCACAAATTCAATTCTAAACCCAAGGTAACTTCAAAATACAATTCTTCATCTTCTCTCACAAATTTTCCTAACCTTAAGAGGATATACTCCTCTTCAACCTTGAATCCAAAACATTTTCCTTGGGTTTCATCAAATATCCATTCTTTAGAATGTAATTCAAGGCTAAAGAAGTTCAAAGAAACCCTCAAACATGCCCTTAAAGCCTTACTTGAAAAACCCCCCAATTTCCCCTAGGGTTCCATGAAACCAACATTAGGAAGAGAAGAGAAATCATACCTTAAATGGAAAATGGTTCCATCCTACAAGAGGGGATGAAGGGAGGAGATTGCCAAGCTTGCATTGTGAGTGTGTGTGTACTCGTGACTTGAGAGGGAAGAGGACCAAAAGAGAGAGAGACGCACGAATTTAGGTGAGGGAAGGAAAAGAGAATGAAAGGATGACAAGTGCAGGGATCACCAAGAGGCAAAATAAAATAATCCCTACCTTGTCCCATTATACTAAAATAAATACAATAACTAGAATAAAGAATAAAAATATAATAAATAGTAATTGGGGACCCTCTTAACTAATAAAATACACAATTTCATAAGTATCCCATATTTACAATAATTTACATAGTTCAACTTACATAATAATCATACCCTCACAATATTCCAAACCAAGTATAACATTAACACATAAGCCATATATAGCGGAATAATATCAAACAAGAATTTAAGAATCCCACGGTATACGCATTCTCTTATCGATGGAAAGGACCGGGTTATTACACATTTACAACAAAACACTTAATATTTATAAGCAAATGATGGAAATAACTGTCTATCTACCTAATTGCCACGTAAAAGATAGTTTACATTACTTGACACAACTACCTTAGCCACTTGATGATGGAAGTAACTACCTGTCTTTTCTTCGACATTTGACAACTTGGTCACACCGTTAATCAACATGTCTTCAACATTTGACAACTTCTGCCTATCTTGTCTTCGACATTCGACAACTTGATCTCTCAAACTCGTTTGTCGAATGATATACTTTTGACAATTTTACTTCAACAGACTTATACGTGATAGTGTTGTTGCAAATTGTTTCAAGCTAACTTGTCTATTTTAAGATTGCTAGTTTCCATCAAATTTCTACGTGCCAAATTACTAGTTTGACACTTCTACAATCGGCACTATTTTGTTGCACCATTGAAGACAATTACTTGTTAGCCAAGCAACATAACTTTCGTCGACAAATATATATTTTGAAAATAATCGTCTAACACCTATTCATTAATTTTATTGTCTTTTTGCTTAGCATCATTCTCGGATTTCTCTAACTCTGCCTCTCACTTGGCTTTTAATTCATTTTGTCAAACACAAAAGAAGGCCATGAGTTGTAAGATTTGAATTTCACACTTTTTTTGGTAGAGAATTTCACACATTTTAGTAAATTTATTTTTACAAAAAATAGCAACAAATGACATATGATGCATCATGACAGAAACATACAAACAAATGTATAATGGTATTAAAATAAAATGATAAGTGCACATGCAATACCTATTCTAAATCTAGTTTTGATTGCTTGCATAAAAAATTCCAAATCTCAAGAAAAATAATTAAAACAATAAAGCATTTAATAATATGGAGAAGGGAAAGGCATTGGTGTTTCATAATTCATTTTAACAGAAAATATTAGAAAGAAAAGAAACCTACAACTATAAGGAAAGGATAAGTGTATCCCTCAACCAAGAAAAACAAATTCAAATGCAAAAGAAGAGGGAGAAATGTTCTTTTGCGTAACATGTTGAGTTCATTTTAACCGGCTTCTATGCCAAATAGAAGAATTTGGAATCTATAGGCATCAGGCTCCTATACTTGTTCATCTTTCTTTCATTTCTTGATCTGGAATCGAAGCATCGACCCTCCATCTACAAAGTCTTTTTAGAAAGCCACTTCGAAAGTAAAGGCTTTTGTTGGGACGACTGTACTAATAGAATTAATACAAAAGATATGCTCCAAACTAGGAGACCTAATAAGGCTCTTTCTGGATGTCCGTTTGATATACTATAGCATTTTAGAGGCAAATTATTTGGTATCTTAGAGGAGAATTGGGCGAGTCCAGAGGTAAATTATTTGGTACCTCAGTTTCACATAGAGACATTTTCTCAATTTCAAGACCACAAACTCAAGACCTTAGTGTTGCAAACATCAAAACCATAAATGTCTAGTATTCAGTCTAGTAACCACATCAATGATGTAGCCACCCAAATTCTCAATGCCATATGTTCAGTCAGCCAATTTTCTAATTCTGACATTCATAACATCCCAAGCAAGTTATGGACCTCTATCATGCTATCTAGCCCAGATAATGTGACTCCAGTACACAACCAAATAGCTTAATACACAACCTAAGTACAATCTTAATGATATTCACCACCTAACAACTCAATGAACAATCAAAGCCAATAATAAACACAATTTTAATGCAACTAGAAGAAGTATTACTGACCTTGTTGCTGAAAATCTTCAAAGTGCTAAACCAAACTTTTTTCGTAACACCCTGACAAAACAAGACAAGTGAGATAAATATTCTTTAATTAAGAAAAAAATTTTGGCTTTATATTAGAAAAAATAAAATCAGATTCTTTAGTACCTATAAAGCAAGGGTACTTACAAAAAAAGGTGCCATGTGTGCCTATGTATTTTTTTGACACTTGTCGGACACTTGTGCCAAAAATGGCATTGACACAGCACTACAAATAGTATCTAGATTTTATCTTTTTTTTTACTTTGTTGTGTTTCAAGCTTGCAATTTCCATTTCAGCCACCTTTCCAACTATTCATACTTTGTAGTTCAATAGACCAAAAAAAGCTATATACTTAAAAAATGGACGTGTTAAAGAATCACTTGAAGCTGGACAACATCATGATAAAATATCTCACGATAGTATTGCCAAGAATATCCTTCCTGAAAATTAAGGTATAAAGGTAATTAATTTATTAATTTACTTGTTGAGCACAAAAAATGAAAACATGCAATATACAGGTACAAAAAAGTTGCGAATACACTCAAAATTATAGATCTCAAATCCCATCAATAGCTCAATCTAATTTAAATCTTCTAGTTACTCCACTCATAGAATTACCTAGGGATACATTGTGTAATAGTGAAAGTATTTTTGACAACTTTAATATTAATATACATATATATCATAAAAGGTTATGGTAGGAAAAGGCAACGATATGTGAACAAAACATACTCATCTAGGAAAAAGCCTCCATCCAGAAAATAGAGCCTGCACTAGTAACCTACCTATCATCACGTTAGCAGCCTAAGTTCAAGGATAGAGGGCAACAAGATCATCAAACGTGAATTGTGAGAAAAGAAAGCATATTCTCTAAAGTAATTTCCACCTATCCACTAAGGATTTGCTTCATGCCATGACAATAAAACCTATATAATCCCACAAAATTTCTTCCACTTTATGCTATACTCATTTATATAAAAATTCAGCTTTCATATTACCATCTATGTTAATACCAACTACCGAATCAATCAACAAACTAATTCCTACAAAATAAGAGCAACTGAAAACAATGAATGATTTTATTAAAATTCCATAATCAATAATGACAAATTAACAACTTAATGACTTTATAATTTATATCAACTCTTAAGGATCTTGATGTGCAATAAATGGAGTAATAATTTTCATTTGAATCATTCTACTAATATAACCTATGGGTGATAACATTTAGACCAAGAGCCACATATCTTATTATGTGTCTTTGTCTTTGTACTTGGTGAAAATCTCACCAACTTCAAGAGAACAAAATAATGAGGAGTATGTCAGTTTGTCATGGATAGCTTGTTTTTCTTTTGATAAGCCAATTGGAGTGTGTTGGTATCTGTGGAAATATGCATAAGTTGCACAAGCAGTAGTAGCTAATTAGTACAATTATCCATTTTCCTTGTTTCTTATAGATGGGAATTCACTTGTAGCTAGCAGAAATACTGAATTGTTGGTTAGGAAAAAGATAAGAAAGCGCAGAGAAGGATTCAACCTAAAATCATACTACATTAACGTTATTGAAGAAAAGGAAAAAAGCATAGTTAATGGTTCCCAATCAAGATTGAGCAAGATGTAAGAGTTGTCAATGACACAATAAAAGAAACATAATATAGAGCAATTCACAACGTGAAAAAATATTATACCCTTTACCTCTACGATTCTTCTTGCTGTGTTGAGGTTTCGATCCAAGCAATAGATCAAGATGCCTTATCTTCAAGCTGATGATTGAAGCACATTCTTTATCACTGGCAGATGGTATCCATTCATCACCTCGCAATCAAGTTCCTCTATTGCACACCTCTTCTTCAAACTCCCTATCTCTCCTTTCCACTCTCTAATCTTACAGATTTCTCTGAAGCTTCCTTCTCAACCTTGAACTCTCTTTCTTACTCAGATTTTCTAGACTTCACTCCCAAAAAGGAGTAACTCAAAAAACCCCAAAATTTATTTTTTCATATGCACACGTTTTCTCTTCTCTTTTTCAGTTTTTTTTGTTTAGTCAAATGGTAGAAAAAAGCAACTAAATAGGAACAAAGCAAACCCTTTTCATGAGATTTTAAATTCTCTAAGATCATCATAAACAAAAAAAGAAATGAAATACCACTGAGATTTAATTATCTCACAAGGAAGCACTCACAATTAAATGAAACAATTGTCTATCCTATCCAAAACAAAGGTACAGGTGGGTGCATGTGTCCCAAAATCCCAAACAAGATTGGAACTAACCAATATTTCAAAATTAAATAGCATGCTATTAGAGTGAACATGACGTCCAAAATTCTAGTCAAGGTTTAATCAACATTTTAGGATTAAAATAGCAAAATCCCAAACAATATTGAATATAGTATAATCCTCACATATCATACAAAAATAAACATGATTAACCAAAATAAATTTCTTGTCCTATGACATGCGTTATTGCTTCCCCCTAAACAAAAAGGACCATTCGTAGTACAGTACATGATCCAAAGTAAAAAGGCTCATAAATGAAGCATGAATCCTATTAGAACTCAAAATCTACAAGTCTAGTATTGAAATTATAATGTGGTAGATATCAAAATAAGAAGCCCAGAATTAACCACATCCACATGCTTTTAATTAAAATAGAGACCCAGATCTAATAACATGTATTCAGAATAAGAACAAATAGCTCAAACCAAAAATTAAGATGCTTCCAAAATTGAAAGCAAGAGGTTCAAAACTCAAAACAATTATATATTCTGAATTAAGAAGCTCGGGAAAACAGAGCCAGAAATTCAACTTAGAAAAAAAGTAAATAAATTTGTTATAATGTTCTAGATGTGATTGAACTTTTTTGCCTTAATTGAAAATTACAAATGAAGGATTAAAACACAAAAGAAAAATTCATATTCCAATAAAAACTTAAGCAGGGTCCACATATAAGGAATAAATGACTGCAGAACATACTCAATGATGTTAACTAAGAGTATTACATTAACAGGGGTAAGATATTTTAGACTAAAACCACTAGCACTTTAGGAGTATTCCAAAGCAAAATTGAATATAGCTTGGTCCTAATTTCACAACTATATTTCAGAACTTGAACATCGAACCTCCAAAACCATATGGAGCACGACAGTTTCTAAAACTTTAATTATAACCAAGAACAAGTTCATTGGAAAGTTGAGTATGATAACGTTTGAAAATCCCTAATTAGGCCCAAATATTATTTTGATATGCAAATATTGAAATCAGGGGATCATGATTTAATGAGCAAAAAAGGTCCTAATTTAGTAAAATTAGGAAATTAACACTCCCTCAAACCTGAGACTTTGCTTGCCCACTAGAAAAACAACTTCACACACTCAGAGAGAAGGCAAAAAGGAATGCAACAACATTATACATATGCAAATATTGTCTAGTGATTAAAAAAAACTTAAGTTATAGAAGAGAAACTACTATGATACCAAAACAAAGAAGAATTTCATAAACTCAAGTCACCAAAGCTTCCTTAACACGAAGGAAACCAAACATGGAATAATAGTAAGCAGTTTTAAATAAAGTATCCCTCAACAAGTTGCAAATCCTTGGCATCCCTAGACATTCTACCAAAACTTGAAGCTAAATCTCACCATTAATTATTTTTGTTCTCAAGGGCTTAGCTTCATTTCTGTTCTCAAGGGCTTAGCTTTAACTAGAGATATATTTTATATTTTTTAAATTATTTTTTTTGGAAGCGTATCCCTTTATTGAACTTTTTTAGCATATCCCCTTATTGAACTTCTTCAGGAGACTAAAGCTCCAAGAAATTACAACATGCCTTGAAGCATGAAGGGTCCACAAATGGCTAAATTAGAATTTATAAAAGACTACCACTAATATTACATATAGAGTTACCAACATGTAAAAGACTCAAAAAATGATGTAAATTATAAAATCCTCTCTCATTTTTGTAAAGTGGCGCCTTGCATAGCTTTAAGTCTCACAAAAATTATAAAACCATTTGCATGAAAATATTAAATTAGATGCCCATTCCTTTTGCACAACTCAAATGCAAACGAAGCAAAATGACAAAGAACAAAACAATAAAATAGTAGTGACAAGCAACACAGGAATAACAAGAGAGATAAATAAGGTTGCACAAAGAATTGGCATATACTTAATGTTGAACACAAAATGAAATTCAGTTGCCTTCACCATAGTGTTTGAAAAACAAAAACAACAAACAGAAAGTCAAAATTGAATTACATGACCAAACAAATAGACTAAAATAGAAAATTTAAAAAAAAAAAAGAAAGAAACTCAATAGAACTATTATTGCCCCTTAGTTATGCTGACTCATGTTACTTTTTTCTGATGAGAAGAAAAGCAATACAAATCTACTTGGATAGAAACCACATATTACCAGCAACTTGACTCAGAGGAATCAAGAATTGAAAGGAAGAGGAAGAACAAGTAAGGCATTAATAATTAAGACTAAGACAAATCTTCTCTCTACATCTAAGCTAACATGCTTAACATGCTAAAAATGAAATACAAATAGTAGTTCATTAGAAGACTATTCACTAATAAACAATAACATTTTAAACTAACCTGTATCAACAAGATTCTTCATTCGATCATAATCCTCCACATCAACATTTTTACACCTTTCCAGCAACTGAACATTTAATAAATAAATGAATGAATAAACAAAACATGAGCATAAAGTAAAACAAAGTAACGAACATTTTCACTATTCCAAAAGGCAATATCTTAGAAACCTTGTGAAATAGATTGTCCTTTTCCATCTTAAGTGTTTCAATTTCTTGCTAACAACATTCCAGAACAATCTCTTTCTCCCTAAGAAGATTCTCTAAATTCTCTGTCTCAGCTCTTGTCTTTTGCGCTATTGCACGCAATTTCTAATATCATTTCAAGATTATCTATTAGTAATACCATGTTGCAAATTACTCTCTTTTTTTCATAAGAAAAAAATGGCATATGCATAAAAATAAATAAAATAAAATAAATACCATTGAAATGACTGTAGTGCAAATCAATAAATAATACAATCTGTCAAAAAATATTGAAATTTGTATGTTCAAACATTATTTGACTTTCTAATATAAAAACTTTTTAATCTTCTAAGAAAAGTGTTACATTATATAGAATTAACAATGGGACCTCAAATAACAACTTAAGATTTTGGGTTGAGATTTGAGATGGTCATTGACATGGTAATTGAACCTGGGTATGGCAAACATACCTTTTACCCCATTTCCTAACCTTAGCTTCCAAAAAGAAAAAAGAAAAAAAAAGAACTGCTTTTAAATAATCATATATTTTATGGATCTTTGACATTCTTTTATGGTATCACAATTTAGTAAAGGGAGTTTCTTTTTTTTTTTTGGGGGGGGGGGTTGGTTGACTTGGTGTACAATGCAAATAGTGCAAACTAGCTAGAAGGGAGTCCGTAGTTAGGAAGCAGGTCAAAGAATTCAGGAGGGCCCACTTTCACTCTTCATGGTATGAAGGCAACCTTGTCAATGCTTCAGGCCCAAAAGGATTTTTGGATGAAGAGAGTATTACAGCTTATATTAAAAAAAAAAGAAGATATTTTTTCAATTTCATGTTCTACAAATGTCTCTCACTCAAATTGGTGAAGTATGGCAACAAAGAAACTAAGTATCAAGGGAACAGCACTAAGAAAATGAAATTAAAAAAGCATTCAAGGTACATGGCTGCAAATTTAACAAAAATAAAATAGTTAGTTATATTAGGCGATCCCTTTTATGTGGGCTGAAGTGTTTGTTCAAACTATCTTGTAGTCCTAACAATCCCAAAGTGGTCCCATTTTATTCCAATTTTGGAAGTGGTCTAAGATCATTTGGGCACGTATGGTCATTGGATTGTACAACACTATGAAGCATGAATCTTTTTTATTTTTATTTTATTTATCTGAGTAAAAATGACTAGTATTTTGAGAATTGATACATACATGGCTTTATTAACACAGACAAATACCTAAGGATTAGAAAAGAAACAGTAGGTACTACATGCCCAAATTTACCTATGACTGTAATTGCAACTTGTCCTATTTTAACAAGGAGATTTCTATTTCTGCCTGTAAAATTGTAAGTCAATATCAATTACAAAAAATGTACATCCAAATACAAGAAAGAGAAAATGTTAGCATTTCTTTTGAACGTCAAAGATAATTAATCATATTTTGAAGACCAACATCACCAATTGTATCTGCACTACTGCTAGAAGACAAACTAGCAAAATTATGCTCCTTCTCAACCCATTGGATATGCAAAGCTTCAAGTCGGCTATGTAGTATAACTCTGAAGAAATTTCATAACATTACTCAGCAAAATAATTGAATATCAATATAGCAATAAAGGCAAAGTATAAATATTTGCAATCATAAATGTGATATCATGAAGAGGTCTGTAAGTTAGAAAGCCTTAATGCACAAGTCAGCATGCAGTTTGAAGCAACACTTCAGGGTAATCCCAAAAGATCTAAGGGAAATTAGAACATTGACAGATGTCTAATAAAATTTAAGCTTAAAGAGGTAGCAAGCCCTGATATTTTGAACTTGTCTAGTGGCACTAAGAATACAATAACCATGTTCAAAAACATAACACATTGATTTTACTAGCTTACCAAATCATATGCATTCGAACAAAGACATAAAAATGAATTTTGAAATAATACTTACAACATCTACAATGTTATTCTATAAAACCTCACCTCGAAAAGTGATTTAAAATTACAAATAAAATTATGACATAACTAATCAAACATAGCTTTTGAATATATTACATCTTCTGACGAAACACTATCATATGTTTTCTTAAGAAATTTTGTAGAAAATATGTTCTTCCCAATCAGCATTTTCTACATGCCCACCTTATTTCACAAGTGTTGATAAACAAGAAAATAATCAAATCATCTCAGGTTATATAGCAAATTTGTTTAGATGACATGTTCATTAATTTCATTGTATTTTTGCTCAGCATCATTCTTTTCTCTAACTCTGCCTTCTCCCCTTCCCACTTGGCTTTTAGTTCATTCTATCAAACACAAAAGAAGTCCATAAGTTGTAAAATTTGAATTTCACACCTTTTTTTTTGGTAGATAATTTCACACATTTTAATAAATTTATTTTTACAAAAACTGCAACCAGTGACATCTGATGCATCATGACACAAATGTAAAGTGGTATTAAAATAAAATGATAAGTGCACATACAGAACCTATTCTAAATCTAGTTTTGATTGCTTGTATCCAAAATTCTAGATCTCATGAAAAATTAATTAAAAAAATAAAGCATTTAATAATATGGGGAAGGGAAAGGCATCAGTGTTTCATAATTCATTTTAACAGAAAATATTAGAAGGAAACAAGACCTATAACTACAGGGAAAGGATAAGTGTATCCCCTACCTAGGGAAAACAAATTCAAATCCAAAAGAAGAGAGAGAAGTGTTCTTTTGACATGTTGGGTTCCTTTTAATCGACTTCTATGCCAAATAGGAGAATTTGGAATCTAGATGCATCACGCTCCTATACTTGTTCATCTTTCTTTCATATCTTGATTTAGAATCGAAGCACCGACCCTCCTTCCACCAAGTCTTTTTGTAAAGCCACTTCAAAGGTAAAGGCTTTTGTTAGGACGGCTGTACTAATAGAATTAATACAAAAGATATTCTTTAAACCAGGAGACCTAATATGGCTCTTTCTCTGGATGTCCGTATGATGTGCTATAGCAGCTTAGAGGCAAATTATTTGGTATCTTGGAGGAGAATTAGGTGAGTCCAGAGGGGTTAGGAGCATTTCTGTCAAAAAAATTTAGAGGGTTTGAAAGGAGAAAGGAAAGCCAAGTGCGACTGTGCTGTATTTGGCTAGAGAGAAATACAAGGGTCTTTAAACAATAATACCTCCCTCTATATATTTTGTGGGATAGGATCTGGTTTATGGCTTCTTAGTGGGTATTGGCAAATGGCATCTTTAGCAGCATAGCTCTAGTAGATCTTCATATGGATTGAAATGTTGTATTGAGCTAGTTTAGGGATTCTCCTTTTTCTTTTCAAAGCAAAAGGGAGAAAGCCAACTTAGACAACTAAGTATAAATACCAACTAGGAAAAAAATCACTATTTAAATGTATTGAAATTAATATTACAAAAAGAAATTAGTAAACAGGAGAGAGTAGAACCAATAGTAGAAAATCAAAAGGGTACCAACATCATGAAGGTTATGTGACTAATATGGCAGCAAGGCATGGCTAGAAACAGTTTTGAGGGTAGGACACATGTTGACTGATGGTGAGAGTTTCTAGAAGAATTTAGTTAGGGAATGATTAACAAAAACAAGGGCCTGAGAGTGAAACAGGCCTATAAAAATTGTAGAGGTTTAGTAGAAGATAGCCAACTTCTCAAAGGCCTAGCAATGATGTAACTTTTCTACATATTTTCCATGTTTTCTGTAAAGGTTGTTCTACCATCCTCTGGTGTATCATCTCTAATTTGTTATCTTAATTTAATATTATAAACTCTGGCATTTCCAAATAATTTTAGTAGCTATTTAGGTTCCATCATCATCATGATAATAATAATAAGAAAAAGCATAAAATCACTCAACACTCTCTGCAATTTTCCGTGTTTACATTTTCAATTTTCTGAGCTTCAATAAGTTTAGATAATTCTGGTGCCTATTCTTGCAGCACAGCTAATGCTTGTGATGTTTTCGTCAACTCTTTAATTGTCTCAGATTGAAGGATAACCTACAATATAGAAAACACAATCAGAAATGTGCACACATAGAAATACATATAAACTATATCATATTATATCACAAACATAACCACAAAACTTGGTTTTAAATATCACTACTTCCATTTTCTTTTTGTTTGTTAATTTCGTCATTACTTCCATATTTAATTAATGACACAAAAATATTACTACTTCCAAGTTGGAAGTATCTATCACACATTAAAAAGAAGGAATTTTGATAACAAACTCACAGGTTTATTGTGGATTCCTAGTTGAGCCCAGGTGATAACTTCCAATAGTTCTTCTAGGGTGCGATACCCAACTATAGAATTAAATTGTTTTGATGAGTTCATATATGTGTTTAATTATTAAAGTCATAAGTAATTGTTCTTCAAGAGTTATGAAAGAAACCTGGCATGGCGATAAAGGCGTCAGCTTGTCGAGCCATTTTAGCTTTGTGTTGATGTATCCCTGAAACTGCTCGGACTTCTCCTACTGTCTCTCTAGTGATCTGAACAGTGAACCCATTCTCGATCAATTTTCTATTTTTTTCTTTGATTTAAGAGAGGAAAAAAAGGGTATTACTATTACAATATTACCTCCAGTGGCATGAGAGTGGTGGGAATTATTCCACGATAACAGAAGGAATAACCATGAACGTCATAATTGAAGAAAGAAAGAGAGATTAGAAAGAGGCAAGGGATGAGATTAGTGTCCCAACCCTCACACGTGATGACCGCCACTGAAGACAGCTTGAGAGATGAGGCCCATTAACCTTGAAATGAAGGGTTCGATGGGTCCAGTTAGACAAGAGATTCAGCTATGGCCAAGTTGTGCAATCTCATGGTGGGTATGTGTTAAGGTATGTTCTTGGAGAAAAAAGCTTCTTTGGCAATGTCAGAGAATGAGAGTTGAGAGAGAGAGAGAGAAGAGACAAAGGAAGATGATGTTAGAGAAATAAGGAAAAGAATTCAAAACATCATCGACAGATACAGAACTGCACATATAATATAACTAGTTATGCACCCGTGCATTGAATGGTTTTGTCTACAAATAAAATATTACATTAATGATCTATATTCATATTAAAAATACAATGGAAATGAAAATACTTATTTGATGTTGTTAAATACTTCCTTATACATAACATTTTTAGTAGAGTTACCTTTGTTGTCAAGGCCAAGGTCAAAGATTTTTAAATCCTTTTTGGATTTTACTCTTGAAATCACTACATATAAAGCAAAATAAAGTGCTATTGAAAATTATCTTCTTTTGAATTTAAAAGGTTATCTTGAATTAGATGGTGTCATTGTAAATCTAGGATTAAACACTTTATCACCAACATTTTCACCTGAAATAAGTTTTCCTTCTATCACATGATCACCCAAACTACTTATTAATAGTCTTGTGCCATTAAATAGCCCCATGGATTTATCAATATTCTTGAGTAGATAATTGGAACACCAACCTTTAGCTTCAATTCATGATTAGGCAATCCAAACAATTTAATGTTGTTGAGGAATTCAATGGTGTAGAGATCTTCAATGTTATCTACATTGACATCTGCCTTACAAACACAATCAGAACTATAATAAATCTTTAAATCACTTGGAAATAAATCTAATGTGTGATCATTAATTGCATCTACATTTTGAAGAATAGGAGTCAGAATTGATCTTTCTTTAAAATATGATAGATTCCCCCAGTTTTGCTATAGAGAATGTATTTTCAATTATAAATAAGATAGGATCATTCACATCCTTAAGCAGGAAATTATCTGGGATTTCTATCGTAGATTAGCCATTATTTTTTTTTATCAGCGTGACCTTCCCCTATATTCAATATCCATTGTGAGAATTCAATGATTTCTTTGTGTCACGACCCATTTTCTAGGCACATGACCGGCACAATGATGAATATCCCATCACTGTAAGCCTTTCGATAAATTCTTCCCACAAGTAAAATCGTTAGTCATTATCTCTATATTCTCAAAATATCATTCCTTAATAAATACAAAGAAAATACATCAGATTTTCTTAATTAAAAATAATAGATCCTCAGTACGAAATACATTATCATACTGAAATACAAGCCAAATACCAAACCCCTGACCTAGATGTCCTAGACGGTTACAGAGCAACATACTGTATAACAAAAGAAGGGCCTACCCGACAGCGGGAAGGTCCAACGTGATCTACTCCTCTAGCGGATGTACTTCGAAGGCAACCTGATCTGAACAAAAAGTTTGTACAAACAGTGTGAGCTTTTAAACTCAGTGAGCAAATCGGCCTTGCGTTAATAAAATTCAAATACATCACCAGTCATGCAAGCATATCCGAAGGCTCAAGCTCAACCAATAGAAATAGTTAGAAATTACATACAAGAAAAATTCATCCAATTCAACAAACGATACTAGTACTCGTCAATGGCAATATATCCCGGAGAGCGCACACAGGCCGGCTCACCAATTTTGTATTTTTCCGCCATGACGCACAACCTCATCCTCTTAGCTAGGGCGCCTCACGGATTTATCACCAATCCGGGCTATATTCCTACTGAGGGAATCGTTGTCTCCACACTCATTGGTCAAGACACCCTTTAACCCGGGTTTTCCGCCTTGCCGTGAGAGGGGGTATTGTACCGCTCAATCACAATCAATAGTACAACAGTTCATATCATAATCAGAAGCACAATATAATACTCATCCATATAACAGGTATAGTATATAACTATATGATTCAAATTTCATATCATTATGAGATACTTGCTTTGTCTTATCCATACTTCTGGATTAATTATCTCATTATATTCGTCATTCTGAATCCAATTTCTCCCTATGAATCTTGGGAGTGTCCTACGACATACTTTTTATCACCAATAATGCTAAAACTCTATTAAAACAGGGTCGTTTCACTCACCTGGATTCCGTACGAGTATCACTTCTCTAAATCGTTACGGACAAGAGTACGCAGGTGAATTTCAGTGTTCCGCTACAGAGATTTTCATGAAAGATTACAGAAAGTACGTTAAGATCATTTTCGTATAGATAATGTTCATACGTACGGGTACTATTCATATGGTCACTATTCATATGTACGGTACTATTCATACGGTCACTATTTATACGTACGGATACTATTCATACCAGAAATACATAATACAATCTGTAAAAGAGTACACCAGGTAAGTTCCCAGGAAAGAGTGGAGAGTCACACTGGACACACTTAAAAACCAGGTCTTTCCTTAGCCAGAACTTTCCTAGACATGTATTCTCCACAGATTATATTCTATTTCGGTAATCAGAGAATCAAAATAACAGCTAACGACAGTTTTTCTGATGTGGAAGATCGGCCAAAGCCGCAACCACAGAGCATACTTAAGAAAATAACTTCTAAAATTTGAAAGACATAGAAAGGGCATAGTATCCTTACCTAAGCAAAAACGGAAAGGCCCAAAATCTCAGAAGCCTAGCGTCGGAGCAAGAGAAACTTAAGGAGGGAAGAAGAGAAGTTGAAGGTGTGAGTTTAGAAGTGAAATGGAAGGGCCTATTTATAGCAAAAGTCAAGGGTACTATTTGACACTATGCGCTAATAAAATATTCAATTTACTATTCATGAAAATGACATTTCTAATAATGCAGTTACTGTGCACCTTACGCGATGGAAAATTTTCGTTTATTTACTATTAGAAACTTTAAAGGAAAAACTATCCTTTCACCTTAAACCTTTAAATTTCTTTTCAATTCAGTCCTTTCAATTTAGTCCCTGAGGGTATTTTTACACATAAAACGTCATTTTCTCCTACAAACTTCTTTCTAGTTTTCTCTTATAACCAAACCACATCTAGTATTTGACATTTTGATTATATAAATGAACAGTACCATATACGTAAATAGTAACAGTAGTTTGAAAACACGCATTTATATTTTATTTTTCATGGGTATTACATTATCACCCCCTTTAAGAAATTCGGTCCTCCGAATTTAAATTACCTCAAGTCGTAAAAAGATGGGGATATCTGGAACGCATGTCGGCCTCGGCTTCCCATGTGGCTTCTTCGTGAGTTTGATTCCTCCACAAAACCTTGACGGATGGAATCTCCTTAGATCGGAGTTTCTTTACTTGACTATCGAGGATAGCTACCGGTATCTCCTCGTATGACAAGTTTTCATCTACTAGGATAGAATCATTCTGAGAAGGGTGAAGTATGTGAGAAGGGTCATGAAGGTACTTCCTTAACATGGATACGTGAAAAACATGGTGAATCCCTTCCAGATCCATAGGTAGGGCAAGCCGATAAGCCACTTTTCCCACTCGTTCTAGAATCTCATAAGGCCCGATGTATCTAGGACTCAACTTTCCTTTCCTTCCAAATCTCAACACACCTTTCATTGGAGAGACCTTAAGGAATACCATATCGCCGACTGAGAACTCCAAATCACGTCGTCTGTGGTCAGCGTATGCCTTTTGTCTACTTTGAGCTGCTCGCATCCTATCTTGTATTGTCTTAACCTTGGTTAGGGCATCCTGGGCCAAGTCAGGTCCTAATGCTTTCGCTTCACCTACTTCGAACCAACCGATCGGAGATCTGCAACGTCTCCCATACAAGGCCTCAAAGGGTGCCATCCCAATAGTGGCCTGGTAGCTGTTGTTATATGCGAACTCTACAAGATACAAATGCTTTTCCCAGCTACCACTGAAATCTAGAATACAAGCTCGTAACATATCCTCTAGCGTCTGAATCGTCCGCTCTGACTGTCCGTCTGTCTGTGGGTGAAAAGCGGTACTAAGGTCCACTCGAGTACCTAATGCCTCCTGAAAACTTCTCCAGAAACGAGAGGTAAATTGAGGACCTCTATCAGAAATGATAGATATAGGTACTCCATGCAACTTTACTATTTCTTTAATATACAATTGTGCCAACGCTACTACACCATAAGTGGTTTTGACTGGAATGAAGTGTGCTGATTTGGTTAGTCGGTCAACAATGACCCAAACTGAGTCATAACCTCCTGTGGAACGAGGTAGACCAACAACAAAGTCCATCGTCACTCGTTCCCATTTCCATTCAGGAATCTCTAATCGTTGTAACGAGCCTCCTGGCTTTAGATGCTCAGCCTTAACCTGTTGACAGGTTAAACAACGAGACACAAATTCTGCTATGTCTTGTTTCATTCCTTTCCACCAGTAGATCTGTTTCAGATCCTGATACATCTTGGTGGCTCCTGGATGTACAGCATATGCAGCACGATGGCCTTCTTCCATGATGTCTCGTCTAAGAGTTCCAACATGTGGTACACACAACCGTTGTTCAAAATGTAAGACTCCTGTATCGTCGAGTGTGAAACTATTCACTTCACCAATCTTCACCTTTTCCATAATTTGGACAAGCTCAGGATCCTCCATTTGAGATATCCGTATCTGGTCAACAAGGGAAGATCTAGCCCTGATATGGGCTAAGAATGATCCTGTCCTTGTAACCTCAAGAGTAGCACCTTTTGCTCTCATCTCTTGTAGTTCTTGGATCAAGGGTCTTTTTGTTACTGCTATATGGGCCAGACTACCCATAGATTTTCGACTCAAGGCATCTGCTACCACGTTTGCTTTGCCTGGGTGGTAAAGAATATTGCAATCATAATCTTTTAGTAATTCTACCCATCTCCTCTGCCTCAAGTTTAAGTCCTTTTGGTTGAAAATATATTTTAGACTTTTATGGTCAGTGTAGATTTCGCAAGTTTCTCCGTATAGATAATGTCGCCATATCTTTAAAGCGAAAACTACTGCTGCCATTTCCAGATCGTGGGTGGGGTAGTTTTGTTCATGTTTCTTAAGTTGTCTCGATGCATATGCCACTACCTGGCCATGCTGCATGAGAACACATCCCAACCCTACTCTTGATGCATCGCAGTATACTGTAAAATCTCCTGGTCCTGAGGGTAAGACTAATACAGGTGCGGAGATTAACCTTTTCTTGAGTTCTTGGAAGCTTTCTTCACAAGCGTCATCCCATTGGTACTTTACCCCTTTCCTAGTCAGTCGTGTGAGAGGGGCGGCTAACTGGGAAAAATTTTGGATGAAACGACGATAATATCCTGCTAATCCCAAGAAGCTGCGAATCTCCGTGACGGAGGTAGGTCTAGGCCACATTTTGACCGCTTCTACTTTGCTTGGGTCTGCTTGGATGCCATCTTTGGAGATCACATGTCCCAAGAAAGTTACACGATCAATCCAAAACTCGCATTTAGAGAATTTGGCGTACAATTGATGATCCCTCAATGTCTGCAACACAACACGAAGGTGTTGTTCGTGCTCTTCTGAAGTCTTTGAGTACACCAGAATGTCGTCTATGAAGACAATGACAAATTTGTCTAAAAAGGATTTAAAAATCCTATTCATTAAATCCATGAAAGCAGCTGGTGCATTCGTTAATCCAAATGACATCACCAAGAACTCGTAGTGCCCATATCTGGTACGGAAGGCTGTTTTAGACACATCCTCCTCCTTGATCTTGAGTTGGTGATAACCAGACCTCAAGTCAATCTTTGAAAAACACTTGGCTCCTTGAAGTTGATCGAAAAGGTCGTCGATGCGAGGCAACGGGTATTTATTTTTGATAGTTACCTTATTCAGTTGCCTGTAATCTATGCATAGTCTCATCGATCCGTCCTTCTTTTTCACGAACAGAACAGGAGCTCCCCAAGGTGAATAACTTGGCCTTATAAAGCCTTTGTCTAGCAAGTCCTGTAACTGAGTTTTTAACTCTTTTAATTCTGTTGGTGCCATTCTATAAGGGGGTATGGAGATTGGGCGAGTATCTGGTGCTAACTCTATCTGGAACTCAATCTCTCGATCTGGGGGTATACCTGGTAGATCATGTGGGAAGACATCTACAAACTGCTGGACTACTGGAACGTCTTCTACTTTTAGTTCTTCTTTCTTAATATCTTTAACGAATGCCAAGTATCCTTTACAGCCCTTTCGCAATAAACGTTGGGCACACATTAAAGATATAAGATTCCCAGAAATTTCACTCCGTTCACCATGAAATACGAAAGAAGGCTCCCCCGGAATATTAAATTTAACTATCTTATTATAGCAATCCAGGGTGGCATGACAAGATGCCAGCCAATCCATGCCCAAGATGACATCAAAGTCTGTCATATCTAACAGCATTAGGTCTACTGTTGTATTTATTTCTCCGACTCTTACCTTGCAAGCTCGATAGCCTCGTTCTATTAGTAAGGTGCCTCCAGTAGGCGTAGTTACTAAAAACGGACATTCTAATCTAACAACTTTTTGCTTAAAGTTCTTAGCAAAGAATGGTGACACATAGGAATGTGTAGAGCCAGAGTCAAACAAAACATGTGCAAAATTTGATTCAATCAGAAGAGTACCTGCTACCACTGTATTAGACGCCTGAGCATCTTGACGGGTTAAAGTGAATACTCGAGCGTTCCCTCGGCCTGCTGAAGCCTGCCCTCGACCACCTTGTCCTCTGCCAGCACCTCTTCCGATTCCATTGCCTCCTACAGTTACAGGGGATCTGTTGGCAACAGTAGCCTCTGATTGATTAGGGCGTACTGACCCTTGGCCAGATCTCGTGTAGAGTTGGGGGCAATCTCTTTTGATGTGGCCCTGTTGACCACATTGGTAACAGACCCTAGTGTTGTTGTTGACAAAACAAGCTCCGAAGTGATTTCTTTCACATTTAGAGCACCAGGGCCTTTGTTGACCCCCTGTACCACTTTGTTGACGCTGTGGTGCACTAGCAGTAGAGGCTGCACGTCCAGAACTCTCTCCGTGGTAGCGTGATTTCTCATCTTACTTCCTCTTTCTTTTGTTATTCCATTTTTCTTTTTGCATATCTCTTTCTTCCATCATACGGGCGATGTCGACGGCTTCTGTGTAAAATGAAAAATCTCGTATTTTCGATCCCACCCTGTCAAATAAAGACTCTCGAAGGCCTTTAATAAATCGTCGGATCTTTTCTTTCTCAGTTAGGACCATGTGAGTAGCATATTCAGACAACTCTATAAACAGATTGTCGTATTCATCGACGGTTCGTGATCCTTGCCGGAGTGCCTCAAACTCATTCATCTTTGCTTCTCGTATACTCTCCGGAATAAATTGTTCTCGAAAAATTCTTTTAAAGTCATTCCATTTAATGGGTGGGGCATTTCTGGCCATGCCCTTCTTCCATGTTCGCCACCAGCGGTCGGCCTTACCTCTTAACTGAAAGGTAACAAGGGTTACTTTTCGAGGTTCAGGGCATTCTAACGTGTCAAGGATTTTCTCACAGTCATCTAGAAAACGTTGTGGGTCTTCATTAACATCTCCTGCAAAGGTTGGCAGATTCAGCTTCATAAATTCCGAGATTTTGACCTCTGTACCTACCCAATCCTGAGGAGGGGGTGGAGGTGGCATCTGGTCTGTCTCTTGTACTTTTGCAGCATGTACTGATGCCTGTGAGCCATCTTCAGATGATTGTCCCATCAAAAGTTCCTTTAGCCCATTCACCTCGTTCTGCATTGCAGCTAATGCTTCCATCACTACAGTCGCGTCAATTTGTGATGGTTCTCCAACATTTCTTCCAGGGTTTTCAGTGGATATTTCTCTGTTTTGTGCATGGTTATCTTCTGCACGATTAGGCATCTCCAGTCTTGCATTTGCTGACTGAGCAGCTGGAGGGACCAAGGCCCTGCCAGATCTTGTGCGGATTCCAGAAGCGTTTGATTTTCTTGGTGCCATATAAACTTATTCTACAATTAAGAATAATATATATCGTCACTATTATGCTTCAAGTAAAGACACGAAAGAAATGGATTTTAATCTATACAGGGCTTTTGGTGGATCTTCATCCTATGGTCGTGCTGCAGTCACGACAATAGGGGAAGGCCCACTAAAGACACCTTGCTCTGTAATCACTAGGAGACCTAACAACCTATGCTCTGATACCAACTTTGTCACGACCCATTTTCTAGGCACATGACCGGTACAATGATGAATATCCCATCACTGTAAGCCTTTCGATAAATTCTTCCCACAAGTAAAATCGTTAGTCATTATCTCTATATTCTCAAAATACCATTCCTTAATAAATACAAAGAAAATACATCAGATTTTCTTAATTAAAAATAATAGATCCTCAGTACGAAATACATTATCATACTGAAATATAAGCCAAATACCAAACCCCTGACCTAGATGTCCTAGACGGTTACAGAGCAACATACTGTATAACAAAAGAAGGGCCTACCCGACAGCGGGAAGGTCCAACGTGATCTACTCCTCTAGCGGATGTACTTCGGCGGCAACCTGATCTGAACAAAAAGTTTGTACAAACAGTGTGAGCTTTTAAACTCAGTGAGCAAATCGGCCTTGCGTTAATAAAATTCAAATACATCACCAGTCATGCAAGCATATCCGAAGGCTCAAGCTCAACCAATAGAAATAGTTAGAAATTACATACAAGAAAAATTCATCCAATTCAACAAACGATACTAGTACTCGTCAATGGCAATATATCCCGGAGAGCGCACACAGGCCGGCTCACCAATTTTGTATTTTTCCGCCATGACGCACAACCTCATCCTCTTAGCTAGGGCGCCTCACGGATTTATCACCAATCCGGGCTATATTCCTACTGAGGGAATCGTTGTCTCCACACTCATTGGTCAAGACACCCTTTAACCCGGGTTTTCCGCCTTGCCGTGAGAGGGGGTACTGTACCGCTCAATCACAATCAATAGTACAACAGTTCATATCATAATCAGAAGCACAATATAATACTCATCCATATAACAGGTATAGTATATAACTATATGATTCAAATTTCATATCATTATGAGATACTTGCTTTGTCTTATCCATACTTCTGGATTAATTATCTCATTATATTCGTCATTCTGAATCCAATTTCTCCCTATGAATCTTGGGAGTGTCCTACGACATACTTTTTATCACCAGTAATGCTAAAACTCTATTAAAACAGGGTCGTTTCACTCACCTGGATTCCGTACGAGTATCACTTCTCTAAATCGTTACGGACAAGAGTACGCAGGTGAATTTCAGTGTTCCGCTACAGAGATTTTCATGAAAGATTACAGAAAGTACGTTAAGATCATTTTCGTATAGATAATGTTCATACGTACGGGTACTATTCATATGGTCACTATTCATACGTACGGTACTATTCATACGGTCACTATTTATACGTACGGGTACTATTCATACCAGAAATACATAATACAATCTGTAAAAGAGTACACCAGGTAAGTTCCCAGGAAAGAGTGGAGGGTCACACTGGACACACTTAAAAACCAGGTCTTTCCTTAGCCAGAACTTTCCTAGACATGTATTCTCCACAGATTATATTCTATTTCGGTAATCAGAGAATCAAAATAACAGCTAACGACAGTTTTTCTGATGTGGAAGATCGGCCAAAGCCGCAACCACAGAGCATACTTAAGAAAATAACTTCTAAAATTTGAAAGACATAGAAAGGGCATAGTATCCTTACCTAAGCAAAAACGGAAAGGCCCAAAATCTCAGAAGCCTAGCGTCGGAGCAAGAGAAACTTAAGGAGGGAAGAAGAGAAGTTGAAGGTGTGAGTTTAGAAGTGAAATGGAAGGGCCTATTTATAGCAAAAGTCAAGGGTACTATTTGATACTATGCGCTAATAAAATATTCAATTTACTATTCATGAAAATGACATTTCTAATAATGCAGTTACTGTGCACCTTACGCGTGGAAAATTTTCGTTTATTTACTATTAGAAACTTTAAAAGGAAAACTATCCTTTCACCTTAAACCTTTAAATTTCTTTTCAATTCAGTCCTTTCAATTTAGTCCCTGAGGGTATTTTTACACATAAAACGTCATTTTCTCCTACAAACTTCTTTCTAGTTTTCTCTTATGACCAAACCACATCTAGTATTTGACATTTTGATTATATAAATGAACAGTACCATATACGTAAATAGTAACAGTAGTTTGAAAACACGCATTTATATTTTATTTTTCATGGGTATTACAGTTCAGCATACCATTGACATCTGTTTATAGTCACATGTTATGTTTCAATGTCATGACAATACAATAATTCCAAAAATAAGAAGCATTCAAGGTAGAAAGTACTATGTCTTGTCTCGTTCCTTTAGGAATTACAAGTAGTATTTACCTGAAATTACCACCGAATACTACTACTTTCCCTCCAAAAGGTTTGTCTTCACTATTTGGAATTGAAGACTACAAGATATCTTTAAATGTTCTATAAACTGCTTCAAAACAGTATCTATTCATAATCAGAGCTTCATACCATATTACCAACATTGTCATAGAAATAAGAATAGCAATTTCACTATTATGCTTGATATTACACGTCGAATCTTTATTGATTTATAGAGGAACATGAAATCAGGAGTGTGCAATCCTACCTCCTAGAAAGAGTGAAGTAATTCTGCTAGAAACAACATTTAAAACAATCTTCCCCTCTAATCTAAAGCATGCAAAAAGTGTTCTCCATAAAAATGTTTTCCCCATACCACCATAACCATAAACAAAAAAATTCCCCCAAGATCAGAATCAACAACAGTTACAATTTTATCATATATATCTCGTTGTTCAGTATTTAAAGATCCTACTTGAAATGATGTTCTTTTGCCAACGAATGTCTATCATAATTTAATTCATCAAGAATTAGCATGTTGATTAAATTACTTGACTTGTCCATATTAGGTTGTGGCATTGAATTAAAATCAACAAGTGATTTACCATTCAATTGCAAGACATTATTAATCTCTATAAGAGTATAATTCCTCAATAATTCTTTAAAGAGTTGAAGATTTGCCAAAAAAACAAATAAATGTTTAAATTAATCAAATCATAAATAAATAACATTTTAACATTTAACTAATATTTTTATTATAAGTAGGAAACAAATAAATCTTACCATTATGACCTACAACTTTCCTTTACTTGTATAACATATCATCGAACATTAATTTCTAAGTTTTCTCCCAAAAAAATAGGTTGTGTCATTGAATTTGAGATCAGTAATGTACAAAACAACTTGCGAAAGTAGATTGATGAAGAAATTATACTTCCCTCTTGAATGCCTTCAACATATTCTTTGACATCATCAAGTAGACCAAGAACATAACATGCTTCTTTAAAAGATCCATATGTAATACCATCAATTGTTTTAACATCTTCATAACTCGTTGGCCCTTTCACAACATTAAGAAGAATTCTCAGATAATGAAGTTCTCCTAAACTTAGATGTGTGTAGAAAAGTCCACCAATTTTATATGAAGATCTTCTTGAAACCCATTCATTAGTGTCTTGTTTAAAAACAAATCTTGTTGGGAAATTAGCATAACACAATGTCTTTGCCTCTTCATATGTTTTGTTAGCCTCAAACCATGCTAGAAATTTGGTACGACCCTTAAAAGCACATTCTACAATTGAATCTATTTGATCCTCATCTAAAAATATTACTAACTGATCATTTGGTAAGTGAAATGACAATCTTTCCACTGCAAGGTCTTTAAAATTAATATCAGAACCAAAAATTCTCCAAACAGTAATGGGTATCTCGATTTGTCAGGAATTTCAGCACTAATAACTTTGTCTATATCATTCGAAGTAAGATGTCTATCATTTTTGTGAAGAAATAAGAGGATATGGGCATGAGGCAAACCTCTCTTCTAGAATTTAGTTCACGCTACTACGATGTTGAATCGACCATAATTGAAATCGTGGCAATTTTGCAATATAGTGATCCCCAGGTCGTATTCACTTAAGGAGCCTCACTTCTAACCACTAACTAATTGTTCTTAACGCTGATTACACTAATTAACTACACGGAGGGGGTTTGTGACAATAGCAAAAAAGCATACAAACAAAAGTTAAATCTTGCAACAACAGAACAGGTTCGATAACAAACAGAGAAATATCAAAGAACACATGTAATCAATCTCTGGTTTTCCTAGAAGTGTAATCATCATTATCCTTTTCTTAAAATTAGTTTTGAGTTCATCTATTATTCTAGTCATTACCTAAGTTTTCTAGAAAATCTCCTAGAACTTAAACACATTGAGTCCTAACCGGAATCTTGCCCTTACACAATCGCATATTGGCAACTCAATCTAATCCTACTTACTAAACATGCATAGCAACCGCATACATACAGGTATAGTAAGGTTTACCCTCTCATGAAGCAATAAAAATAGAAATCAAACCCATACATCTTTTATAATCAGAAAAATATATAGAAATGAGAACAAAAGGCAAAATGAATATTAAACTGAAATAGATTAGACCAGAAACACTTAAAAGTTCAAAGGTATTCAGATTACATCTCCTAGTTCCACCAAAGGCTAATTACAAAAAATGGTTTTAGCCTTCCATAAGGACTAAAACAAAAAATACAAAGGAGAAACTATAGAGAACCCTAAACTACAGAAGAAAAGAGGAGGAAGAAGCTGTTTTGTCTCCAAAAACAAAATCTGATGCCTCCTTGTATTCTACCCTACGAAAGAGATGAAAAATGGCTTTATACATGTCCCTTTCTCTTGCTGAAAAATACAATTTAGGTTTGGACAAGCAACAGCAGCAAATTAGAGGAGAATGACATGAAAAAAGATGCTACTGGACTGACTTTTCTGCAGAGAAGAGTTGACCTACGAATTTACCATTTTAGGTAAACTTTGGAAAGCAAAATGGGCTGAATGCATACTTTGATTCAGAAAAAAAAAGTGGGGCCCACATCAGCTTATCTTAGTTAGTACCAAATCACCAAAAAGAGCACATTAACTCCCACATAAGCACTTTCGTCCATGTCATCAATTTAGCTCTCTAGTTACAAAATTAAAGCACAATTAGTTCATAATTAAATTACATCCAATTAATTCTAAAAATATAATAAAATCAAAGAGTTCTCATGAAAATTATGCAATAGGACTAAGATAAGGACCAAAATGTATATAAAAATGCCCAATATCAAAATTCAATCATATACAAAGCTATAACACATACGAAAAACTCATTAATCATGTTGAAAAAAAATATATAAATTGCAAGTGTTATTTAAAAAATTTAAATAGTACATGCTATAACTCTTCCAAAGATTTACTTTTTTCTAAGATCATGAAGCAATTTATCAAGTTTAATTTTGAAAATACGTGGTTCACGCTACTACGACCGCTGAGTCACCCAAAATTAAATTCGTGGAAACTTGTAGTATAGTGATCATCCTAAGTCGTATTCTCTCAATGAGATTTGCTTCTAAATTGCCTAATTAATTGTTCTTACACTAATCTACTCTAATTACAACCTAATTACCTAATGATTACCACGGGGGGTGATTGCATAATTAAAGCTTAAAAAAGAATTAAAATACAAACCTAAGCTAACAGAAGAACAAAACACAAACACAACAGAATAGAGAAACAAAATTACAGAACAACAGAGATGCAATCAGTTATAGAATCCCTAGAGTTACAACTATCATCATTCTTGTCTTCAAATTAATTCTAGTGTTCTCTATCATTAAGTTTTCTAACAAGTATTTCCAAGAGACTTCCTAGAACTAAATTGCACATAAGTTAAACCTAACCACATGCAATCTAATTAAGCACTAACCTAAATCATGCTTGATAATCATCTAAGCAAGCCATTTCTATTCTAACTCATATCAGAGTAAGTATTAACATAAAAACCAGAGGAAAAATAGAATAGGAATGAAATAGAAGAACAACAAGAACACTTATCTGATTAAGCACCAAAAATTCATGTTACAATACTAGTTCATGCATGGACTAATTACAAGAGGCTTTTAGCCTTCCGTGGAGGCCAAAATACAACAAAACAAAGAAGAAAATGGCGGGGGAGGGGATAGACCTACGAATTATAGAGAAAATAGAAGAAGAATATCTCTTCAACGAGTGCAAATGGGGTTCTGAATGTGTTTTAAACTTCAGGTGAGAAGGAGGGACAAATTTGCTACTATTTAACTCCATTGTGTTGTCCCTTTCTCTACATTTTGTTGTTGCTATCTTCTGTTGCTTTTTCTATTTTCTGCAGAAAGCATTTCTGCTATTGTTTCTACCTTACTGTGTTGTTGCTATTCTGTAGAAAAAGAAATCAAAATAGTGCATGATGTGGGCCCCAATCTAGTCAACCCTAGTCAATGCCCAATCAACACATAATGCCATGTGAGCATCCAAGTGGGCCTCTAAGTCAACAAAATAACTCTCTAATAATTAAATCTATAAATTAGATTAATGAGTCTTTAATCAATTAATCTCATAAAAATATGGAATTAAAACATATCGGTTCTATAATTATTTTAGACCCAATAATTACAAAATATGATATAATTGGAGAGTTAGCAATATTAAAATGGCAATAGGATTAAGATAGGGACTAAATTGCATATAAAAATGCCCGATATCAATACGTGTAATAATGTCAGGCCTATCTTCAACTTTAATTCCATTTCCTTCGACAAATCAGGTTATTTCTAGCCACTTAGGATTACATGTGAAAGTAATGAATAGATCCGAAAATCTAACCCACCTGCAAATAGCCATCATGGTAGTTTTGAATTGTATATCTTGCTCCTTTAGTAAAAGATGAGGGTAAAATTATAAGCTTTCCTAAGCATGATGGATTTGTTTCTCCTCTTAAAGGAGCTTCTAAAAGACCACTATAAATATCCTAATTTCTTTTGATTATTTCTAACATTAAGAGTTTCTCAGATTCAATCATTGTACATGCATCGACAACAAATTGTTGAAACAACCTACTAGCTTCTATAATTGTTTGAGCTTCTTGCATCTTGTCTTGAATTTGAAATACAAGAATTGTTTCATGATAAGGTGTCTAAGCTTTGCTGATGGTGGCAAATTGATAAAACTAAGACCAACATCATCCCTATAACCATCTTCTCTATATGGAAATAACAAAGGATACTGTAATAGTAAATAAGAAAGATGTAGCTCACTTATTTGCTGAAGCAATCTAGTTTTGTATTAAACCATAACATCTTGTTCCCATGAGGACATGTCAAAATCACCTATGATTAAGGCTGTAACTTTAGAGCATGTTGCCAAGTTGTACTGCTTTCCATCTTTGCTTCTATTCTGTAATAGACGTATGCTTACATTAGTAAGACAACAACGATCAATCATGTCTTTTGCCATTTGATTTGTTTAAACAAAAGGATTTGTCTGATCAAGTATGTCTTTTAACATTTCTATGATTCTAGCTTCCAAACATTGATCATCTTTAGTCCTGTATTGTTTTTATAAAACAATATGTAAGATATAGTTGCAACTTAGTTAATTATATGCATAAAAAATAGTTTTGATATGAATACAAGCATTTAAAAAAATTAAGAGATAAAAGTAAGTTAAGTATCTCATTGATAAAATTCGGTTACATATCTCATTGTCAGTGTCGTATATATATGCAGCTAACCAAATCTTGATGACTTTCCATCTGGTGGTAGCAAACTTCCAATTTTATGCAAATTTTGTCCATGCATTTTAAATACATGAGAATCTCTAGATCGATTTAAATCGTCATCTACTTTTCCTCCCATTGAAGTAAATGAAAACATATTGTTGTATTTCCATATGTTCTTTTGAAAATACTTACCCAATGAATCATTGTAATGCATTAATTTTCAAAGTTCATTTGGAGGATCAGGTAAAAATGGGAGTTCTACCTTTCCTTGCATACAACAAAGAGTAAACTTTGGATTCCTTATCTTGCTGTCTTTTTTACATCATTCTTTATACCACATAATAGCTCCACAAAATCCGCAAGAAAAAATACAATCTCCAATGTCCCAATATGTTGAAAGATAATAAACTTGAAATATTACAGAATATTTATTGTTAATCCACAATAAAATTTTGACAATAAAGTAAAATTAACGGTTACCTTCCTTGGATCTATGAATGTTATTAATTAAATCATCATTATGGTAATTGTCTCTCATAGTATTAACCATATCATTTGGAGGAGATGAGTTGGTAGCTGAAATAATGAAAAATATAAGAAAAACAATGATTTTATATAAATATAATATCAAAACAACTATGTGAGAAATTTTCAATTTGTATCACTTGTGCTATTCAACTGGGACAATGATTCATTTATCATCTCTTGTATACTGATTGTTGTAATATCCGCTAATTTTGGATCACGTGATTGATGGTATTATGGTTTTTATTAATGAAAATTTTCATTTTTTTAATGGAAATATTTGGTCATTTTTAAGTTTTCATATTTAATTTATTCTTTTTCAATATTATTTATCGAAATGAAGATAAATAACTAGACCAAGTATTTTATTGCAAAGGATATTTCTGAGAGTTGAGGAAAGACTAGAGAAAGAGGAAATTTCATGGAAATAGTGTTGGGGGACAAGAGATGGAGAGAGAATAATCATGAGACATGGAGGAGGTCGAGTATCTATGAGGTCTAAAGAGGGACTAAAGTGAAGTGAGAAATTAAGTGGCATTTAAGATATAGAAAATATCCAAATTGGAGAAATTATGAATTTGTCACTATCAAGTTAACCGAGAGTTACCTCGGGGCAAAGTAATAATTTCACCATGGTTGGGTATATATAAGCGACCCCACTCCTTTTTCCTCATTTCTTACTTTTCTCTCTCTCTCTCTCTCTCCTCACTCTCTCCTTTCTCTTTCTCTCTTCCTTCTCTCTACCTCCCCCTCTCCACTCCGAATCCTCCAAAGACTTTAGGGAGCCTTTCTCTGGTAGTAGGGAAAGTCATCAATGGCCAAGCAACGTAGGGAAAGCAAGGAATCGAGGTAGGAATTCTGATTTCCCGAACTTTTCCATATTTCTAGTTTTAAGGGTATTTAGAGTAAAATCAAGATTGTGGCTTTGTTTCTAGTTAAAATTCAGGTTTTTGGTGGCTAAAAACTCCTTAGACATTAAGGGTGAGATCCCATGGAAGGAATTATGGGAAACAACAAAGATCTGACTAGATCTAACCCCAAAACTGAGGCCAAATCACATGTTTAGGATCATAGAGGGCCAAATTGCATGCCTCAGGCACTACACTTCAAAGGGAAGACTAAGGCATGCTGCCCCAAGCGCCAGCTGTGGCGTCTTAGGCACCAAGTGTGTGTGTAGAGCCTAGGTGCAGGCGCCAGTCATATGGAGGTTCTTGGTCCATTTTCAAATGGTCATAACTCCTTCATCTAGACTCCGTCCTTCGAGTCTAGTTTCCAATAGTATAAGGTTTGTTTTAAAAACTCCTTACCGGTTAAGAGTTATGACTAAAGGTCAAGGTTAGTGGTAAGGATTTTCCTTGTTTTATTTATTTATTGATTTGGGTTGATTCCAGGTGACTTGGGAGCTTCATTGACTCCGTCTCCTAGAATTTCTCATACAGTAAACCTTGTTTGCATCAATGTGAGCAGGTGACCTTGTCATTTATGTTTTTATTAAAAATTGGCTAAGTTCAATATAAACCCCATTCACACCATAGTTAGAAATAAATCAAAGAAATTCCCTAGTTAGCGATAATAACTAGATTAAGGAATTTCTTTGATTAGTTGTGAGTTATATTTTATGGGATAGGTATTTTAATGTTTATTTGAATTTAAGTGGTGAGTTGATGTGGTATGTGTTATGTGGTGTTTGTGTGAAAGCATTTGATGTTTGTTCGAATGCATTGCATATTATTATTTACATATTAATATAGAATATAAGGGAAACATAGGGTTGGTATTCTGTAAGTAGTGGAAAACATAGGGGTGGACCTGTGAATTAAACCCATTGAGGGTTGGTCTTCAATGTGGTAAGTGCGGGAAGATATGGAAAATACTTAGCACATGCTTGTTGTATAATGTATGTCGATGTGAATGTTTACTTATGCATTTATGTGGTTGGGGATTATTTTTGAATTGTTTGGTGAAAACGTAGTCTCGCATAAGAGCCACATATTGTGATTGCGTATACGGTGCATTTTATTTTATTATTTCATACTTTTACGTGCTGGTGGTATTTATTCTGATTATGGTAGTGAGGCTAATATTTGTACTTGTGCTTTATTTTATTGCACAGTTACCTACTCACTGAGTTTTCATAAATTCACACACTCTATTACTGTTTTCATATTTAGCAACTAAAAAGGATAGGATAACCGCTTGAGGTTAGCGGCTTTTGGAGATAAACTCCATTCTTGTTGGAGGGTTCGTGGAACCAATTTTTGTGCTTTAAGCCTTTTAGAATGCTCTGTAATCCCATAGGCTTCCTAGGTCCTACTGTGTACTAGAGGTTTAATTATTTAGCTACAATTTGCTTTGCCATTTAATTGTATATAGATATTTCCTGATGTTGTAGGAAATAAAAGAAAATATTTTTTTGTAAATTTATTTTGCTGTAAATTTATACTTTCTTAGTTACAGATATTAAGACTGTTCATAATTATAGGCTACCACTAAGGTGCACCCCAATGTGCATATTAAATCATGTGCCATTTTTTAGGGCATTTCAATTATATTCGTTGAACATTCTATAACGCAAAAAAATATTACGTATATTAGAAATTTGAAAATAAGTTGACAATAACATGAATTTTGATTATGATTTGAAATTTGAATAGATTACATGATATTAACTATGACAATTGCACATTTATTTAAACTCTTATTATTTAGTTTTGAACTGACGGACTCCACACATCTACGTTCTCTTATGGTTTGCCCTACAACAACAAACTTGATGTTCTTAATAATGACTCCATGTTAATTGTACGAATATATTGAAATTGTTACAACTACCATTAAGCATGTCTGTAACAATATCTTCACTTGAATTTTGTACTTTATAAGTAGTGTTGCACTCTGGAGATTTATAAGGTGATTTTATATACTAATTTCAAATACTGTAGAAAACAAATTACAATGTCATTACAAATATTTAAAATTGATAAACTATTAATTCTGGTTACTCGCGGTCTGTGATGTCATCATGCACAACTTGTTTGGAATTCTTTTCTTTATTGGGTCTCTTATGTACTGCATAAGAATATGAAATTGTTAAATTTTGTGATATTCATTTTGTATAAAACAAATAGCAAATCAATAAAATAATAGAGCTAAACAACAAATTAAATATCATAATGTTTCTATTATTTGTTTGTGAACTTAAAGTCGGAGTAGATTGGAGAAGGATTGAACCAGTCTTCGCACAATAAGAAATTTTTTATTCTTCATTTTATTTAGTTGGGGAGATAAAATAATAATTAAAAAATTAGTATTTCATAAATAAAGTAGGCAAATTATATAATTTCCAATCAATCAATTTTGAAATTACCATTGGTTCCACACGTTGGAAGATCAGCACATATATCACTATCATGCAGAATTACTGAACCTGAACAATATCTAATTTTTGAATCAACACCTTATCAAGGATAGGTGCAAACAAAATAAGTACAATGATTATCATGACATAATATTGAGTATAAAAAAAGCGCAATGACAGCATGTATAATATTAAACTTACTATCGTGATGTCTCCAAGCACAACTTGTTTGGAATTGTTTTCTTTATTAGGTCTCTTATGTACTGCATATTGATATGAATTAGTTAAATTTTGTGATATTCACTTTGTAAAAACAAATATAAAATAAATAGTAAATGAATAAAATAATAGAGTATAACAACAAATTAGATGTCATACTGTTTCTATTATTTTTTGTGAACGATAATAAATTATTTATTCTTCATTTTATTTAGTTGGGGAGATAAAATAATAATTAATAAATTAGCAATTAATAAATAAAGTAGGAAAGTTATATAATTTCCTAATCAATCAGTTTTTGAAATTACCATTGGTTCCACGCGTTGGAAGATATGAAGTAGAACTATCAAGCAAAATTATTGAACCTGATTTTGAACAATATGTAATTTTTGAACGATCACCTTATCAAGAATAGGTGGAAACAAAATCAGAACAATGAGTATCATTACAAACAAAATATTGAGTATTAAAAAATAAAAAGCAATGAGCATGTATAATATTAAACTTACTTTTCGTGATGTCTCCAAGCACAACTTCTTTGGAATTGTTTTCTTTATTGGGTCTCTTACATTCTGCAGATAAATATGATTTTTTTAAGTTTTGAGATAAATTAGTATAGAAAAAAAATCAAATAGTAGCAAATCAATAAAACAATACAGGAAAACATTATAAATTAAATATCATACCGTTTCTATTATTTGTTACCGAAGTTACAGTAGGAGTATATTGGTCAAGGATTGAACCAATCTTCTTACAATAAGAAATCTTTGATTCATCTATTTATTTTGTTGGGAAGATAATGGATAAGTACCAAAAAAATTAGTAGTGGTAAACAAAGTAGGGTAATTTCCTAATTACCATTGGTTCCCCATTTTGGAAGATCTGAAGTACAATTATCTTGCAGAATAATTGAACTTGATTTTGAGCAATATCTAATACTTGATTGATCACCTTATCACGTTTAGGTGCAAAAAAAAATACAAAAGAAAATATCAACATTAACAAAATACATAAAAAAAAAAACAATGTCTCAATTGATTAACTTCTGGATGTTTAACACCACATATTGAAAGATATGAATTACAATTAATATTTTTAAGCAAAAATTTAGATATAAAACACCAAAAATAGAAACAAGCACATCAATTAATTTATTTTCACAACGTAAAAAAGTCGTTGAAAAAGGATTAAGTTGAACTTCATTGGATATTTTATCTAAAATAAATTTGTATCCACAATTTACAAATACAAAATGGTGTTAAACTACAAAATTAATAATTTTAGACCCAATTGAATAACAAAAAAACTCACCAAAATGAGCTTCAGAAGATTTATTTAAAGATGAATCCTTTTTCCTCTTTGATGCCATGACAGAGAGAGTTTTAGAACTTTGTGAAGTTATGACGCTACAATTTTTTTAGCTGGTGGATACCAGTTTATATAGAGATGCACGAATCCCAAAAAATAAATTCAACACATAAGATATGTTGTTAACTATTTACTTATGCCATGATCCTAGATTGAAGTAACTGACCAATTGAGATAATTCCCTTTCAATAAAATTTCCAGTAAATTAATTGATAGATTATGTCAAATTTAAACAAAAACTAAACATATATTATATAAGAAAAGGAATTCATTTCAACTCATTTTTCCCCTTAGCAGCAAAAAATTAGATAAGGCCAAATATAAGCTGTATATTCCCTGTTTCTCAGATTCTCAATTCCGCATTAACACATAACAACATTGACATTAAAACATTTAATAGAGAGCTAATATTACATTGTTGCTTGAACATAATTTCTGACAAAAGACAAAAATATTACATAAAATTAGAGAAGTTCAACATTTTTTTGTTCTGCGGTGAAATCACATAAACAAAACCCAACTACGTATCAAAATATGTCTTAATATAAACAAACTAATAAACTTAGGATTTCAACATTACAAAATGATAGACTATTGGCTTCGATACAAGTTCTGATTAACTTTAAATCTTTAGCTTCTAGAAAGTTGGAATGAAATTATATGACGTCCGATACCAAAGAAATCCTTAGTCTCAAATATTAGATGCTTTCCTCCATTGTTTCTCCTTGACATTGAACATAAAAATGTCACTTTTCTTGTGACTACTATTTTCATTGTCATGAGGAACAGCTCCAACAGCTCCAGTACTCAGCAATGTATAATCATCAATAACACAAATCAGCTCAAAGAAGCTTGGAAAATTGTAAAATGAAAACACTGGAATTCAGGAATTATCATTGCGTGATTCAACATCACAAGTCCACAATCAATGGTGTATAGACCATCAAAGATGAAGTTGTAAAACAAAATTCCAACTTTTCCAAAATGCAACACTAAATTGTAGTTAACCTTAATGATGTCTTCAGGGATTTTTTTTTTTCTCTCTAAAATCATTTGCATGTTTATCAAAAACAATAAGGTACTATACATAGCGAAAAGGTGGTCCATTAATTTCAGAAGTCCATGCATAATACTTTTCTAAAGAGATAGTCTCACCAGAAACGAAGTCCTTGTCAATACCAGTAGGCTGTGCCTCTACCCAAGAATAAGACTTCAGCAAATATTTTGTCCACCAAATTCTTTTGGAATCACTGGGATTAGGGGTGGGCAAGGAACCTGCGAACCTGCCCAACTCACCAAATCTGACCCAACCCACTCAGTTGGGTTGGGTTCACGAGTTAGATTGGGTTGAAAATCTTCAACCCAACCATTGATGGGTCGGGTTGCGTGTTGAATATTTTCAACCTAATCCAACCCGTGAACCCAACTTATATCTTTTTTTTTTTAGTTTTCCTTCCCACGTGCCCTTAGGTCAGTTCACTTCTCTAGTGTTCTACACACTTCTTCAATCTCCACTCTCCAGTCCACAGCTTTTCTTCTCTCCTCAATCTAACTCCACCTCCCTATTCCCTCATCCAGCTGTGTCCTCAAGCTTACCGGAGAGAGCAGCAATGAGAACGGTGCTAGAGTATAAGGCCAAGCTCACTTTCGGGCCAACTTCAAATGTGGCGATCTCTACCAGAAAACATGAGTCCTAGCCAATGCTAAGCTCACCACGGATTTGACTTATCTTCCCGTCATCGTCGCCATATGCACGGATAACTCACCAAACCAGCAAGAAGGACGATCTATGGAAGTATGATGCCGTCGGTGGTGGCGAGAACGGTGTTGGTAGAGAGAGCGGCCTCGACGTCTGTGGTGGCAAAGGGCACTGGTGACGACAACAATGCCGTCTGTGGTGGCAGAGAGGTATGAACCAGAATTTCTCTTGGATGTAAATTGCACATCCAAGATTTTAATTTTGAAATCCATTACAGAGGAACCACAAGAAAATCCAAGATAATTGTTGTTGAATTATTGAATTGTTGGATCCTAAAATATCCTCATACTCCGGTTAAATTGTTATTTGTTGATTATTTGATTTTTATTGTTCTTCTATGTTGGTCTGTTGGATAATAGTAGGAAACAATTTCATTTTATTAGACTTGCTCTTCTCTTCTATGATATTGCCAGAAGAAGAAAGAAACAAAGGAAACACACAAAAAAAAAAGGTCAGCCCGCCAACCCAACCCATCTACTGGTGGGTTGGGTTGGTTCGGTTCAACTACAAAAAAAAAAAATTTGAACTCGACCCAACCCAACCCGCCAGTTTGAGGTCAATCTGGGTTAAAGGACCCCTAACTGGGATTGACGTATAGAAGCATGATTTCCAATGAGTTGGCGAACTTATTAAATCCAAAATAAGAACGAGTGTAAAGAAGTCATAAAGAAGAAATTAAATTAATAGAAATGTAGAAATAAATGTGTTGTTGTACAAAGTTAAGACTTACCGTATAGAAAATGATTGACATAATCCTCTGTGTCAACATAATCCATGGTAACTGGGTTGAAAATAGTCATTACATGCTTTGCTCCATTAAATGCCCTCCGCAAACACATTATCCCATTTTCAAAACCCACAAAGTTTATGAATAGCTCAACAAAAGTAGTGTATGGCACATTAACATTAAAGAGCATCATTTTTTTGAAGTCAAGGATATAAATCTTTGTTGTGATCTTTTCGTTTTCACATACAAGCTAAGATAGTATTATCCTTGATGCTTTCAAGTTCTCATTGTTCTTGTGATATTTCTTAAATGATTTGCATTTTACAATCGTTTTCCATGATTTGCACACAATTGTCAATGGGACCAACTCTTCACAATTTAGTCTCCCAAAGAAATTAAAAACCAAGTCCTGAGGAAGATCTGTAAGGCTTTTTTTGTGATCCTCCACTACACAAAGAACAAATGCAACCATATGAATTAAAATAATGTAAAAGGACCAAAACAACTATTAAAAAATAAGAAGATTTTATGCATTCCAAAAAAAATTCAAATTCAATAATTAGTAACAAAAAAAAAGGGTTCAAAAATTGCATACTTTAAAAAGTGGAAAAAACACAGTTTCTTCCCTTCAAAATGTGTATATCTTGACAAAGATGAAAATTATATTATAGAAAGACAAATAAATGATATAGAAAATGGAAAATAAAAATAAGAAACAAAGTTTCAACTACAAGTAGGATAACAGCCACCTACATACAAATGTAACCTTGATTCACGGATAACCAAGTAAACAATACAAATCGGTGCATTAGAGGATCCAATGGAAATCAAAAGAGAAATGGCATTATTCAGTAAAAACGCACAAGAAAACAACATTTGGGAATTACATGCAGTAGTCTTCATAAAGAATGTGTAGACTCAGTAATCAAAGAGCATTTATATTCCAAAAATAAAGGAAAACATGTACAATAGTTGCATGTTCATGAATAGCAATAAAAACAAAGAAAAATAAATTTATGAATATAAATATGACAGCCATTAAGAAGAAAGGATATTCAAACTTCTTGAACTTTTGGTTAAATGGACAAATGACAGTAAATTCACAATAAATGAATGTGAAAGGAAGAGTAGAGTGAAGCATCAAAAGATCAGAAGATTTATGCAATAAAAGAGACACACAAGTAAATAAGAAAGAGACCAAAAGGATTTAGTTACATTACTTTCAGCAAGAGATGCAAAAGTTGAAGTGTGTAAAACTTTCTTGGCACTGTGAATATATAGGCGATTGATATGCCACTCCACCTCAAATATTGAGTTGAATTATCAATATACATAAAAGGAAAAACAAAAAAAATTGTCAAATCATTAAATCTTACTAAATATAAAATAGCAATAATCAATAATCTTCACTCTCTATTTTTTACTCGTGATATAATATTAATATTAAACAAACCAAATAAAACATAATATGATAAAAAGAAAACAACCAATGTAATTTGATTCTAATTTCTTGAATGCCACATAATTAACAATTCATTAGTGTCTACTTGTTAAATTACAATATAAACAAATAACCAAAACAATATATATAACAAATTGAAGTTTACTATTAAAAAAAGTGACATTTCTTATATATTGAAGAATAATATAAAATCTTTGAAAATGAATACAGTTTTTCTGGCATGTAATTTGAATTTTTTACTGATGTATGCCAAATGATATGGGTAAACTTAATTCAAAATCTTAAAGACAGAGCCACAAAACTCATCAAACCAAGACTGTGCTGGCAGATTAATTGGTAATTTTATCTAATCTTTCTATTGAATTGACAGATAGTCTTCCAATTGAGCCACTAAATGCTTGCACTAGAAGCTGCACAAAAGAGTGGCTTGATCATTGAAGTAAACATGAAAAAGTGCAAACAACACAGTCATCGAGAAAGATCTGAGGGAAGCATAACGTCTTATTCTTCCAGAAGTTTTCCAAGATTTGACTCTACTGTAGAAGGCTCAATACCAGACATGGAGATGACTGGAGTTTATACAAATTGATATACCAAATTTAATAAGATCACAAAAATGGAGATTAGAGAGAAAGAACTGACCGACTATGTGAATATAACATCTATTACAATTAGTAAGGGATATCACCAACGACGATAATCAATGATGTTCTAGTTTAGTAGTAAAAAAAAGTCTAACTGCACAAACAAAACAATTATAGTATAATCATCTCTAAAATGAAATAAAAAAAGAAACCAATCTAGAGAAAGAGATGGATACAGATAAAGTTTTAAAAAAAGTACCTTTTCGATTATCGCTGTTATTTTGAACTTCAAATTGCAAATACTTGCTCCATGAAACATCTTTTAATCTGAGAAGGATCAAAGCTACATTTAATACAGACGGAGATTGCTAATGATAGATCTTCATTATTGACGAAGTGCTTGTGTTCATGGCTTTCGGAATTCCAAAGACAACTTCGCAAGAAGATGATAAAAGTATGGGAAGGGTTAGAGAGGGACAACTAATTCGGGGTAAGTTGAATCGGCCCATGGGTTATTTTAGGATTTCAAAATTAAATATTCAATTTTATAATAGATGAGATGCATTTTAGTATTTTAAAATAACCAACAACAGTCAGTGAAAATGAAATCATGTATAAAAAATTACAAACAGCTACACTACGATGTGATTTTTTTTAATCATCGCGACAAAACTTCCAATTAGTTCATTTAGTAATAACTTATTGAGCCACAATACAGTATAAATATTATCACCATAATAATAGTATGACTTCACAGTTTAATACATTAATTACTACTGTAATTATATGCACATTATAATTACATTTTAGTTTTATATAAAGAATAACATAAAATACTTGTAAAGAATAAACATAATCATTATAAACAAACTAATTTTTTCCCCATGACTATTAAATGTGCTAGTTAATTTGATAGACTCTGTGGAAAAGACAATTATCACTTACAAAATATAATCTTCTTGAATTATATAATATGTTTATACAAGTATAATGTGAAAATTGAAATGAAATTTTGTTAATAGATATTTGGTTTTATTTCATTGTACCAAGCAAAAAAACTTTGTTCAAATTCAATATGTATATTATGACCATAACAATAGTATGACATCACAATTAATATGTACATTACTACTGAAATTATATGCACATTATAATCTTTATAGGAAACAACCTTTTTTTGTTCCATGAAACATTATTTTTTTTTTTTCATTATAGACTACTTAACTAGAAGTAAACAAACAGTGTATTCTAGATAGAAAGATAGATAAGTTAAAGATAGGTGTAAAGAAGACATCTTATATATGCTTCTATTACTAACACATAGAGAAAGAAAACGAAATTAATACATATATTTTACTGAAATGTATTAATTTCGCAAAAAACAGCCCAAAAAACTTGTAGATACTTCCTAATCGACTAAAATGTCCTCAGAACAATTGATCTGGTTCAAAGAACAATAGTTTACACTAATTTTCACAGCATCCTCAATCCACAAAAGCCATATTCCGTCAACTGCATCCATTGTATCCGCCTTCAAGAACTTCCCAAACTTTAGAAAGTTTATGAAACTATCTGCTAACCTCCCTGAATTCTATGTTTCCACAGTCACAAGCAACAAAGGAAGAAAATCATCTACAATTTGTTTGAAAATCCTTTTGAAGCCTACTCGTTTGACACCACGAACATGCCAAAATAAGATCTTCATGCTTCTTCCATACTCTGCTAATTTGTCTTCATGCTCATCAACTTCGTTATCTATCCAGGTAGAAGTTTTTCTTTGCATTGTATACCAATTTTTGTACCAAAGCGGCAATTGAGGTTCAACTTTAAACTTGTATTAAAGCTCATCATTGTCAAGCCATAAAAAGGACTACACATTTAGCCTGAGGTGTTTATGAACCCTACCATCCAAAACATATGCAGTATTAGCTAGTAATTTGAAATTCATAGAAATTCTAGTAAACATGTCCTCATCAACTAATGGCATATGGAGGCGATCCCTCTCAATCATGAGAGATGAATAATTTTCAAATGGAAGAGACATGGGTGGTAAAATCAAATAAGATGAGCATTCCTCAAAGCTTGGATTTCAATAAGGAGATCAGAGTCAGAGATGTTTTTAATGCGGGCTTCATGGAGCAATGTGGCCTATGTTTCATACCAATCCGCCTGTGTAGATAGACCATTCAATAGTAAACTCCACAAGGAAGTTCGATAAGGGAGCCTAACATAAGCAGAACCCTTGAATTGCCGACTTGTCCTTTGAATGAGGAGCAAGTCTACATGACTCTACCAGAGACTGTTTTGCCTTTAATACAATGTCACATACATCCACAAATGTAATCTTCTGCCACACCTTGCAAACTATGACCCATTTTCATCATTTTGTGTAGAGTATGGGAAGAAGGAACAATAATTCGTTGGGGCCTGAATATAGATATTTGATCTCAACAATTATCTTGGATCTCTACTTTTACTTCAGAGTTGCGAAGAGTGGAAGAAGGAGTCCTAGAAGAAGACATGATTGGAGATAGAAGCTAGAGAGATAATAAGAACAATTTGGTTTTTACAATTTCATATAAGACAACATGTAAATACATTTAAATAGAACAGGGAATGAAAAAGACACACAAAGCTATTCAAATTGAATTAATTTGACACGGTAATTTAGAGAAAGGATCTTAGAAGACAGAAAGGGCTTTAATTGGTAAAAGAATAAGAATAATAGAAAGATGAAACAAAACTGAAAAGTTACAGAAGCCACAAAAGTTTGTGTGATTATCTCTATACGACATTCCCAAAAAAGAGTATTTTACTTCTGCCAACAGGTTTCTATCAAGTCAACAACCGTTACAAAACACTTCGATTCTATTCCCCAAAGTCTATATATACCACATTCTCGAAAAGAGATCATTACTTCTACCTTAGTTGTTGTGTACAGACTTTTCACATAAAAAATGCTTCGATTCTATTAATTGAAATATGTATATATTAAAAGTAACATTTGATTAAATGGTGGAATTATTCTTACTAAAATGAGCAGTCGACAATGCAGATAAGAAAGACCGCAAAACTACCACTCACCCATTTATATATTGCCCTACAGGCTGATTATATTCTTTTATTTTGTACTGACCAATGAAACAAAAACAGAGAAAGGAAGGAACAGGCTCACTTTTATCATCAAAAAAATAAAGAAAAAAGAGAATAAGGATCAATGCAAACAAAAGTTACATTTAAGTAACGTTTATGACAGACAAACAGCAAGGCTACATAAACTTTCAACTTTCCCAGTGTTTTAGAAACACACTATCTATTAGGTAGGTTTATTACTTTCAGAGAAGAGACACTGATCATAAGACAAATTGATCCCAATTTACAATAGAATAGCACAAATAAATAGAAATTACCTAAACCCTAGTAAAAAAGGGGTTGGGAAATAGCTGTGAAATCTCCTTTGCGTCCTGGTAGTCATCGGAATCATTACAAATAGACAACAACAATTCCAATAGTTTCTTCAAAATTTAACACTACAATAATAACCCTTCATACCTACGGAGAGTCCAGTAGCAAATATATGAATTTCAATAGGAAAATACTGAGTTGCTAATGAATTCTTGCAGTCATAAATTGTCCAGTCGCTAATCTCAACATTGACTGAATTCCTACTGAAACATTAATTCCTACTGTATTGTTCCTACTATATTTAAGTCATAAAAATAGGATCCACGTGTATATATTTGTTTAATTTATTTTAAAAATATTCTCACCTTTTATTTTTTCATCAGGAGACATATATGATAATAACAAAAAAATAATAATAAAGTTTTATTACTAAATAAAATTTTTTAAACTAAAAATAATAAAAAAAAAAACAGGATATGCAAATCCCCTGCACACCAATATATATATATGATGCGCAGGGGAGCCAGCTTGCACACCAATATACCAAGTTCTCCTTACGCACCACATATATATTGGTGCACAGAGGGCGCTCCCCTACGCACCAATATTTTGGTGTCCGGATTACTTTGTATATATTGTTTTTATATTTTTTTATTATTTTTAGTTTAAATATTTTTATTTAACAATAAAAATTTATTATTATTTTTTGTTATTAATTTTATATGTGTTTTTTTATTGTTGTAGTTAACAAACAGTTAAATTTAGAATTTATTTAAAGGTGAATTTACATATTTATGAATTTATAATTATAAATTTGTATAGTATAAATTTAGAGAAGATAATTTATACATAAAAAATAAATACCTCTACAATTTTTATTTCAATTGATGAATTTGTTTTATTTTACAAAGGAGAGGGTTAATTGTTCCTCGAGTATATTCTAATCAATTTCATTGAACATATATACTTGATCTTCATAATGAATCCACAAAGAACATAAGAAATGCATTCCCTTCTTGTAAGACATCACAACAAAAATTGATTAGGAAAGAATAAAGTTATTAAAAAAGACTAAAATTAAAAAGGAAAGAAAGGAAAAAAAATGATATTACAGATAATGCAATGTCGTCCCCTCCTATAAAACATAACAACAGAATTGATTAGGAATTAAAAAAAGAAGAAAAGTAAAAATGATATTTCAGATAATAATGACATATAAGTTTCTGTTTAAGATTAGAAATGAGTAAAATGCACTCTTGTTTGTAAAATGATATAGATATACTAACTTGGAGGAAAAAAATTGTGAGGAGAGAAGACAAAAACAAGAATAGAAAAAGCTCATAAAGAATAGAAGGGTGAAAAGAATGTGAGAATACCAGCAAAACAGAAAAAGACGAATCACAAAGCAAAAAAGAAAGTAGAAAAAACAACATCACAAAGCAGAAGAAGAGAAAACTAGCAAAGCAGAAAGAAAAGAAAATAAGACAAGTGAAGCAAAGGCACAATATTATATGAACATACTTGTGCAGGAACAAAAAATTTCAAAATCGCACCAAAACAATTTAAAAAACTGAAACAGCCGAACTAAAAATTTCGAAATCACGCCAAAAAAATTTAGAAAAATCACAGTCTGAGTTTTGATGAATAAGTCTTTCTGTGTTTTATATTATTTGTATGTTTTTTATATTATTTATATGTTATTAAATAATCTGTTATATATTTTATACTATTTATATGTTTAGAAATGAGGATAAACAAATAAATTCTATTAAATACTTCATAATAATAATAATAATATTTTTATTTATTAAGCTCCATTAATTAATAAATATATAAATTATTGTTTTAAAAAATAGTTTATATTGAAAATAATTTTGAAATTTAATATTTTTTTGTTAAAATTTAATATATATTGAAAATAAAATTTAATATATATTGAAAATAAAATTTAATATATTTAATTATTTATTGTAATAAATTAAATTAATATAAATAGTAAGATAATGGATAATAGGATAATTAAAACCTATTAAATAAATAAAATTTAATATATAGGTAAATAAGAAATAATAAATTAATATAAATGGTAAGATAAGGTGTCAAGATCCAAATTCTGGGCACGTGACCGGCACAATAACATGAATTTCGTGTCATCGTAAGCCTAATTAACATCTCAATTTCTACCCATTTTTGTTTATTTAAGAATATTTATAACATACATTGTTCTCTTTTTATTTATTAAATAATATAACTTTCATAAGTATTTAGAATTTAACAAACAGACGAACTAAATCAAACAAACAAGACAACTTTATTTTAAATAATTTAAATAGTCTCAACTGTTTAGATTTTAAAAATAACTCAGAGTTAGAAATATTTATATATATATATATATATATATATATATATATATACGTATATATATTTATATATGAATATATGTATGATAAAATAAAGATTAAAATTAGAAAATATTAATTAAGTATAAATAAGATTAATTAAAACAAATATTAATTTATAACTAAATATTAATTGAAATAAATATAAATAAATATCAAATATTTATTAAAATAATTATTAGTTTACAATATAAATTATTATAACCGTATACCATATACACACAATAGGACATAAAAACTTACCCGAATTCCTTGCAATATCCCAAATTACAATTTTAATATTTAATATAAAATAATCGAAACTTCATTCATTCACAAAATCACATCAACTTAAATAAATTCATATTTGAAATCTCATCTTCTACCATAATCCATATCATAAATTCTTAAAATAAATCTTCGAATTCAAATCAAATTAAAAACAGTAAATAAAGAAGTTTATTAGCCTGAGACCCCCTAAATGTCCTAGTTGACTAAGAGCAAAATAAAATACTAACAACATGGCACCCACCCAATGATGGGATAGTCTAATCGCAACTACTCTAGCGGAAGATCCTCGTCCACTACCTGATCTAAAAAGAAAAAGCCAACTAGTGTGAGATACTAATCTCAGTGAGCGAGCCAATTCCTGCCTTAATAAAATTCGCAAATCCTCTATGTAAAAGTAACAAAATAAAAGAGGCAAAAATCAAAAATCACAAGGAAAGATACATACCAACGAATTTGTAATTCAATCAAATAATTCAGACCAACAGAATTAGTACTCACTAATGGCAAAATACTTGAAAGCGCCCGTAGGCCCGCTCGACTAATCTCATCAAAACTCGCCATGACGCATAACCTTATTGTCAACGGTCAGAGCACCTCACGGATTAAATTCGAGCTCATCTCCCTACAGAAGGAATCATTGTCTCTACTGTCAGAGGTCAAGTCATCTTATCACTTGAATTTCTCGTTTGACATGAAAAAGGGTATTATCCTGCCCAAACACAAACAAGGTTTCAACTCAAGCCAAACAATAACAGTAATGGTCATCAATCATAATTTCACAAGATAATTTCAATTATCTCTGATTTCAACAATCACATATATATCATATGTTCATCCCACTGGAGAAGATGCCAAAACCCTTGCCGGAGAAGTAGAAAATATCATATCTCACCACTATTCGCTCTTTTTGCTCCACCATCGAGTCCCTCTTCCTTTCAACATCCTTCCCCCCTCCTTTTTCTCTTTGGTTCACGCTCTCTCTCAGTCTCTTTAATGAGGTTTCAGGCAAAGAAATTTTTTGAGTTTAAGAGAGAGAGAGCTAAAGAGAAAGAAGGGGGAAAGAATGCTGAAGGGAAGAGGGACGCAATAGTGGAGGAAAGAGAACAAATAGTGGTGAGATATGATGTTTTCTGCTTCCCCGGCAATGGTTCCGGCGGGGTCTATGTTTGAGTGAGGATAGAGAAAAAAAAAAAGAGAGGGATGAAGAATATTTTCGTTATTTTGAGGCATATATGATAAAACTTGAAATATTAAGGGCATAATCGGGCAAAAAAAAATCTCAGAGACATAAATAAAAATCGAGGCAAACGTTAGGGGCATATAGTACCCTTTTGTCATTTATATATATAGTATACACTTATATATATAATTTATATATGTGTATATATATATATATTATACTATACTTATAAATATATTATATATCTTATCTATATATATAAATATATGTTATATGTGTCTTATATATATATATATATATATATATATATATATATATATACTATACTTATATATATGCTATATTATGCTGGAATATATATATATATTATATACATATATGTTATACAAATCTTATATGTCTTAACATATATTATATAAACATATTTTTTTCTTTAAATAATATAATTTATAATTATATACGTATATGTGTGTTAATCTTGTATATACTTATATAATATAATATAATATAATATAATATAATATAATATAATATATATTTATATATGTGTTTGTATTATATATATTAAATAAATATATAATATACATATAGTATACTATATTATACTTAGATACTAATATATATATATATATATATATATATATATTATTTAATATATTCATACATACAAATATAAATATTTATATATTATTATATATATATATATATATATACACACACGTGTTACGTGCGTCGGGCTTATCTCCTTGCGCACACACTTATGTGTGTGTGTGTATATATATATATATATATATATTTCTGTATATATAAAATAATATTTATATTAATATCAATATTAATATAAGCCTATTAAATACATATTTAAATATTTATATCTATATATTTTAATATATATATATATATATTATTAATATAAGATTTATAAGATCAGTACATATTCATTTATGTTTCATTGGTAACTTTGAAATTTTTATTTTATTTTTTTGAATATACTTCAAATCTTTGACATTTTATTGAAACTCTATTTTCATAATCTCTCTTTCTTTGTTTTTTATATTTGTTTTCTTTCTTTTCTTATATCTCAATCTCTTATTCAAAAACCCAAATTATTAGTTTCTTCTATTTTATCTTCCTGTAGGCATATCTTAAATATTTATGACTAATTTTATGAAAGAAAAAATTTAAAACTTAGTCTTTCAAGGTCTATCTTATTTTTTTCTCACTCTCTGTTTTGCTCTGTTTCTTCACTCTTATAATAAACACTCATCTCTCTGTTTTTCTGTTTTGCTCTGTTTTGAATCATATATATCTTTATATCAACCTACGTATATATAGAAGAAATAATATATATATATATATATATATATATATATATTTAAATTTGTTTAATATATACATTATTTAATATGTACACTACAAAAAACTTGACTTCCAATGACGACTAAAGTTGTTATTGAAAGTTAAAAAGTCGTCAATGAATGATTTTCAATGACAACACATTGTCACCACTTAAAGTCACGTCACTGAAAGTTTTAGTGATTACTTTCATTGCCACTAAAATGTTGTCGCTAAATTAGTCGCCAATAAAAGTAAAATTTACATCACCTATACTTGTCAACAAAAGAGAAATCGCCACTGAAAGCTATACTTTCATTGACGAACAATTATCGCCACTAAATAGATCTTTCAGTGACGTCAAATTGTCGCCATTGAAAGAATAGCTTTCAGTGACAACCAAATGTTATCACTGAAAGTATAGCTTTTAGTGACAACATAAAGTCATTGAAAGTGATACTTTCTTTAATTGCAACATTTGGTCATCCCTAAAGGCTTCTTTTTAAAAATATATATATATATATTTCCTTGCTAATTGTCAAGCTATCAAATAACACTATTACTATACAATACAAACAACCACCAATATAAAATGATATATTAATGAAAATGGTTTGAAATACCTTTAATGTTTAATTTTTGAAATTAATACAAAAAAGTACTTATAAGTACTACTAATCTATCATTTTCTGTTTTCTTGCATCTTTGGTGGTTTCGGAGTTTTCAATGGTATTGATATCTAGCACATGACTGTTTCCCTGTTATGATACAAATAAAACAAATATCATTTAACATATTTCGTAAAAAAATTTGGTTTTTCTAAGTTAAATAATAACATTGAAACAAAATAAATTAGTGGACATAGTAAACATATTAAGAAACTAAATTGAAACTTCTTTATAATCTCATTATACAATTAATATATAAATATTATGACAATTATAGCATAAATGCATTACTTGTATCTTTAATTGGTATTGACTCTAAAATATAAGCAAACATGTCCAAGGTCTAGTGGAGCGTGTTCATGCATTACGATACAAGGACTAAGTATTATTATCAAATATAAATCTTATATATAATCATGACAAAGTGGTCTCTAGAGCCTACATACTCTTTTTTTTAATTGTATTATATCAACTTTTTAAAATATCTAAAGGTTCTAAACATTGTTGAAAAAAAACAGTTGAGTGAAATAGAAGAGATTAAAATCAAAAGAAAGATCAATGAATAATAACAATGATAATAACCAATTTTCTATTAGTTGAGTCTTTCCCCACCATAAAATCAGAAACACACGACTTATCATTAAAATGACTATATATGTAATATCATAGAAAGATGAATGCAATGACCCCACCATTCTCCAAATTACCTTTAGGTTTCTTGCCTTTTCACTTGACATTGACATCAAATAATATAAATATTTCTTTCTCTCTCTGTTTCTTTCATTATTTTCTGGTTTCTCACCACACCACAACAAAAACAAAATACCCACATAATTCTCAAAATTATATTTGTGTCTTTCGAGCAACCCCCATAAAGTGAAACAGAAACTTTCCAAAAAAGATACAAAGAACCCCAGAAAATGCCAAGAGAGGCAGCTATACATCAATTTTCAATAATCAATGTGGTACTTTATTTTTCTACATATTTTACACAGTAAAAAGGCACAAGCTTCTATTTTTGGTCAATCTAAAAAAAGTTATAGAGAACCCAAGAAAATGCCATAAATTATGGTGACTATTGCTCAAGTTATAACCAAAAAGTCCAAAACATTTTAAATAGACTTCCAATAAATAAAAAGGAAAAGAAAATTAAAAAAGACTCCACCAGTAATTAATACAGCTGGTTTCAACATAATGAGAGAGTTATTCTTCAAATTAGTAAATCAAACAATGACAAACATATATGCCAAATTTATGAAAAATCTCCCAATTTAAACCATAAGAGGATACTCAAGCAAAGTAATAGTGACTATAACACTACAAAATGAATACATGTACCCACTTGCAAAAACTGAAATAACATAACTAACAAAAAAATAAAGCACCAAAGATCCAGGCCATACATAGAAATAAGAACACAAGATATAAAAAATGCAAGTCATACTTTGAGTTAAATATCCAATAAACCAAATCAATTCCATAAATTCTCAAGTCTCAAATAAAATACCTAAACCATATTTTTAGGTGAATTAAACTAATATTAGAAAACTTATCTATTGGATAGTTGCCATTAAAGCTGCCAATTGAGTTTGGATTCATCGATCAATCTCCTCTTGCATCTTCTTAACATCTCAGTGCACTCATGTTCAATTTTCCTTTCCATCTCATCATGCATCTCAATACGATCTTCTTCCCTTTTTCTTTCCATCTTCATGCGAATAGTCTCTATTGCAAAAGAGACCCTATCTTTAACCTCAACTAGTGATATTCCTCTTTTTCTTGGAGGTCTTGCTCCATAACCCTTCCCTTGGACATATCTAGATCTTTCACTAAGTACACTTAGCAAGATCTCATCTCTTGATAGTTGATTCCGCCTTCTTGTGTTTACTGCTCAACTATTAGGTCTTGGAGGTGACCTTGCAATTCAAGCATTGCCTTAGAATAATAAAATCAAGATGAAAATTCAATTCAAGAAAAACTAATTTAATTGTAAACACACATGGATTTCTTATGAATGAGGATTCGACCACACCACTTCTCCTTCTTTTGTTTTACGAGTGTACTGCAATTCCCATACTCGATCAAGTGGTGCCCTTTGCCCAGTTTCAGGGTCTCTCTACAAAATATTACAACAATAGTGAAAGTAATTATAGATATATTAATAAAAATAGAACTCTTTAATAATTTAATAGGATAAATGCATTTTTACCGTAGATGCTTCTACTTCTGCAAATGATCTTGTTCCAGTGCAATGTTTCGTTGTTTGTAACCATTTGTTTGGTTTATTTCTCTCACTTTTAGCCCATAGTTAACATTTATAAATTTATATACATTTAAAAAATACTTTGTTAGAATATGTCAACAATATAATACCTTGAAAGCATCAGAAGGAAAATGCTCTTGGACTAGCCATTGCCAATCTTCAGGTCTCACACCCTCTGGTGGATGAGCTAATCTCTCTTCATCAGTGTTGTACTTTTTGAAGTGCTCATGTAGTTCACTCTTCCACCTCCTAAACAACTTTTGAAACATTTGAACTACATATCCTTGAAATACATGCTCTTGCCTGCTGCCAACAAGATTAAATTTTTCCTAAAAATAAAGTGATATTTCTTAGAAATAGCATAAGTAACACAATAAAGTGTTATATTTGTATATTTAACTTATTACCTGTACTTGTAAAAACATATCTTCTCAACATTTTCCGATGATATTCTTCCAATCACCATCTCTAAATGACACTTTTTTCCTCACCACTAAGCCACAGTAATTGGCAAGATCTCTAGCTCCAGGTCCTATAGCTTTGTTAATAAAATATGCCATTTCTACTTCTATTTTATTTCCTAGTTTTCATATCAACCTGTATAGATCTATTTGCCTTTCTAACATTTTTAGATACATTGCAAGAAACTGTTATACACATAAAAAAAATTACATTATAAGATATCACATAATTTGATAGTTTGACAATATGATTAAAGACCCAAGAAAACAAACATGTAGTATTAGATTCAGGTTGAGCTCCTGTGGCAGGTGGTAAGGAACTTTCAACTTCAGTGGTTAATTTTGTAGAGAATTGATCAATCGGAGGCGTTGCTTGTTGTGATAAGCATAAGGTTGATGTGACTTCCCTATTGTTGCCATGTGAAATGCCTCTTACTTGTTTCACTCCTCTTCCCCTGCCAAATGCTTTCATTTTCTACAATAGTGAATATAAACAAGTGAGTTATATTGATAATGTAAGTATAATAAAAAAATGAAGTCACAAATTACCATAATTAAATATAAACATTGCCTAAAAAGAAGTCACAAATTACCATAATTAAAAAATTATGTCATTGTTTCTTTGTCACTACTATCTATAAAATCTTCTTCCTCACTTTCTTCATTCACAGTCACCTCATCATCATTAATAAAATCCTCTTCTCCTACAGTTTGAAAAGCTATTCATGATTGGTGACCTAGATGATCAATGCTTTGAGGCTCAACATTATCCCTATGTAAGGGTACTACAAACTCATCAACAATGTTGGAATACTAAGTCATTACTTTTTGGATCAAGTGACTTCTCCAAAAAAAAAAAAGACTCAAAAGTTATATGAAATCACCAAATGGGGTATCTCTTTAATTTGTACTATAGTAGTAAAACAATGGGAGGCGTATCTCTTTCAATGGTTTTGTGTTTGCCACTATAATTTGTTTCTATAATTTGTTTCTTTTGGGTCATGAGAAAAGTGAATTAAGATCAAAAAAGATTTTCCCCCAAAGTTTTAGAATATAAAGTTACACAAATATATAAAAGTGAATAGAAATAAAGCTACAATTTATATCTATATATGTATAGATGTGCAATTACATAGCATAAAAGTTTCAAGATCCATCTAGAGATAGAAAGAAAAATCACAGATTCTTTGAGCTTGACCCTTTCTCTAGAGATAGAAAGAAAAAAAACTTTGTTAACAAATTCCAAGAAAAAAAAACAAATCAAATAATGAGCAGATATAGGAGTAAAAGAAGTAAAGTGAACTTGTCCACTTTAAGACCCATTTCCTTATTATTAATAATTTATTCATAAAGTGTGAACATAGTACAAATTCTTTCATGATCCCACTTCATCCACTTAAATTATATTTCTTACTTTACCAATGGTCCCACTTCATCCATTTAAATTAAATTTAAGTGTAAGAGACAGTAATAAATGCCCCCAACTCCCAAATCGGAACCCATCACCATGTAAGAATTAGTATCACTAATAATATAATGATATTTACAAAAAATTAACTTCCTATTTCTATCATCTTGTTTAGTAACAAGTCTTTCAATAGAAAATGACCTGCCACACCCATTTTCATTGTTATAGTCACATTCACTTCAATACATGATCAAAATCCATGGCGTAGATTTTTGTTACACGACGTCGACGAGACAAGAATTTTTAACCTATAACCATAGAGTTTGATTTTGTTACCTAAATAGTTAGTGGCAAATGTCATCTCGAATCCATCTTCAGACAGAGTGTAGTCATGCGGAACTTCTTGGCATTGTTTCTAGTCAGATTAAAAAGAAGGTATACTTAATTAATGATCGTAATTAATGAGTAATTAAGAATTAATTAAAGAGTTAAGAGTATATACAAGAGAAGGTGGAGAGGCAGATAGAGGGAGTGAAAGTGTGAAATGAAGGAGCGAACAGAACAGAGAGAACTAAGATCGAGAAGAATAATAATGATGTGAGTGTTGGGAGACTCGGAGAGGATTTAAGCCTTAATGTCCTCCTTCGCCTCGAGTGTTCGAGCTGGCAGAATCAACCTCACACCCTCCCCAGAACACATGCCATCTCTGCTCCAATTCCGATCATCACTCCTACGTTCATCATTCCAAAATTAATATTCATAGCATTGTTAATTAAGTAATTAATTACAAAGAAAAGGAAATAAAGTGGAAAATAATCAAGAGGTATAAAAAGGAAGGGGGAAACCCATCTAATTAGGGAAAAGCATAAAACCAATGGAAATACAGACACAAGCTTATCTTTGACTGAGAGCGAAACTATTGGAGCACAAATGTGCAAAATGATGAAGCTTCATGGCAAACCATGACAAACTATGGTGCTGGCTTCTAGAGGTCTGAGGATACTGTGCTAGGTTTTAGAGCAAGAAAAGAGACGCGCGAATATGGTGAAAGAAACCTGGAGAGGCGTGAAGATATTAAATCCCTGGGAAAAGTAATAAGTAAGGGTGACATTATATTAAAACCTATGATTTAACACCACAAGGAACAAACTGGCTAAATTGGCAAGTGTATGTATTGCCTATTGAAGAGGTCAAGGATCCGACTCTCACAATTTGCATACAAGAATCTTTTGATGTCAACACTAATAAGGTGGTAGCTTAAATGGTCAGTGTGTGATTTCTCTATCTAAGAAGACTTAAGTGATTCCTACGGGACTCCAATTTTTTTTATATATATATATATATATAATCCAATATATATATATATATATATATATATATATATTGGAAACCCTCAATGGCAACAAAAAAGTCACCACTGAAAGTCCAGTTTCAGTGACAACTAAATATTATTTTCAGTGGCGACAATATACTTTTATCACTAAATGTTCAATTAAAAATTTATGATTTCATATTTTTGTTAATGTCGCCACCAAAAAGCTCACTTTTAGTGGCAATATATAATGTTGTCATTGAAAATAAACAGTGACAATTTTTTTTTGTCACCATTGAAGAGTCATCACTAAAATTTTTTTTTTTTTTTTTTGTAGTGATATATGTATATATATGTGTGTGCAACACACACATGTATTGGCGCAGTGGGGTGTGATACCCACTTGCGCGAGGGAGGCGCCCTTGTGCCAGTTTGATGCACACTGGCATAGGGAAATATTAATTTGGTTTTTAATATAATTATTTTGTCTGTTTTCTCTCAAACTCTTTATAAATACCTAATCTTTTCACTTTTTCTTCAGCTCTTAATTTTTTTTTTATTTTATAAGAAACTGATATTGAGATGGCTAGTGTAAAAAATAAAGCTGATGTTGATACAGATGGCTAGTGTAAGAGATGAAACTGATATTTATGTAAATTAAAGAATATTTTTTGTTTTAATTTATGTACATTAATGAATATATTATGTTTTTAATAAATTGAGTTTTTATTTTATTTATTTCTAAGTTTTTTATTGAAAATTGTTATAAAATTAATTTGGGTTTTATTATAAATATATAATATATAATTATATATATATATGTATATATAAAAGAATAAATGATATATATAATTAAATATACATAAAGTTTCTTTTAAAGATTACGTAAATTTTATATACATATTTCTCCATGTGGCTCCCACATATATTATACCATATACACACATATATTATATTATGTACAATTACCGATTGAATATCAATATGTGCGCAATAAAATTTTCCGCTGAATTTCAGTCGGTACTTCAATAGGAAATGATGATACAGTGAAAACTTATATATTCCTACACCAATTTAATCTGAAAAGTAGTGAGAAATTGATTCAGCAACATTCCATAAAAAATTTGCAGTCGGTATGAAATGTTATTGTTATAATGTAATATAGGTGGCAAATAAAGCAGGGCGCATTAAAGAACTGCAAACTGTAGATATGAGCATTCAAAGTCACCTGCAACTCTAGGCGACTTCTGGATGGATGAACGGCAATGGAGGCATCATTGGAAGACAGCAACCGAGACGATAGACTATGAAGGTGAAGAGTTAGGGTAAAAGAAAACTTAAGGGACAAATTACTAATACATGCGAGAGTGTTGTGCAGCTGTCATCCAGAAAAAATATGGAAAAAGTTTTAAAGAAAGCAATATAAAAGAAAAATATATATTGCATGCAGATTTCAACATTGGAACCGGAAAAAAAAAATAGAGATATTGGAACATTTGTCCAAATAATTATATTAAAAACAAAATTTACAGATGAACAAACAAATCTCGGTTTTCTGTCACTATTTTTTGCTGCAGAACTAAATAGCATATATATATATAAGATATTCATATATATATATATATATATAAAAGATATATGTATGAATATATAAATATATATATATATATATATCTATACGTATATCTATATCAATTTATTAAATAATACCATGATAATTACAATGTTTTGCTAAAATTATTAATCGAGTTTTATAATTTGTTAAGGCAATATATTTTTTGTATATAATAGAAATTATTACTAAATAAACGATTGAATATAAAAAATGAACCCTAAAAATAATTCATATCGAGAGTACACAATCTCATTCACATCCGTACAGAGATTAAAAGTTGATACTAGGCATTCAGACAAACCAAAATTTGCCAATATGAATCATTGCCTTGAACAGATTAAAAGTAAATATTAAAAAAAAATTATATATTAAAGAATTAAACATTGGAATGTTAAAAACAAAAAAATTAATATCATTTTTTAATTTAATAATTTTATTAAATACATATGAAGTATCAGTTACAAATAACTTATCATAACATGTATCAGTTCATTTTTTTTTTTACATTAGGATAAAATAAAATTTACGAATTTTAAAATATGAAAGCAACATAAGCTAACAACAGTCAGTGTTTCTATAAACCAATATGGAAATTCATATACACAAATCAATTACAATTTTTTTTTTGTTTATAATATCATCTCTGATTCATTTATCAAGTTTATTTATAATTTCAAACTTGTATATGTATTTGTATGGCACCAGTAAAGATAAGGCAAAAGGGAATGTACTGAAAAAAATTATTTATTAATAAAATTTATAATTTGTTAAGGCAATATATATTAAAGAATTAAACATTGGAATGTTAAAAACAAAAACAATTAATATCATTTGTTAATTTAATAATTTTATTAAATACATATGAAGTATCAGTTACAAATAACTTATCATATCATATCATGTATAATTAATCAACAAACCGATTAATATATATAACTTTGTTTAAATAATAACTCAACAATTCAATTCATTTTTTTTACATTAGGATAAAATAAAATTTACGAATTTTAAAATTTGAAGGTAACATAAGCTAACAACTGTCAGTGTTTCTATAAACCAATATGGAAATTCATATACATAAATCAATTACCATTTTTTTGTTTATAATATCATCTCTGATTCATTTATTGAGTTTATTTATAATTTCAAACTTGTATATGTATATGTATGGCACCAGTAAAGATAAGGCGAAAGGGAATGTACTGAAAAAAAATTATTTATTAATAAGTTTTATAATTTGTTAAGGCAATATATATTAAAGAATTACAGGTTTTTCTCCATCCTACATTAATCATTGCCTTGAAGAGATTAAAAGTAAATATTAAAGGAAAAAGTATATATTAAAGAATTCTACCAAGGAATGTTAAAAAGAAAAATAATTAATATATTTTGTTAATAACATTCTTTTATTAAATACATATGAAGTATTAGTTACAAATATGAACTCTTCAATTCAATTCTCTTATTTTATATGTATATGTATATCCTTGTATATGTATATGTATAGCACCAGTAAAGATTAGGCGAAAGTGATGCACTGGAAAAAAAAATGCCTATTAATTAATTTAATTATCTCACAAGTAAAGATCTTACATATATATAAGCAATAATTGATCCAGGGTTAAACTGTTTTGATATGTAACAACAAATAGAATGAAACATTAAATAAAATATCTCAAAAACATCTAGCATGAATATAATTAAACTTTATAACCAATAAGATAATATCACAAAAACATTTGATATTGTCAGGGTATATAAAAACATTCCATTACACCTCACAACACACCAGAATAATAATATGTCTTAAAATGAAAATAAAAATAAAATTATCAACAAAATGCAAATAAAAATATACGGAAGACAAACATAATAAAACAGAGCATATCACTTTTCCTTCTTAATAATCTTGTTAACATTAGAAGACATCTACACAGGTATGTCTTCCTCAGTAAAATGACCGTCAACATTAATCTCGACAGAAGCTCTCTTGGATGGGGTAACATTTTCAGAACTATTCCCAACAACTTATTCAACATTTGCGGAAGCAGTAGGAGACTGTAAACCAAAAAAAAAAACTGAGTGAAGGAAAAAACATATTGTAAAACAGAAAAACATAGAAAAAATTAAGAGATTACAGCAAAAACCTTATTAGCTTCACTAAGGCTTTGAGTGGGATTATATAGTTCATTCGAAATAGAGGACTCACGAAAAGCAGAATAAGAATTGACAAGTCATCATCATTACTCATCTTAAACACAAAAAATATATAACTTTGAGTTCGAGCATTCTTCTCATTCACATGCACTTTGAAAACAAATTTCTGACCAAGATATTTGTCAAAACATTCAGGAACTTAGTTAATATCTCCATAAGCCTGATACAAACAAACAATATATATCTATGAGATTATGCAAAACTGTGGACATATATACTAATATATATATATATATATATATGAACAATATATATATATATGAACAAATATATGAACAATATATATATATATATATACACAAGTCAAAGAGGCAAAATGATTTGTCATAACTACAATTAACTTACTATATACACTGAATCACGACACTTAGGAGCAGAAGATTGCAGAAATCTAGAAACTTTGCGGTCAAATACAACAAATTGCACTCCTGGTATCATCAATAACCCTCAATTCAATCTTGAATCTACAAAAAGAGAAAGTAATAAATAAAAAAATACCAAAAAAATAAATTATGATCTAATATGGATAAAATATATGAATACGGAAAACAACCTTGGCATGAAAGAAGAAACATTCCCATTACACTTCTCACAAAAGAAAGCAAAACCATCAGGTTCAACCTTCTTAGTACAAATCTTTCAAGAATTATAAAACCAACCATCAATGCTCATAATAGTAGCCATCGTAAGGCAAGTCATCTCCTATGATGTGCAATATACTTCAAATTTAGTATTCACAATTGAAAGATAACAAACAAAGGGATGAATTATATATTAAGAGTAAATGATAATTTTATCCCTATTATCACATGGCATTCTCTGATTTCTTCAATCATCAACGATTAGTTGTTTGAAGGAGTTCTTTATCATGTGAAATGGTAGATTGAGAACACAGTTGGTTGGGTACTTGAGAACCATCATCTCCAAGCTGCCCAATCTTGAAAAAGAATAAATAAAAGTAGGTGAATAATTAAAACAATAAAAAGTGTACCAAATATCTTGTGAAGTTGTCTTAATTAAATAGAACTTGTAAATAAACTAAGAAGTTTCAGGAAAATTGGCATTGATAATGTGACACCCCTCATCTAGAGATGTGTCCGGCATAGGTTGAACTTACTTCCACCTATAAGCCTTAACTTAGGAAAGCAATATTACACTTGTACTTTCAACTTATCTAATAACAATTCATAATCCGTTTCATATATAATAGCGTCATTAATCTTTTGCATTCATATTCAACTCACTTATGGCATACATGTACTTCCCCATACTCAAAGTCAGGATGAGGTTCCTGCCCATGGATATATAGAGCACATCTAGAGTTATTATCCACATTGAACATATAACATAATATCAGCCCAAGGACAATTCGGGCCTCAAATGACTTGTAGACTTCAATAGTCGCTCAGCATAAGGGCTCCCAAATCAATCTTTACTATTTGGGGAAAAATAAAAGATAGGATGAGCTAAAAAGCCTAGTGAGTACTATTACTCATGGCAGAGCAAGTATAGAGGATATAACTCAAGATTAAAATTGGTAGCAATGGTTCGTAATATTTTTTCAATAATATAAATTCATATATATAAAATTAGATAATATGAAATCATAAAACATGAATGATAAGATATGTTTGGAGGAACCTCAATTAGAACTGCATCATCATAAACCTTGCATTATAACCCCCCTTAACACCATTATCATAACTCCATATATAGTCTCCCTTCCATGTCTAGCCTCAGATCATAGGGCTAGCACACTCATTAATCCTCTACTAGCTAAGGTTTCATCATTACCAAGGCATGCCAAGGACTACACGTATCGTTGTAGTACCGTTGTTCCAAAATAGGTTCCTCTTCATGTAATTACAGTAGCTTTCATAAATATATTTTGTAACTCATATTCATAACATCAAGGATTCAAATCAAACTTTTCATCATTTCATGTATTGCATCATAATAAAATGATCAAAATAAATCATTTTCTCAAAACATGATGAACCATTGCTCATAAATATTAAATCAAGGACTTTCAAGTCATATAACTTTTCAAATCAACATAAATTCAAAGAAAACTCATAGCACATACTTTTTCATAACATCATGAATTTTTAAAGAATGCTTCAAGAGTGTGCATATATGTTTCTCAACTTCATTCCAACCCTCAGAATTTTGGAATAATATATGTACATATATACGTAAAATGATATAGTATAATTTTGTTAGAATATATTTAGAATATTTTCTAGAAACCATTTTCAAGAGAAGTAGGATTTCATGAAATAAGAAATATATTATACTAAGCTATTTCCATAAGACTTAGTCTTACATGAGTAGAGTACTCACCTGAATCACGCCATAACCCCTCCCTTCTCACTTATATGAACTCTTATGAAGAGGACATAGTGAATTTGGAAGTATCCTAAAAATTTGTGCTGGTAAAGGTTCCAAGGTTTCGGTAGAATAAATTAACTATTAAAATCCTAAAAAAAAGACCTTAAAATACTATTCTATATTTAATCTAATTTCGGTACACCAAATATCAATCATGTACAGTCTGTACTTCTATTTCTAGTCCCAAAATTAAATAAATATGCCTAACTAAAATTATCCTAATTTATTCTCCCAATTTCCAACTTATTTCCTTTTTCCTCAAAAACCTTTAGTTAATCCACTTTACTCCTTGACATGCATGCATACATCTAGACTCCATGTTTTTCCATTCTTCTTGCTTCAAAGCTCTCCTAAACTCATCTAGGGACCTTCTAAGCTATGTTCAATCATTTCCTAAACACATGCAAATCCAAAAAAGAAAGGATTCGAGGCTTACCAAAGATTCAAGCTCACTTTTCTCCTTGAATTTTCTACACTATGCTTGCTACTCTCTTGATGTTGTTAAAGTGTGTTTGGTTCACGCTACTATGATACCGAATTGCCCAGAATTAAATTCATGGAAATCTTGTAATATAGTGATTCCTAGGTCGTATTTACTCAAGAAGTCTCACTTCTAACCACTAACTAATTGTTCTAAACACTCAAACACTAATTAAAACATAATTAACATGGGGGGGGGGGCTGGTTGGTTATGATAGTAGCATACAATAGAATATAAATAATAGCAGTAAACAAAAATAGCAAACTAGTAGAACGAATTGATAGTAACAGAGAATTGCAACCAGCCACTAGGATTTATTGGTATGTAACTATCACTACTTAACTCATTGATTCAGTCTTATTCTCATTTTACCATTTGATTTTTTTATGAAAAAAATTCTAGAGGAACTTCCAAAAATTATAATGCTTCTAACTATAGTCAAGAAGAACTTTATTAATTTATAGATAGATGCAACTTAAAAAGACCTTATAGATATCATCTAACTAGCTATTTCGTTTTACTTACTTTTCCAATTAGTTCAGCAAGGTTATTTCTCACATATAAATTAGTTTATGCCTCTACAAGTTCATATCAGAATTTAGTATCAACATAAACACAATAATAGAACAGAAAATGAAAATGAGATGAAATGGAGAATAAAACACTTATCTTGCACTGAAAGTTTAAGCTACAACATCCCAAGTTCCTAGTGACTAATTACAAAGGAGATTTAGCCCTTCATGAGAGCAAAACCAGCAAAACATTAGAGAGAAAAACAAAGAGAATATGACCTACGAATTTCTAAGTTACAGAAGTAAAGAATATCTTTTTTGAGTTACAAAACTAAAGCCCAAAATGCCTAAGGAATATTTTACCCTAGATGCCCTGAAGTTGACTTTCAAAAGGTGCTGAAGTGTGCTGTTTTCTTCTGCAAAAGTAGCAACCAGCAGACAAGCAGCAGAAACATGAAATAAGTGCAGCAAGAGAGTTCTTTTGTGTGCAGAATTTAAGGCACACCTGCAGCTTCCATTTCCAGCAAAGTTTGGGGACGACGAGACCGAATGCATGGCAAAAAGGAGTGGATAAATCTGAATGTAGGTTCCACACGTCCATGTCATCTTATCAGCAAAAAAGAGTGTCAAGTCAGCATCCTGCTCATCCCATAAGTGTCATATCAGCGTTCATATCAGAAAAAAAATGTCCACCTCAGTGCCACATCATCAAGAAATCTCCAAAATTAATTTCTGAAAAATACCCAAATGGATTAAATTGAATTTTTAATAATTTAAGTCATAAAATATGAAAATAATTTATTTTCTATTCAAAATTGATTTAGACCCAATAAATCACAAAGTGTAATAAAATTAAAGAATTTTCATAGACAAAAATGTAAATAGATCAAGATAGGGATTAAAATATATATAAAAATGCTAGATATCGGTGTTTGGGACCTCAATTTCCTCTAGTAAAAAGCTCCTTTGATTAGCAACAAAATCGCCCAAGGGTGGATCAATCTTTTTGAGCAAAGAAGAACCTTGAAAAACCACTCAAAACATCCTCGGTTTCCTCTGTTTTTGAGCAAAACAATAGAGGTTTGTTATGGTTAGCAAATTCACACTTGTAGCTCATGGGTTCATCACTTATATAGATGGAAGGCTCATAGTTTGATGGCAACAGAACCTCACTCTCTTCCTCTCAGTTTTGACAACAAAAAATGCAGCTAAGGTCATTCTTTAATGCCATGAGAGGAGCCTCACGTGGCTGTAGAAAAAGGAGATGACATGTTCACAAGTTTACTGTAAAACTTGGAGATACGCTCGGGTTTCACTCTTTCCACGAAGACAGCTAAAAAGTTGGACAACATGGATGAAGCTTAGGTGTCCTTTAGAGATTTTCATGGCTACCTAACTTGAAGACAACTCACCCAAGCCTTCCACGAGTTCAAGTGCAGCACATCTTACATGGGTGCCAACATTATTCTGCACTTGGCTGAGAACACTGCAGAAGTTGGTGCCCATGATGTGCTACTGCCAAAAGGGAAATGTGGTCGAGAAGTGGTCATGTTCTCCTATCATTTTTATCATGTGTTCTGACTTCATTCTCTATACATGCTGGCCGAGACACATGAGGGTTGATGGAAGCTTGAGAGCGATGACACATGGATGAGCTAGAGGATAAGAATATGGATGGCTCTTTCCTATTGGTGCAAAGCTAGGTGAATGGAAGAAGAGCCATGTAAAACACTTAGGTGTAAGCATCAGAATTTTCCAACTAATATGGTCTTGCTAAAATTCTACAAAGTCCCTTCAACCTTTTAGTCCTTGCAAGTGGGTACTTGGTCCTCAAGGGAAATTTTCAATTTGATACCCAAAATTATTTTCGACATTTTCCTATGTTTTCTTTCAATTTTATTTATTGTATAGCAAATTTATTCTCATTGTTTTTATTTACATAATTTTTTTCTCTAGAAATATTCTTTTCAAAATAGTCCATCTAATGCTAATTTTCATAAAAATTCGGATGTTACAGATAACAAGAGTGGAGAAGCATATAATGAGTGTGAGATCTTCCTAGACCCTAAAAAAGACATTAAGACAAAAAATGAGAAGAAATATATCATGAAATAAAGATGAAAATAGATCTTAAAGAGGATGTTATATTAAAAAAAAAGGGCAATCAACGAAAAATTAAATTTGTTTTAGGTTTTAAAAAAATTAGGAAGTGAAAATTCACATACATGAGAATTTTCTTATTTTACTCCACTGAATAATGACATGAGCAATCGATAAAATGCAGATCAAATGCAACAACCGAAAACAAATAGAAAGGAAGAAGACCAGGATGATAAACGTGTGTACCAAAAAAAGAATGCAGGAACACAGTATATAGAATAATGTTAACAACCCGGAATTCGAAATAAGCACAGTGGATTTTGCAAGTTGTCGTCGCGTCATTGGCATAAAAAACGTTGGGACAGTATGTAATATTTCAGAATATTTAAACAAATAGTAATGCATTTTGAAAAGAGAGACGGCAGTTAGAATGACGTTTGTCAGTATAAGAAGAAAGGAAAATGCGTCCGGGAGAAAAAAAAAAAAGAAGCAGTCAAAAGCAAGCATTAAATATCTTTCACCAGTCTGATCAATCCAATGGATAGAAGTTATAGAAAAGCAATAAAAGCCAGCATTTATTGGCAGAATGGTGAGGAGCGGTGGCGGAGTTAGTGGTGCTTTTATATAATCATATGTAAAAAAAAAAAAAAATCATTTTGCCTCCTTTTTTTATTTTTTTTAACCTCTTTAATATTTTTTGAATCCTTTTCAGTAACTTAGTCCCTCTCTGCTATTTACAGTTATGAGACCTCCACTCCCCAGAGTCACAAAATTTTTTTGATAATGGTTAATTTCTCATTCTATTATTAGGGACCTCTTTGTAAAAGCTTAAAATTTGGTATTTTTATGCATAAGTCTAATTCTATTAAATTGGTTAATCAATTATGTAATTAGAATCATGAGTAACATTTGTGAAGTCAATTTCATGAAATTTTTTCTTGATGATGGTTAATTTCTCATTTCATTATTAGGGACCTCTTTGTAAAAGCTTGAAATTTGGTATTTTTATATATAGGTCTAATTTTATTAAATTGGTTAATTGGTTATGTAATTAGGATCATGAGTAACATATTTGTAAAGTCAATTTTATGAAATTTTTCTTAATGATGATTAATTTCTCATTTGATTATTAGGGACCTTTTTGTAAAAACTTGAAATTTGGAGTTTTTGTGCATAAGTATAATTCTATCAAATTGGTTAATTGATTATATAATTAGAATCATGAGTAACATATTTGTGAAGTTAATTTCATGAAATTTTTTCTTGATGATGGTTAATTTCTCATTTGATTATTAGGGATCTTTTTGTAAAAGTTTGAAATTTGAAATTTTTGTACATAGGTCTAATTCCATCAAATTAGTTGATTGATTATACAATTAGAATCATGAGTAACATATTTGTGAAGTAAATTTCATGAAATTTTTTCTTGATGATGGTTAATTTATCATTCCATTGTTAGGGACCTTTTTGTAAAAGCTTGGAATTTGGAGGTTTTGTACATAGGTCTAAATTTATCAAATTGGTTGGTTGATTATGCAATTAGGATTTAGAAGAAGAAATTTTTTTGTAATAAAAATATTTTTTAAAAAAAAATTATCATTAAATCTAAAAAAATAAATAAAAATTTTACCCCTGACCAAGAGTTCTTAAATACGTGACTAGTGAGGAGTTATAGAATTGTGGAAAAGCAATTAATGTCAGCATTTAATGCAAGTAATAAATGTTTAGCTGCTTGGAGCAAGAACTTTATAAGTAAAAGGTATAGTCTATAATTTTAAACGCTCCGCGGTCAAACCCTTCAATCCATTTTATTCCTAACAGTGTGCCAACGAAAAGTCATGACTAACCTTTTGGTTGGATTGAAGGGTACGGATATGCTGAACCGGTCGTGAAGCTAGACCAAGGGAATTAGTTGGGCATTGGATCAAAGAGTTGGGTCTACAACATGGACTGGGTTTGGGACAAAGAGAAAGGTGAGTGGGCCTAGGTTTTGGGTCTGAAAAAGAATTGATGCAATAGAAGGGATATTGGGCTGAAAGAAATAAGAAAATGGGATTTTCTTATTTCTTTTTTTTAATCTTTTAATTTTTTATTTATTATTTTTATTCTATTTTATTCTTTATTTTGAATTTTTGGATTTTTATTTTTTGATATTTTGATCTGGATTTTAGAATTTTCATTTGTTCCATAATATCATTTTTATTACTATTTTCTTCTTTTTTTATGTTTTTATTTTAATTTTTTAATTTCAACTTTAATTTTCTTATTTATTTTTGAATTTTTGAATTTGTTAAGTATTCTATTAAATCTTATGTTCATTTAGAATTATTAAATTTGTTTGGAAACTTTGAAAAAGAGCCGGACAAAGTATGCGTAGCTTACAATGTTGATCTCATGGACAATTCTCAATTGAATATATCATGTTACTGCTCTACAAAAGGATATTACGGTATCTCAATTGCACTCCACCATATGGAACACACTTGAAACCTGCATCCGATTTCATCCTAAACGGACAAGTTGCTAGAGAGATGAGTTGTATTATATATATTAGTTATAAGTTAGTTATATGTTTGTTATGCAAAGTATGTGTCTAGATTCAATTTATAGCTTATAAGCTTGCTAGAAGTGTTTGGTAAATAAACTTATTTCAGTAACTTATAACTTATTCTAAGACACTACTGAGTATGTTATAACTTTTATATTTTTCTTCTCTTTTTTACACTTGTTATTTTGTAACTCATTATATCTTTATCTCAGATATATTATATATATATATATAATAAAAAAATATAATATATAACTATAACATTATATATATAATAATAATAATAATAATAATAATAATTTAAATTAATTTAATTATAAAACAAAAAATAATATATTTATTTACATTTCTCTTTCACCATTATATATATATATATATATATATATATATATATATAATATTTTTATATATAAAAATATAATAAAAAACATTTTTAATAAATTATATATATATACAATAATTTAAATTATTTTAATTAAAAAAACAAAAAATGATATATTTATTTGTATTATTTTAAAATAATAAAATATATATTATTTTAAAAGTTACTTTTACCAAACACTTCTAGCTTGTAAGCTTTCAGCTAAAAAATTAGCTTACAAACTTTCAACTAGCTTATAAGTTATTTTTGTCAAACACACTCATATATATGTGTGTGTGTGTGTGTTATACTTAATTTGGGTTTGGAAAATATGCACAGTTGATCTTGCATTTTTCTTGCCTTTTCTTTCATTTCTGTTTCTCTTCACTATTAAAAGCATATAACCGTTTATTTATTTTGCCTCATCTTTCTATAATTATTAAATTATCTAATATTGCTTCCATCCATAAGAGTAGATATTTCAAATCCCGAGAATCTCATGACTTTTTAGTGCTCAAAGATGTGTCATCTAGATTTTTTTGTTCAGCAATTATACAAGCATTTTACCTACCATACTACTAAATTTTTGTTAAATGGGAACTTAAACTTTAATCCTCATATTTAGCAAACAACTCAATTTAAGGATCTTACTCCACCGATTTTGTGTCATTTGTTGAATCAAACTATACAATGTACATCTTGCAGAGTTACTTAGTGCTTGAAAAATGACCTTCCTGTGAAAATTGAAGTTCCTTTAAAGCTTGAAAAGATCTTGTTTTGTGTCTTTATAAACAATATTGCTATTGAATTTGAGAACATAGATGTGAAAATTGATTAGTTTCATTTCAAATATTTTTATTTTTTATCGGCTCAAAAAAAAAAGAAGGATCTTATGTTTATCCGATAAGAATAAGATGGTGTTTGTCCTTATCTAGACCGTTAGATTTCAGATCCAGTGATCCAGATTTCAATGTCTTTTTTTTTAAAAGAAAGAGAGAAAGAAAGAAAACTATCACTTGAAATTTAAACCGTTAGATCTAAAATTCAACAGTTTAGATAAAGATATGCATCATATTTGTTTTCGTAAAAAGCAAACGTTTGAAGTGTAATAAATGTTAAAATATTCTTGGAATATCATTTTTATTAAATTTAAGAAGTCAAATTATTTCCCTATTTGTATTCTTATTCACATTTTAATTATCCTTTCTAAAACAAACTTCTCTCATTCAGTACCTACCATCGGTAATTTTTTTAAAATCACAAATATATCATTAACAAGCTCAAAATTAACGTTAAATGTATTATTTAACAACTTCTTATAACTGATATCTAACTAATTTAGTCAAAATAAATCAAAACAGCACTAAATACTGATTCTAACAATAATTTTTTCGCACTAATTTTTTTGTTAGGCCATAAATTAATTATACATATTAATGCATAAAACATAATACAAAAATTTTGATGGGTAGATTTTCACATCATTTTTGTATTTATTTTAAAAAAAATTGCCCAGATAAAATTTTGAAGTCAGGACCTCCAACTTTGGGCACAACTCCAATACTATATGCTGCAATTCATTACATTTATCTTCTTGGGTCCCTAACCTTAAATAACACTATAATTATGATATATACGTCCTAGTACCAGACTCCAATATTAATTCTTTATAGGTTAAAATATACTTGAGATCTTTATAGTTTTACTGAATAGTAATTTTAGTCTCTATATTTTAAAAATAATGATTTTAGTCTCTATAATTTTAAAACTTATGAATTTGGTTCAGGGGTTACTCATAAGTTTATCAACCGTTAGTCAATTCTTTAATCATTACACGTGGCGTTAATTAAGATGATCACATCAATTTTAAAATTCATATAAGCACTACGTGTAAGGTAAATAATGACGTGGTACCACATAAGTCTTATTCCTTCTAATCCTCTCTCAGCACATGTGCACGTGAGTGTGGCCTTTTTTTGTTTCTTCTCTTCTAGTTTTTGAATTTATATGCAACGTCTCCTCTTGAAACTGAGTCTCCCCCGTTGATGTTATGAATCAGACACCGCTAGATCGAGAGCGGTAGAACTTGTCGAACATGTGAAGGACCGTTATGAATTCGATGAAGTAGAGGCTCATGACGAGCACCATGGTTGGCAAGATCTTCAGCTAGGGGCGTCGTCGGTGTAGAACCTCAGCATGTTGGCGCCAGCTCCTGAGCTACTTTTGACTTCTCTGCAGCCAAAGGTGCTTCCGCTGCCACCGGCTCTGGCACACTACGGTGGCGCATGTCGGTGGTCGTGGCAGTGGAGCCACGTGGAGCCATGAACCCCAAATGCGTGGTGGCTGCGTTGGTAGTAGACTGAGTTGTGCCTCTCTCCATGGTTGCAAGGCAGCGAAGATCAAAGAAATTGAGAATGTGGAGTCAGAAAGGAAGAGAACAGAAGGGCCACCATTGTTCTCTTTTGACTTATCTTCTTCGAAGCTCAGATTCGAAACCCAGAAGAAAGAAGAGATGAGGCATACATATTTGAAAACCAGAAGAGAAAAAGAAAAGAGAAACAAAAAAGGCCACTCACATGTGCACATGTTGAAAGGGGATCAGAAGGAAAAAGAGTGGGTGCCACATCATCATTTGCCTTACAAATGACACTGATGTAGATATAAAAGTTGATGTAATTATCCTAGTCAGTGATATATGTAATGGTCAAATGGTTGATTAACAGTTGACTAACTTATGAGTAACTTTGGGGACTAAATTTATGAGTTTTGAAATTATAAATACTAAAAACATTGCTTTTAAAGTATAAGGACTAAAATTACTCTTGCGAGAAACAATAGGGCCCTCAAGTATATTTTTACCTTCTATATACTAGTTTCTTGCTTTAATGACACAAAAAAAGAAAGAAAAATAAAATCCTTGTTGACATCTCCTAACATGAGACCAATGTTTTTGGAACCAGCTTGGTCATTGACCCGAATAGGTCTTTGGATCACTGGTTCAACCACAGAGTCATCGTGTTAATTGCTGAATCAGATAAATAAATTAAAAATTAATATCTATATATATATACACTTATATTTGTTTACAAATAAATATAAAACTAAGTAAAATAAATAATTAGATGATTACAAATAATTTTTTTAAAAATATTTGATTGTTATTTTTTAAATTAGATGATTATATTTTTGTTTATGCTCTTCAATTTGTCATGATTTAAATTTTTTACATCAAATAATTATATAGTATAATTTTTTTCTTATCTCCTAATTCATTAGTAATAATATACTTATTTTTTATTAGAATAATTATCTCCACATGCACATTTTGACTTTTTTGGTTAGAATAATTTTAGCACATTATATATATATATATATATATATATATATATATATATATATATATATATATATATATATATATAATATCACCTATATAAATTAAGCAGAAGTTGATAGCAAAATGGTAAGACACACAACCTACAAGTAGAGGGATACAGTTTGATTATTGGTAAGTACACTTTTTCTAAATTTTTATATAAATTTGAATTTTTTTTTTTGAAAAAAGAGGTTTGGGTCAACTAGTTGACCAACTGAGTCAAAGCCCAAGTCGGCCTTAACTTGGTTGGGTCACCCAGGTTGATTGCTCAACAATCCAAATGACTGATCCGAACTAGTTCTGACCCTAGGTTGCAGGGTCTTAAGCCGACATGCCGGACTAGTTCAAGTCCAAAAACTATGCATAATTTCCAAGCTTTCAAGTGGCACGAGGCTTTAGAGTTTGATCGACTATTCATCTTCAATCTCACGTTAGACTTTTAACTGGTCTTTTGCTGGAAAAGAAAATATATACGCTTAAATTTGACATAGAGAATAATATTATAGGACATTAACTAGATATTTGACCAACCAAAATTGATTCTAAGTCTAGATTTACCAAACCATTACGTTTAACTTCACATCTACTGAAATTTTAGTTAAATATATGTTTTCTTGTGAATAATAATGATAATAATTAATTAGGGAGTCACTTTTGTTTTATTTTCCATTTTATCAAGAGTATCTCTCACTTGTATAATGAAAGACTATTTTTTTTTGGAGTTTACAGAATACAAGAGATAGAACTCTCTCCAAACTAGCATTTATAAGAATTGAACTATTAACGTTCTTGAAATTTAAATAGCTAAAACAATATATTGTAGCCAAGAGTTGGGTATTAAAGAGTCAATTTTAGTATATTATATATGTGGGTAAATTAATTGATATCATATTTTATTAAGAATTAATAAAGATAAATCTAATTAATATTTTTGTACCTAGGTACATAAATTAAATTGGTGACGTTTTACTAATTACCATATCTAGCCAAGTTTCTTAGGAAAGAACAGAGTAAATCTACTTTTTGTCCCTAAAAAATGTACTTTGGTAACAGTTTAATTCTAAAAAATGATCACTAACCATTTTAATTCCTAGATTTGAAATTGTTACACAAAATAGTCCATATATCCATTACCTTTATCACATTGATGAATGAATGGATCATTTTGTGTAACAACTTCAAAATCTAGGGATTAAAATGACTAGTCACATTAACTTATTAAGATGTCGCATCACTCTATGTCATTGTTGTACGCTAGCATATAATAGTACATATAAGCTGATAATCTTGATTATGACAATAAGATGGATGAATAGATCATCTTGTGTAACAATGTCAAAATTCAGAAAGTAAAGTGACTAGTGAACATTTTTCAAAGATTAAATCATCTCCAAGGTACACTTTCAGGACCAAAAAAATAAATGGGTTTACTTAAAAGAATAAGTATGTGAGATGCTATCTTATGGTTGAAAAATATAAAGTACACTAACTTTAATTTATATTGCTAAAGTAGCTACATTTCAACATGAACATTAAGTTTTCGAGCATAACGTTTATGATAGAAACTTTTAATTCAATTGTATTTGGTGATACTTGTGATGTTATAGCAGGAAAACGACTTAAGAGGATAAATAATTTTTAGTACAACTTGAAGAATTAATTTTAGACAAAGAGAGGGGTATATGTGATTAACTTCGTCTCAAAAGTGGTTTAGGTTTAATATAATTGATACCATGCATGAAAAAGTAGCTGACCACGTAAAAGTCCAAATTAGACTAATGTCAGATTGGAAGTTTGATAAGGACAACAAAGTTAATATTTGCCATAATTATGGCCTATTCAACCAAGTTTTTCAATATTAATTCTTAGAAAGAAATATTCAAAACAGAAATGATTGAACTTTATTGTCTGATATTGGCAAAAATGACAAATTATTGGCTGAGCACAGTCAGCATGACAATTTAAGGGCATTGGTTTTATGCTTGGTGAAAATTTGAATTTGACTCGTCCAGATTTCAATTAATTAAGTGTATTCGTTTTTTTATTATTAAGTATTTAATAACTCTGGATGGATCTTATTAAATCATATGTTATAAACAGTCTTACAAATTTTCAGACATGAATTCCTTTAGTTATATCTTTTATTGAAATTATTTAATACGTACAAATATTGCAAAACAAACGGTCTTAATTATTTAATATTAAGATATAAAAATAATATCTTAATATTCAAATTTAGATCTCTTAATCTTAAAATAACAAATGCCCCTTTAATTATCTAGTCTCAAATACTATATCTATGTGAGTAATTGTCCATAAATGCTACCAATTTTCTCAGAACAAGTTGTGCTTGATTCCTCATATATATCAGCATAACTTGAAGCTTAAAGTTACTCTTTCTTCCCTATTTTGTAATTGTTTTGGTTGAAGAAGAGAAGCTGATCTTCAACATTGCTTTGCTTATTGTTCTTCTCTTCTCCATGAAATTAAAGTGGCAGCAAGGGCTCCTGCAGTTTGGATTTCTGATCATCACATAGCATGTAAAATCAGCCACATGCTTCAATTGCCTCGGAATTTAAATAATTTAAATTCTCTTCAAAATGGGTTCTTCAAGGTTTAGTTGCTTCTATCTGAAGCTGGAAATTAATTCAAAGTTATTTATGAGTTTTGACTCCATTAAAACGCTTTAAAATTATCATAACCAAAGCATGAAAATATTTGTTCATGTGAGTAAACACTTTTTTTTTTAAAAAAATAAGATGTCAAGTTTTAGTCTTGTGAATGAAAAACAGTAGTACTGAACTAGCATTAAAACTTGGTGTTTGTGACCTAACTCAAATCAGATTATTTGGTTCCTAATGAAATTTGAATATTGCTGGTTCCACCCAAAGAAACTTCTAATTTACTCTTTTATCTTTTTTTTGTTTTAATTTATTTTGCTCTTTCTACTTTTTCTCTAATTTCTTTGGTTATAAATTTGGAAAGTAATAATTGATTAGTTGCCTCTGCCTATCGTCAAATTATTGCATAGTCCATGCATATTGGTTATTTTTTTCCTTCTAATCATTTTTCATTTTCAATTAAATATCAGTTTCTTATATCCATATTAAAAGAGTTTTTACTAAAAATAAAATATATATAATTACTTATTTGAGAAACTAATTCTATAATGATAAGCTAAATATAAACATTTACCGCATTCTAATTGAAAACTTGACACTGAAGATGTAATAATTGTACCTAAAATTTTTGCTTTCAAATATATATGTGGTTGAAGGAATTTAATTTAAATTTTCTTTTGAAAAAAATGTAGATAAAGTTCATGTTGCCGCTGACGTTCGACGTGACCACAATTACCGTCATTAATAAAAGGACAAATAATTGAGTGTCAAGCAAGTTGAGAAAAACTAAATAAAGCTTTGATGACCTTCTATGAAGGAGGCAAGCGCATGAAAATTTCTTACTTTAAATATGGTTCTTGGCACAGGTCATTTTTTGATAGCTTTCACTTTTTTCTTCATCAACTCCCACTCCTTGCTGAGATACTACAAAACCAAGAAAGATCACATGATGTTGACAAAAGTTGCATTTTTTCATATTAGCATAGAGTTTCTCCTTTCGCAACACCTCCAAAACTTCTTTCAAATGTTGCACATGCTCTTCATGGTTTTAGCTATAGATTAGAATATCATCAAAATACACCATAATGGATTTTCCAATAAAAGATCTAAGTACATAATTCATCAATCGTATAAATGTGCTAGGGATATTAGATAGCCCAAAAGGCATTACATCCATTTGTAAAGTCCATGCTTTGTCTTGAAGGTTGTCTTCCACTCATCTCCCTCTTTCATTCAAATTTGGTGATAGCCGCTCTTCAAATCAATCTTTGAAACACCTTGGAACCATTCAACTCATCCAACATGTCGTCTAATCTTGGAATTGGGTAATGGTACTTGATGGTAATCTTGTTTATAGCACGACTATCCACACACATTCTCATAGAACCATCCTTTTTAGAGACCAATAATGTTGGCACAGAACAAGGGCTCATAGATTCCTTTGCATAACCCTTTTCGATCAACTCATCAACTTGCCTTTTTAGCTCTTTAGCCTTATCCGAATTCATTCTATAAGTTGGTTTGTTTGGTAAGGCATCATTGGGGTACCAAATCAATTTGATGCTCAATTCCTCTCAAGGGTGGCAATCCTTTAGGTAGCTCCTCTGAAAAAACATCCGCAAATTCTTCTATCAACTCTCTGGCATGCTTAGGAAGGTTTTCTACAAGTTTTGGGTTTAGTTTCTTGAGGATTAGCAATAATACAAAGCCATCCATTTTTATCACCTTTTTTTTAACTCATTCTTAGAAGCAAAACAACTAGGCTTTGTCTCCTCAATTACATCCTCCTTTGGTTGTACTTGTATTGGTTTTAGGGGTGCCAACACAATCTTCTTTCCATCATTTTCAAAGGCATAGGTGTTTTTGAAGCCATCATGTAGTGCTCTTCTATCAAATTGCCACAGCCTCCCAAGTAGAAGATGACTAGCATCTATAGGAAATATGTCACACAACACCTTATATTTGTAATTCTTCCCTATAGAGAAAGGTACCTTTACTTGCTTCGTGACCTTTATTTCTCCATGATCATTCCATCATTGCAGATTGTATGGACGGGGATAATTGATGATAGGCAGCTTCAATTTGCCAACAAAGAAGGTTGAAGCAACATTAGTGCAGCTCCCACTATCAATGATCACATTACAAACTTTGGCTCTGTTAGTGCACCTTGTTTGAAAAATATTCTCCTTTTGTTCTTCTTCTACCTTGGCTTAGATATTCAAGGCATGTCTAATAACTAGGGCAGCACCTTCATCAGTAAATTCAACAATTTCTTCTTCTTTGGAACACTTTTCCTCTCCACATTCCTCTACATCACCTTCATCCTCACTCTCTATTTCCAAGATCATCACTCTTCTATTGGGACATTCGAACGCTATATGGCCATGACCTAAGCACTCGAAGCACTTAATGTCCCAGTTTTTTTTCTAGAGGGCTGGTTGTTTTCTACCTTCTCCTTCCCCTTTATGCTTTTGGTTCTGTTTGCCTCCTTCTTCCCTATCTCCTTATTACTCCATTTGGAAGTGTTTGAGGTTTAGGAAAGTGTTTGGAAGGTTTATCCCAGTGGTTTAAACACTCCATGGTTTCTTCCATAAAATCTCTTTTTTTTGTCTCTCTACCTTAATTGCCAATTTAGTTACATCTTCTAAGAAAACATAATTCTATAACTTTACCAAGATAGCAACTTCTTTGTTTAGACCACCCAGAAATTTAGCTATGGTTTGTTCTTGGGGTTCAATCAGCTCACACCAAATCATCAGAGTTTCAAATTCTATAATACAATCTTCAACACACATACCTCTTTGCTTCAAGCTTTGTAGCTTAAAATAAAGCTCTTGCTTATAGTAATCAGGTACAAAACTCCTCTGTATGAGCTTTTTCATCAATCTCTAATTTTAAACTTCCTCTTCTCCATATCTTCTTCGTTGATTCTTCAAATTTTCCCACCATAGATTCACATAATTAGTGAATTTAAGGGCTGCAAGATGGCATTTGGTAGCTTCTGAATATTCTTGATATTCAAAAATCTTCTTCACTCGTTGCACCCACTCCAAGTATTCTTCAGGAGAACTAGTTCCCTTAAAAAGAGGAATCTTCATTTTGACATTGGCATCACACTCCCTTTGCTGCCTTCTTTGCCTAGGCTGTTCATCTTCTTCAGCGTTGAATTTTTCTCCATGGTGTTCAACGTAAGCTCCTCTTCTCGGTTGCTGTTGTTGCAATAGCTCCATATATCTAACCATTTGAGTGGTGAGTTGAGCTATTTGTTCCATCATTTCTTTTTGTCTTCTTTTGTAGGCCAACAATTTGAGCTTATTATAGGCTAAGCCTAAGAGGAACTTCAGAATTATTTTCCCCTGCTATAGTGATTTGTAACTTGGCGGTTTTGTATTTGGTGAAGGGTAGATTCACTCTGTAAGTGTTTACACTTGCATTAACAATGAATAGTAATGAAGAACAATGAACAGTAACAATGAACAATGAGCTAAATATTTTTTTTTAAGATCTGGAACACAATAGAATAATACAAGAATAGAAACAAGAAGAAAGACGAACAGACCAAAAAATTAGCCTTCTATATAGGTGGCAGAATAGAAAATAAAGAAAATTAAGCCTTCCATGAAGGAGGCAAAACACAAAATAAAATGTAGAAAAAATAAGCCTTCCACGAAAGGGAAAAACAAAACAAATAACAGAACCTAATTTAGAGTGGCTTTGATACTAGTATGATGTGATTTACAAAGGGAATAAACTTAGTTGATTTTCTAGATAGGTTGGAATGAACAGACAAGGAAAACCAAATCACTAAATTGATAAGCTAAATGGCACCACAATTAAGAGAAATGGGTTAATCTCGCCACATTCAAAAAAGAAGAATGTGAGTCATAAGAAATTTAGTTGCTCTTGCCACTAACTTAAGTTAGATAAGGGAAATAATTCAAGAATCCTCTTGAAGCAAAATGCCAATATCTCATATATGATTCAAAGATGGTCTTACAACATATGGCAAGGACCCTTTTTATAGAGGGTCTCCAAAACAAAAGACAAAAGACTCCAACTAAATGCATTAAATGCATTAGCTAAATGTCAAAGACACTAAATATATAGGTAGTTGGACTCTAACCAGAGTCATGTTAAATGTCAAATATTGTAGGCTAAGACAATAAATGCATAGGTAGCTAGACTTCAACTATATTCATTAAATGCAACCTTCCCACAAGCAGCAAAAACATTCCCACATGCAGCAACAACCTTCCCACATGCCTGTTGACCCTAAGGCTTTATGCCATAAGTTTTGACGATGACAAATGTATTTGAAATGTAGCATTGATATATATAAAGGTTAATTATCATATACATGCTACAAGTATTTAAGCATGACTATGTTATTTAATGTGTAATGTCTTATACATTAATCATGCTATTTATCATGAATTGAACAAACTATTTGGTTTGCAAGTAAGATATATTTTATAGGTTGGTTCAAAACAAGAAGAGTGAGCATTGGATTGAAGAACAAGGAAAAGTAACATCATGCCTCACTCAAGGAAAGCAACATACAAGGACAAAGCTCCAAGAAATGAAGAATTATAAGATTTGAAGTCTTGGAAGCTTGGATGCATCAAGATAGCCTATGTGTTTACATTAGGTATATTTTATATAGGCTAGTATACTTGTGCAACTCAATGATTTAGATTTTCATACATTGGCTCAAGCATTTTAAACAAAAAGATAGTGAGATATGAAGTTTTACAAAAGTTAGTTTTTGACCTTTGGTCACTCCTTATATCATATCTCATAAATGAAAAATCAATTTTTCAAGTATCTTAATCTCATCTGATAGTAGACTCAAAGTTCTTTCCAACGGTATATTATTTATTCAAAACGGAGTCCAAATGAGAAATATATGACTATTTAAAATATAGTTTGAAAAACTGAAAGTTGATTTTATTGTACTAAAAAATTATTCTGTTCTGACCTATAGTCAGTGTTTTGATTATATCTTTTAAACGAAAAATAATTTTTGAGTAAAACTTAGCTCATTTGAAACTAGACTCCAAGAGCTTTTCAATGATATATTATTTGTTTAAAACGGAGTTCAAATGAGGGAGTTATGAATTTTTAAAGAAAGCTCAAAATCTGTATTTCGCTACTGCCAGCCGGTGGTCGACCAGGCAGCTTTCGACTGGTTGACCAGTTGTCCTGAAAATGCTATATTTTGCTACTGTCAGTGGGTGGTTGACCAGGTGACCCCCACTGGTCGACCAATGGACATCTAGACTGCATTATAAGTGCTGTAATGGCTATATAACGGCTAGTTTTTTAAAATCTTATATATATGACCTTAGATACACGATTTTGAGCAAGAACCAAGTACTACAATGACATATTAACATGTTCTATCATCTTTAAGAGAAATCCAAATATTCTTGAGCCAAATCTTGCATATTCTCTATCATTAGAGTTATTATAGCTTCATTTGTATTCATCTACTCTTTAGAGAGAGTTTCTTTGTATTGTTGATTTTGATCAACACATATATTATTCTGAGTTGAGGTTCACAAGTACCGGTGTTGGAAGAACTTTCTTTGGGTTGAGGGGGAGCCCGGATTCATAAATTCTCCATTGTGGTTTCACAAATACCCGGATCGAATTTGCGTGGTTGTAGTGGTTTGTAAGTACCCGGATTAAACTTGCAATTATAGTGGAAATACTCAAGTGGTCTCTTGAGGACTGGATGTAGGCTTCGATTAGCCGAACCAGTATAAATCTCCGAGTTTGCTTTCTCTATCCCTTACTCTTTAATTTGTGCATATTGATATCTACTCTTTAATTCCTTGATCTTTATAATTATTTATCTTGACAGCACATTGATTTTCTGTATTGTATTTATTATCTTAAGTATTACACTTCTACAGAAAATCATTTCAAATTCTAATTAATTCTTGTGAAAATTTATAAAACCCAATTCACCCCCCTCTTGGGTTCCAACCATTACTTTCAATTGGTATCAGAGCTTGGGCTCTTGATTTGAGACTTAACCGTCTAAGAGTAAACATGGTTGGATTTAGTGAGTGGTTTTTGTTTGAAAATTGTTCTTTCACAGAACCTCCAATTTTTGATGCTAATCATTTTCAATATTGGAAGTATGAAAAAATGAAAATGTTTTTAATTTTAGTAGACCATAAACTCTGGGAAGTTATAGAAAATGGTTTTTGTATGCCTGTCAAGGAAGAACAAGGAAAATGCATTCCAAAACCCAAGAGTGAATGGAATGATACTGAAAGAAGTTTAGTGCAACTCAATGCTAAGGCAAAATTGATTATTTCTTGTGCATTGAGTCAAGATGAATTTTTCAGAATTTCCAATTGTGCAACTACAAAAGAAATGTGGGAAACTCTTGAAGTTGCATATGAGGAAGATCTTATTGCTGAGGAATTAAAGTATAAAAGTTTCATTAATGAACTTGAAATTGCTCAAATGAAAAATTGTGAAACCATTAATGAGATACATCTTGTGCTTAATCAATTGCAAGCTCTTGGTGTTGAACTTACAGGAAAATCTCAAATCACGAAGGTGGCAGACGAAGAAGAAAAAGGAGAAGAAGAGAAACCACAACCAAAAGCAGAATCATCAAAGAAAGCTTACATATCTTCCATTTGGGGAAATGACAATTTTGATAAGGAGGACACAAATGAAGAAACCAACATCTGTCTTGTGGCCAGAGATAAAGATGAGGTAAATTCATTTGACTACTCTTTTGATGAATTACAAGATGCCTTTGATGATTTACATGAAGAATCTCTAAAACTTGCAAATAAATTAAATGCTTCAAAACAGAAAAACTCTTCTCTTGAAAATGAATTAGAAAAATTGAAAAATGAATTTTCTATTTCCAAGGAAGAGAATTTTGGTTTCGAAAATCAAAACAAAACTTTGCAAGAAGAGAATTTGATTTTAAAGGGAAGTATCTCTACCAACAAAAGCTGCTTTTGCACCAAGTGTGATTCTTTGAAAAAGGAAAATGATGATCTTAAAATCACACTTGCAAAATTTTCTCAAGGTAGAGAAATTTTAAATACTTCAGTTTTGAAACAAAGAAGAAGGTTTAACAAAGTTGGTCTTGTTTCTAAAAGTAAATCAAACCAAAAGCATTCTAAAAACTTCTTTGTTTCTGCAAAGATGTCCAATAGTCCAACTTGCACTTATTTTTATTGTAGACTGAAAGGACACAAATCTTACTCCTGCTTTTATAAGAAAAATCTTGTTCATGGAGTAAAAATGAAATGGGTTCAAAAAGGAACTCATGACCCAGGCAGACCCAAAGAAATTTGGGTACTAAAAACAAAAGATTAATTTGCATATTCGCCTTGAAGCAAGGAGCGAAAATGACATTTTAATGGCTACATCATTTAAACTCCACTTCCTTGCATCAAAAGGAGGCAATGGACAAGTAAACATATAAGTTGGAATGCCTTGTAAGAAATTTGATGGATATGTTTACTGCTCTTTAATGCTTTGCATGTTCTCTAACATGCCTTACATCTATCCTTGACACTCATGCATGCTATATCTGAAAACAACTGTTAGGTGTGCGGCCTATAGATTCAAATTTTGTTTTAAGCTAAAATCTTTCTTTTAAATTCTGCTCAAACTATCCTTTTTACCACATCACGAAAACTTATTTCCATTACATGCATATTTCTCTTGCTTTCACAACAATAAGATTACTCTTGCCTATAGTATTTATCCTTATTGTAATCTTATTCAAATATTTTCAATGAAATCAAATTTCTTGCAAAATTGCATTTCATGGAAGCATAACACTTTTATTAATATGGCATATCTTGAACATAATGTTGCTCCTAGTGCTCGAGATTTATTTGAACATTACTGATTTGAACATCAAAGTGCTCCACCAAAAGTGTTTTGCAGTCCTCAAATTTATCCTCTAAGGCACATTCTTTCCTCTGCTCTCCGAAATCAGTAAGATTTATTGTTTTGAAGATTGGTTGGTCGACCAACGCTCCTATCAGTGGTCGACCAACGAAGGCTATAATGAACTAACACCCAGTGCCAAGAGAAGAATGCTGAAAGCTGAGATAAGTGGTTGACTAAGGTCCTCAGACTGGTCGACCAACTCGAGGTAGTGAGTAAATAAGACTATTATGGTAAGGAGTGGTCGACCAGTTCATTCACAATGGTCAACCAATGCTTGACAGTAAGCTTCTCGCACTTTCGCATCCCTATGATGGTCGACCAGTGTGGACACGTTGGTCGACCAGCGGATGACAGCAAATGAAGGATTTAAATTTTACTGATATGTACTTAATGATCTCTTCAAAGCTTCTTAGATGATCTTATAAGAGATTATTTTTGAGAGGATCTGGCAAATAATCAATCAATGAAGATCATTACAATTGCAAGAAGAAAGGATCAAAAGAAGGGCAATGAGGAAAACAAGGATATCAAAATCTTAAGGAGGAACTTCAAGAAACAATAAGAGTTTGTCGACATTGATGAGTATCTCTATCCTTTACCACTTTACTATTTAATTGAGTGATATTCCCTGATCATAATTGGCTATGTTCGTAATTTTTTTTATTGACATACTTTCATTGCAATAATATATTATTCTCTGATATCTTATATACTTGATCATATCATTGTATATAAAGATATTATCTTTATACCATTCTTCATGGTTTGAACATTATACATGTCATATCTTTTCAAAGCTATGGTTTATGGACCATTGGTTATGGATTATAGTTTATATCCAATTATATTTTATTAATCCTTATCACCTCAATTTCACTACTACATACTCAGGTTATAATATGTTTTACCTTGAGTAAGTATGTAACTTGCTTTTGCTTTGAAATGATGATATATATATCCATGTCAGAAAATTCTTTCTATCTTTAAAATGGATATATATTTTTCAAAATATATATATCCTTCTATTGTGCTAAATTTGTGTGGATGATTTTCTTTATCTTTCTTTATTATTATTATAATTTTTTTTAAGTACCGTCCTCTGAAAGAAACCATTTGCATTAAAAAAAACAAACTGAAGGATTACATTGTAAAAAAAAAAAGGGTTTACTCATGCATGAGTAATCTACAGGCGAGGTGGTCTTGGATTAGGAGGGTTGTATTATATCATCACCCCTCGACCATTCCTTGAAGCAAGAGATTGAGCAATGTCATGAAGGGTAGTGTAAATCCCATTCATACAATCAACACTTCTTTGTTGTTGATTGCAGAAGCATTGGGTAGACCAATAGAAGAACCTATCTATTCTTGAAGTCATTGCTGCATTGTTGCGTTTAGCTAACTTCTCCAGGTCCTCTATCATCTTCTTGAGTTTCTTCACCTCCTGCTCCAAACAAGCAATTTTGTCTTCTGACGTATGGCCTGTACTTATCTCCTCAACTTCTTTGATCTTCATCTTCTTCTTTCAGTTCTCTTGAGATTCCTCCAAAGGTCTTTTGCCTTTGTCCTTGCCTAAACTCAAGTTTAAGTCGAGCTCTTCCTCCCTTGCCTCTACTGTGAGATCAATGAACTTTCTTGTGGCCATGGTTTGAAAATTTAGAAATTTTTGTAGGAGTATGAAGAGAGAGGAATGTCAGAAAGTTGTAGGCTCAGAGATGAATACTCTTTGTGGTGTGGTAATTGAGAACTCTGGGGCAGTCTTTATAGAGAGAAAATTATGACTTAGAGTCAAAGAACATATCTCTTCGCCATACCCCTACACGCTCATCCCATGGATATCTGCAAGCTAGAAGCTAGAAGTCTAGGGTAGGCATGCACACCAACAGCGCGTCACATTAATGGCAAAACCACGAAAGTCAATTTTCGGTGGATTTGCGGCTGATTTAATTTGTTTTGATTAGAAATTTTAAGGATTAATAAAATGGTGATAAACAGAACCGTATTTCTCTGCTTTGTTGTGTTGTTCTTGAGAGCTTTCGGTATAATATACATGATTAATTGCATCATGCTATGATTATTTGTATCTAAGAACATATGTTGTATATGCTATTCATGCATCATGAGCGAAGGCTACGGCCAAGAATAATATTTCATGATTCCACATGCACTCATACAAAATGAGAAGTCAAAAATTTAAAATAACTAGAATAAAATGAAATGTGTAGAGGCTGATACATCTTCATAGATACACATACTTGCATATAATGCTTTGTGGGTAAATGAAAGACAATAATTTGCTTGCATTATGATAATGCTTGATGCATACGACCGTAAGCAGTTAATTTTGCCTTTAATCTTTGATTTACATTACTAACTTAAGCATTAAAGTGGCTGTCAAAATTTTTACATGTACTCATCCTCAATATACATATATAAATTCATTTTGAATGGGTATATAAATTGCTTCCTTTGTGCTGAAATTTATCTTATCCTTTATGAAGCAAATTTGTTTTGAAAAAAGACTTTAAAAATGCTTTTGTTATGTTAATATGTTTTATCATATGAAGCAACATTCTTTTTGAAAAAGAAAAGATTTTAAAGATCTCTTTTGTTGTAGATGACAAAGGGGATGAAAAATATTGATGTTTGATATATGGATTTTGACCTATATGCTTGAATATATCTTATTACACTAATCCGTATATATTGCTTCCTTAGATGAAACGCTTCTAAATTCCTTCGAAGCAAAATGTTTTAGAAAAATATCGTGAAACTCTTGAATTGCTTCTACTATGCTGAAATTGCTTTGCCATATTGAAGCATTATCTGTTTTGAAAAGAAAAGGATTTGAGTATCCTTATTTTAAATCACTTTTGCTATATGTTGAAATGATTTTATGCATATATGCAGAAATTGTTTTTCAGAAATCTTGAATAATATTATTATTCGATTTATGAATTATGATTAATATTCTTGTTTAATTCATGCTTTGCTAATCCATATATCATACTTCTGCTGTGTGTTGTAAATATTTCTATCATATGACAGCAAATGATGTTTATTTTTTTTTCAAAGAGTTCAATTTTTCTGCTATTTACTAAAAATGCCTTTTCATAAACAAGCAGAAATCATTTTCAATGAAAATATTGCAGAAATTTCATCAAAAATCTTACTTCAAAATTCTGCAATCAAAAACTGAATTTCCTTTATAATGATTTGGACAATCTTTTTCAAAGGAAAAGGGATGTGAAATTCAGGGGGAGCTTTGTCTCTCTTGAATATATATATATATATAAATGTTTTTGAAACAGAATACATTTTGAAAATTAGATATTCATTATTTTTTTTGAAATTATGCAAAGTTTAAGAGGGAGCCTAAAACTCTTTCAAGCTTTATCTTTTGGCTCATTTCATTTGACATGAGAAATTTTTCAAAAAATTCTTTTTACATGTCAATGAAAACAATGATAAGTTTTGATGTATTATAACCCCATGCTATATTGACATCTTTTGACATCCTGGCTTAAAGATGGTATGTGCTTTAACTTCTATATATTGTGTTCCTTACACCTTTTTGTTGATATCAAATAGGGGGAGAAGAAACAATAGAAAAATATGTGTATGTGCTTATAACATTGCATTCATTATCTTGTGATACATATTTTTCTGTGGTGATTTGTCATCATCAAAAAGGGGGAGATTGTTGACCCTAAGGCTTTATGCCATAAGTTTTGATGATGACAAATGTATTTGAAATGTAGCATTGATATATATAAAGGTTAATTATCATATACATGCTACAAGTATTTAAGCATGACTATGTTATTTAATGTGTAATGTCTTATACATTAATCATGCTATTTATCATGAATTTAACTAACCATTTGGTTTGCAAGTAAGATATATTTTATAGGTTGGTTCAAAACAAGAAGAGTGAGCATTGGATTGAAGAACAAGGAAAAGTAACATCATGCCTCACTCAAGGAAAGCAACATACAAGGACAAAGCTCCAACAAATGAAGAATTAGAAGATTTGAAGTCTTGGAAGCTTGGATGCATCAAGATAGCCTATGTGTTTACATTAGGTATATTTTATATAGGCTAGTATACTTGTACAACTCAATGATTTAGATTTTCATACATTGGCTCAAGCATTTTAAACAAAAAGATAGTGAGATATGAAGTTTTACAAAAGTTAGTTTTTGACCTTTGGTCACTCCTTATATCATATCTCATAAATGAAAAATCAGTTTTTCAAGTATCTTAATCTCATTTGATAGTAGACTCAAAGTTATTTCCAACGGTATATTATTTATTCAAAACGGAGTCCAAATGAGAAATATATGACTATTTAAAATATAGTTTGAAAAACTGAAAGTTGGTTTTACTGTACTAAAAAATTATTCTGTTCTGACCTATAGTCAGTGTTTTGATTATATCTTTTAAACGAAAAATAATTTTTAGTAAAACTTAGCTCATTTGAAACTAGACTCCAAGAGCTTTCCAATGATATATTATTTGTTTAAAACAGAGTTCAAATGAGGGAGTTATGAATTTTTAAAGAAAGCTCAAAATCTGTATTTCGCTACTGCCAGCCGGTGGTCGACCAGCCAGCTTCCGACTGGTCGACCAGTTGTCCTGAAAATGCTATATTTTGCTACTGTCAGTGGGTGGTCGACCAGGTGACCCCCACTGGTCGACCAATGGACATCTGGACTGCATTATAAGTGCTGTAACGGCTATATAACGGCTAGTTTTTTAAAATCTTATATATATGACCTTAGATACACGATTTTGAGCAAGAACCAAGTACTACAATGACATATTAACATGTTCTATCATCTTTGAGAGAAATCCAAATATTCTTGAGCCAAATCTTGCATATTCTCTATCATTAGAGTTATTATAGCTTCATTTGTATTCATCTACTCTTTAGAGAGAGTTTCTTTGTATTGTTGATTTTGATCAACACATATATTATTCTGAGTTGAGGTTCGCAAGTACCGGTGTTGGAAGAACTTGCTTTGGGTTGAGGAGGAGCCCGGATTCATAAATTCTCCATTGTGGTTTCGCAAATACCCGGATCGAATTTGCGTGGTTGTAGTGGTTTACAAGTACCCAGATTAAACTTGCAATTATAGTGGAAATACTCAAGTGGTCTCTTGAGGACTGGATGTAGGCTTGGATTAGCCGAACCAGTATAAAAATCTCCGAGTTTGCTTTCTCTATCCCTTACTCTTTAATTTGTGCATATTGATATCTACTCTTTAATTCCTTGATCTTTATAATTATTTATCTTGACAGCACATTGATTTTTCTGTATTGTATTTATTATCTTAAGTATTACACTTCTACAGAAAATCATTTCAACTTCCAATTAATTCTTGTGAAAAATTTATAAAATCCAATTCACCCCCCTCTTGGGTTTCAACCATTACTTTCAATGCCTTGTTCACACTTCATCTACTTTTAACAAGGTGGTTAAGTCTAATCCAAGCCTTTTAGCTCTTGCATGAGTTAGAGGCCCAATTGAAGTGTTCTCATTTTCTTGGGCTACAATTGAAATAGATTTGTCCTCAAATCCAAGTCTTCTTCATCTTCTAAGTAAGGGGAAAGATCCCTTATATTGAAAGTAGTATAAACAACATGGTCTTTAGGCAAATCAATTTTGTATTATTGTACTGCGTTTTGAAAAGATATATTGTGTAATCATTCCATATTGTTCCTTCTTTGCGTGCTTTCTCTATTTTATGTAATTTGATATTCTTTGCATATAAGTGTAGCACTTCATCAACTTGCTTAGAACTGAAAATTGATACATACCCTTAGCCAAAATGGTCATATAAAAGCCTTACAAATTGAGGATGAATGATGAGATTTAGAGAGAATAATGGGGAAATTATGCAATAAAAGAATACCTCTAGAAAACCTAAAAAGGCTTAAGCTATTATAGCTTTCTAAGTAGTCTCCTAGAAAAATATTGATATGTGCCATGATGATTATGATTGGTGTACTTAAACATAACCAGAAGAACAGAAGCTACATTTGATACTTAGTTTTGTTCTGCATTTCTTCTATTGGAATGGTAGTCACAAAAGAAATAAGGAATATAAACAAATAGTTGCTAACCTTCAAGATTTTCTGTGAGCCACTTTGACTTCATGGGATTAATGTGACCAATGTTTTTGGAACAGGCCCGATCATTGACTCTGGTTGGGCTCTAAGTGTAATATATTGCCTAAGTTATCCTTCTAGATTTTAAAGCTTGAAATTGTTGTGTAAGTAGTTGAGAAATAGTCTAGATTGTGTAAATGATTGAGTAATATTTACCTAGAAATTAAAAGGGAAAAAATTAAATGCAAATGGACAACAAATGACTTAGTTTATGAAAATAAAAGTTTGTAAAATTATGTAATAAGGAAAAAGGGGTAAAATTAGTAAAAGAGGATTACATGTTGCAAATTGTGACAAGTGGCATCTTCATGACCAAAATAATTTGATTCCCATGTTGACCACATCCTCATCTCCTCCCAAGTTGAAATTGGCCTTTCACGATTCCTCCTCCTACTCATCACAAGTTGATCCCACCAAATAATAGCATAGTCAGTAAATTCAGCGGTAGCAAGTTTTACCTTTTTATCCTTAGAGTAGTTATGGCAATTGAACATAAGCTCCACTTTCTTCTCCCACTCATGGTAAGCTTCGAGATCATTCTTTTCTTGGAAAGTTGAGATCGTCATCTTGATGTTTCCCAAATTACTATCTGTTCTTCTTACTCCTCGAATTGCCCCTAGTTGTGTTGGAACCACGTTCATCCTCTTCATAATCTTTTTCTAAGTATTCTTCATTGTCCATGTCATGAGTATGCCTCGGTCTCCCATGGTTTTGACTGAAACGCCTAGGCTGGCCTCTTTGAGAATTGGACTATACTCATTCTAACCTTTCATCCATGCTATCAAACCTTAGATTAAGTCTTTCTAAGGTCCCTTGAATGGCCTTCATGTAAACTTTTATGCCCTCCTTTCTTGGTTCCTCATCCATCACATCTTCGTCTCTACTTTGAGACATGTTTTTCAGTTCTGCAAAACAAAGGTTAGAATAAAACCTCACTTGCTCTTTCACATATTTGCACTCAAAGAATGTCAAACTCTCGTGTTTCACACAATTTTGGCTTTTACCCTCTTTTGCAGTTACACACCCTTGCCTTTTACCACTCTAAATTCTTTTCTTTAGTTCTAGTAAGAACTATGGTTTCTCAAATAAAACAGCCTTATTAGAGAAAAATTAACACAGATCACACATAAATTATATTTTTTCAAAGATTGAATACAATGTCCTTGGGAGAATTTTTTTTCCCAAAAGGATCAAATAGGACTAACAAGGGTTTTAGAAACAAAAGGATAAGATGGATTCAAACAATAATAGAATAGTAGAAATAACAATTGAATCAATTCAACCTTAATAAACTTGAATATTGCAAACAAACAAGCAACAAAGATAATTGAATTCAACTTGCAATTTCGGCAGCTATGAATTCTTTATTTTCTTTTGTTGATCCAAAACTTTTGCTTTTTTTTTTGTTCTTTTCTTTTCTTTGTTTTTTTTAACTCTTTTGTTTTAATGAACTACAAAATTGATAAAAGTAAATCAAACAAAGAAGCAAAATTAAAACTTGTAATGCTGAAATTTTCAGAAAAAAATTAGGGAAGGAAGGGAAAAAGGGGTAGTGGCTAGGTTAAACTAGCAATAGAGGAAAACAACTACAAGGAAAAAAACTATAGAACTGATTTAGGACCTTGATGCAATATAATGCTACAAGACCCAAATTGTGAAAAAGAATAAACAACTTGGAAAGTTTAAATTCAAATTCCAAAGACCTCGACCCAATGCTTTACTAGAAGTATGAACCTTGGCATAAGAAATGAAGTTAGACACCACACTCAAGAAAAAGGAAGAAAATGATTGATAAGTCTCAATTGAACGCCACAAGACAAGTCTTGATAAGTTCACAAGTTCTTAGAAGAACCAAGAAGTGAATTACTCACAAATAAAATTCAAAATTCATATGTGTCTTCTTCACCATGTGTCATACATAGTATTTATAGGCAAAAATAAACACCCTAATTCCCATATGCATAGGGAATCAATCTAGATCAAAAAATAAGCAAAATATACACTAAATGAAAAGTTTTCCTAACAAGCAACTTAATTGATTTAGGCTATCAGATTATAGGAGATATGACTAAATCAATCAATAAATGTTTCCTAATAACAAGATAGGCAATCTGATTTGAAAATGTTAAATCAAACAATTAAATGCTCCTAATTGACTAAATCAATTAGGCGCCCCACTTAATTAATAAAAATAAATCTTGATCTAATCCTTATTTAATGCTTCTTTGACCAGGTGCCTCCTTACTTTCTTAATTCATTTTTAGCTTGAATAAGATGGAATCATGGCCCAACATGCTGAATTAGGTTAATAACACTAGTATTTTTTTTATTAACTCTAATTCCTCATGGGCTGTATTAGGCATGGCCCAAATGTCTTGAATAAGTCCATTTAGTGCCTCCTTCATTTTCTTGGCTCTAGCCCTTGTCCCTTGATGAACAATAGATCATTTGGGTTTGGAACTTGAACTTCTTGACTTGGGCTGCTACTTTGCTCCTTAGGCTTTGGATTTGCATCAGGGATGATGTAATCAAGCATCATGGACAATCTAATTGCTATCCAAGAAAAGGAAAATACTTCAGTTGGGCCTCTAACTCGTGGAAGGGCTAATGGGCTCAATTATATTGCTGAAAGTGAAAGAAGTGTGAACAAAGCTATATTTTGGGGAAGATTCATCTAGATCAAATTTTGTAATTTTTTATTTTATTAATCCTTTAAGTTTTATTTGAATCCACGCAACTAAGTATTTAAAAAGCATTAGAGATTTTCCAATGTAAGTGGCTGCACCTTGATTCAGTCACATAGCCTTTAATTTTCTTGTAATTGTCTTAATTAGTTTCTTACATTTTCAAGAACCATTAAATGCTCTTTTCTTTAAGATAAATTAGGATATTATAAGTATTAGTATTGTAATTTCATAAGTACTTTTTGAATACATCAGCTTTGGCAATTGCTAAAATTATTCAAGAGCATTTCTTGAATTTTCTCTTATTTAACCTACGTTTGTGGTGAGCCAAGCTTGATTTCTTATCACTTACCTTCATCTTTTCTTGAGTCTGGTGAGATCACCCATTTTTCCCTTAGTTGTGGTGCCATAGGCTTATCAATTGAGAGAATTTGGTTTTCTTAATATGTTCTTTAATTTTGTTCAAAATTCATTTTTAAGAACAAACCCTTCCTAATTCACATCATTTGCCTTCCTTACTTCCTCACCATTTCAAGCCATACCACCTCCATTGCTTGGATTTTTGCTTAAAGAAATTTGTTAGGTGGTTCTATTTCAGTTTAGGGACATGGATTGGAGGTAAGTATTTGGGAAAAACTCTCTTCTTCCTATTTTCATATTCTTGAAAACCTTAAATTAGGAATCTTGAAATCCTTGATGTGCTGAGCTGATTTATGTTCTCAAACCTTTTCTTTAGTGACATTTATGAAGATGGTATTTAGTGACATAGTTTATAGTGTTTGATCCCACAGGATAAGAAACTGACTACTTGGGCTGGATGTAATGTAATCAAGTCTAGTGGGAGTTGACACATAGGCCATACTCTGAACCAAGTGGGTATAAGACGGTGAAAGGACACATTGCATAGACACGCTTTAGCAGCAAAAAGGTTTAAAGTCAAACAACTAACTTTCTGGTTAATTAGGGGTCACGATGTGTTGCTAGATACTGCTTGTGATTTATTTACAATCAAATGTTGATTGTGAATGGCCAACATAGTCGGAGGGTCACACACATAGAAATTCACTAGGAATGTAAAACGGGTTTGAGAATTTGATTCTAAATTGGAGAATTAATTAAAAGGAGATAAGAGAATAAAAGGAATAGGAATATGTTCGTATTCCTACCTATACAAGGAAAATCCTATAACAAGAACCTCTTAGGTGTTACTCTATCAAAGAGATTGGGCTTCTTACGATGTCACTTTAAGGAGCTCAATAGGGGAATGACGCCTACTAAGGGAATTAGGTCTTTAGGGTGTGTGGTTGCACCTATCAATTATTGAGTATTTGTTTTAGAAACACTCTTGTTCTCTTCTCCTTCAACCAAGAGGGTTTTCTCCATAGCTTCTTCATGCTTACTAGCACAAGAATGCGAAGAAGCCCTATTACCTTAAGAGGCTTTTCTTTTGTGTAATTTTACATGGATTACCATTAGAGGTATTCTACTTTGGATACTTGCTTTGGCTTGGAGAGGTTACTGTGCTACAAGAGGTATTTCTCTTCATCTTGTTTTTCATGGTTAATGTAATGGTAATATATGTTGATCCATTGGTGAATGGGTTTTAGAGAAAATTTTTTAAATTCTACTACGTTCTATGATCTCTAAAATCCTACACATTTCCCATCATGGGATATCACACATGGCACACTTGCTTGCCTCCCTTATTGCCCCAACTTACTTGAAGACTACTCATTTTCCTTGAATGTGGTGTGACTAACTTTTAACAAATGCAGTAAGGCCTTTTCCCATCAAATGTAGTGTGGCTAAATTTTAATGAATGTAGTATGGCCATTTCCCATCGAATGTAGTGTGGTCAACTTTCAACGAATGTAGTATGACCATTATTACTCATGAGTTCATAATCACCCTTATTGCCCTAACTTGCTTGTAGACTATATCTGCCATCAATCACAAACACAATCACATACAATCAATCATCCAATATCTTAATAGCATATCGAGTCACAACATAATTGGGGAAATCTCAAGAATACACATATCAAGTACCACATTAATTATACATTTGCAATTCTAATCATAATTTCCATGGAGGCTACTAAACACCCACAATCAACAATGATAAATATACCTTATCCATTATTTCACAATTTTACCAAACCATTTCATCACATCGTAGGGATGGTCTTACAATATCATGCTACCTCTCCATTAGGATGGACTTACAATATCATGCCACCTCTCCATTGGGATGGACTTACGATACCATGCCACCATTCCATTAGGATGGACTTACACTATCATGCCACCATTCCATTGAAATGGACTTATGATATGCCACATACAATCAATAGCAAACATCAAGCTATATGAAAACATTCACCACCTCAATTTCCATATTTGAGTTCAAGTTTGGCCATAGACCACAATAGGAATTCCCGCATTACAAGCATCAACATCAAAGTATATGGGACATCATAATCCATTTTACAATTCATGCACGACAACCCACCTCAACTATACTCATGTTGGGCAATTACTAATGCACACTATGACAATCCATAAACGATGTCCATGATTCAATTGTATTTCATATATCAAGCAAGTTCTTGATATAAGAACTCATTAGCTTTCACTCACATTTTTGTACATGCATATAAGTAGCTCATGGCCATTTTGATTCATAAATATATATACACATATATACATATAGCTTTGTAGAGTAATGATTATATTTCACTCACTTGCATATGCACCCTTATATGAAAGCCTTGTAAATTTCTTTGCATAGGTCATTTATTCATTCATAAAGATATCTAAAGATTTGAATCTCATTCATTTCCACATCTTAGTGTAGTGTCAAGAAGGAATACAATTACACAACACATATTGCACATGCATATAAGTATATAGCCATTCATGGCATACATAATATCCACTAACATTTATATGAAAGAACAAGCTAGGTTAGAAGTTGAATACATGCTTAATGATTTACCCCTTTTTCCATGATGAAAAGCTTGGACTAAGTTCGATAGAAAGCCCCAAAGATGTAGCCCACTAACCTCATTCAAGGGTATTTCATGGATGGAGATCACTAGAGAAAGACTTATTGCTAGAGACTTGCAAGATGAAGGTCATGAGGGAGCTCTTGGACATGAAGGGAAAGAGAATTGAGAGGAGGAGTGACTAGGGCAAGTGTTGTACATGAAGGAAAAGAATAGTGTGTGTGCGAGCAATATATATACATATTATATATAGGGAGAACAAAAGACCAAAATGATCTCAAGTTATAATGTATACAAACTAAGGATAAAGGGTAAAGTTGGAATCTTCCCTAATTCGGATATACACAGTACACACTTCCAAAGTATCACACACATTTTGCCATTACTCATTTTCCTCTCTTGTGCACATCTTAATCCCAAGTAAAATTATTTTCCCTTTTTTTACTCAAGGGCACCGCATAATCATTTTATTTTGTTTTAGTCCTTCCATGGACTTATCGCACATAAATGGCCTCTCTTTTTTCCCCAATAACCATATACGCCCATCAAGCCCAAAGACTTAAATACATCAGGATCCTTGGGTATTACAAAATTGATCATAGAAAGATAAGTTCCAAATACTTATCTTAAATGGACTTTCACCATTAAGCTCTTTAGGAAAAAGAGTGAGTTTATTTCATACTTAGTGATTTTGAGCAAAGTGTCAAGTACAAAACAATCTTTAAGAGAATGAGTAATCTTGAAGGTTCACCACAATCATTTTAGCTTAGTATATATCTCATGGTTCATAAATTTTGGAGAGAGTAGTCATCAAAATTACTCTGAAAGTTTAAGAAGAAAAGCTATCATATAAAAACTATCCTTTTTGGAAAATTTCCTTGAATTTAACACATCAAACTAAAATAATATTTTAGGTTGGGTTTCTATAAGTAATGCTAAGTAGGAAATTATCACAAAGATAACCTTTTTTAAGGACAAACTGAATCATGAAAAAAGAAATGGAATTCTTTGAAGTATACATATAAGCATAAACAGGAACACATAATACATACTTATGAAATACCATTTATTCAAAATAGTTATTAGTTCAAGGAAAGTCATTACTTCAGGAAACCTTACTACAAAAGATCGGATACTCATCTGACAGAAGGCATATGGCTCACTAGATTGAGGAAATTCTCTCATCTAGGATCCACTTGTGATGATGATATAAACCCAATCACCACTTTGCATGATCAAGAAGAAAATGATTGGAGTCTTGGTGCTAGCCCAATAGCAAAAGGGAGGCTTAAAAGGTTACAAAGAGAAAATTCAATGCATTGCTAGCCCAAAACACTAGTGACCAAAAAATGGAAGAAAAAAGGGCTATAATTATGCTTATTCAAGCCCAAGAAGATTAAGGCCTAACATGAAGTCATCTTTTAAATCTGAAGCTATTTGGAAGAAGAAGAGTCAAGAACACAATTTTTTTTTGTGTGTGAAATTTCGTGCATATTTTTTAGCCTAATAAAAGTGGAAGTCTTTTGGTGTTCTTAGGTTAGTTTTCTAGTCTTTTTGTTACCTTACGTCATTATAACAGCCCATTAACCTCCAAAATCACTAGTTGTCATTTATTAGTGTGTTTTTGGTTTCAAAGTGGTCTTTAACTAGTGTCTTTTGGTTGTGTTGGAGTTATGTGTTGCTTTACCTATAAATAGAGCATGTATCTCACAAGAAATATCATATTAGAGTTTATGATAATTGCATGCAAGAATTTTCTCCTATTGAATGACAATTTATTTATATTCTTTTGCTTTTTGTGGAACCTTGCTTTGTTAATCTTCTTTATAAGATTGGTGATTCAAATTCACAAAAGCCCCTAAGCTCCAACCCAAGTACGTTGTTGTGTGGATTGGTATATGTCGTGTTCGTGGTTGGATAAGCATTCTAAATAGCAGGTTACATTCTATGTAACATTGGTTCGCTATTTGCTCTTGTTAGGTCATTGAACGACTCCAAACCAAAGCTTACCACATTCAATTCCTTTCTTAAAATTTGAAGTGTGGTGATTCTTAACTTTCTTTTGTTTTAGTTTTGAGTTTGTTGACCACCTACCCCATGAAGATCGGGCTATCTTAGAGGTTTCATATCAACTTGCTTATAACATTCTAGCTTCCCAAACACGTTAAGAAAGAAGAAGAGGCTATATTAGACTCCAAAGAAGAAATTGGAATATAGCCTTTTTATATCTCAAAATAGCGAAGAAAAACTATCAGGAAACTTTTTTCTCGGACAGCCGCCACTGCAGCAGTGGCAGCAAAGGCTGCCTTACTGTTTGGTATCACTGCAGTGACAACTATAGCCATAATTGGTTGCCACGCTACTCTATTTTACTAATTCACAACCAAACACACACACACACGCACACACACACATATGAGAGATTGACTAGCTTAAGCCCGTTACCCAATATCCATATGATTATAACTGACATTATCTATCCAAAACAGAGTGATGTAATAAAAAATTCTACAGTGAAAAGCAATTGAACAAGCTATCCACAATACTTCAAATCAAAATCTCAACTCTTTGCTTCAACATTAGTACTTAATTTTTCTACTTATTTCCTCTTAATTCTAATGAATAAATTACTTAAACAACAACAACTTATTCACCCAATCAAAACAATAAAAAAAACACATCACACATGCAGAAGAAACATCCACGAAATCAACCAAGAACTCTCATTTTACCTACATTGAGTTTTATTCTTCCTCTCTTGGATAAATTGAAAGTTTCCAACATTACAATCATTATTCCAGACCTTATATAATCAAATTTCTCTCCCCAATACATAGCAAACAATAAAGAGATCAACTCAGAGAAAGAATTATAGCTATAACTCTGCAAAAGATAATTACGAGCTAGAATTCTTACATCTCGATAAAATGCTCCATTTTTTCTTCTCTTCCCTGCTCTTGGTCTTTTCATACAATAAACAAGATCATCTTCTAGCTCTAACTTGCTTCCTTATCAGCTCAAAATTCCTATTGGAAAGATTAAATAACTCTCCTTTTTCATTTTTTTCCCCTTTTGATCACACTAGCACGAGAGTAGAGAAAAAAGGGTCGAAATAGAGTAAGATGTTTCTTACCAGGTGTTGTTTACTTCTACCACCATGAACCACCACACAGACAGCACACCCAATGTTAGGAATGTATTACTTGACGGGGGTACCATTGTCATTACACTAGGACTAATAGGGATAGTTCTATCTTTTCATACCAACGTCTGAGTTAAGTAACCATTGTAGCCACATGTACATAAAGCCCGGTTGTATGATTATGACACTAGTTGCATATGTGAATTCTGACTCTCTTCTATCTCAAATTCTTCTTCTTCTCTATCCTCTATTCTTCTATTCTACATCTTCTTTCTATTCTTTTTGTAAATCTTCTTAATTTTTCTTCTTTATGTTGTTCATTAATTCATATCAGGGGTAATTCATAAATTTAACCCTTATCATTGGTATCAGAGCTGACGATTCTCAGCTACTAATCACGTTCTGTAGGGGTGTGCTATGAAACCGCAAGAAGCTATGATGGATGTTACTCATTCCCAAATCATTTTGTAGGAATAAGTGAGCTCTAAACTACTACTGATCAGAAACTTTCAAACATGAAAGGAGAACTAAAAGAAGAATTAACAGTGATCCAAGAATTAGTGGCGCATATTTCCCAATAATTGGTAAACTTGATGCATCAGAATGCTGGACCTCAAAGGGAGGGCTCTCAGGCACCTACACAATTCAGCAAAGTGCATCTCCCTAGGTTCACTAAAGACAATGTCTTGGGATGAATTTTGAAGTATGAAGGATGCTTCGAGTTGGATAAAACACTTGAAGTAAACAGAGTAACAATGGCAAATATGGCATTAGACGAATCGGGCTATCTGTGGTTTGAGAGTTTTAAAAACAGTGTTAATGGCCTAATTACATGGAATATGTTCAAAGAAGGGATCAAGATCAGGTTCTATACGATCTTGCATAGACCTTTGGAGGAATTAATGGAGTTAAAGAAAAATGGGAAACTCAATGAATACCACGAACGATTCGAACATATTTCCTATCATTGTGACTTGTTTGAATAGCAAAAATTGGATTGTTACCTTGGAGGATTGAACCTAGAGATAGCATGGGATGTAAGACTTTTCAACCATCAAATTGTGCTTGATGCCACAACATTAGCAAGAATCAAAGAACTTAATCTGGGCAGTACTTCAAAGGGAAGCACTTTGAGCATGACAACAAAGAGGGGACCAATGATGAGATCCACTAATGTCACCACCAATATGGACCAGAAAGGACTACTGGGTAAACCTAGTTACAAATTTCAATAAAACTATCCCCGACTGAAGTAGAAGAACACATAATCAAAAACCTGTGTTTCTTTTGTCATGAACATTTCTCACTAGGACATAATTATCCGTAACACCAATGAGGACAGATATTTGTGATGGAGGGTTATGACATTGTTGCAATAGTTACAGTTGAACTTGTTACTATTCAAGAGAAAGAGCCTAAGGTTATACTTGAATAAATAGGTGAGGTAACTCTGAACGCATTATTGGGAAATGCTTATAACATTGGAGATACGATGTGGGTTAAAGGCATGATAGGTGTTGAGTTCTTAACTTAGCACCATTTCGGGTGCTATTTACTTTCTCTTTTGATCTCTATCTTGCCTATACTTGCAATTCTTGATTCCTGTTTGATTAGTTTAGATTAGTTAGGTTTTCTTACAGCTTTTAATAAATTGAGTGATTTCATGATCAATTACCTCTGGTCTTTGATGATTTATTATTTTCTGATGTAGGTTGAGTTGGTGCAAAGCTTGTGCAAGAAGATGGACCCTATCAGAGGAAGAATTGGCTTTCTGTCTCCCACAGCTATAGCGGTGGATTTCACAGCTATAACGGTGGATACTGGAACTAAGGATTTTTAGGTTCTCCTCTACCAGCCACCACTATAGCAATGGATCTTTACCACTATAGTGGTGGCTCTTGGACCAAAGTGTTTTAAAGCTCAATATTCTGCCTTCCACCACTATAGTGATAGGTCACGATTCTAGTGTAACGTCCTTATTTTACTATACTAAAATCTGAAATTTTTTTTTTAAATTCTAATGCTTAATACTCATATCTTCAAAAAGAACATTCTACAATTGTTCTCAGTACAAATCATAATTGGTTATACATAATAATTGAAATTCTAAACATAAGATAATTTTACATTCGTTTGAAATAAATTACAAATCTGTCGTACATAGTAATTTGATATCTAAACTTAAAGACATAATCTATAATTCTAATACTTAATAAACTTGAGTGCTCTAAAAGTGTTCAATCAATCTTTACACCTTTCCCCTTATAGTCAGCCCCTGAAATGGTCAGTTGGAAAAGCATAAAAAGGTGAGATAAGGGTATCTCAGTAGCTAGCATAATTTTATAAACATTTATAAATATACCATTTCAGTCATAAAAGCACTTATATCATAAAAATCAGTCCATGTAATATAAATTCTCAGTTCAGTGTAATAGGTTGATGAAAATTTAGCAAGCTGATATATGAATAAATCATGGAATCAAGAATAGTTGGTGGCACACTCAACGTCATGGAAAAGATAGTCTGCAGAACTATTTTTCCAAGCTAAACATGAGAAAAAAGCTACTGCAGCCCTTTAACTCAAGCTAGAAAGATTCCAAACTAAAACATGGAAATATAATTTCCAAGCTGACATGGAAATAGAATTTCCAAGCTGACATGGAAGCAGAACTCCTAAGCTGAACATGGAAGAAAACTTCCAAGCTAATATCATGCTAATTTCATCATGGAAAACATATTTCACTTTAGATAAAACTTAATGGACATAAAATATTCAAGTAGTAAAACAAGCTTTTATGAATTGCTACGCTACCTGTACTTTGTAGTCTGACTTTTTAGCTCAAATAGCTATTCAATCTGTCTTGAAATTCGTTTCACGATTTTTGACCGTTGATCGTGGGGTAGTCTGCACTGGTTTTGGTTCTGATTTTTTTGCTTCCTATTCACTGCCGCTTCTCCCTTAACACTTGTATGGGTTAGTAATAGAAAAATCTCCTCAAAGTAGCTTAGAAAAATCGAGTTTAACGTTGCTATTTGCTTCTTCCAAAAACCTCTATTTTATGGTTGAAAAAACAGAGGAATTTTTTTTTCTGCTTCTGTCCAAGCTGCTGGATTCTCTTTTTCTCACTCTCTCTCGGCTGTGAATGGTGCAAGGAAAGGGGAGGAAGATATTGCTATTTATAGCTAAGAATGGGAGGCAAGTGGAAAATTCCTTTTGAATATTTAAATATCTCTCTAAAGCCTAGAAATGTTTAGAAAACTCAAGATAACTCAAGATAAACCTAGACTAACCTAGAATTCTCTAGAATTATCTATACTAGAAATGTTTAGAAAACTCAAGATAACTCAAGATAAACCTAGACTAACCTAGAATTCTCTAGAATTATCTATACTAGAAATGTTTAGAAAACTCAAGATAACTCAAGATAAACCTAGACTAACCTAGAATTCTCTAGAATTATCTATACTATTCTACAATATTCTACACTTATTTAGGAAATTCAAGAATATACAAGATATCTGTAGAACATACAAGATTCCTCTAGAACAATCTAGATTCATCAAGGACATTCAAGAGATTTCTAGAGTCTCAAAATAAAAAAAAACATTAAATATTTATTCCATAATAATTTGGGATGTTACAACTCACCCCCCCTAAAATTTGAATTTTGTCCTCAAAATTCGGTAAGCATATAATTAAAAGGATTATACATTAGAAATTTTAATTACCTAGTGAAATAACTTAGGATAATGTCTTCTCATGAGTTCTTCAGTTTCCCATGTTGCTTCCTCTTGGGATAATCCTCTCCAGACTACTTTAACTAGAGGGATTTGCTTATTTCGCAATGATTTGAGTCGTGTACCAATGATTCTATATGGTCTTATCTCTACTGTCATATTCTCTTGTAAATGTACATTCTCATGTTCGATGACATGTGAAGGATCTGTGATGTACTTTTTAAGTTGAGACACATGAAAAACATTATGAATATTTGCCAAGTTCGGGGGTAAGGCTAATTTGTAAGCAGTGTTGCCAAATTTTTCAAGGATTTGGAATGGGCCTAAGTATCTTGGACTAAGTTTCTTTGACTTCATAGATCTTCCAACTACTATAATTGGTGATATTTTAAGAAAAATATGATCACCTTCTTCAAAACTTAAGGGCCTTCTTCTCTTATCTGCATAGCTCTTTTGTCTACTTTGAGCTGTAAGTAATCTATCCCTTATAATTTTAATTTGCCTTGAAGTTTGGTCTACTATTTCTGGGCCTATCAATGCTCTTTCTCCTAGTTCAACCCAACAGATAGGTGATCTACACTTCCTTCCATATAGAAATTCATATGGGGCATCTTGACATATCCTCTAAGGTCTGGTTTGTCCTTTCTATTTGACCATCTGTTCGAGGATGATAAGTAGTGCTAAACTTCAATTTTGTACCCATGGCATCTTGTAAAGATCTCCAAAATCTAGAGGTGAACCTTGAGTCTCTATCTGATATGATGTCACATGGAACACCATGCAATCTGACTATCTCCTTTATGTATAACTTAGCATACTTATCTAGGGTATAGGTAGTGTTGACAGCCAAGAAATGTGCTGATTTTGTCAATCTATCTACTATTACCCAAATGGAATCATGGCCAGAAGAAATTCTAGGTAGTCCTACAATGAAATCCATTGAGATGCTATCCCATTTCCCTTTTGGGATTTCTAAAGGTTGCAATGAACCACCTGGTCTTTGGTGTTCAGCTTTTACTTTTTGATAGGTTAGACATTTACTAACAAATTCTGTTACCTCTTTCTTCATTCCAGGCCACCAAAAATTTCTTTTTAGGTCATGATACATCTTTGTTGTTCCTGGATGAATAGTATACTTACTTTGGTGTGCTTCTCTCAAAATAGCTTGCCTAAGGTTTCCTTGATTGGGAATATACACTCTTTCTCCAAATTTGAGTAATCCTTTGTCGGTGAATTTAAGATTCTCTATTTTACCTAAGGCCATTAACTCTTCTACTTCTTTGATGTAAGGGTCTTTAGGTAAAGCTTCCAAAATTAAATCCTCTAGTTCATTTCTAATCACTAGGGCACTTATTTTTAGACTCTTACAATTAAAAGATACTTTAAAACTCATATCTCTGAATTCCTCTAAGAGTTGTTCCTCTCTAAGCATTATAATAGCTAGATGAATAGATTTTCTGCTTAAAGCATCAGCTACTATGTTGGCTTTACCTGGGTGGTACTTAAGAGTGAAATCATAGTCCTTCAGAAATTCAATCCATCTCCTCTGCCTCATGTTAAGCTCCTTTTGGTCAAAAAGGTATTTAAGGCTCTTGTGATCAGAAAATACTTCAAAACTTGCACCATATAGATAATGTCTCCAAATTTTAAGGGTAAAGACTACGGCTGCTAATTCTAGATCAAAAGTAGGGTAATTTTGTTCATGTGGTCTTAGTTGTCTAGATGCATAGGCCACTACTCTTCCTAGTTGCATTAGTACACAGCCTAAACCTTTAAGTGATGCATCTGTATAAATTATGAAAGGTTTTTGAGGGTCAAGTATAATTAGATGTTAATCTAGCCTTTAATTCCTGAAAACTTTCTTCACACCTATAGTCCCAAATGAAAGGTAGATTTTTGGCCATAGGCAATACTCTTGCCCGAAGGCGATCCTTCTTCCTTAAGACGATACTCTCAGCTGAAGGCGTCATATAAAAGGAAAAATCACATGAAATTATTACATAAATCTCTAGGAAGAATAATCCTAGAAAATGTGTTAAGTAAATAACATACTCTTCACGCATAATTATAAAATAATTATATATGGAAATTCCTCTCACCTTAATGACTCATAGAGTCGTACCCCTTTAATGATTAGGACAAACCCATAGTTTTCCATGTATAGGTTCATAAAATACTTATTTAGCATTCCTCCATAGCTCAGAAGTGCAATGAAATATCATTTTAGTAACTCTGCTCAGTCAAAAAGATATTACCATACTCTGCTTTAGAATTTCCATAATCAAGTATGAAATATAACAAGTCCAACATTTTCTCATTCCTCAAGTTCTTTCAGTAAAAGGAATCACTTCAACAAAGAAGATCTAAATATAAACTTTAAATTTTATTTCTAGTACATAGATAATTTTAATACGTGAAGCTTAGACCAAATATAGCTTTAGGTACAAACAAAAGAAAGAATAAATTAAGGACGAGGAGGCTTTTGAAATGTAAAAGGTGCTCCGGGTCTAGAAGAGGAAGGTGCTTCAGACCTTAAGGAGGAAGCTAATCGTTGTAGCCTAGAAAGGGTTTCTGGAGGAAGCGCTTGAGAAATTTGGCGAAGAGCATAAGTCACTCCGTTCATACAATCAATACACCTTGCTTGTTGGTCACAAAAATTTTGAGTTGCAAACATTGAATGTCTATCAACTCGATTAGCTAGTTCCCCGAAACAACGGTTTATCAGTTTCTCTTGGTTTTCAAAGAGACGATTTATTAGTCGCTTCTGGTCCTCTGTCTTGTATTCCAGGCTCTCTATCTTACGCTCTAGGCATGCAAGCTTATTTTCTGAGGATGCTGCAGTACTGTCCTCCTCCAACTCTATTACATCCCTCTTTCTCTTCTTAATTTCTGGTGACCTGTCTACAGGTCTCTTCCCTTTGTTGTCTCCGAGACTTAGATTTAAATCAAGCTCTACGTTGCCAGTCTCAAAATTCAAGTTGAAAGACTTATTATCGGCCATTGCTCTAGGGATTTCAGAAAGAAGTTGAAAAGAGAAAGGAATGAAGATTGAGGAATAGGTATGTAATGAAAGAAGTTCGCTTGGTGTGATGAGTGGGGTAAAGGGCGTACAAGATTTATAGACAACCCGAAGCCCCTGGAGCTAAAGCCACCACAACCTATACGCCTCTCGCTAGGAGGTTTACAGATCACATACGTTGCAATGCCAGCAATTAATGTCGGACATGCAGATAAATAGTAAATATAATTTAATGCAATTAACATAAGTTAAAGATTTTCTGAAAAATTTTCGGCTAATCTTGTCCTTTCTCAAAATTTTGACTAACTACGCTCTTCAGTCTGAGATTTTCTCCCTCTAAACTTGTTTTATCTTATAATCCCATATCACGATGTCCCTCTATGATCGGGTAGTTTCATATTAGCCTTATCTTAGATTCTAATTGGTGTCTTTACTCTGGACTTACACATAATATATATATATATATATATATTTTTTTTAAAACAAAATTAACTACTTACGGCACATGTATCAAGTATTATCATGATGCAAGGGAATCATTGCCTTTCATTTGCCCACGAGAGCATTATATGTAAGTATGTGTAACCATGAAGATGTACCATCCTCTACACATTTCATTCTATCCAAGTCATTTTGATTTCTCATTCTCTATGAGTATATGTAGGATCATCACATATTTTCCTTGATCGTAGCCTTCACTCATTATGCATGAATAACATACATATATGTAATTACAACATGATTCAATCAATTATGTATATTATACTCAGCTGAAGGCTCTTAAGAACAACACAATAAAACAGAGAAATGCATTTCAGTTCGTCATAAAAGCATCCAAGGCAATCTTTAATGGCTATATCGTCAACTTCTTTGAATTTTGGAAAATGCCAACGGGAGACATGGGAAAACCAAGTAAAATCGGCCGCAAATCCACCGAATATTGACTTTCATGGTTTTGGCATTAATACAACGCGCTATTGGTGTGTACACCTACCCTAAACTTTTGGCTTCCAGCTTGCAGAAATCCATAGGTTGATCGTGTAGGGGTGCGGTGAAGAGATATCTTCTTTATCTCTAAGTCCTAATTTTTCTCTATAAAAACCTTCTCAGCGTTCTCAGTTACCACACCACAAAGAGTAATAATCTCTGAGCCTACAATCTCCCAGCATTCCTCTCGCCTCATACTCTTACAAAAATTTCTAAATTTTCCAAATCATGGCCACAAGAAAGTACATTGATATCACAGTAGAGGCTAAGGAAGAAGAACTTGACTTAAACTTAAGTTTAGGCAAGGACAAGGGCAAAAGACCTCTCGAGGGATCTCAAGAAAATCAAAAGGAGAAGAAGATGAAGAGGAATGAGGAAGCTGAGGAGATTAGTACAGGCCATACCTCGGAGGACAAAATCGCCTGTTTAAAGCAGGAAGTGAAGATTCTCAAGAAGATGATAGAGGATCTGGAGAAGTTAACCAAATGCAATAAAGCGGCAATGACTTCAAGAATAGATAGATTCTTCTATTGGTCCACCCAGTGCTTCTGCAATCAACAGCAAAGAAGTGTTGATTGTATGAATGGAATTTACACTACCCTCCGCGACATTGCTCTGTCTCTTGCTCCAAGGAATAGTCGAGGGGTGATGATACAATACAACCCTTCTAATCCAAGACCACCTCGCCTTTAGATTACTCATGCATGAGTAAACTTCTTTTTTTTTTTTTGCAATGTAATCCTTCAGTTTTTTTTTAATGCAAGTGGTTTCTTTTATTGGCTGGTACCCTAAAATAATATAGCTACACAAAATCAATCATGAATTCAGCTTATAAAACCCACCATATAAAAATTTGATCTGACAGCAACGGAATCAAAACAAATAACAACTTTTCCTTGACTAAGTTCAAAAGTGTAGCTACATCTATCTAAAACTAAAACTGAGAACATAATTCCTAAGAAAAGATAAGTCTCGGAGGAAGAGGAAATGAAAATATCCTACAGGACCTTCAGTAGAGCCGTCTCTCTATAGTTGTGCCCGGGTTCACAATGATAGAGGAGGTCCTACTAAGGTTACCTTGCTCTGTAATCACTAGGAGACCTAACAACCATTGCTCTGATACCCAAATTTTGTAACGTCCTTATTTTACTATACTAAAATCTGAATTTTTTTTTAAAATTCTAATGCTTAATACTCATATCTTCAAAAAGAACATTCTACAATTGTTCTCAGTACAAATCATAATTGGTTATACATAATAATTGAAATTCTAAACATAAAATAATTTTACATTCGTTTGAAATAAATTACAAATCTGTCGTACATAGTAATTTGATATCTAAACTTAAAAAAATAATCTATAATTCTAATACTTAATAAACTTGAGTGCTCTAAAAGTGTTCAATCAATCTTTACACCTTTCCCCTTATAGTCAGCCCCTGAAATGGTCAGTTGGAAAAGCACAAAAAGGTGAGATAAGGGTATCTCAGTAGCTAGCATAATTTTATAAACATTTATAAATATACCATTTCAGTCATAAAAGCACTTATATCATAAAAATCAGTCCATGTAATATAAATTCTCAGTTCAGTGTAATAGGTTGATGAAAATTTAGCAAGCTGATATATGAATAAATCATGGAATCAAGAATAGTTGGTGGTACACTCAACGTCATGGAAAAGATAGTCTGCAGAACTATTTTTCCAAGCTAAACATGAGAAAAAGGCTACTGCAGTCCTTTAACTCAAGCTAGAAAGATTCCAAACTAAAACATGGAAATATAATTTCCAAGCTGACATGGAAATATAATTTTCAAGCTGACATGGAAATAGAATTTCCAAGCTGACATGGAAGCAGAACTCCCAAGCTGAACATGGAAGAAAACTTCCAAGCTAATGTCATGCTAATTTCATCATGAAAAACATATTTCACTTTAGATAAAACTTCATGGACATAAAATATTCAAGTAGTAAAACAAGCTTTTATGAATTGCTACGCTACCTGTACTTTGTAGTTTGACTTTTTAGCTCAAATAGCTATTCAATCTATCTTGAAATTCGTTTCATGATTTTTGACCGTTGATCGTGGGGTAGTCTGCACTGGTTTTGGTTCTGATTTTTTTGCTTCCTATTCACTGCCGCTTCTCCCTTAACACTTGTGTGGGTTAGTAATAGAAAAATCTCCTCAAAGTAGCTTAGAAAAATCGAGTTTAACGTTGCTATTTGCTTCTTCCAAAAACCTCTATTTTATGGTTGAAAAAACAGAGGAATTTTTTTTTCTGCTTCTGTCCAAGCTGCTGGATTCTCTTTTTCTCACACTCTCTCGGCTGTGAATGGTGCAAGGAAAGGGGAGGAAGATATAGCTAAGAATGGGAGGCAAGTGGAAAATTCCTTTTGAATATTCAAATATCTCTCTAAAGCCTAGAAATGTTTAGAAAACTCAAGATAACTCAAGATAAACCTAGACTAACCTAGAATTCTCTAGAATTATCTATACTAGAAATGTTTAGAAAACTCAAGATAACTCAAGATAAACCTAGACTAACCTAGAATTCTCTAGAATTATCTATACTAGAAATGTTTAGAAAACTCAAGATAACTCAAGATAAACCTAGACTAACCTAGAATTCTCTAGAATTATCTATACTATTCTACAATATTCTATACTTATCTAGGAAATTCAAGAATATACAAGATATCTGTAGAACATACAAGATTCCTCTAGAACAATCTAGATTCATCAAGGACATTCAAGAGATTTCTAGAGTCTCAAAATAAAAAAAATATTAAATATTTATTCCATAATAATTTGGGATGTTACATCTAGAGAGTCTGATTTTGATTTAAACAACGAAAATACAAGTTTTTTAAGTCATTTTGAGTTTGGGGGAAGTTAGAGGACACCGACTTTGTAGAGGGAAAAGGGGGAATCCCATTTCGAAGCTCTCCAAGCCTGATTTTCGTCAACCCAACCTCGGATTCATGGAGTTTTCTCTATCTTTTACTATTTTATGTAGTTTTATAGCCATGAATGGCAAATTCTCTCCTTCTAGAGTTACTATGAACCTAAATTCAAATTAGGGATTGTGATTTCTCTATATTTGTGAACTACTTTGAATTAATACATGTCTTTTCATTCAATTATATTGAACTTGCTATGAACTTGATCACTTTATAGCTTGCTTGTTTCTTTCATTGAACTTTGGCGAGGGAAATGTTTGTAGAACATTGAGTGATTAGGGTGAGTGTTTGAACCTTAGGGATTTTTGCTTGTTAATTAATAGGAATATTAGTTAACCTCACTTAATCAAATTAGCTTAATGCTTATTCGACTTAAACTCACATAAGGGATTGTGTTAGAGTTGAGTTGCTTAATTTAGGTTCGGGAGAATCATTATTCACCATTAGAAAACCTAAGATTAAAACATATAATTGATTAGAATCACATGTGCTAGGGAGAGTTAGCAATTCTTAGGACAGGAGAGGGGGATTAGTAGCTCTAGGCCCTTTATTAAGTTAATTTCATCTGAATTGTGAGTGTGTTCTTTTTAATTGCAAAAAAGTTTTAGAAAAATATTTGTCTTTTGCATTTTACCTTGCAATTTTCAATTAAAGTTACCTTTGATCCAAATTGGTTGTTTAACTAATACGTTTGAATTTCTTTAGTTAGCTAGTTAGTCCTTGAAGGAATGATAATCTCTACTCTTTTCATTGTATTGCTTGTGCGACTGGTACGCTTTCCAAATCACTAATAAGTTTTTGGCGCCGTTGCTGGGGACTAACGATTTTGCTAATATTCAAAGAAATTTAAGGGTGATACATTAGGCATTTATCTGCTTTTTTTTTTTGTTTAAATTTCTTATTTTCTTTTATTTTTCTTTAATTAGTCATTTTTGCTTTTAGAGTTGTTTTTGTTGATTTCCTTTTTCTGGCAATTATGACTCATGTTTTCTGTTGTGTATGCGAGGTATCACTAATACTTCTAATCTTCTCTTCGAGCCTAAGATTGAGTAACTCATAAGGAGAACTAGAAAGGAAGCGAGAGCTAGAAAAACACAAGTGAGACAAGTTACACAAAAGGAGGAAATGGTTGAAGATAACTAGAATCATCGGGATGCTAAAGTTAATGTTGGTAATGGGGCTGGCAATAAGCCTCAGAAGGGACATAGTGCAATTTAGGACTATGCTTCACCCCATAACGCTAGAAACACTTCGAGCATAGTGAAGCCTGCTATCAGTTCTAATAACTTTAAGATGAAGGCTGTGTTGCTCAATCTTGTCCAACAAAATCAGTTTGGGGGAAGCCCTATGGAGGACCGAAATAACCATATAAATTTGTTATATTGTTAAGCTAAATGGAGTTACAGATGATGCAATTCACCTCTGACTAGTTCCTTTCTCCTTAAGGGACAATGTAAAAAGCTAGTTAATGACTCAACCTCCAGGGAGCATTACTACATTGGATGAGCTCCAAAAGAAATTTTTGGATAAATTCTTCCTTCCCTCAAGGTCAGTGAAATTAAGGAATGAGATTACAGCTTTTTATCAATAGGAGGGTGAGAGTTTATATGCTACTTGGGAGTGATTTAAGGAGATACTGAGAAAATGCCCCAACCATGGTATTTAGGAGTGGTAACAAATTTCTATCTTCTATAGTGGATTGACATATAAAACTAGGGATAGACTAAACACCGCAGCTGGAGGTGCATTGATGGCAAGATCCATTGAACAAGCTCGAGAGATAATTGAAACTATGAGAACTAGTCAAAATGCTTCTATCCGAGCAAGAAGCGGTGTAAGGAAAGGGATTTTTGAATTAGATACCCTCAATGCTCTTTTGGCCCAAAATAAGGCCTTAATAAAAAAGGTTGATATGTTGTGCTCGAGGCAGTAAGAACCAGCTAGAGTAAATGCAATAGTCCCTCTGAAAGTAAAACGTGATTTCTGTGGTAGGGTTCATATTAATGGTTGTTGTGAGGAATTTGCTTCACTGGAGTAGTTAAATTATATGGGTAGTCAGCAAGGGAATCAAAATGACCCATATCCTAACAACTAGCATCCAAGCTTGAGAAATCATCTAAACTTCTCTTGGAGCAATAATCACTGCCTAAACCCCACTTCTACATCTTCATCTTCTAGTAGACCATCTTAACCTCCAGGCTTCAACAACCAAAGAAACTACCTTCCTCAAAACAAAGCTCCACTACCTTAAGTAGAGAAGAAACCATCAATGGAGGATATGTTCTTCAAGTTAATGGAAAGAAGTGAGGCAATGTTTTAAACTCAGAATATTGCAATTAAAAACTTAGAAACTCAGATAGGTCAATTGGTAAATGCTCTAAACAACAAGCTAAAAGGCAATTTCCCTAGTGACACTGAAAACAACCCAAGAATGGAGGGGAAAGAGCACTGTAATGCCATTACCTTAAGGAGTAGCAAGGAGCTTCCTGAGGTTGTCAAACAATATGATCAGACACAAGGGGTGGTCACAGAAGAAGATAATGAAAAATTTGTCAAGCCTTAAGAGAAGGCAACTGAGAAAGTAAATACTTCGAGTACTAAAGGTAAGGGTGAAAATATAAGGCAAGGGGCTAAAAATTTTATTCGACCATTACCTTATCCTCAAAGGCATAAAAAGCTTAATTTGGACTGGCAATATAAAACATTTTTGAGATTTTGAAGCAACTTCATATCAACATCTCATTCGTTGAGGCATTGGAGTAAAAGCCAAGTTATGCTAAGTTCATGAAGGATGTGCTGTCAAGAAAGAGGTGCTTGGGTGTGTTTGAGACTGTTGCTATGACTCAAGAATGTAGTGCCATCCTTCATAAGAAGTTATCCATTAAAATACAAGATTTAGGTAGTTTTGAAATCTCATGCAATATTGGAAAAAAGTTTGTCGGTAAAGCACTGTGTGATCTAGGAGTCAGTGTAAATATAATGCCACTGTCTATCTTTAAGAAACTGGGTTTGGGAAATGCTCGACCAACCATGTGGCAAACAGGAGTTCAAAACAGTCATCACCCTGGTTCTATGGACCTCATGAAGTGCTGGCTCGAGTAGGGTAGGTGGCCTACAAGTTAAAGTTACTAGAAAATGCTCGAATCCATTCCACGGTCCATGTTTCACTGTTAAGAGTTGTCCGGATTTGTCAGTTACTTTGGTTCACCCACTAGATTTGATGATGGATGCAAGGGTGGTTAAGGAGCCTGAGTCTATAGTTGATAGAAGAATAAGCCAGAAGAAGCTGTTACAGGTACTCGTCAGGTGGAAAAATGAAGTACCAATGGAGATCCATGAGAGGAATGGCCGAAATTTCAAAATCGTTTTCCTGAGTTTGTAAAGAGTTTGCACCCTTGAGGATAAGGGTGAATTCAACCGGAAGGGTGTGTTAGGAATGGATTACCTAACGGGGGTATCATTGTCATTTCACTAGGACTATTAAGGATAGTTTTGTCTTTTCATACCATTGTTTGAGTTAAGTGACCTTTGTAGCCACGTGTACCTAAAGCTCGGTTGTATGATTGTGACACATGTTGCATATGTAAATTATGATTCTCTTCTATCTCGAATTCTTCTTCTTCTCTATACTCTGTTCCTCTATTTTGCATCTTCTTTCTATTCTTTATGTAAATCTTCTCTTACTTTTACTGCTTTGCGTTGTTCATTAATTCATATTAGGGGTAATTCACAAATTTAACCCTTATCACCCAAGAACAGAAAACCCACATGAAGATGACGGCAATGGAAAGATGAAAACTGAGCTGAAACTGAGTGGAAAGAAATGTATATATGCTGAAGTTTTTTTTTGAAATTTCATTACTAAGTTGGATGAGAAAGAAATGACATGTGTTCCTTAGTTAGCTTCATTTGATCACTTTTCTAAGCTTAAATTGCATACATTTCCTTTTTCCCAAGGATTAGTTTCACTCGGGTCCCCATATAATTTCCTTGAAATTTTAAATCACAAACAAAAGACCTAAATTTTCCTATTTTTCTACCTTATCAACTTATCTTTATCTTTTTGCACCAAGCTCCATATATTTTTTCCAAACATTTCGATTTTATAACTTTTAAAATTTATTTTCACTTGAAAAGGTCCCCACTACATTTCAGTTAAGTCCTTAGACATGACACATATATACAACATCCAAACTTTCTTGCAAACTCCCACATGATAAAGCTTCTTAATTCTTATTTAAAGATTTCCAAAGTTTTAATTTAATCCAAAAGTTCAATTCAGTCCTTAAATTTTCTTATCTTCACTCTAACAGTTCACTATAAACTGCTTTTGACACCTTGGGTGTAACATTAAAACACTCTTCTCATTCAAGGACCTTGGCAACCTATGCTAATTTCTTGGGTTTGAAATTTTTAAAGATGAAATTGGTTTTTTATGAACCAAGGAAAGTATATTATTGATACACGAAGCAAATATAATTTGAGCCATGTCTTGCCTTGCCCTGCCTTGTTTAACACCAATGGTAGCAGGAAAGACTTTTGTTAATCAAAGAAGGTGAACCTCTAAAAGACCTTCTTTATATAGAAAAGCTATTGGAGCTTTATAATATCTTACATACACCAAACCCAATATTTGCATTGTTGTAAACAAATTGAACCAGTTAGTTAGCGCATCTACATCTATTTACTGGCAAGCAAGTAAAAGGGTTTTCAGATACCAAAAAGGGACCACAAATTTCAGATTGCACATCAAAACTTTTGATCATCTTTGACACAGAGTGTCTCCATTGCACTTATTGGAATGTGAATTTTGAGATGAAATTGGCCCAAAGCCAAGTCCACAATCAAATGCTATAAAGTTGTTTGAATTTTTGTACAAGGTCCAATATGTCCCAAATGTGGTTATTTGCACTAGTGTCTTTTTTTTTTCTAATTGCTTTCCTTGGTTCATTAAATGTATCTCTATACATTATCCTTATTTTGTATTGCTAAAACAACTTTCACTAAAGGTAAAGAAATAATTGTATTGCCTATGCATGAAGAGTTATTCCATGACTTCTATTTGAGACTCAATAAAAAATGAGAAGGTAGATAATCATCAAGAGAATCTCCATCACAAGAATTGAATTTAACTTCTTATCTCTAGGTTAGTCCCTTGAGTGGTGAGATCCCGAATGTAACGTCCTTATTTTTCTAAATTTTTTTTCATATCAAATTATAATGCTTAGTGCCCATATAAAACAAAAGGAAAATATGCATTACTTAAATAATAATGGAAATTTCACAATTGTTCGTAATACAAATCATAAATTTGTCGTACATAAAGATTCAACTTCTAGACATAAAAGTCTATTATTCCAACTTTATTAAACTTGTGTATCCCAACTTGATACATCTATAGTTCAGCCAATTTTTATACGTTTCCCTTATACTCAGCCCCTGAAATGGTTAGTTAAAAACACAAAAAGTGAGATAAAGATATCTCAGTTTCTTAAACATTTAAAAATACCATTTCAGTCATAAAAGCATAATAAGTTCGTAAATATCATCCATAAATATATATGTGGGCAACGTAAATCATTATCACATATCAAGCAGTTCACTTCAATTCTCTTTGTGGAATTTGAAGCTATGACCTCTTTGTGGGTCTCAAGTACTTGTGCTTTGTTCGCTCTGTGGAATATGTGTGAATTTGGTTCTCTACTGTGGAACCAGTTCAACTTTACATTCTCTCTGTGGAAATAGAGTTTAATTTTTGTATGCCTCATACATGCCCATGGTAATTCACTTTCACAAATAAAATTTGGAAAAGAAATGCTTTTATAAATTGTTAAACTACAATTAGTAAACATAAGCTTTTATGAATTGCTAAGCTACCTGGACATGGTAGTCTGACTTTTAGCTCAAGTAGCCACTCTATCCTTCTGGGAATTCGTTTCACGGATTCTGGCCTAAACAATATACATACAACCTTATTTAAAATCTTGAATAAAAGGCCCTAAAATACCATTTTCCCCAGTTTACTAGATTCCTAATTTTATCCTAAGCTTAAATCTCATCTCAAGCTAATTCTTTGCATAATATCATTAATTCCCAAATACACATATATATAAAACTTAGTCTAAAGGACATGTATATATATACACATGTATATAATTTCCTTTCTTAAAATAAAACATATATATATATATATATATATATATATATATATATATATATATATTTATACATACCCATATATCTTAATTAATTGTCCATATTTAAAACATATGGCTTAATTAATTAAATGCTTATAAATTTGTAAATAATAAATTTACATAAAATCTTATAAAATCAACATATACACTTATGGATATGAATTTTTGGTGTACGTATACTCATATATGAATATACTTAGGTAGACATAAAATTATAGATATAAAATAGATGACATTCTTATGAAATATAAAAGATACCATATACGTATTGTATAATATATAAATACAAGTATAATATAATTTCATAAATTTTCACTTAATGATACAAATAGCTAATTTAATCAAAGTAACATAGTTCTTAATCATCATATTACATAGAATTAAACTCTAGTTAAAACCAGAATTTTCTTAAATTTATTTAATAAGTAATTATAAACTTTTCTGAAATTCACCTGGGTCCCTCTTGCAATATTTTCCCTTTATTATTTGCAAGATCAAAGTCATAATTAGTTTCAACTAGGTCCCTAGTCCTAGAATATATTTTTTAATAAAATTAAAACAGCCTATACAAACTTTTCGTTTCTTTCATTGAGTCCCTATTCTGTGTTTCACGTTTCTGTTTGTGGATCAGAAGTTAAAACCTGCCCAGATCTGTTTCTTAGGTGTTTTTAGGACCTATTTGACCATTTCTACCCATAAAATAAGCTAAAGAAGCATTTAAACTAAAACTCAAATTTTCCAAAAACTTGCCCAATGGCTTCACGTGGATTTTTGGACTGGTTTTTAGCTCTTGATTCTGCACTGGTTTTCTCAAGAAACTCACAGTTCAACCTTGCAGAAACTTGGCTCACTCCTAGGTGAACCTTCTCGGTTTGATTTGGACAGAAGAAGACACAAAACAGTTCACTTTTCTTCTCTCGATTTTTCTGACAGCACAAGACAGTTTTGCAGAAACTTTAAACTTGGTTTAACTCTCTTCCTTTATCACTCTCGGTTATGTGCAGGAAATGAGGGATCCAAGCCTCCTTATTTATGCAGTTTCCTTCATGGTTAAAGTTCCCTAAGCTAGAAAACATGCTGCTGTAAAGAGAAAAGAAAACATGCAGAAATGGATGGGAAATCATATGATTTCACATGGCTTGTGTGGCTGCCTTCCATTTCTGTCATGGCCCTTCTTTTGCTAGTTTTAGAATGCTATCTCTCATGGCCAAGAAGCATCTTTACTTATTATTACTGTCATGAGGCTGTGTTTTCAGAGAATGGAAATGTTTCAGCACATGGGTCACGTTTTTTCTGAATTTTTTTGCTGTCATGGGTCATATATATATCATGTGCCCTTCATGAGCTGTCTTTACGCGTTGCCTTCACTAGCTATTCTCTCTCTCTATATATATATTGTTATTTTGGATCCCATCTATATATATATTATATTCATTTTATCCTTCCCTTCTCCTAAACCGTAAACATGCCACTCTCCCATATATATAATATATATATGATACATTCATGCTATTCTTCCTCTTTTCCTAACCGTAAACGTGCTGCCACTCTCCCATATATATATATATATATATTCATGCTAATTCTTCCTTCAGGCTTTGCCATAATTACGTGTACATATATATATGATATAGTTTGCTAATTCATCCTCCAGGCTGTGCCATAATTACGTGCGCACACACACACACACACACATATATATATATATATGATATAGTTAATTTAACTAATATATATATATATATATATATGTATTTATGTGTGTATAAATATTATTATTAGTTCCAAAACAATTTTATGCACAAGACCAATTATATAGATTAGTATAATTTTTTTTATAGTTATTAAATAATTATTTAAGTAAGGACTAAATTGAAAGTAAGGTAATATTAATTACTGGATATTTAAGAAAATTTTATTTTTCCTTTTAGTTAAATATTTTGTTCTAAAAAAATTCTTTTGTATAAAAAGAATTCCTTCTAAATATTGAATACCTAAATTTAGTAATAATCTCTCATAATTATTAACAATATTAAATATTTAATCAATAATAAATTCGGATGTTACAACTCACCCCCCCTAAAATTTGAATTTTGTCCTCAAAATTCGGTAAACATATAATTAAAAAGATTTAGACATACATTGAGAATTTTAATTACCTTGGTCAAATAACTCAGGATAATGTCTTCTCATGTGTTCTTCTGTTTCCCATGTTGCTTCCTCTTAGGATAATCCTCTCCAAACTACTTGGGATTTGCTTATTTCGCAATGATTTGAGTCGTGTATCAATGATTCTATTTGGTCTCATCTCTACTGTCATGTTCTCTTGTAAATGTACATTCTCATGTTCAATGACATGTGAAGAATCTGGGGTGTACTTTTTAAGTTGAGACACATGAAAAACATTATGAATATTTGTCAAGTTCAGGGGCAAGGCCAATTTATAAGTGGTGTTGCCAATTCAAGGATTTGGAATGGGCCTAAGTATCTCGGACTAAGTTTCTTTGATTTCATAGATCTACCAATTGTTGTAATTGGTGATATTTTAAGAAAAACATGATCACCTTCCTCAAAGTTCAAGGGCATTCTTCTCTTATCTGCATAGCTCTTTTGTCTACTCTTAGCTGTAAGTAGTTTATCCCTTATAATTTCAATTTGCCTTGAAGTTTGGTCCACTATTTCTGGGCCTATCAATGCTCTCTCTCCTAGTTCAACCCAACAAATAGGTGACCTACACTTTCTTCCATACAGAAATTCGTATGGGGCCATCTCGATCCTAGATTGGAAATTGTTATTATAGACAAACTCTGCTAATGGCAGGAATCTATCCCAAATCCCCTTAAACTCAATCACGCATGCCCTCAACATATCCTCTAAGGTCTGATTTGTCCTTTTAGTTTGACCATCTATTTGAGGATGATAAGCAGTGCTAAACTTTAGTTTTGTACCCATGGCTTCATGTAAAGATTTCCAAAATCTAGAGGTGAACCTTGGGTCTCTATCAGATATGATGTCACATGGAATGCCTTGCAATCTGACTATCTCTTTTATGTATAACTTAGCATACTTGTCTAAGGTAAAGGTAGTATTGCCGGCTAAGAAACGTGCGGATTTTATCAATCTATCTATTATTACCCATATGGAGTCAAAACCTGAAGAAGTTCTAGGTAGTCCTACAATGAAGTTCATTGAGATGCTGTCCCATTTTCCTTTTGGTATTTCTAGAGGTTGTAACAAACCACCTGGTTTTCTATGTTCAACTTTTACTTTCTGACAGGTTAGGCATTTGTTAACAAATTGTGTCACCTCTTTCTTCATTTCGGGCCACCAAAAATTTCTTTTCCTATCTTGGTACATCTTTGTTATTCCTGGATGGATGGTATACCTACTCTAATGTGCTTCCCTCAGAATGTTTTCCCTAAAGTTTTCTTGATTGGGAACGTAAACTCTATCTCTGAATTTCAGTAACCCTTTGTCATTGAATTTAAGATCTTCTGCTTTAGCTAAGGCCATCAGTTCTTCTACTTCTTTGATGTAAGGGTCTCTAAGTAAAGCTTCCAATATTAAATCTTCCAAATCATTCCTAACCACTAGGGCACTTATCTTCAAACTTTTAAGGTTAACTGACACTTCAAGGCTTATATCTCTGAATTCCTCTAAGAGTTGTTCGTCCCTAAGCATCCTAATAGCCAGTTGAATAGATTTCCTACTTAAAGCATCAGCTACTATGTTGGCTTTTCCTGGGTGGTACTTAAGAGTAAAATCGTAGTCCTTTAGGAATTCAATCCATCTTCTCTACCTCATGTTAAGCTCTTTTTGGTCAAAAAGGTATTTAAGGCTCTTGTGGTCAGAAAAGATTTCAAAACTTGCACCGTACAGATAATGTCTCCAAATCTTAAGGGCAAAGACTATGGTTGCTAGTTCTAGATCATGAGTAGGGTAATTTTGTTCATGAGGTCTTAACTGTCTAGATGCATAGGCCATTACTCTTCCTAGTTGCATTAGTACACAACCTAAACCTTTAAGGGATGCATCTGTATAAGTCACAAAAGGTTCTTGAGGATTAGGTATGGTTAACACTGGAGTTGACGTTAACCTAACCTTCAACTCTTGAAAACTTTCTTCACACTTATGAAAGACATATTCTTTCTAGTTAGCTTGGTTAACGGTAGGGCTATTTGTGAGAAACCCTTGATAAACTTTCTATAATAACCAGCTAATCCTAGGACACTCCTAATCTCTGATGCAGTTTTTGGTCTTTCCCAATGTAAGAGAGCTTCTATTTTACTAGGATCAACAGATACTTCTTCTCCAGAAACGACATGTCCTAAGAATTTTACTTCATTCAACCAAAACTCACATTTGTTAAGTTTGGCATACAATTTGTTTTCTTTCAAACTTTGAAGCACAATTCTCAGATGTTGTTCATGTTCTTCTGTATTTTTCGAGTAGATTAGGATGTCATCAATGAAAACAACTACAAATTGATCTAAGTAAGGCCTGAAAATCTTATTCATGTAATTCATGAAAATAGCTGGCGCATTCGTTAAACCAAATGGCATGACTAGGAATTCTTAATGCCCATACCTAGATCTAAATGCAGCTTTAGGAATATCTTCTTCCTTAACTCTTAATTGATGGTATCCTAATCTTAGATCTATCTTTGAAAATGTCGAAGCTCCTGCAAGTTGATCTAGTAAATCATCTATTCTAGGCAAGGGATATTTGTTCTTAATGGTGATCTTATTTAGTTGCCTATAGTCGATACATAGCCTAAAGCTTCCATATTTCTTTTTAACGAATAGAACTGGCGCTCCCCATTGTGAAACACTAGGTCTGATGAACCTTTTTTCCAAAAGCTCTTCTATTTGTTTCTTGAGTTTGGCCAACTCAGTCGGAGCCATCTTATAGGGAGTAATTGATATTGGGCCAAAACCGGGTACTAAATTAATAGCAAATTCTACTTCTCTTTTCGGGGGTAAACCACTTACATCTTCAGGGAATACTTCTGGAAATTCATTTACTATGGGAATTTTCTCAATTTCTTCTTTTACTTTAACTTCTACAGAAAAAAGAATTAAGTACCCTTGGCAACCTTCTTTTAGGTATCTTACAGCTTTAGCAGCAGATAAATAAGTCAACTCAGTCCTAGATTCTGAGGTTGTTGTATGGAGAGGTAAGGATACTACTTTACGGGAACAATTAAGTATTGCATTATTTACAGATAACCAGTCCATACCAATAATGACATCAAAATCATGCATTGGAATACAAATCAAATCTAAGGTAGTCATTCGGTTTTCCATCTGAACAATGCAATTTAGGCAAGCTTGAGAAGTACGAACTTGGCTATTAGTGGGTGTAGAAACAAATAGATCATATGGCAAAGTATTGATTTTCAATCCCAGATTCTTGACACATGCATATGATATGAAAGAATGTGTTGCTCTAGAGTCAAATAGTGCATTTACAAGAGTGTTACAAATAGAAATGTTACCTTGAATCAAATTGGGTGATTTCTCGACTTCTTGTTGAGTCAAAGCAAATACTCATCCTTGAGTTTGTGGTCTAGATTGAGGGACCGTCTCCTTCAAGACTTGGAAATTTCGAGATATATGTCCTGGATTGCCACATCTATAGCACACACCTGTACCAGCAAGGCATTAAGTGTTGCCATGGTTTTTCCCACATTTTGTGCAAGGAGTCTTAGGTAGGTTGGAGTTGTTTGTTGGCTTACTCCCATTCTGCCCGTGGTTAAAACTTTGGCTTTTTCTTCCAAGAATTTCCACCCTTATTATTTGATCCAAAATCCCGCTTCCCTTGATATATTCTTTCCTTCTCTAGGTTGGTCTCACGAATACTCTTTTTAGACAACTTACATTTGTTTACTAGTTGGGCAAAATTCTTTATTTCATGAGTAATTACTCGATCTCTTATACTTGCTCTAAGCCCTCTTTCAAAGTGACTAGCTTTCCATGCTTTGTCATGGGTACTCTTTAAATAGGAGGAGAATTTGGCTAATTCTTTAAACTTCGCCTCGTATTCAGCAACAGATTTCTCCCCTTGTTTAATTTGGATAAAAGTTGTTTCCTTTTCTATTTTCACACAATCTGGAAAATATTTATCAAAGAAGGAATTTTGAAATACCTCCCATGTGATTTCTATTTCCTTTGATTCTAATAGCTTCTTAGCTCCTCGCCACCAGTGTTCAGCCTCGCCTTCTAATTTGAACACTGCTAAGGTTACTTTCTGCTGTGAACTACACTCCATTACTCCAAAAATCTTCTCTATTTGATCCATCCACTCTTGGGCTACATCTGGGTCATGAGATCCCTTAAATGAAGGAGGGTTATTCTTTCGGAATTCCCCTAAAATCAAGTTAATTGGGTTGCTAGTTTCACCTCCATTTCTTTTTCCTTTACCTTTCAACTTATTAGTCAAAAGTTTCAAAACTTCAGCGGTGGTAGCTTGGTAGTCATCTTGTCGGTCTGCTCTAGCCACCAAGTGTTCTATGTTCTGAGTAAGGGTGTCCAAGATCTCAGCTTGAGTTCTCTTAGATGAGACCATTCGACATGACACTAAAAAGATTTTTATCTTTAAATTAGAGATACAGGGCAATTAAAAGTATCCTAGTTCTACCCATATGGTGCCTAAATCTTTGCTCTGATACCAAATTTTGTAACGTCCTTATTTTTTAAAATTTTTTTTCATATCAAATTAGAATGCTTAGTGCCTATATAAAAAAAAAGGAAAAAATGCATTACTTAAATAATAATGAAAATTTCATAGTTGTTCGTAATATAAATCATAAATTTGTCATACATAAAGATTCAACTTCTAGACATAAAAGTATATTATTCCAACTTTAATAAACTTGTGTATCCCAACTTGATACATCTATAGTTCAGTCAATCTTTATGCGTTTCCCTTATACTCAGCCCCTGAAATGGTTAGTTAAAAACACAAAAAATGAGATAAAGATATCTCAATTTCTTAAACATTTAAAAATACCATTTCAGTCATAAAAGCATAATAAGTTCGCAAATATCATCCATAAATATATATGTGGACAACGTAAATCATTATCACATATCAAGCAGTTCACTTCAATTCTCTTTGTGGAATTTGAAGCTATGACCTCTCTATGGGTCTCAAGTACTTGCGCTTTGTTCTTCTGTGAAACACGTGTGAATTTGGTTCTCTACTGTGGAACCAGTTCAACTCTACATTCTCTCTATGGAAATAGAGTTTAATTGTTGTATGCCTCATACATGCTCATGGTAATTCACTTTCACAAATAAAATTTGGAAAAGAAATGCTCTTATAAATTGTTAAACTACAAGTAGTAAAAACAAGCTTTTATGAATTGCTAAGCTACATGAACTTGGTAGTCTGACTTTTAGCTCAAGTAGCTACTCTATCCTTCTGGGAATTCGTTTCACGGATTATGGCTTAAACAATATACATACAACCTTATTTAAAATCTTGAATAAAAGGCCCTAAAATACCATTTTTCCCAGTTTACTAGATTCCTAATTTTATCTTAAGCTTAAATCTCATCTCAAGCTAAGTCTTTACATAATATAATTAATTCCCAAATACACACATATATATAAAACTTAGTCTAAAGGACATGTATATATATATATACATGTATATAATTTCCTTTCTTAAAATAAAACATATATATATATATATTTTACGTACCCATATAGCTTAATTAATTGTCCATATTTAAAACATATGGCTTAATTAATTAAATGCTTATAAATTTGTAAATAATAAATTTACATATAATCTTATAAAATCAACATAAACACTTATGGATATGAATTTTTGGTGTACGTATACTCATTTATGAATATACTTAGGTAGACATAAAATTATAGGCGTAAAATAGATGACATACTTATGAAATATAAAATATATCATACACGTATTTATTCATGTATAATATATAAGTACAAGTATAAATATAATTTCATAAATTTTCACTTAATGATACAAATAGCTAATTTAATCAAAGTAACATAGTTCTTAATTATCATATTACATAGAATTAAACTCTAGTTAAAACCAGAATTTTCTTAAATTTATTTAATAAGTAATTATAAACTTTTCTGTTATTCACCTAGGTCCCTCTTGCAATATTTTCCCTTTATATTTTGCAAGATCTAAGTCATAATTAGTTTCATCTAGGTCCCTAGTCCTAGAATATATTTTTTAATAAAATTAAAACAGCCTATACAAACTTTTCGTTTCTTTCAGTTTAGTCCCTATTCTGTGTTTCACGTTTTTGTTTGTGGATCAGAAGTTAAAACCTGCCCATACCTCTTTCTTAGGTGTTTTTAGGACCTATGTGACCATTTCTACCCATAAAATAAGCTAAAGAAGCATTTAAACTAAAACTCAAATTTTCCAAAAACTTGCCCAATGGCTTCACGTGGATTTTTGGACTGGTTTTTAGCTGTTGATTCTGCACAGGTTTTCTCAAGAAACTTACAGTTCAACCTTGCAGAAACTTGGCTCACTCCTAGGTGGACCTTCTCGGTTTGATTTGGACAGAAGAAGACACAGAACAGTTCACTTTTCTTCTCTCGATTTTTCTGACAGCACAAGACAGTTTTGCAGAAACTTTAAACTTGGTTTAACTCTCTTCCTTTATCACTCTCGGTTTTGTGCAGGAAATGAGGGATCCAAGCCTCCTTATTTATGTAGTTTCCTTCATGGTTAAAGTTCCCTAAGCTAGAAAACATCCTGCTGTAAAGAGAAAAGAAAACATGCAGAAATGGATGGGAAATCATATGATTTCACATGGCTTGTGTGGCTGCCTTCCATTTCTGTCATGGCCCTTCTTTTGCTAGTTTTAGAATGCTATCTCTCATGGCCAAGAAGCATCTTAACTTATTATTGCTGTCATGAGGCTGTGTTTTCAGAGAATGGCAATGTTTCAGCACTTGTTTCAGCACATGGATCACGTTTTTTCTGAATTTTTTTGCTGTCATGGGTCATATATATATTATGTGCCCTTCATGAGCTGTCTTTACGCGTTGCCTTCACTAGCTATTCTCTCTCTCTATATATATATATTGTTATTTTGGATCCCATCTATATATATATTATATTCATTTTATCCTTCCCTTCTCCTAAACCGTAAACATGCCACTCTCCCATATATATAATATATATAATACATTCATGCTATTCTTCCTCTTTTCCTAACCGTAAACGTGCTGCCACTCTCCTATATATATATATATTCATGCTAATTCTTCCTCCAGGCTTTGCCATAATTACGTGTACATATATATATGATATAGTTTGCTAATTCTTCCTCCAGGCTGTGCCATAATTACGTGTACATATATATATATATATATATATATATATATATATATGATATAGTTAATTTAACTAATATATATATATATATATGTATTTATGTGTGTATAAATATTATTATTAGTTCCAAAACAATTTTATGTACAAGACCAATTATATAGATTAGTATAATTTTTTTTATAGTTATTAAATAATTATTTAAGTAAGGACTAAATTGAAGGTAAGGTAATATTAATTACTGGATATTTAAGAAAATTTTATTTTTCCTTTTAGTTAAATATTTTGTTCTAAAAAAAATTCTTTTGTATAAAAAGAATTCCTTCTAAATATTAAATACCTAAATTTAGTAATAATCTCTTATAATTATTAAAAATATTAAATATTTAATCAATAATAAATTCAGATGTTACACCGAACAATGTTGTATCTCTAAGGTGGTGGATTATTTCATGTATCTTTAGAGCGGTGAGCTGATTTATCCTCATCTTTATCCCATAAACTTCCTTCATTTTTGCTAGCCTGGATGTCTTTTTTGTGTGGCCATTTAGAGGGGGTTTTTTATCGAGTTTTTGACGTGTAGAATCTCATCTTTCTTCTCATTTTTGAATAGCCGTAATTGGAGTTTTGAGCATTTTGAATATTTGACATTTATGATTCCCACCTTTACAAGACTCCCATCCTAGCATCAATCTCTCTCTGTCTCTGAATATTAGTCCCTAGCTAATCTTGCTGCTAAATTGGCTTCGATTGAATCTTTGATTAAAGAAATTGAATTTAATCTCCCACAAGTTAATGGTGTGACAACTTAAGTGTCTCCTCTCTTGCTACTAATCCGGTTTATCATGCATGCACAAAACTTATAGAAATCGATGTTCACTTCATTCATGAAAAAGTTCTAGACAAGAAGCTTACCGTCCAGTATGTACCTTCCTTAGATCAAGTTGTAGATTCTCTAACCAAAGTTCTTACACGTTTGATGTTTAGCTTTCTGAGAACAAACTTAAGTTGTAGATCTACCCTCTCATTTGATAGGGGTGTTAGCACATAACATCCATATTACACAGCTTTGTAATTTAATTTAGTGTGATGTGTTGTAGGTTCTTGGTGTTGTACGTTCTTGAATTAGTAGACTATTCTGTGGTCCTTCGAAGTTCTTTTATTGCATCTGGCTCATGTACAGCTCAATTATTTATTGGTTTCCTTTTCAGATTTTATTTAGGTTAGTTATCTTTAGTCCTTTAGTACTAAAGGCTGTTATACACCTGACATTAGGACCTGAATTCTCTATAACAAATTCATGTGTAAGTAATGGCAGTCCATCACGAGCTTAGCACTAAGCTCTAAGCATTTCTTTGACAAGTAAATCTGTCTTGGGAAAGTTGTATAATGTCACATAAGTATTCTGCGATCATTTTTCAGTACATAGGCATGACTTCAAGCCATAACTTGAATTACAAATGATAAGTTACAAGTATATCAAAAGTCGACAACTAAACAATTGATGATTGGATACGCATCAAACATCCAAATCTTATCAATTTAGGTCACACATTGGCTTTTTCAAAACTGGTTGGCCAACAGCTCCAGCACATGCATATACAGGAGACTACGCATATCACCAATGGATAACATGATTTTGAGCTCTAACCCATCATAATAAAACCTAGTATGTTACGCGGTTCAAGAATAGCTTTACTTCAGTCGGATTGTCTTTCAGTGAGTAGCCGCTTCTCTTCCTCCTCAAGCCTTTCAAGCCATTTGAATCCTAGATCACACCCTGCTTTTGCCGCTATTTGGAATTTTTCTCTTGCCATCTCTATTGGATTCGCCGTATGACTTTCGGAACTCCTGCCTGTTCTCTTTGCTGCTGAACCTCTGTTCATATTGAATTTTGTCAATGATTCTGGAACCTCAACACCTGAGGCACAATATTTTTTTCGTTAGGGGCATAAATCATACTCATAACAACAGATCATCACAAGCCAGAAGACATCCAACAAGCTGTTCACGGCCATTCAATGATATGCTAGCCCTAACTTATCATGTGCAACATGTCCACAGAAATTATGATATACCTACGCCCCATAACTAAGAATAAAGAAAAAGAAAAAAGGGGAGTTGGGAAGATAATCCCATATATAACAAAATGGAAAAAAATTGCAGCTGAACAACTAACCTTTAAGGAGAAGAGATCCATATGCTATAGAGGCACCAGCGTGGCCCTACACATATACAGAGTAAAATTAAGAAACAAATGGCAAAATCTTTAAACTTAAGCCAATAACTTATGAAATAAATATCTAATCTAGTATGTTTAAAACATGACATATCTACTTCCAGCACACTACAGTATCAATTCCAGAAATTATGAATGATGATACTGATAATGAGAATTTAAGACAACAGATAAAACAAAGAAACAAAATAAATAAAAAAATGTAAAATTAAACTACAACTGTGAACAAGCCATGTGTAACCAATGGAAAAATATAGCAGTTCACAGCTCATAAAACATATTTCTTTCAATTTTCAGTGTTATGTGAATAACTCATCAACTGCCAGAACCATGTGAAGTATGATATGATCTAGAAGGGGAAGTCCCAATTACATATATACCATAACCAAATAATAAATATCCAAGAACATGGGACTCAAGGCTCAACTGACTAGATATGAAAAGGACAATTGTCAAATGATATCAAGAGAGCAAAGCCTAATATAAGTAGCATGCATGTGTTTCAATGAAAGCTAACAGCTTTTGCATTTTGTTACATCATCAACTACCTTCTCTGATGCCCTATGGAAACACCATAATGCTGATGCAATATCTTTCTTGACACAGTCACCTGTCAAATATACGGCACCTAGAAGATAAAGAGCACCTGGATGCAACTAGAACATAGTAAGCTCCTGTAAGGTTTTGACATACATCAGGAGATAATTACGAGAAGACAATTTCCACAGAATAAAATACCTGGTCCACAGCTTTCTCCAAATAGTAGAAAGCTTGCTGATCTGATTGGACATGATCATTCTGTCCAGAAACCAAAAAAGAATAAAAAAATCACTATCATTGTAGTGCTCTGGAAAAAAATGGTCATTTACTATAAGGATCAATATCTGCATTCTGTGGTTATTCAGTTAAAAAAGGTGCAGTGATCATCAACATAGTGTGTTTATATGGCTTGTATATCAACACAAACAAGTTCTTATTTAATAAAACCCCATAACGTACCATGACAAGGTTCTCTGTGCTTTTAAACATGAATCCAAATAAATCACTTGGAGAAAACAATAAAAATTATGTATTAAGAGGAAAAACAAAAGTATATCTGATGGAAAAATCCAAGTCAAGTACCATCAAAGAAGTATAATTAAAAATGCACAAAGGTAATTAGGCAAATTAAGGAGGAGTTGAAATGGTCGGTTAATTAAGAGGGAAGTTAAAGTAATTTGCATGTAAAGAATAAATAGTGTCCAAAAATAAATCTGAAAATAGTAACAGATAATCACTAGGTCATTCAAGGACTCCCCAGGGGAAGGAAGAATAATTATGGTTGCCAACACCTACTTGACAGATGTCAGTCACAAAACGTAGAGTTGACCCTCACCTCAATTCTTAAACGACAACCCAAGTCATACTGTGCATCTGGATCACCCATTTCTGCTGCTTCTATCAATAAAGCTGCTCCTCTGTTTAAATAAAAGTACAGATTCATAAATATGTAGATAAATGTATCAGGAATATAATTAAAATGCTATTCAAGCTGCAAAAAAAAGTCCAAGCTCAGAAATCGGGATCTGCTGAACAGGCATAAGAACAATGTCCCTACTGAGTGTGTAAACGTACAAAAGAGCAACCCATCTGATTCTTTGTTCATTATATCTTGGATTCAACAACAAATTTTAACAAATCCTTTTGGGTGATTTTACTTGGCCTGCCATAGTGGATTGCTTAAGCTGACCAAATATCAGTAAGTAACTTTGAAATTTATCCACTTTCTTATAATCATTTTTGCAGGCAAACAAAGGCTTAATGTAATGTTTTTTATGCGTCAGATGCATGTGGATTGTGGCATACTATTTCAGTATTTCTTCAAAAGAGGATGGCTAGCAAAGCAAGGAACAAGAATGTATGATAAAGCAGAAAGAGTCCACTTACATAGCTTTATTTGCTCCTGGAACATGGTATCTCAAATGCAATCTGGACAACCAATGCCTTGCATGGGTATTGGTATTGTCAGCCTCCAAAGCCAGCTCAAAATTCTCTTTTGCTGTCTAATATCGAACCTCAAATAAGCATAGATAAACAAAAAAATTGTACAGGTTAAAGCAATACGCATAATTTACAGCCAATACAGGATAACATAGCATGTCAGTGACCTCCATTTTATTATTACCTTCTATCTCAAGAAATGTAAGTTACTTATTGTGGCAAACATTTCTACAAGTTGATGTCAGTAAAAACTCCGCTACACGTGGCGACATTGTATTATACTTATATTATACGATCACGAAATCACAGCGTGTGAACCGCTTAGTATACTACTTGATCCTACCATCGCCAAAACAAGAAAGGTAAAACCAATTGAAAGAGCACAATAACTTCGGACAAGATTAATCAAAAGGCCCCTATGTATTTTCCTTTTCCTGCTTCAATCTTATGGGGAACCAAGCAAGTACGCATGAAGTGTTGTCAGCCAGAGATCAGCTATCAGAGTATCAAATAGTGGGTGATAACTGATAACGTATGACTAAGCAAATGATACCCTAAGAAGAGGAATGAGCCGGCGATCATTTCTCTCGCAATAGTCGATAACTCTATCGACCTCCTTTAAAGCACTCCAGCCTTTAGCTATGAATCCCATAGCCTTCTTGTTCCTACCATGCATTTCTCTCTGCAGACACCAAATCCAACCCAGTGGCAAGCAAGATAATGAGATAAATTGAGATAAGGGTAGAGTAGGATTGTGGGAAAAATGGAAGAACGTGCCTGTTGGTTGAATTGAAAAACACCAGGAGAAGCGACGGGTTTCCGAATGAATTTGGCAAACAACGACGTCCTCGGCAGCATCTTCACGAAGGAACTGAGCTGAGGAAGGGGAACTGAACCGGAGACCTGAGAGAGGGGTTACGTTATTAATGTGTGGCTCTGTAGGAGAGGGTTGGGCTATCAGTTCACGGTCCACCAAACCCAGCCCAGTCAGTCACGTCCTTTTTTTTTTTTCTCTTAATTAGCAAATTAACCGTCAGTCTTCCTTTAGCAAACAAATTTTGATTTTCATGAATTTATAAATTAGTTTTTAAAAATATATTAATTTTTTTATGAATGGACTCAGTGACATTAAAATAGGAATGACAATAAATTGAATATTTTGACTCCCCAAGACTTGTGTGCGTGTGTATGACATTTTCCGATTCATTTGTACTGAATTGGTTAATCGACTAATTTGATCAAATGCTACATTTTTTTTTAATAAAAATTAGTCAAATGCTATACTTTCAAAAATATTTTATCATATACTACCCTTTCTGTCGGATTAAACTTTTTATATTAAATGTCTAACTGAAGCTTAGTTGAGCTCAGGCCGAGCTCTTTTTATTTTTAAAAAAATATCTAAGGTCAAGCTCATATAAAAATTTAAAAAATAAATGAAGCTTGGCCACGTGCTTCATCTATTTTTAATTAATTGTATTTAATTAATTATATTTAAATTTATCTCAATCAACTTAATTGAATAAGATTAATTAATCAAATTTGTATAATTAAAGTATGTAAATAAATTATATAAAATTAAATTAGTCAATCAATTTTGTATAATTAAATAAGATTATATATATATATATAATTTATGTAATTAAATATTTTAATTTATACAAGTAATTTACACGCAGACACATATATACATATAATTATAATTAGTTAATTTATCTCAAACACATAAATAGTTATTTATATATAGATTAGTTCATATATTTTATTAAATTTATATGATTGATTAATTTTAATTAGAAGTAGTTCATTAGTTTATTTTTATTTAATTTCAAAAAATATTTAATTTACATTTGATTAATTAAATTGAAATTAGTATATAAAGAAATTAGACACTTATTAACAAAAACATTTAAATGATTCAAAGTTAACAATGTTGAATAACATTAAAAAATAAAATAGATTATAAAAAGAATCTAAAAGAAGTGACTCTCGATCCCACAATGCCTACGTATAACTGGTCGTTTTGATCATTGACGATGCTTGGGTTCTTCTTCTTGGCTGGGTTCTTCTTCTTGGCTAGCTTCTTCTTCTTCTCCACCGTCTCCTTTTTCTTCTTCTTCGTCATCTCCTAATCCTTCGCCTTGTTATTCTCCTTCTACGGAGGGCAAAGTAGGTTGAGCATTTAAATCCAGCATCGATGACTGAAATGATGGAATCAGGGTAATTCGGTGTGAAAAACTACATTCCAAAGTCTACATTATGTCCAATAGGATCAGTAAGAAAATATGAAAAATCAAAATGGTATTGTGCTGACATAGGCATATGACAGTCAAGGTCTAATTGAGAACTGGAGCCTTCAATGTGTGTAAAAGAGGGATCAACGCCATTGTAACCTACGTTAGGTTGAGTCTAACAGTAGGCTAAAGTCGATGCACTCTCATATAGTATGGATGACCTAGCTCATAGCATGCATCTTAGAAAATAGGTTCTCTTGCTGCAATAAGGCCCCGAGAATGCTTGCTTTGCACTTTACAACAGGAAAATGTTGAGCAGGTAGAGCTAGATGAGAGAGCCTTAATTCTTTCTATTCGTCTATGGTAGTAATAATGTTCATAGAGCCCTACTAAATTCTCTCTGCATTAGGTCTCGGATCCTCATAAGCGAGTCTATACAAGCAACATGTCATGTCAACTTACAAAAAACATAAAAATTAGAACAAAGCAGATAAATTGTAAATATAAATAGGAGATATACTTCGTAACCCTTACCACCGCTCGTAGGATCAATCCATCTCCTAGTATGCCTCTAATACCAATACATATATTTAGAGTTATGCTGTAGATGAAGTGAAGGATACTATAATTAGATCACTCACTTTTGCCACACATACCATTGGTTGATAAATTCCTTATGTACCACCACCCAATTCTTATCAAATTCCCCTGTCATCTATAATGTGTGATGGTAGCCAAGATTAGATGATGGCTAAGGAATCGACTTATCTCCATCAAATTGGTGAAGCACGATATCTGGATGATGCCACTTGATGATATGAAAACAAATGAGCGATACATAGGTAAGCCACACATTGTAGTTAGCTAGGTAATAATCTGGAATTATTTGGAAGATGTCCTCGTCATATAGGCACTAGATAATCTGTGAAAATTAAATGTCAGGAAAAATAAACATAAAGTATCTTAGTACTTGAAGAACAATAGTTTAAGTAAGATACCTCAGGATCAGTTATCTTATCTAATAGAAGTTTGTAATGCTTCAAGGCTTCTTTGGTTGGCCCAGTGGAATCCTTGGCACCACTCCAACTGCAACATTCACAAATATATGAGTTTAAGTAGTAAATAATAATTGATAAAATCAATACCCACACAAGTAGTACATACTGACATCCTAATGGCGAGAGTATAGGGCAATCTTCTAAATCTACATCTTGGACTAGACATGAGAATGATGCTGTCACACCCCACTTTAGGAACGTGACCGGCACAGAAGTGGACTCCGCCCACCGCCGTAAGCCTAACCTCAAGCCATAATATGTGAAATAAATATAATTGTATAAGTCCTTTATTACAACTAACATAAGATTTCTTAGGTGTTCTATCTAACTACAGAGCAACTTAAAAACCCAATAGAAGACGTAATAGCATTCCAAGAGAGGAATACAGCCTCAGAGACTCTGCTACTCCTCATATAGAGACTCATTTGTTAACACAGAAACTGCAAGGGGCACACCAGAGGAAGAGATGAGTATGAGAATACTCAGTAAGGGATAACAACTAGGAATTAAAAAGGAAACCTGTGTACCACTTGTAGTAATGGAACCTTAGATTATGTCCCATCCATAGTTATTCTTCTACCAATATAATTACTCACTACAAGACTAAACAGGTAGATAAAAACAACCCATAACAACATAGATACCAAACAAGGTTAGGCCAAGGGTTAAAGACCCAGCTTGATATTTTATACCAAAACTTGTAACTAAACATGACGCCCTCAATCGAAATACATCAATTGATAAAGATGTGGCTTATTGATATATGCAGTCGAGGCTAGAGCTCATAAGAGTAACATCTACAGATAAGCGCACATTTCATGATCTCAATATTGTTCACCAATTCGAGACATAAATAAAAGAATGATACTGTCCACACTTCTAGGACATTTATATAAAAAAATAATAACGTCCACCGTTCCAGGACAATAACAATGATTAAATAAATAGAGTCTTGTCCACCGTTCTAGGACAAAGATTATGAATAATTAAATGGAGTCTTGTCCGCCATTCTAAGACAAAGACTATGAATAAATAAATGGAGTCTAGTCCATCGTTCTAGGACAAAAACTACAAATAAATAAATGGAGTCTCGTCCACCATTTCAGGACAAAGACTATGAACAATTAAATATAATCTTGTCCACCATTCTAGGACAAAGACTATGAATAATTAAATGGAGTCTCGTCCACCATTCAAAGACAATTGAATTTAATATAATTCCTTCTTGGCAAGCCGCATGAATATAATTCCCTTTTGGCAAGCCGCAGGAATATAATTTTATATGAGTACTCTATAAACATTACATGTAATCAAAAGCATTTATAAGTCACCATATTGAATTCGAATTCGGATCCAAGTTTATAAGTTACTATTAGCACATTATGGCATAAGAATGGGGTTTGCCCCCTTCTCTTTTCTGTTATACAATATAAGCCTCACGTATCACATATCGAACCAACTTGTGCAAGGAATACTTACACATAGAAAGAAACCATCCAACACCATGTCGCTAACAATACTATTATACAAATTTATTTATATCCATGCTTGAACAATTCATTCTGATTCAAACAAGAGTAATTTTTTCCCTTTCATACCTTACCAAAGTTCCAACATTAAAAGGGTATCAAGACACATAATTTACATTTCGCAATGAGGAGAAAGGTGTTTCCATTAGGATCACTTTATTGATTCACCAAACTTAGTGTGACCATTTAAATCACCATTGAATGAACCTATCTAGGAGTTAAAAGCCATGAGACTACTCATTTATGTGTTAATTACCTCTCCCTTCAAATTTTAGAAGCCAATCCCCTCTAAACCAATTAAATTTCTATACATAATCACCCATACTCTAATTAAGACTAAAAATTTAGACCCTATAATTGATGAATTTTCTAGGTAGTTATCATAACTCTAAAATTCATGAAATTTGGTAGGAGACATCCCTAATATGTCTAGAATATTAGAAATTTTTCAAAAGAAAATACTTTGATTTGCCCTCTCAAAACCACTAAAACACAGCTGCTGCCCAGACTGCCTTTGTAGCTTCTGCAGTCTAGGGTTTGCAAGCATTTGGCCCACGAAAACAATTCCAAATCCCGTGAAACTTGGTAGACACATAATTTACTGTTATGAAGCCCTCCCCTAAAAATTTTCAAGAAAAACAAGACCATTTGACCAGTCTAATATTGCATTGAGTAAAACTTGGTCAGATTATCCCAAATGATGGGATAGATTCTACCTCTCTAATAATTGACCTAGCATTGATTTCCAAAACACTATGAAACTATCCAGATCATATCTAGATATGCTAAGGAATATCATATGCAAATTTCAAGACCATAAAAGCTCATTCATACTACTATCAACTCAAAACATCATCAATAGTAATTACTAGCACACATGCTTCTAACATTTCTAACCTTCAATCACTCTTTTAATCATAAAACATAAACGGTAAAGAATTCTTGAATGAAACTTGGTTATTGGAAACTAGACTCAAATACCTTTTCAACAATATATAGTTTGCTAGAAACGGAGCTCAAACGAGAGAATTATGACAATTTCAATTATGCTAAAATTTGCTGCCAATGGATGGCGCCCCTAGGCGCCAAGGCTCTTCTTCTCGATCACATAGGTGCCCCGAGCACCAACAGTGGCACCTCGGGCACTTCGGACTGTGGAAAGTTGCCCAATCAAGATTTGGCACCAAAAATATACCATTTTGCCTCCTAAGTCCTCCTAAAGTTCACCAAACCATTTCAGATCACTAATATTTGTTTCTATCAGCCAAAAACTTCATAGAAGATCAATTTCAAGCATTGATTCAAGATCAAAATAAGTTCATTCAAGATTCAACTATTCTATTTCTTAGAAATTTCAATCCTTGTTCTTCCTCTACCAAGGCTTTTCAATCATGATCTCATTAAGTTTCTAGGTTCTAAACATCATTAAAAGCAAGATACAACCATCTCATTCAAAACTCAAGCCTTAATTTTATGATTTATCTAAATCTTCAATCTAGGGTTTCTTGCAAGATCCAAGGAGAAGAAGAGAGGAGAATGCTTGATCCTTACCTCAAGAAGAGGTTCAGGTGAAGAGAGGAGGCCGTCGGTGGAGGAGCTTCGCTGGAATTGATAGTAGAGCCACCATAGATGCCCCTTTTTAGCCAAAAGGATGGAAGACATAAAGGGAGAGGAAGAGAGTATGAGAGGGACAAAGAAGACAATTAACGGGTGAGTGTGTAGAAATTTCTAATGTATGTGTGGTTTAAATGAGTGCTGGGTCTACCTCCTCTCTCATTTGGTCCTTCAAGATTTGGGACAAGTGCACTTAAGTCCCTTAAATGAGGTATTGGGAATTATTTTATAGATGCCCCTTTTTAGCCAAAAGGATGGAAGATAAAGGGAGAGGGAGAGAGTATGAGAGGGATAAAGAAGACAATTAACGGGTGAGTGTGTAGAAATTTCTAATGTATGTGTGGTTTAAATGAGTGCTGGGTCCACCTCCTCTCTCATTTGGTCCTTCCAGATTTAGGACAAGTGCACTTAAGTCCCTTAAATGAAGTATTGGGAATTATTTTATAGATGCCTATTTATAGCCAAAAGGATGGAAGACATAAAGGGAGAGGGAGAGAATATGAGAGGGATAAAGAAGATAATTAACGGGTGAGTGTGTAGAAATTTCTAATGTATGTGTGGTTTAAATGAGTGCTGGGTCCACCTCCTCTCTCCTTTGGTCCTTCAAGATTTGGGACAAGTTCACTTAAGTCCCTTAAATGAGGCATTGGGAATTATTTTAAAGAAATAGTCTGCATGGACACCAAGTCACACTCATAGAAACACACATAAACATCAAGATTCCATTTCTCAACATATTTTGTTTAAAACATCAAATTTTATTTTAGTTCATTTAGTCCCTCTTACCAACCCATCCACTGTTTTGACTCTGTTTCCACCATTCTCGAAACTCTTTCTTCCTCATTCAACCTCCTCGAGCTCTTTTCTCCTCCAAAGTCCTTTGTTGGGGATTTTCTTGTAAATTTCTCACAACATAAATTAGAAATTCTAAAATTTTTGTGGTTTCATTAAATTTCAAATTAGCCCCAAAATTTCACATACAAACATATAATAAGATTAACATTTACCAAGTGAATTTAAAATTCACGGGTATTACAGATGCTAATCGAAGAAATCTATCATATGCCCAGATGTGTAAGAGAGTAAGGCAACCACTAATTTCCTTATGTCTAGGGTCTGTTGCCAGGCAAAGTTCCCTGTAAAGATGTGTAAAGCTACCGATCCTTAACTAAATTGCCTACATTTAGTGAAATCCTTGAGACTAAATTGCCTACATTTAGTGAAATCCTCAAGGAATGGCAGGTACATGAGATACACCTTATTGCCAGACTTATTTGGCATAAGGTACCCCCAATCAGTCGTAAAATGTAACCAGGTGAAATAGATAACATTTGTATCTATGGCATCCTCTAGAAAATGATCAAAGGTATCTACAAACCAGTTCATACTCAACCTTTGGCCTTCTAATTTACTTGATGGTGGGACAACATTCAGAAGTCACTCACATAATGCTTGCAAAATCCATAGAGGCTCCACTAATTACTAGCCTGCCACCACATGGGATACCAAATTGAACATCTACTTCATGTAACGTTATTGTGTATTCTCCTCTCGTGGTGTGAAAAGTATTTATCTCCTAAAACAAGAGCTAGGTTGTGTTCAAATGTACCTAAACATGCCACACTGTAGAACCCAGCTGTGCATAAGTGTGGGACAATTGCTAATGGTGGGTTGCCTACAAGTATACATGGCATAGACGTAAAATGCAATCTCTCTAAAATTTTATGATTTTTCATATTGATATACAATAACAAAGAAATAAAAATAATAATAAACAATTTTTCATATTAATATATAATAACAAAGAAATAAAAATTTTACAATGGACAAACCTTGTTCTCCTAAGCATCTTGAGAGATATGGCAAGCTTGTAAATACAAAAGTGAGTCGTCGTTAGGATTTGGGTTCACAACTTGTCTAGGATCTACCATCTGATATAAGCTACCTATGATAATTTAATGTAAGAAGGAAAAATAAAATAATGTAATATAATAAAGTATTATTATTATATTAGATGTACACATAAATACATTAAGGGCACACAATATAAATAAAAAAAATTCATTCAAAAATATTAAAGATTACATGAAGATGGTTCTCATTCAAAAATATCAAAGATTACATAAATAAAAAAAATATATTCATTCATACAACATAAATAAAAATATAAACACATTCTAACTAGGATGCCATTATGGACAGTTTACTCAGTTATGAGCATGTTGCCAACATAAACCACATCTAGATGGCTAGGCTCGTTGTTTATAATCCATGTTCATTTGTAGCCACGTTGATCTTGGTCACCCTTGGACCTTGATACGGGATCGATTTGGAATTAGCCATGGACCTTGAGCCAATGGCCAATACTCTTGCTCACCAATAAGGCGAAACAGTGAACTGTAAGCTATTAGGATCATCTCAAGTTGTTTATGTGCACAAGCTGCTAACATGTACGGGCACGAGAAATGCCAAACCTGAAACCAGCCACAATCATATCGACCTTCCAAAAGGCTAAGTTTGTAAATGCGACTACGTCGACATCATAACTGGTCGTATGCCTCCTTAACTTCAAAATACCATGTGGTTTGATTAAATAAGTGCACAATGCATGAAGATGCATTTACTGCATACTTTTCAATCGCCTTATACATGACCTTTGAATATCTCTCATTGGCATTTATTTGTGCCCTCGTGGTTGTCGAATGTTTCTCAAAGTTGGAACTTAGCTTGTACAATGTGGCCTTCACTAAACCTGGCACAGGGAGATGTGTAATGGTCTTGAAGATGTTGTTCATGCACTCAGCTAAGTTCATCATCATCTGACCCCATCGAAGACCATGGGTATCATATGCTCGTGCCCATTGCTCAATACTCAATTCACCAAGCCATCTTGTAAGCACCCTTCCTCTGAATTTGCAGGTAAGGCAAGTATTTCTTGGACAACTTCGTCCACCACATGACGGTCATGTGAATATCCTAATCAAAACAATACAACGTTAGTACACCCATCATTTATGCATCCAAATAATATTGAAATAGATGAGGGCATATGCCAGCATCATCAAATCCAAAGACTAAGGAGGAAAGTACCAGCCCAAGTCAAGAAGTTCAAGTTCCAAACCCAAAGGATTCATTTTTCATCAAGGGAAGCCCAATCACAAGGGCTAGAGCCAAGTGAATGAAGGAAGCACTGAATGGACTTATTCAAGACATTTGGGCCACACCTACTACAGCCCATAATGAATTAGATTTAATCAAACATACTAGTATTATTAACCTAAATCAGCATATTAGGCCATGAAGAAGGAAGCTTCTAATTGGATTCCAAATCAGATTGCTTATATTGTTTTAGGAAACTTTTATTATTTGATTTAGGCATTTTGATTATTAGGAAAGTTTTCATTTTGATTATTCGAAATGTTTCTATTTTGCTTATTTTTTTGATCTAGTTTGATTCCCTATGCATATGGGAATTCAGGTTTTATTTTTGCCTATAAGTACTATGTATGGTGCATGGTGAAACACACACATGAATTTTGAATTTTATTTGTGAGCAATTCACTTCTTAGTTCTTTTGAAAACTTGTGAACTTATCAAGATTTGTCTTGTGGCATTCAATTGAGACTTATCACTCACCTTCTTTCCCTTTTCTTGATGTGGAACTTATCAAGGTTCGTACTTCTAGTAAAGTCTTGGGTCGAGGTCTTTTGAATTTGAATTGTCTTTTCAGGTTGTTTATTCTTTTTTGCAATTTGGGTCTTGTCATTGCATCAAGGTTCATATCAGGCATGCTCGAGCCTTGATGCTAACAATGCAATGTGGTGTGCACATTTTTGGCCAAATGCCTCAGACAAAACATGCAGGGTTGGTAGTCAACTCATGAATGGATGGTCACCAATAACATTATCTTTAAGATGTTGAAGAAACCATAACCTAGAATCATCAGTTTCTTTTTCAACTAGTGCAAATGTAATAGGAAACACTTTGTTGTTGCCATCTTGAGATGATGCCATCAACAAAGTTCCTTGGTACTTAAAGTACAAAAATGTACTGTCCACCAACAGAATCGGCATCAAATGAGGCAAGGCATCTATGCAGGGCTTATAAGACTAAAATACCCTCTAGAACAACTCCCGTGGGCAACCTTCTTTGTTTGGGAGACAAGGATCATTGTCCAAACACACCATAGAACCTAGCATGAAATGTTCAACTGTAGCTATCCATTGAGTTAATAAGGCATGTGACTGCTCCCACTCCTCATAGCCCTGGCAATGGCCTTCCATTTTTCGGCCCACACTTTATTATAAGAAATATTGTAACTGAATTTGTCCCGAATCCATGCAATTAGTTGACTAACTGGGAATTCTGGCTTGTCGATCACCATGGACATAATATGATTTGTTATAACATCTGCATCCAATTTTGGATGATCTTGAGCTAGCGATGCATGGACACAAGTGTGGGGACCTGGATATTTTGTGATCAACCAGTAATTACTTAGCTTTTTTAGGATGTCCCTAACTCTCCACCCATAATTGTTTTCCTTTCTAGGGCATACATATATCTCAACCTCCTTGCTTTGGTGGGCTACTCTAAATGTTTAGTGATTTTGGACTGAATGCTCTTTCACCGCATGTTGCAATTTAAGTTTGTCATTGAATTTCTTCCGAATAAAAAAAGAGTGGTATCATTCGTCATTGAGCTCCCAGATTCTTCGTTTTCCATTGCCTCCTCATTTTGAAGGCTTCTTAAGAAGTGGTGTGCAAGGTCTTAGTAAACATTGGTTGGAGGGATCAAAATTCCCTTGCCTCACCCGTTGTCGTCATCATCACCCTTAGTGTCACCTTCATCATCATCCCCTCGACATCGTTGACAAAGCACTCCTCCTCATCCGTAAAATCATCTATGCATGGTCGAGGAGATTAAGGAGTATCATCCAGTTGCGGCATCGATTAATCATCATCTACTAGTGACATTTGACTGTACATGCCTTGGCTGAAGGGTTAGAATGCCATTTCATATGAAATGATGTCTTGTGATCTATTGACTTCGATGTTAAGATATATCTGAAGGTTGGAAGTTTCTACTAACAGTTCGAGGGCCTCAACATGACTACTTAAGTGTTTCATAATCATAGTTCTGACTGTATTGTCAGTCCTCAAAATTACCTTAAGGTGCTTTGAATCCTTAAAGTACCTATAGGCTATGCTCGCCACTGATTGAGTTAGGGGGAGCTTTAAATGAGCATAAATCATACTTTTTAACTCTTCTAGGGTGATATTTAGATCATACAGTGACATTATATCATAGATATCAGATTCAAACGTAGCTCCCTCATCACCCATATAAGTCCTTCCATTGGGATAAATCAATACATTCATTCCAGAACTCATCTTAATTACCTATAAAATAAATAAGAAGCAACAAACATATATTACATGAAAAAATATAAAATAATATTGGTACACTAATCTTATTTTGTAGACAAATCATGTTTCTTCTATCTTAACCTATCCTAATATAAAATAAAAAATAAACACTAAAAAAAACTATATATAACTAATGTAAAAGTAATTATTACATGAAAAAATAAATAAATTATAACTAATGCGTAAAAAAAATAACCATACTTTTCTATTACAATATCATAAAATATCTAACCATAAAAATTTAGGCACATTAATTTACATTTTAGACAAAACATATTAATCTAACTTTGTAATTTCAATTATTTTTTATAATGTTACTTACAATTTTTCTATAATGTTAAAAGTTAATATTACATATTTTCCTAATTGTTTATTTAAAGCAAGATTATCTATTACATTTTTTATCCAAAATTTCAACATTGATTGTCGACGTATATAAAAATTATGTTTTTCTAATTTATTCTTTGAACTTGAAGTTTAATAAATAATTTATACAAAGATTATAAAAATGTAAAATTAATTTGTAAAAACTAATTAAAATACATAATTTGTAAAATCGAGTTGATCTAGTTGTAAAGCATACTAAAATACTTTTTAAAATTTAAGCATATTAATTTAACCATAAAAATTTAATCATATTAATCTAACCATAAAAATTTAAACATGCTAATCTAACCATAAAACATATTAATATACATTTTAAAATTTAGGCATACTAACTCAAACATAAAAACTTCAGCATAATGATTAGCACTGGCAAAACAAGCTTTGGGGTAGGGTTGGCATTCAAAATTAGGCCAGTTGGTGCCCACAAATTTTTTTTTTTTGAAGTTTAGATAGCTTTTTTTTTTAAAAAAACCAATCCAACAAGCTGGTTTGAGCCAATACGACGGCCAGGTCACCCAAAATTAAATTCGTTGTAACTTGCAGTATAGTAGTCTTCCCAGGTTGTTTCACTCTTGGATCCTTGCTTCTAAATTGCCTAATTAATTGTTCTAGACACTAATCTACCCTAATTATCTACTAATTACCATCGGGGGATTGTTTGCAAATGAAAGGCTAAAATAGACTATACGCCTAAACTAAGCTATAACAGAATCTGAAACACAGAATAGAACAGGAACATAATGACAGAAACGAAATTACACAAATGCAGAATGTAATCAGCCATAGAATCCCTAAAGTTGCAACTATCATCATTCTTATTCTCCAATTAATTCTAGTGTTATCTATCATTAGGTTTTCTAACTAAAATTTCCAAGAGATTTCCTAGAACTAGATTACACATAAGCTAAACCTAACCAACATGCAATCTGATTAAGCCCAAATAATCAAGTTAGATAATCATCTAAACAAGTCATTTCCATTCTACTTGTTACACTAGCTCATATCACAGTAAGCAATAACAAAAATCCAGAGGAAAAAAAGAATAGAAATGAAATAGAGAAACAACAAGAAACTTATCTGATTTAAGCTCCCGAAAATTCAGGTTACAAACTTTAGTTCTCCATGGACTGATTACAACACTCTTAGCCTTCCATGGAGGCTAAAATACACAAAGAAGGGGAGGAAAGGAAAAACAAAAATACAGAAATTGTGGAAGAAGATGACTCTTCAACCCCTTGCAAATGGCTTCTGATTAGGTCTTTGTAGCTGCAGGAGAGAGAAGGATGAAATTTGCCTCTTGTTTGACCTTAGGAGCTGTCCGTTTCATCTGCTGCAGCTGCTGATGCCTTGTTGTTTCTGTCTACTGCTGGTTGCTTCTAGTTACTGCAGAAAGCCCATGCTGTTGATGCGTTGTTTCCTGACAAGTGTATCGGGTCGCACAAGTAGTACAGAGAGAGTAAAAGTTATCGTCCTCAGGGATTGACTTTAACAAATACCAATTTCACTAGCTCAAATTTATATTTGGACAATAGAAAAGTTGAGCAATTGAGTCTAATTTTAACTAAAGTAAACTAAATTAAGACACGAAGTAGGCTAGCACAACAAAGAACTATATGAGAACAAAGCGGGCATAGGGGATTGATTTTACTTAACTTCTAATCCGATTAATTCATAGACAAACCAATCTTTGAGTCATTAGAGAATACTTCAATATACTGGCAAATTCCTCTTATTGTTGATTAAGTTCACAAAGATATTTGAACCCAATGTCTTGGTGAAACAAATCTTCCTCACTTAATTAATTAGCTAATGTCTTAGTCAAATTAATTGATTCAGAGTTTAAGCTTAAGAACTTATTAAAATCACGTGATTAAGGTTATCTATGTCTAGACTAACCTGAATTACAGTAGAAATTACAAAGGCAAGTCTATATCAAGCTATGTCTAGCATTAATATAAACCCTAGGTTCATTGAAGATGGTAGCTAAGCATCTAAGAGTAATGAAAAGCGGTAAGTCTACTCCAATAATCGAAATTGCAATTATATTAAAGCATTTAATAACAAATCTTCATAGAAGTTAATTACATCAATCCCCTAACCCTAGAGACTTAGTTACACATGGTGAGAGAAGAGAAAAACATCACAAATACACTACTAAACATGATACAAGAAGAAGGAGAGAAAGAAATTAGCATCAAACTCAATGAAGAAGAGGTCTCCGTTCTTCTCCAATTGTGCCCTAGCAGAGCTCCTTCTTCTGCAGCCAAAAGATCCCAAAAAATGCTTTAGAAATCCCATTTATAGGCTGAGTCACAAACAGGTCAAGATCCTGGTGCCTAGGCGCCCAGAAAATAGTTGGAACAAGCATCTCTTGGCGCCTAGGCGTCCTAGGTGGCACCTCTTCTAGCCTTGAGACAGAGAGTTAGGGGGTTGGTGCCTCCAGGCGCCAACCATAGAAGGTCAGGCAGAGAGTTTTAGTACTGGCGCCGAGGCGCTAGCCTTCAAATTTTGCTCTTAGCTCCAGATTTCTTCAGCACCTCAACCTGCATCAACCTAAAGTATATACCTACAAGAAAATACACAAAAATTACTCCAAAATGTAGGGAAAAAGGGGATAAGAAGGGAAAGAACAAGGAGAACTACAAAATATAAATAGGATGCAAAAACTAAGATAAAGAGTGCAAAAAGGAAAGCAAAATTGGAGCAAGAGAAAGAAAAAATCCAATAAAACCATAGGAAAATAATGAAAATAAAGGACTTATCAGCTGTTAAAGTAGAAGCTGCTTTTCTCTTTGTTGAAAAGTGCAGAACAGTGGAGCCCAGTCAGTCCAGTCAACCCTAATTGCCACATCAACGCCCAATCAATGCCACATAATCATTTCGTCCATGTCAACAAATTACTCTCCAATAATTTATCTAAGAAATACATAGTTGAATTAATTGGGATAAAATTATGAAATTGAACCATATTAATTCTATAATTAATTTACACCCAATAAATCTAAAATATGATATAATAGGAGAGTTGGCAACATTAAAAATAGCAATAGGACTAAGATAGGGACTAAATTGTATATAAAAATGCTCGATATCAAATCCTCCACACTTAGCCTTTTGTACTCATGGGCAAAATAATATTCAGAACACCAAAAGACACCAAAGGAAAAGTGTGGAAAGCATGCAAGAATGGAATAATTAAAATTTGAAAAGATTTAGCACTTAAAGAAAATGAATCTTAAATTTCTAAAATTCCAAGCATCATGGCAATTTAATTTGTCAAGAATGAATTCAAGTAATTAGCCTCCTCACAATGGATGTGTTTACTCTCTATTATCTCAAGTGTCTTGGGTAAATCACTCAAAATTCAACTTATCACAAAATTCACTAAGCTTGTCAAGTATCTAAAATCTCCACTACTCAATTTCACATGAATGCTTGAATCAAAAGGACTTTATAAGGATGTAATGTAATGTTGGGTGAAAAACAATGGAAAGGAAGAGAGAAAAATAGAACAAAGGTGGAAAACAACTCAAGAAAGTAGGTGAAAGAAACAACTGAGAAAATGAAGGGGAATAACTTAAGAAAATGAAGAGCATTAGCATAACAATGCAAGAGATTGAGTAAAAACAAATTTTGGGTCTAAAAAGTTCTATCTACTCCCTTTTCTTCTTTTTTTTCTTCTTTTGTTTTTTCTTTTTTTTGTTTTTTTCTTCATTTCAACGTCGATGCATTTTTTTTTCAATCACAATCAATTTTTTTTTGAATGGCCACTTTTTTCTTTTTGCTTGGGAGTAGAGAGAAATATTCATTTCAAAGCATCCCAAAATTCATAAAAATTTTCAGCACATCAAATCTCTAAAAGAATTTAAATGCTCTTCACTTCTCAAATTGGGAAGGAAAAATTCTGGTTTGGGAAGAAAAAGTGGTAGAAAATGCAAGAAGGAAAGTGGAAACAAGGCACAATAGAAACAACATATATGGTGGCTATTTTGCTAAAAGTGGCTCACAAAGAAATGCCTAAATCATCTCCAAGCAGGTACATGTAAAATTTAGCTTCAAGAAGATTTAATACAAGTTCTAGAGTGAAAATTCATGATAAGCGATCACATATAACAAGAAAGAATAGCATTTTGCAATTAGGCACAAAATCCTCACAGTTTAAAGACTATTATTACTAGAAATTCATTGAAACAGAATTTATTGCCATTTAAGCTTGAACTCTAGAAAAACAAGGTTAAAATTCTAATCATGCTAAAACAATTCAAATCTAAACTATTCCAGCAAACATATTTCCATAACAAAATTCTTCTTCCAAAAACCAAAAAGAAAGCACTAAAAACTAAACTAAAACAATATAAAATTTTCTGCACTAAAAACACAAACTAATTACTCCAAAAAGTGTAGAAAAAGGCTAGAAACATAACAAGAATACAAAAATAGAATAGAAAAATTTTAAAAAAAATGCATGAAATTTAAAAGCAAAGACCATTTCATTCTCCCCCCATACTTAAATTTTGCATTGTCCTCAATGTAAATCAGCATGTATCATCATCAAAGTATAGCAAGTCAGAGGACATGAAAATAAAAGAGAGAAAAGGGAAAAAGAAACAGCCTTATTGGTGGTGGCATGCCTTTTCCGCATCTTCTAATTACGTGGCACTGGCTTCTTCTAGAAGTTTTTCTCTGCAGCAGGTTGGATGATGGAAAGAATTGAATTTAAATCACCAACCTAAAAAAAATAGAAGAAGCTTCATTCACCATGGAGGGGTGAGAAGAACTAAGAGAAAACAAAAAAAATGGGAAGAAGGACAAGGACTAACTAAAACACAATTTAAAACAAAGAGAGAGCTACTTTCTAAAACAAAATTAAAATTAAAACTCCTACTCCTACTCCTGCTCCTAAATCTATCAGAACAAGAATTATCTAAAACAGAATTACTATGTAGAACTCAATTAACTAAAACAGAATTATCTAAACAAAGACAATCATCTAAAACAAAATCTAACCTAGAAATAGAATTAAAAACACAAGGGACAGAATCAGAATTTACAATGGAAACAAATGTGAAATTGGACAGAATCAGAATTTACAATGGAAACAGAGGTGAAATTAGAGTCATATTCAGATGCAATTGCACATGCACTATCAGATTCAAATGCAATGTCAGATGCACTTACACATTCAAATTCATAATTAATTGCACATTTAGATTCAAAAGCCTTAAATTTAGTTGCAGGTGCAAAATCAAATGTAATTGTAGAATTTGATGCAAGTTCAGATGCATATTCAGGTCCATTTACAGAAACAAATGCAATTTCAGATTCAAATTCAGATGCAAGTTCAGATTCAAATGCATTCAATTCAGGTTAAAGTACATATTCAGGTGCAAGTGCATTCAGCTCATGTTCAACAAAATCATCAAGATTGCCAAGTTTCAAAGCTTTTTCTATCTCAATGCATGCATGGAAAGTATGATAGTCACAATTAAAATCTAGATCTCCTACAAACTCATTCTTATTTTCCAACTCTAACTCCAGCACTTTTATGTCTACCACTTCTTCTCTTAAGGGTTCTATTTCTTTTCTAGCTCATGCTCAACAACCTCAGATTGGGTAGCCTTATTTGGAGAAGGTGATGGTCTATGAAGGAAAGGGGACTCATCCTTATCAGCTTCCTCACTCTCACTTTTGTCAGTTGTGCCACTTGAAGAAGAGGACTCCTAATTTTGCCCATCTAAATCTTCTAATTCCTCTAATTCAAGTTGGAGGGCTTGACCATCTAATTGAGTGCCATCATTCAGACAAATGACACTATCTACATCTCTTATGTTTCCCACAAATTGGGAAGGTAGACTCTCGTACCCCTGATTGATCAATTCATTAACAGTGCATGCTATTTGGCCTAATTGAGATTCCAAGTTTTGTAAGTTCACCTCAGTTCACTCTTGGAACTGCAGGTTATTTGTGGCCAATTGTTGAATCTTGTCTTGCAAACTTGATTTTGGCTCTCTAGGGATGGCTGGAGGAGGTACATCATAGAGGTAAGGAGCATGAATTTTGTGGTCATATAATGGATAGGATAAGCTCTCATACCTTAAATCTAGAAGCTCATAATTAGGATGGCTTGTTGTGGGGTGAAAGTTATGCTATTGAGGATCATGTTGAAACTCTCTAAGGCCATTAAAGACTCCTATATAAGACTCTGTACTTTCTTGGAAGTGAAGATGTAGGTCAGTCCTATATGCAGATAAGGAATCTATGCCACTCACATTGGAGAAGGGGGAAGGGGAAAGGGTGGTGACTCTTGTTGTTCTTGCCTAAGGGTTAGGTGCCTTAATATGGATTCTAGATCCATGGTCAAGGTCTTAATCTAACTCACTAGAAGCAACCTCAACAACAGAATTAAAGTTTGATTCTATGCCAAAGACAACAAATGCTACTGAAAATAAGGAAAACTATAACAATTACAACAACTACACTACTCCTAACACAACAACTCTAACTAGCCTATAAAAAGGGTCTATCCAATTTTTGATCAAAATTAGCTAATTCTTATTGACAAACCTCATTATAAACTAGAAAGATGATACACACAAGAAAAACACAAAGGAAACTACTCCTAATGCTATTGCTTCTCACTAGCATATAGAAGGTCCTATCAATTTCAGGATCAAAAGGTGGTAAGTCCATGTTAAGAGACCTTTTCATACACTAGGAAGGGCAAAATTCACAAGAAAACAATAAAAACAACAAAAAAACTGAAATTGGCAAAATCTGCACACTAGGATCCAACCAACGAAAACCGCCGAAAAAATGAAGTATCTCAGAAAAATCTGATTTTTCGTGGAAAAATCATTCTCAAGTTGGAGGAACTAATGCAAAAAAAAGAACTTAAAAATTCGATCTACAAAAGTCACACTAAAAATCACAATTAATTAAAAAATAAAAAAAATTTTAAAATAGAAAAAAGGGCCTAAACGATAAAATTTGGAAAAATGGCCACCCAATACTAAGCCAAAGGCTAAGTAGGGGTTGAAACTTGCCCAAAACATCAAAAACTAGTAGTCTACCAAGTTTGAGGTCAATCGGAGATAGTTAGGTTTTTCGCCGATTAGAAAATGACTAGTTTTGACTAGTTTATGAGAAAACAACTCAAAACTTATAAACCAGTTCAGCCAATCAAATTAGGACCAAACAAAGACACAAATGAACAACTAATTAGGTGATTAAGAAATAAATTGGCTCCCCGGCAATGGCACCAAAATTCTGGTTGAAGCCACTACGACTGCCGAGTCACCCAGAATTAAATTAGTGGCAACTTGCAGCATAGTAGTCTTCCCAGGTTATTTCACTCTTGGAGCCTTGCTTCTACATTTCCTAATTAATTGTTATAGACACTAATCTACTCTAATATACACTAATCTACCCTAATTATCTACTAAATACCACCGGGGGGTTGTTTGTAAATGAAAGGCTAAAACAGAATATAAACCTAAACTAAGCTATAACAGAATCTGAAACATAGAACAGGACAGCAACACAATGATAGAAATGAAATTACACAAATGCAGACATGTAATTAAACATAGAATCCCTAAAGTTGCAACTATCGTCATTCTTATTCTCCAATTAATTCTACTGTTTTTTATCATTAGGTTTTCTAACTAAAATTTCCAAGAGACTTCCTAGAACTAGATTACATATAAGCTAAACCTAACCAACATGCAATCTGATTAAGTCAAACCTAATCAAGTTAGATAATCATCTAAGCAAGTCATTTCCATTCTACTTGTTACACTAGCTCATATCACAGCAAGCAGTAACAAAAATCTAGAGGAAAAAAATAATAGAAATGAAATAGAGAAACAATAAGAAACTTATCTGATTTAGGCTCCCAAAAAATTAGGTTACAAACTTTAGTTCTCCATGGACTGATTACAACACTCTTTAGCCTTCCATGGAGGCTAAAATACACAAAGAGGGGGGAGGGGAAGGAAAAATGAAAATATAGAAATTGTGGAAGAAGACAACTCTTCAACCTCTTGCAAATGGCTTCTGATTAGGTCTTTATAGCTGCAGGAGACAGATGGATGAAATTTACCTCTTGTTTGACCTTAGGAGCTATCCCTTTCATCTACTGCAACTATTGATGCCTTGTTATTTCTGTCTGCTACTGGTTACTTCGGGTTGCTGCAAAAAGCCCATACTGTTAAAGCAGAAGCTGCTTTTCTCTTTGCTGGAAAGTGCAGAACAATGGGGCCCAGTTAGTCCAGTCAGCCTTAATTGTCATATCAGCGCCCAGTCAATGCCATATCATTATTTCGTCCATGTCAGTAAATTACTTTCCAATAATTTATCTGAAAAATACATAGTTGAATTAATTGGGATAAAATTATGAAATTAAACCATATTAATTCTATAATTAATTTACACCCAATAAATCCAAAATATCATAAAATAGGAGAGTTGGCAACATTAAAATAGCAATAGGACTAAGATAGGGACTAAATAGCATATAAAAATCCCCGATATCACAAGCCTGCGTCCTCCATCTCTGGCCTAAAAACCTTAGCCCAACACCTAACCAAACATCAGATTCTGATTAGATTAGACTACTGCCTTAAGTTAAGCGCTAGTGATGTGGCTAAGCCAAATGTGAAATGTCCAAACCCTTTCTTCTGCGTTTCCATTCCCTTCCCTTTCCCTGAGCCTAGCTTAGTTGCCTCGCCTGTCACGACCTACTACCCAGGCATGTGATGACACTTTCCATTACTATAAGGCTTACCCTTAACAACTACCTCACATGCATTGAATTATTAAAGTATGTAACAATCCAACAAAATATACACATATTCTAAACATGCCTTTCACCCATATAAATACAGCATGCAAGCATAATAGTAACATTTTTAATACAGCACATCACACAAGAGTAATACTAACATTTTTAAATTCAGGATTTACATTACAAGTTTACTAGTTTGATAAGTTAAATAACCATGGTGACTTTGTTTATGATATATTTCCTTTAAGACTAAAATCATGTGTTGTCAAATGTAGGCCACAATTTTAAACTATAAAAGACATGATAATAATAGGGTTCATTCCTTTTTAAGCTATAACAACATACTTGCTAGAATTAATAGCCAATCATACAGATCATGGGGAAAGACATCACCACTTCTTGTGGAGGGTAAAATCCGTAAATTAGGTTATCCATATAGTCATCACTGAAATAACTCAAGATGTCTAATACAACAAATCCATCAGAAACACAGTGTGAAAAATAACTCAAATAAAAGTATAGTGGAATAAATGTCTTAACCCAAAACTCGTCCTGAGTGTTCTACATGACTATAGAGCGACTCATATTTAGACCGAAATAAATGGCCTAATCAAAAACAAAAGGGTCACATGCAAGCCCCTGCTACTCCTTAGCGGGTGCCCCTCAACAATTGGATTTGCAAAAAGTAAAACCATGAGCATGAGTTTGAAAACTCAGTGAATGAGACAATCAAACCATAATACAAATCAATAATTTAACATTACACAATAAGGCTACAGGTTAACTTCTCAAACCAGAGATAGGGTTTAGCAAACAGACTAGATCTTTAGCATACATTAGCATTTAACGGATGTACATGACAAGGTGCCAATCAGGAGCTAAGCTTACTAAGGCCACCTCCTTGCCATATAGCACCATAGCACCCAACTAGTGGCACATGTCAATGGTAAGGTGCCAATCGAGAGTTCCACTCACCTAGGCCACCTCCTTACCATGACGGGACTCTACCTCACCAATCAACATTTTAATGAAATTAGTGTGAATTATGTTGTTTGGTACTCTCTTATATTCTTAATTTCATTAAAACGCTCTCATTGCATAATTTATGATAACTTTTGCATATCTCAATTTAATAAATTCATCTTTCCTCTAAATTCATAGAGTTTTACCATATTGCTTGTGATTGGTAATAAACAAAGGAAATAACGAGTTGGTTTCAAGAAAATGTCCTACTTTTCCAACATTAACCAATTTAAGAAATCTACCATTACACTTGCACAACGTGGCTAATTTATCATATGTTCCTAATGACATCTGTTGATCAAGATTCTTACTTTCATTAACTAAAGTATTCTTATACTATTTGATTTATAAAAAAAAGTGTAATACCCCAAAAAATCCATGATTTTTGGGTATTATGTAAAGGTAATTTTATGGAATATTTTGGGTAGAGGAAATATTTTTCTTGGTGTATGGACGAAAATGTGAGGCTTAGAAGTAGCAAGGTTGTGGAATATTAAGTAGTAAAGAGCCAAGGAATGTATTGGTGGAACTGAGGGCATCAGGGGAGTTAAGAGACTAGTTGAACTCAGAGAAGGACTAAAGTGAAATAAGAAAAATTACGGGGCACCTAGGATTTAGAAATACCTAAGGTGGGATTTTACAAATTTGCTTTTACCAGTTTTGATTGAGGGTCAACTGGACGGCAACATAGTAATTTCACCTTAGGTAAGTATATATAGGTAGCCCCGCCCTTTTTCCTCATTTCCTCATTTTCTCTCTCTTTCTTCACATTCTCTCTCCTCTCTTTCTCTCTTCCTTCTCTCTACTTTCTCTCTACACTTAAATTCTTTAACCGAGCTTCGAGGGATGAATCTAGAGTGATGAGGCAAGCTTCTAAGAGCCAAGCAAAGTAGAGAAAGCAAGGAATCGAGGTAGGAATTCCTATTTCTCAAGCTTTTCTCTATTTTCTAGTTTTAAAGGTATTTAGGGTAAAATTGAGATTTTGGATTCGTTTCTCAATTAAAATTGGGGCTTTTGGTGTCTAAATGCTCCTTAGACATCAAGGAAGAGATCTCATGGAAGAAATCATGAAAAACAATGGAGATTTGGCCGGATCTAGGACAAACCCAAGAGGAAATCACGAAGGTTGTGATTATGTCACCCAGGTGCCAAGGTTCAAAAGATTTGGGGAAGATGAAGGTCTTGGCACCCAGGGGCAGACATTCTGGTGTTTTGGGGCTATTTTTCAAATGGCCATAACTCTTTCATCCGAACTCCATTTTAGGAAAACTTTATATCATTGGCAAGCTCTTTGAGTCTAGGTTTCAATGGTATAAGTTTCATATAAAGATTCATTACCAATTGAGAGTTATGTTTAAAGAAGTGGGTAAAGGTCAAGATTAGTGGTAGGCAATTTCTCTATTTCGTAACCTTGATAGTTTTGCCTAGTTACTTAATAGAGATGGTCGAGGTGTAAGGTGGGAGCTCCAAGAGCATGGAATCTAGGTGAGGGGTCTATCTAGCTCTCTTTTATGCAGATATGTATATATGTATGTATATGTATATTTATATTGTTATATATATATATATATATTTATTAAATGTATTATTGTGTGGGGTGTGTGGATTGGTGGTTGTGTGGTGATGATGTGGGTGCATTGCATTTTCATCTGCATATTTATATTATGGAAAATTGGAAATGAGAGGGAAATGAAAGTGGGAAGCTACCCATTGTGTAATACCGCTGAGTGGTGTCAATGGGTATACATGCACATCGAGGCTAGTCTTCAATGTGGTGTAGAAAAGAGCAGGATTTGCATTGCATCTTATTCATTTGCATAATATATATATATATATATATATATTTTGAGTATGGCTATGTTCTGGTGTATGGGATATATATGCTGGTTAAGGGCATGATTCGAAAGACCATACATATGTTATGGTTAAGGATATGACCCAAGAGGCCGGATACATAGTGAGATTTCTTGAGTGATAATCTATGGGAACGTAAACCCTAGTTGATTACACTCTTCAAACGTGGAATGGGAGCATGGACCATTGTGTAGGGTTACGTGCATTTAATATGTAATGTATATGTATGTATTTGGGAGAGAATATGATGGGATGTGATACTGTATGTAAGCCTATAGGCAGCTTGGTGTCACGGGGGATAAATTCCCATTTGGGTATATATATATATATTTTATATATCTATATAGTGTAGGGCTAACATTGGTGAGTCCATGGTTTAGACTCACCCCCTCACAGTTGCAGGTATATAGGGTAGTCAGGACGAGGGCTCGTGGATCGAGGATGCCTCTCTATTATTTGGGGTAAGGTAATATATTTTATTATATTTCTCTAGTGTTCTCTGTAATCACATAAGCCACATACGATCCTACGCCTGAAATCTAGGCTTGCGACAGTGTTGGTAACATATTGTCTACACCGATCATGACCTTGGTTGGCGGGTCGTGATAGAAATGGTTTTAGAGGGATTGCGGTTTAGCGTTTAAAGTTTAGGTCTCCTATTGATTACAGAGAAGGGTAACCTTAGTGGGTCCTCCTCTATCATTATAAGCCATGGTACAACTATAGAGAGACGGCTCCACTAAAGGTCCTATAGGTTATGTCTTTCTTTCTTTTCTATTGGGTTCCTTCTAAAGGATGCGTTTGAGCTTGTGAGTGACTCAAACACATACATGGTAAAATGTGTATATTCGAGAAGCATCCCAAATTATGTGAGGCATGAACATTTCATAGCTACAAGGGTGCGTGCGGTAAGATCACGACATGGAGAAGTGATGATAATCCTAAAGAAAGTAGAGCTTTATGGGTATGCTCCCTAGTAGAAGCTTAGTTAAGCTAAGAAGAGGTTGGGGAAAGAATGGAGAGGCTTGATAAGCAGTAAGGACGGTGACGATAAAATCCCACGGAGGAATTTGGATAATTAGCATGAGAGATGCTAAAGTGGGAAGTGGGTTAGTAAGTGTAGAAATCGTGCTCCCATAGTATGAAGACTACACAAACAATAAATTAAAATGCATGGAAGATCAGCTTCATCTCTGTTGGGAAAGGACGAGCTGGTGGTTGAGGGGGGATGTAGTAAGCGATGGCAGGATCCTAGATTCTCACCCAAGGGATGATAACAGTTCAAGAGGAAATTCTTGAAATAGTTCCTAAGAGATTTGGGTATCGCATTTGAAGAACACTAGTACTTGTACTGTAAGTGTATTCTTATGACCTTGGTATAGTATGCGATTGTGATTGCAAGGTTATTTATGATTGAAGAGTGGGTATGCGTGGGATATTTGAGAGCGGATATATCGAGTTGATCACCCCTGGGGGTCACCAACGGGTAAACACTCGATGTAGGTTTGGTATACCTATTTGCTGTCCATTGTGGACCCCATAGAGGGCAAGGTTTGAGGTCATAGTTTAGGAAGTGCTTGGATTGTACGTACGGTGGTCTAAAATACGAGATAGGGAAATCTTTGATAGAGGTATTCCCTAGTGGTATCAGAGTGGGCAGTGGAAGCGTGGTGAACAGGGTGACTGGGATGTGCCTAAAGCATGGCTCAAAGCCAAAAAGAGGGGAAGTTTCGCAAAAACTTCACTACCTTTCTCTAAGATGAGAGAAGGTGTGTCAGAGGATGACAGGGGTGGTGTAGTTCTATCCTTTTGGATGGCTGCCATGGTGGTAAAAATGTTCTTGTGCAGTCAAAGAGGAAGATGCTGCACAAAGAACTAGTACTGATGAATATCTATTTGATATCATTATATTTGAAGTTTAGGACGAAGAATGATAATGTCAAACAAACATTCAAAAAGGGGGGAAGAATGTAATATCTTGGAAAATCTATGATTTTTGGGTATTATGTAAAGCTAATTTTATATAATATTTTGGGTGGAGGAAATATTTTTCGTGGCGTATAGAGGAAAATGTGAGGCTTAGAAGTGGCAAGGTTGTGGAATATTGAGTGGTAGAGAGCCAAGGAATGTATTAGTGGAACCGAAGGCATCAGGGGAGTTAAGAGACTAGTTAAACTCAGAGAGGGACTAAAGTGAAATAAGGGAAATTGTAGGGCACATAGGATTTAGAAATACCCGAGGTGGGATTTTACGGATTTGCTTTTACCATTCTTGACTGAGGGCTAACTAGAGGGCAACGAGTAATTTCACCTTAGGCTCTCTTCACCTTCTCTCTCCTCTCTTTCTCTCTACTTTCTTTCTCCACTTAAATCCTTCAACCAAGCTTCGAGGGATGGATCTCGGGTGATGAGGCAAGCCTCTAAGAGCCAAGCAATGAAGGGAAAGCAATGAATTGAGGCATGAATTCCTATTTCTCAAGCTTTTCCCTATTTTCTAGTTTTAAGGGTATTTAGGGTAAAATCGAGATTTTGGATTCGTTTCTTGATTAAAATTGGGGCTTTTGGTGTCTAAATGCTCCTTAAACATAAAGGAAGAGATCCTATGAAGAAATCATAAAAAACAATAGAGATTTGGCCAGATCTAGGCTAAATCCAAGAGGAAATCACAAAGGTCGTGATTGTGGCGCCCAGACGCTAAGGTTGAGAAGATTTGGGGAAGATGAAAGTCTTGGCGCCTAGGCCCCAGGCATGTTGTGACGCTGTTCTTCAAACAACCATAACTCTTTCATTCGGACTCTGTTTTAGGAAAATTTTATATCGTTAAAAAGCTCTTTGAGTCTAGTTTCCAATGGTATAATTTCATTTGGAGATTAATTACCAATTAAGATTTATGTTTGAAGAAGTGGGTAAAGGTTAGTAGGATTAGTGGTAGGAAATTTCTCTATTTTATAACCCTGATGGTTTTGCCTGGTTACTTAATAGAGATGGTCGAGGCACAAGGCAGAAGTACCAAGAGCATCGAATCTAGGTAAGGATGTATCTAGCTCTCTTTTATATGGATATGCATATATGTATGTATATACATATATATATATATATATTGTTTTATATATACATTTATTTATTAAATATATTATTGTGTGGGATGTGTGGATTGCTGGTTGTGTGGTGATGATGTGGGTGCATTGCATATTCATCTACATATTTATATTATGGAAAATTGGAAATGAGAGGGAAATGGAAGTGGGAAGCTACCCATTATGTAATAATGCTGAGTGATGTCAATGGGTATACATGCGCATTTAGGCTAGTCTTCAATGTGGCATAGAAAAGAGTGAAATTTGCATTGCATCTCATTCATTTGCATAATATATATATATTTTGAGTGTGGTTGTGTTATAGTGTGTGGGATATATGTGCTGGCTAAGGACATGATCTGAGAGAGTATATATATGTTATGGTTATGGATATGACCTAGGAGGCCAAATACATAGTGTGATTTCTTGAGTGATAATATGTGGGAATGTAAACCCTAGTTGATTACACTCTTGAAACATAGTATGGGAGCATAGACCCTTGTGTAGGGTTACATGCATTTAATCTGTAATGCATATGTGTGTGTTTGGGGGAGAATATGATGGGATGTGATACCGTATACGTGCCTATAGGTAGCTTGGTATCACGCAGGATAAATTCTTGATTAGTTATATATATATATATTATGTATATCTATGTAGTGTAAGGCTAACATTGGTGAGTCTGTGGCCTAGACTCACCTCCTCACAGTTACAAGTATGCAGGGTAGTCAGGACGAGGGCTCACAGATCGACAATGCCTCCCCATTGTTTGGTGTAAGGTAATCACATAGGCCACCTACGATCCTGTGCCTGAAATCTAGGCTTGCGGTAGTGTTAGTAACACACTGTCTATTGCCGATCACGAGCTAGGTTAGCAGGTTGTGATAAAAAGGGTGTTCTCCTATATTCCTCAATTGTTATAAAATGATTTTATTATGTAATTTTAGTAAAGTTTCCATGTAGAACAATCTAATGAATTTCTCATTCCTCCAAATTGATAACATACTTTTTCCATTTATTTTAGTCCCTATTTTAGTCCTTTTTGCCTCTTTAATTTTGTCAATTCTCTAATTTTATTATGTTTTGGAATTTATTGGGTATAAACTATTTATGGATTGAATCTGTCTCAATTTTTATATTTTTAGAACTTGAATTGTAAAATGCTCAATTTAATTCCTACAAATTTTAATTTTGGAGAGAAAAGTGTTGACATGGACAAAGATGATGATTTGGATGCTAATGTGGCACTTTTTGGGTGATGTAGATGCTTACTAGGATATGCTGGATGTGGGGCCGACTTGAACTCTTATTCAATGCCATGTAGTCAGAATTTTTGGGCAGAAATATTAATTTTCGTAGGTCAAGAAAAGCATGGCTGAAATATTAATTTTGCCATGATATTCTGCTGCTGTTCTGCTGCTGTTTGTCACTTTCTGCTGCAGAAATATTAATTCTGCTGCTGCTGCCATACCATTCTGCTGCTGCCATACTTTTCTGCTGCTGCAGAAATATTAATTTTGCTGCTGTTTTGCTGTCAAAGTGCTGCCATATCATGAAAGAGGCATCCAAGGAGGCATCTAGGGTAGAATATCCCTTTAGGCATGTGTTAGATCAGTTTTATATTTGCAAAAATCGAAATTTATTAAGGAGGCTAAGTCATTTTTCTGATGTGAAGTCCTAGCACCATTTTTCTGCCTTCCTTGGGCAGCAGTGGCTGGGAGCAACATAGAGGCAACTCTCTAGCTTGGTTAGAGGGAAAGGAAGCCTTCCCACTTGGGAATGGCTCTCCTTCTCCCATTTTCCTTCCTTTTCTTGCATTTTCCTTCATAGTTTCTTAAATTTCTGTTGTATTTTCTGTTTTCTGTCATGTTTTTCCTTCTCTTCCATGTAATTTTCTAAGTTTAAGGATTGATGTAGTTTGGTTCTATGATGTTTTATTGTTGAACAATTTCGATTTTAATGCACTTTCATTTAATGGAATGGATTTTACCGATTATTAAGCTCTTGAATGCTTGATTAACCTTCAATGAGTTTGGGATTTTGATGTCTATGCTAGAGTTAGCTAGATATTGAGCTTGACCTTGTAATTTCCACCATAAATTAGATTATCTAGATATAGATAGTTTTATTTATGTGGCTTGAATAATTTTCTTGAGCTTCATAATTTAATTGAATGGTTGATCTAAGATTTTAGTCAATTATTTTGGTTAAGTTAGATTGTAATTTCAAAGTTTTTGGATTCAATCATATTTTAGAAAATTGGCCAACATTGAATGGATTGTAATTTAATTGAATTGTTCTTCAATGATTCAAAGATTAATTTGTCTATGAATTAATCGGATTGGACCAACGAAATCAATCTCATTTTCTTATGTAGTCGGTCATTTGATGAAATGGAAATTGTACTTTAATTCATTTAGACCAATGAGTATTTTCTTGGCCAAAGTTCTATTTTATTTATTGTCCTATGAAGCTTGTTATTTATACATGCATGCGATTGCTACGTATTTGTAATGAGGAGGACAAGAGATAACATGTCATATGCGATTGCGGGGCATTGATGTGATTAGGACTTGATCGGATTATATTTGAGTTATAGATTAGTGAAGATCTTCCTAACTATAATTTTAATATAATTCAGTCTTAGAAGACTTTCTAAGAATTTTAGATTGAAGATTACATAATAGAATTAGCCAAGAATATTCAAAGGAAAGGATGATGATGTACAATTCCATGGAATTTGTGACCAATTACACATCTTTTGTCTGTTTTATTTTCTGTTTAGTTATTTAAATTTCAGTTATTTATATTGCGTTGTTTCAATCATCACCCCCCCCTTTTTGTGTAATTTCTGAAATTTACTTCATAAGTCTTAATAGCATTTCACTTAGCCTAATTGAATTTTATTTGATACCTCAATCTCTGTGGGACAATACTCTACTTATCACTTTATTACTTGTTGCGACCCAGTATACTTGCTGGAATATTTTATGTGCAATAAATTATACGCACCACAAATCGATAGAGTATTGTCATATTTCTTGTAAACATAAACTTTTTAGAAAAAAATGGCAAAAATTAGCAAGAATGGATTTTATAATTCCATTGTTGACAAATTAATATAATAAGTTATCTTTAAAATGCAATTCAAAATTTTCCGTTAAGTTTCTATTTTCTCTTTTGAAAGGATCCTCCGCTCCTAAATCCAGGAGATTAGGAAGACAAGAACTTTGGAGAGAAAAAGATGAAGCATGAGTGGCTAGGGTTTACTCTTTGACAAGGAGCAACTATTTCTTTTTTGTTTTTTTTTTGAAAGCCTTTAATTGTTTCCAATTAAGTGTAAAAGGGGTGGCAGCCAAACCCAAGAAGGGAGAGGCCACTAGGATTTGGGAAGATTAGAGAGGGAGAAAAGAGCAAGGTGGAGCTAAGGTTTCTATATGAAGCAAGGGTGGTTGATTTGGTAAGTATGGTAATTTTTTTCTTTTTGCTACATGTCATAATTTCCTATTTACATTGATTGACAAAATTTATAGTAATTAAATGTTGACTTTCCTCTAGGGTTTTTCTAGAGGGTGTAGCATGGACGAGCTCATGAAGGTGGTAGGAAGTTGCCTAATTGAGCTACACGCCTAACTCCCTCATTCTTTCCTTTTTTTTTTGTTAACTTTCCTTATTTTTATTCTCTTCCTTAAATTCACACCATTCTCTCCTATCAACCAAAATTGCCATTTTATTTCAATTAATAAACATAGTATATTTTCCCTTAATAGATTTTATTTTATTAATTAATTAATTGTTATTTTTATTTACATTACTTTGTATTTTTTTATTCATTATTTATGCATAGGTGACACCACATGGCACATTCTTTGTTGTCATTGCTCTAGTAATCTGTGGGCCCCATGTCACCTCCGTATGTCCAAGGTGTTCTAATAGAAATACTCAATTTCATATAATTGATTTTAAGACAATTTTCTTGCCATTCGGGTGGCACTAATCAAGATAGTGCTGGACCAAGGAAGATCAGATTAAAGGCTTTTCTTTTAATATAATGTATTTGAACTTTTTTGTCATATTTGTGGCCCAATTAGAATTATGATTTTTATTTGGGCTTTTTGTTATATTTGTGGCCCAATTAGAGTTATGATTTATATTTGGGCTTTTTGTTATATTTGTGGCCCAATTAGAGTTATGATTTATATTTGGACTTTTTGTTATACTTGTGGCCCAATTAGAGTTATTATTTTATTGGGGTTTTATTTAGAAATTAGGGTTTCTTTTTTCTATAAAAGGGACCCCCTCCACCCCCTTAACACACAATGGAGAGTTTGAAGATGTCATGGTGAGAGGCCATTTTCTCTAGTTCTTTGAGAGCCTTCGAACTTATCAAGGGTTTCTAAATCCTTGGGTATGCAGCCCTTCCTCTTGGGGTTTATACCTTAGGTTCTTGGCTCTATATGGCCTATGAGTATGGGTTTAAGAGTCTATATTATTGGTTTCTAGTTCTTTATAACTATGGGGTCAATAATCTTTATCCAATTTGTTGTTATTATGTTTTATTTAATAAATTATATTTTCTTTGAGTTCTGAATTTGTATTTGGACAATTTGAGTATGTGAATCAACGTATTATTGTCGGGTCTCACAGCACTGTTCGAAGGGCACTGTTCATAGGGGTTCACATCAGTTGGTATTAGAGGCACCCCAAATCAGGTTATGTTATTTTCTTTGAATTTTGCTTTGTAGTTATTTTCTCTCTTTTACAATTTCCTGAGTTCTAAAAAAAATTACAAAAAAAAATTTTGATCTGCATGTTTGTCATTACTGTAGCATTATTATTCGTGTAAATTTTCTCCTTTCTAATTTTTGTATTGTTGGTATCAATTTAAAAAAAAATTGGTTGAGATTAAAAAATAAAAAGAAAAGAAAAAAGAGTACACGAAAAGAGAAAGAGAGAGAAAGAGTGAGAGTGAGAGATAAAGAGGAAAAAAAAAGAGGAAAGGAAAGTCAAAGAAAGAAAGAAAAAAAGGAGAGAAAAGAAAAAAAAAGAAGAAATAAGAGAGAGAAAAGAGGAAAGAAAGAAAAAGAAAGAAGAAGCCTCTTGTTCATCTTCCCTACCTAGAGATCATCGTGCATCAGAGCTTCTCTACCATCATCTCTATTCTTCTCAGTTTATGCCTGTCATCAATGCAATCATTGTCTCTTTTTCATTTCTAGTTTCAAAAAAAATTCTAGTTTCAATTCTAGTTCTCTGGTTCATTTTCTACCGTGCATGTCGTCCTTCACTCAGTTTTTGGGTTTGTGTTGATCTACTTGTGATCCTTACTTGCGTCTCCATCATCTGTTTTCATCTGTTCTATTCTAATTTCTAGGGTTCCATTTATGTTGTAGTTTTCTAGTATTATCATCTAGTCTAATTTGCACAAAATCAGATCTGCATTTTTTTCCTAGCGGTGCCTACTTTCCTTGACTATCTGTCTTGTTTTTGTTTCTTCTCTGATTTGCATTTTCTCACTGGTGATGGGTATGTTTGTATATTTTCATTCCTTTGATTGAAAGTCTAATCTATTCAAGGTGGCCAGTGTGTGTATCTTTCCCTAAAAGCCTAATCTAGGCACAAAAAAAAGTTTTTTACTGTTCACTTTAATTGCTCACACGTTTCTTTTTGTTTGCCATTATTTTTTGCTATTGATGGAGGTTCCCATGTGATTGATTATTTGTGTTAAAAAAAAGAAGAAAAGGATATTAAAAAAAAGAATAGTATATTTAAAAAAAGAGAAAAAGAAAAAGAGTTGGGATAAGTCAAATCTATTTTTTTCTTGCATTATTTCACCCTATCTTCAAGATTCGAGGACAAATCTTCTTTCAAGAGGGGGAGAATGATATGAACCTAACTACTATACTGAAAGAAGAAATTCTAAATTTCATATAATTGATTTTGAGACTAAATTTTCTTGCGATCCGGGTGGCACTAATCAAGATAGCACTAGACCAAGGTGTTGACCCTAAGGCTTTATGCCATAAGTTTTGATGATGACAAATGTATTTGAAATGTAGCATTGATATATATATATAAAGGTTAATTATCATATACATACTACAAGTATTTAAGCATGACTATGTTATTTAATGTGTAATGTCTTATACATTAATCATGCTATTTATCATGAATTGAACTAACTATTTGGTTTGTAAGTAAGATATATTTTATAGGTTGGTTCAAAACAAGAAGAGTGAGCATTGGATTGAAGAACAAGGAAAAGTAACATCATGCCTCACTCAAGGAAAGCAACATACAAGGACAAAGCTCCAAGAAATGAAGAATTAGAAGATTTGAAGTCTTGGAAGCTTGGATGCATCAAGATAGCCTATGTGTTTACATTAGGTATATTTTATATAGGCTAGTATACTTGTGAAACTCAATGATTTAGATTTTCATACATTGGCTCAAGCATTTTAAACAAAAAGATAGTGAGATATGAAGTTTTACAAAAGTTAGTTTTTGACCTTTGGTCACTCCTTATATCATATCTCATAAATGAAAAATCATTTTTTCAAATATCTTAATCTCATTTGATAGTAGACTCAAAGATATTTCCAACGGTATATTATTTATTCAAAACGGAGTCCAAATGAGAAATATATGACTATTTAAAATATAGTTTGAAAAACTGAAAGTTGATTTTACTGTACTCAAAAATTATTCTGTTCTGACCTATAGTCAGTGTTTTGATTATATCTTTTAAACGAAAAATAATTTTTGAGTAAAACTTGTCTCATTTGAAACTAGACTCCAAGAGATTTCCATTGGTATATTATTTGTTTAAAACGGAGTTCAAATGAGGGAGTTATGAATTTTTAAAGAAAGCTCAAAATCTGTATTTCGCTACTGCCAGCCGGTGGTCGACCACCCCATCTACACTGGTCAACCAACGTGACTGATAAATCACTTCTGGACTACACTGGTCGACCAACGTGCCACAATGGTCGACCAATGGACACCTGGACTGCATTTTAAGTGCTGTAACGGCTATATAACGGCTAGTTTTTTAAAATCTTATATATATGACCTTAGATACACGATTTTGAGTAAGAACCAAGTACTACAATGATATATTAACATGTTCTATCATCTTTGAGAGAAGTCCAAACATTCTTGAGCCAATCTTGCATATTCTCTATCATTAGAGTTATTAGAGCTTCATTTGTATTCATCTACTTTTTAGAGAGAGTTTCTTTGTATTGTTGATTTTGATCAACACATATATTATTCCGAGTTGAGGTTCGCAAGTACCAGTGTTGGAAGAACTTGCTTTGGGTTGAGGAGGAGGCTGGATTCATAAATTCTCCATTATGGTTTCACAAATACTCGGATCGAATTTGCGTGATTGTAGTGGTTTGCAAGTACCCGGATTAAACTTGCAATTATAGTGGATATACTCAAGTGGTCTCTTGAGGACTGGATGTAGGCTTGGATTAACCGAACCAATATAAATCTCCAAGTTTGCTTTCTCTATCCCTTACTCTTTAATTTGTGCATATTGATATCTACTCTTTAATTCCTTGATTTTTATAATTATTTATCTTGACAGCACACTGATTTTCTATATTGTATTTATTATCTTAAGTATTACACTTCTACAGAAAATCATTTCAACTTCCAATTAATTCTTGTGAAAAATTTAAAAAACCCAATTCACCCCCCCTCTTGGGTTCCAACCATTACTTTCACAAGGAAGATTAGATTAAAGGCTTTTCTTTTAATTTAATGTATATGGACTTTTTCTTATATTTGTGGCCCAATTAGAATTATCATTTGTATTTGGGCTTTTTGTTATATTTGTAGCACAATTAGAGTTATTATTTTTATTAAGGTTTTATTTAGAAATTAAGGTTCCCTTTCTCTATAAAAGGGGCCTCCTCCACCCCCATAACACATAATAGAGAGTTTGAAGATCTCATAGTGAGAGACCATTTTCTCTGGTTCTTTGAGAACCTTCGAACTTATCAAGGGTTTCTAAATCCTTGTGGCATTCAACCCTTCCTCTTGGGGTTTATACCTTAGGTTCTTGGCTTTCTATACCCATTGAGTTTGGGTTCAAGAGTCTATTCTTCCTCTTGGGGTTTATATCTTTAGGTTCTTGGCTTTCTATAACCAACGGGTTAGGGTTCAAGAGTCTATATTTAGAAAATAGCCTCTCACCATGACATCTTCAAACTCTCCATTGTGTGTCCAGAGGTAGAGGAGGTCCTTTTATAGAGAAAGGGAACTCTAATTTCTAAATAAAACCCTAATAAATTATAACAAAAAAGGCCAAATACAAATCATAACTCTAATTTGGCCACACATATGACAAAAAGTTCAAATACATTAAATTAAAAAAAGCCTTTAATTTAATCTTCCTTGGTCCAACCCTATCTTGATTAGTGCCACTTAGATTACAGGAAAATTTATCTCAAAATCAATGATATGAAATTGAGGATTTATTTTTTCAGCATGGTAGTTGGGTTCATATCATGTTGCCATGTGATGATGTAATCAAGGATAACATGAAGGAAAACCCAACTACTGCCCAAGACAAGGAGAACATTTCAATTGGTCCTCTAACTAGTGCAAGAGCTAAGGGGCTTAGATAGGGCTTAGTCACCTTGTGTTAAAAGTGGAAGAAGTGTAAGCAAGGCAGAAGTTTGTTTTGAAAAAGAGCAAAGTTGTGTTTTGAATAAGGTTGCATTTTAGGGAAAAATTCAATTTGATCAAATTTATTGTCTTTGACATTTAGCTATCTATGCATTTTTTATCTAGGGACTTGACTTTCAAATATTTCTATTGTATTTATTGTCTTTGACATTCAGCTACCTATGCATTTATTGTCTTAGCCTTCAATACAGGATATTCAGCTGATGCATTTAATGTATTGAGTTAGAGTCTGTTGTCTTTTATTTTTGAGACCCTTTATAAAAGGGTCCTTGCCATATGTTGTAAGAGACCATCTTTGAATCATATATGAGATATTGGCATTTTGCTTAACTTTCAAAAGGATTCTTGAATTATTTCTCATATCTAACTTAGGTTAGTGGCGAGAGCTCAGATTTCTTATTAGTCACGTTCTTCTTTCTTGAGTGTGACGAGATTAACCCATTTCTCTTAATTGTGGCATCCTTTGGCTTATCAATTGAGTGACTTGGTTTTCTTTGTTTGTTTATTTCATCATATCTAGAAAATTAACTAAGTTTATTTCCTCCGTAATTCACATCAGATTGGTATCAGAGCCACTCCAAATCAGATTAGGTTATTTCTTGCGATTTTTTCCTTGTAGTTGTTTTCCTCTGTTGTATTTTCTGTTTTAGATTTTTTTCTGGCCTGTTCATTTTTGTTCTTATTTCTATTCTGGTATTGTTCTACTTTGTTTCTGCTCTTAAAAAAACTATTTAGCTCATTGTTCATTGTTCATCATTACTGTTCATTGTTAATCCAAGTGTAAACACTTAGAGAGTGAACCTACCCTTCACCAACATAAACCAACAACTACAAATCACTATGGTAGGGGAAAATTGTTCTAAAGTTCCTCTCGAGCTTAGCTTAGAATAAGCTCAAATTGTTGGTCTACAAAGAAGACAAGAAGAAATGATAGAACAAATAGCTCAACTCACCACTCAAATGGCTAGATTTATGGAGCTACAACAATGACAACCAAGAAGAGGAGCTTATGTTGAACACCATGGAGAAGAACCTGAAGCTAAAGAAGGTGAATGACCTAGGCAAAGAAGGCAGCAAAAGGAACGTGATGCCAACATCAAAATGAAGATTTCTCTATTTAAGAGAACTAGTTATCCTGAAGAATACATGGAGTTGGTGTAACAAGTGGAGAAGATTTTTGATAACTAAGAATATTCAAAAGCTACCAAATGCTATCTTGTAGCCCTTGAATTCATTGATTATGCGAGTCTATGGTTAGAAAATTTGAAGAATCAACGAAGAAGAGATGGAGAAGAAGAAGCTCAAAATTAGAGATTGATGAAAAGGCTCATGTAGAGGCATTTTGTACTTGATTATTACAAGCAAGAGCTTTATTTTAAGCTATAATGCTTGAGCTAAGGAGGTATGTGTGTTAATTTGAAACTTTGATGATACGGTGTGAACTTGGTACAGTTGTAGAACAAGAAGTTGCTGACTTGGTAGAGTTATAGAATTATGTTTTCTTAGAAGATGTAATTAAATTGTGATTAAGGTGGAGAGGCAGAAAAAGAGAGTTTACGAAAGAAACCATGGAGTGTCTAAACCACTGGGGGTAAACCTTTCCAAACACTTTCTCAAACCTCAAACAAAACCAAAGGTAGTAATAAAGAGATAGGGAAGAAGGAGCCGAACAAAATTGAAATCTTTAAGGGAAAGGAGAAGGTAGAAGACAACAAGCCCTTTAAAAGAGGCCAGGACATTAAGAGCTTCAAGTGCTTAGGTCATGGCCATATAGCATCCGAATGTCCTAATAGAAGAATGATGATCTTAAAGGAGAAATAAGGGGAAATAGAGAGTAAAGATGAGAGTGTTGTAGAGGAATTTAAAGAGGAAGAGTATTCTGAAAAAGAAATTGTTGAATATGCTTGATATGAACCTTGATGCAATGCAATGCAACAAGACCCAAATTACGGAAAAGAATAAACAAAAAACCTCAACCCAATACTTAACTAGAAGTATGAACCTTGGTATAAGAAAGGATAATGATGCCACATTTAAGAAAAGGGGAAGCAAGTGAGTGATAAGTCATAATTGAATGCCATAAGACAAGTCTTGATAAGTTCTCAGAAGAACCAAGAAGTGAATTGGTCACAAATAAAATTAAGAATTCATGTGTCCATTTCACCATGCACCATATGTAATACCCGCCAATTTTGGAATCACGTAATTGGCGGTATTACGGTTGTGGTAATGAAATTTCCATTATTTTTAGTGGAATTATTTGGTTAATTTTAATTTTCATATTTAATTTATTCTTTTTGAATATTATTTATGGAAGTGGAGATAAATAATTGAACTGGGCATTTTATTACGGATAATATTTTTAACGATTGAGGAAAGATAAGAGGAAGAGAAAATTTTGTAGAGATAGAGTAGAGAGACAAGGAACAGAAAGAGAGTAATCATAAGGCATAGAGGAAGCAGAGTACCTATTAGGTCCAAAGAGGGACTAAAGTGAAATAAGGAACTAGGTGACACTTAAAATATAGGAAATACCCAAATTAGAGAAATTACGGGTTTGTCACCACTAAGGTTAATCGAGAGTTACCTAGGGGCAAAGTCGTAATTTCACCCTAAGCAGGTATATATAGGCAGTCCCACACCTTTTTCCTCATTTCTCACTTTTTTTTTCTCTCTCTCTCTCTCTCTCTTTGTCTTTACTCTCTCTTCTCTCTTTGTCACTACCTTTCTACCCAAATCATCAATGAGCTTTGGAGAATCTTTCTCCAGTGGTGGGGGCGAGGCATTAGAGGCCAAATAACCTAGGGAAAGCAAGGAATCGAGGTAGGGATTCCAATTTCTTGAATCTTTTCCCTATTTTCTAGTTTTAAGGGTATATGGGGTAAAATTGAGATTTTGACTTCGTTTCTCGATGAAAATTGGGGATTTTAATGTCTAAATGTTCCTTAGACATCAAAGATGAGATTCCATGGAAGAAATCATGGAAAACGGTGAAGAATTGGCCAGATCTGAGCCAAATCTGTGAAGAACTCGTGAAGTCAGAGTCGTGGCACCTTAGGTGCCACCCTTGAGTGGAAAAGAGTTGTCTTGGTGCCCCAGGCACCACGTGTGGTGCCTTAGGCACCAAAAACATATATTTGGGTAGAAAGTTGTGTCTAGCACCCCAGGCGCCAGCCATCTGGATAGCTCTTTGGTCCATTTTCAAATGGTCATAAGTCCTTCGTCCGGACTCCGTTTAGAAAACTTTATATCGTTGGAAAGACCTTTGAGTCCAGTTTCTAATGGTATAATATTTGTTTAAAAAATCCTTATGGGTTAAGAGCTATGACCAAAGGTTAGGGTTAGTGGTAAGGATTTTCATTGTTTTATTTATTTATTGATTATGGTTGGTTCTAGGTGGCTTGGGAGCTTCATTGGCTTGTTCCCTGGGATTTTGTATGCTGTAAACCTTATCAGCATTGAGGTGAGTGGATGACCTTACCATTTAAGTTTTATTAAATTATTTGGCCAACTCAATATGAATCTCATTCACACCATAATTAGTAATTCATCAATGAAATTTCCTAGTTAGTGGTAATAACTAGACCAAGGAATTTCATTGAATTATTGTGGGATTTATTTTGTGGGATTGAGGGTTTTATGCTTAATTGAATTTAAAGCGGTGAATTAATGTGGTATGTGCTGTGGGATGTTTGTGTGGAAAATGTATTGCATATCATCTTTTACATATTCGTATTATGAGAAGAAGAAATGTGTAGGAAGCTACCCATTGTGTAATACCACTGAGTGGTGTGAATGGGTATGCATATGCATTGAGGCTAGTCTTCAATATGGTATGGGAAAGAGTGGAATAAACATTGCATATTACATTTGTCCACATCACTTAGATGGAATAGAGGGATAAAACTCTGAATAAACCCATTGAGGTTTGGTCTTCAATGTGGTAAGTATGGAAAGGATGTGGAGAATGCGAACGTACATCATGCATTACATAATGCATTTTGGAATGGCTGTTTACTTATGCTTTTTATTTGGTTGAGGATTGTTTTACGGTTTGTTTGTGAGATTGTAGACTTGCGTTGAATCGCAGGTTTTGGTTGCGTGGAAAGGTACATTATATATATATATTATATTTCGTACTGATATGTGTTAGAGGTATTTATTTTAATTATGGTAGGGAGGCTGGTATTTGTACTTGTGCCTTATTTTATGGCACAGTCACTTGCTCATTGAGTTTTTGATAAATTCACACTCTCTATTGCTATTATTAGATTTAGCAGCTAAGGAGGATAGGGAAACCGTTGGCGGTTAGCAGCTTGGAGACATACTCTGTCTAGTCGAAGGGTTCTAAATGAATCAATTAGAAATGCTCTGTAATCCTATAGGTCACCTAAGTCCTGTAGTATTTAGAGGGGTTTATTTATTTAATTGTAATTTATAATTTGTACAGTTGTGAATATTAGGATTATTCAAGAAAATGTATGAGCTACCACTGAGGTATACCCTATAACATGTATATTAATATGCCCATTTTTCGGGGCGTTACACTATACATAGTACTTATAGGCAAAAACAAAACCCTAATTCCCATATGCATAGGGAATCAAAATAGATAAGAAAAATAAGCAAAATGGAAACTTTTATAATAATCAAAATGGAAACTTTCCTAACAAACAAAATGGAAACTTTCCTAATAATAAAAATGCCTAAAATCAAATAATAAAAGTTTCCTAAAACAATATAAGCAATCTAATTTGAAATCCAATTAGGCACCTCCTTCCTATACTGCTTCATTGCCTAATATCCTGAATTAGGTTAATAATAGCATTATGTTTGATTAACTTTGATTCATTTTGGGCTATAATAGGCTTGGCCCAAATGTCTAGAATAAATCCATTTAGTGCTTCCTTCATTCTCTTGGAGGCCTCCCTTGATGAACAATGAATCCTTTGGGTTTGGAACATGAACTTCTTGACTTGGGCTGCTACTTTTCTCCTTAGGCTTTGGATTTGCATCATTTCCCCTCTCCTTAAAAGTATTTGTCCTCAAATCCTAATCTGTATCAAAAGGAGTTAAGTCAACAACGTTAAAAGTAGCACTTACATTATACTCACTGGGTAGGTCAAGTTTGTAGACATTGTCAATGACCTTTTCAATTACTTGAAAAGGACCATATCCCCTTGGGAGTAACTTAGAATGTCGTTGAGCTAGAAACCTCTGTTTGCACATATGAACCAAAACCTAATCGCCAGGCACAAAAATCACTTTCTTTCGCCCTTTGTTAGCTTGAGTAACATATTGCTCCATCCTTTTCTCAATGTTCAACCGTACCTTGTCATGCAATTGCTTCACATATTCAGCCTTTTTTGCACCATCTAAGTTAATATGCTCACGTATAAGCAAAGGAGATAGATCCAATGGAGTTAAAGGATTAAAACCATAAATAATCTCAAAAGTTGAATACTTAATAGCAGAATGCACACTTCTATTGTAAGCAAACTCAACATGTGGCAAACATTCTTCTCATGTTTTCAAGTTGTTCTTAATGATAGCATGCAATAAAGTAGACAAAATTCTATTTACTACTTCCTTTTGACCATCGGTTTGTGGATGACAAGTAATAGAAAACAAAAGTTTAGTACCTAATTTACACCACAAGGTTTTCCAAAAATAACTTAAGAACTTAGCATCTCTATCACTAACAATAATACAAAGGCATACCATGAAAGTGCCCAATTTCCTTGAAAAACAAATAAGCAATATGTGATGCATCATTGGTTTTACGACATGGAATAAAATGAGCCATCTTTGAAAACCTATCAATAACCACATATATGGAATCCTTACCATTCCTAGACCCAGGTGTCCATGCACAAAGTCCATGGAAATATCAGTCCAAATTGCATTTGGAATAGGTAATGGCGTGTACAATCGATGAGGTTTAACCATAGATTTGGTTTATTTGCATGTAACACATCTATCACATATACGTATCATGTTTCATATGAGGCCAAAAGAAGTGTTCATGTAAAACATCCAAAGTCTTAGCAATGCCAAAATGCCTTATTAATCTGCTCCCACGAGCTTCTCTTACAGGTGGCTTACACAAAGAACATATAGGCATGACTAAAAAACTTACCAAATGCAACCTTCTCACAAGCATTAAACACATTGTAAAAATTAGAATCATTTGCATACAAATTCTTAATATGCTCAAATCCTAATAGCTTTTCATCTAAAGTAGAAAGAAGTGCATACCTTGGAGATAATCCATCCGCAACAACATTATCTTTACCTTGCTTGTCTTTGATGACATAAGGGAAAGAATCAATGAACTCGCTCTACCTTGCATGTCACCTATTCAGTTTGTTTTATCTTTTCAAATGCTTCAAAGATTCATGATCGGTGTGGATCACAAATTCCTTAGGTCAAAGATAGTGTTGCCAAGTCTCCAATGCACAAACCAATGCATACATCTTCATCTCATATGTTAGGTATTTTAAGGCTGCCCCATTCAATTTCTCGCTAAGCCATTGGGCGATCTTCTTGCATCAATAAAACTCCAATGCCAATACCTGAAGTGTCACACTCAACTTCAAAAGTTTTAGCAAAGTTAGGTAAAACAAGTATAGGTGCTGAAATTAACTTTTCTTTAAGCACATTAATAGCCTTGTCTTATTCTTCACCTACTTAAAGCCTACAGTTTTCTTAATTACTTCAGTTAAAGGTGCAGCTAAGCTACTAAAGTCCTTTACAAATCTCTTGTAGGCACTTGCTAAGCCATGAAAACTCCTCATATCCCTAACACAAGTGGGTGTCAGCCACTCCTTAATGGCCTTATCTTTTCTTCATCAACCTTAATTCCATTAACATTCACAACAAAACCTAAAAAGGTAAGCTTATTAGTGCAAAAAGAACACTTGTTTAGGTTGACATACAAAGATTTCATGCGCAAAACTTCCAAAACCATGCATGCATGCTCTAGATGTTCATCCAAATTATGACTATAAACACGTATATCATCAAAATAGACAACTACAAACTTACCTATAAAGGCACTCAAAACATGATTCATAAGCCTCATAAAAGTGCTAGGGGCATTATTAATCCAAAAGGCATAACTAACCACTCATATAATCCTTGTTTTGTTTTAAATGTAGTTTTCCACTCTTCACCCTCTTTCATGCAAATTTAATGATAACCACTTTTTAAGTCAATTTTAGAAAACACACAAACACCAAACAATTCATCAAGCATATCATCTAACGTAGGAATGGAATGCCTATACTTTAAAATGATTTTATTGAGGGCACGACAATCAATGCACATTCTTCATGATCCATCCTTCTTAGGTACAAGTAGAACAAGAACTATACACGGGCTCACACTCTCTCTAATCAATCCTTTGGACATCAATTCTTCAACTGGCTTTTGAAGCTACTTAGTCTCCTCAGGATTACTTCTATAAGCAAGCTGATTAGGAATTAAAGATCCTGGAATGAAGTCAATTTGATGCTTAATTCCCCTTATTAGTGGTAGACCATGTGGAATCTCCTTAGAAAATAGCTCATCAAACTCCTGTAACAAAGACACAAAAACAATAGGCAAAGAAGAGGTAAGTTCATTAGCATTGAAATAAGCATCTTTGTACATAAGTACAAACATAGGTTGGTTGGAAAGGATTGCTCTCTTCACGTCACTTTTTTTTCATAGAAGCTCTCTCTCCTCTCTTTTTGATTTTTTCACTTTGCACTTCCTCACCTTTTTCCTTTTTTCTCATGTGCATACCCTCTTTATTTTTTTTGTTTTAGTGCACTATCACTAAGTTGTTTGGTATTGCTCTCATTTTTCACGTTCATTTGATCTTTATTCACCTCTGTAGGTGTCATTGGTACAAGTGTAACAGATTTGTCATTCATTACAAAAGAATATTATTGGAGAACTCGTCATAAATGGCTCTTCTATCAAATTACCATAGACGGCCTAAAAGAATGTGGCCAGCCTATATGGGCATGACATCACACAAGACTTCATCCTTGTACCTACCAATAACTAAAGACGCTAGCACTTGTTTAGCAACCTTAATTTCTCCACAATCATTCAGCCATTGGAGCGTATAAGGCCTAGGATGCTTAAAAGTGGGTGAACATAATTTTTCAACAAGTTCAATAGTAGTGACATTGGTACAACTACCTTCATCAATTATCATGCTATATACCTTATTGTTAACTTGGCATCTAGTATGAAATATGTTATCTCGCTGGACCTCATCCTCTTTTGCTTGTAACTTCAATGCCCACCTTGCTACTAACATGTCGCCATGCTTGGCATATTCTTAGTTAGTTGCATCTTCTAATGGTGGCATCTCTTCATCATCTTCACTCTTGGATTCAATCTCACTGTTATCCTTCAAAATCATTCTTCTCTTATTTGGACATTGAGATGCAATGTGTCCTATTCCCAAGCACTTAACACACTTGGTGTCTCTTGTTTTATGTAACATCCCAAATTATTATGGAATAAATATTTAATATTTTTTTATTTTTTTTTTGAGACTCTAGAAATCTCTTGAATGTCCTTGATGAATCTAGATTGTTCTAGAGGAATCTTGTATGTTCTAAAGATATCTTGTATATTCTTGAATTTCCTAGATAAGTGTAGAATGTTGTAGAGTGGTATAGATAATTCTAGAAAATTCCAGGTTAGTTATGTTCTAGAGATATCTTGTATATTCTTGAATTTCCTAGATAAGTGTAGAATGTTGTAGAATGGTATAGATAATTCTAGAAAATTCCAGGTTAGTTATGTTCTAGAGATATCTTGTATATTCTTGAATTTCCTAGATAAGTGTAGAATGTTGTAGAATGGTATAGATAATTCTAGAAAATTCTAGGTTAGTTATGTTCTAGAGATATCTTGTATATTCTTGAATTTCCTAGATAAGTGTAGAATGTTGTAGAATGGTATAGATAATTCTAGAAAATTCCAGGTTAGTTATGTTCTAGAGATATCTTGTATATTCTTGAATTTCCTAGATAAGTGTAGAATGTTGTAGAATGGTATAGATAATTCTAGAAAATTTCAGGTTAGTTATGTTCTAGAGATATCTTGTATATTCTTGAATTTCCTAGATAAGTGTAGAATGTTGTAGAATGGTATAGATAATTCTAGAGAATTCCAGGTTAGTCTAGGTTTATCTTGAGTTATCTTGAGTTCTCTAAACATTTCTAGGCTTTAGAGAGATGTTGCCTCCCCTTTTTAGCTATAAATAGCAACATCTTCCTCCCCTTTCCTTGCACCATTCACAACCGAGAGAGAGTGAGAAAAAGAGAATCCAGCAACTTGGACAGAAGCAGAAAAATATTCTCTGTTTTTTAATCATAAAATAGAGATTTTGGAAGAAGCAAATAGCAACGTTAAACTCGATTTTTTTGAGCTACTTTGAGGAGATTCTTCTATTACTAACCCACACAAGTGTTAAGGGAGAAGTGGTAGTGAATAGGAAGCAAAAATCAGAACCAAAACCAGTGCAAACTACCCCACAGTCAACGGTCAAAAATCGTGAAACGAATTTCAAGACAGATTGAATAGCTATTTGAGCTAAAAAGTCAGACTACAAAGTACAGGTAGCGTAGCTTAGCAATTCATAAAAGCTTGTTTTACTACTTGAATATTTTATGTCCATGAAGTTTGATCTAAAGTAAAATATGTTTTTCATGATGAAATTAGCATGATATTAGCTTGGAAGTTTTCTTCCATGTTCAGCTTGGGAGTTCTGCTTCCATGTCAGCTTGGAAATTCTATTTCCATGTCAGCTTGGAAATTATATTGCCATGTTTTAGCTTGGAATCTTTCTAGCTTGAGTTAAAGGACTGCAGTAGCCTTTCTCTCATGTTCAACTTGGAAAAAGTAGTTCTGCAGACTATCTTTTCCATGTCGTTGAGTGTGCCACCAACTATTCTTGATTCCATGGTTTATTTATATATCAGCTTGCTAATTTTTCATCAACCTATTACACTGAACTGAGAATTTATATTACATGGACTGATTTTTATGATATAAGTGCTTTTATGACTGAAATGGTATATTTATAAATGTTTATAAAATTATGCTAGCTACTGAGATACCCTTATCTCACCTTTTTGTGCTTTTCCAACTGACCATTTCAGGGGCTGACTATAAGGGGAAAGGTGTAAAGATTGATTGAACACTTTCAGAGCACTCAAGTTTATTAAGTATTAGAATCGTAGATTATTTTTTTAAGTTTAGATATCAAATTACTATGTACGACAGATTTGTAATTTATTTCAAACGAATGTAAAATTATCTTATGTTTAGAATTTCAATTATTATGTATAACCAATTATGATTTGTATTGAGAACAATTGTAGAATGTTCTTTTCGAAGATATGAGTATTAAGCATTAGAATTTTAAAAAAAAAATTTCAGATTTTAGTATAGTAAAATAAGGACGTTACATTTTAGATGCTCTAGGATTGGCTTTTCCTTGAGTTCTATTGTTGCTTTCCACCTTGTGATCTTTGAAATTTTCAAATTTAGGCTTAGAAGTAGCCTTGTCACCCCTTTTCCAATTTGAGTTCCATGAAGAAGTTGATGCCAAATTAGATTTGGCTCCTCTACTGTTCGATTGTTTTTCAACTTTCATAGCCATATGCATCATGTCTTCAATATCCACATAATGTTGAAGTTCCACCAGATTAGCTATATCACGGTTTAGACCATGCAAAAACCTTGCCATTGTCACTTCGCGATCTTCTTCCATATTTGCTCTAATCATTGTGATCTCCATCTCCTTATGGTATTCCTCTACACTCTTAGAGCCCTGCACGAGTCTTTGCAATCTATTATGTAATTCTCTATAATAATGTTGAAGAATAAATTGTTTTCTCATGACGGCTTTCATCTCCTCCCAAGTTGAAATTGGCTTTTCGCAATTCCTCCTCCTACTCATCACAAGTTGATCCCACCAAATAATAGCATAGTCAGTAAATTCAATGGTATCAAGTTTTACCTTTTTCTCCTCAGAGTAGTTATGGCAATCAAGCACAAGATCCACCTTCTTCTATGTGACATCCTAGAAATTTAAAGTAATGTTGCAAACTTTTAAATTAAAAAAAGAAAATTTTTTGAGGAACTAAAAATCTAAATTTCAATTATAATGAGGACTAAGTTATAATAATAGATTCTTGAGGACTTATTTGAAAATTTCTTATTGTGTAAGAAGAATAAATTTTAAGGGGAAAGGTAAGACAAGGGATGCTAGAAGAATACTTTTTAAATTTTAAGTAAAGTCTGAAATTTTTATGGAACTTTAAGGACCCGCGTGAAAATTTATTTTTGGAAGGGATCATCTTGCATAATTTAGACAAGAAGGTGAACTAGATGGCACTTATAAATGGAGCCATGTGTAACACTTCCATCACAAATTTAGGAGCTATTGGATGAAGATAAACACACCTACACAGTCAGATTTTTCTTCACGCACACATATTTCAGATTTCACTCTTTTCCCTTCTATAATCTTCATCTTTCGTCTATAGCTTGGAAGGTCTTTGGAGACCAATTTCTTTGCATCAAACTGTGCTCAATACAAGATTGAGGTAAGGTTAATCTTCTTTTTCTTCTTCGTTTCATTTTCTATTCCTTTTTCTCCTATTTCACGTTGATGGGAAGCCTAGAGAGAAAAAAAAAAAAGAAGAAGAAAGAGAGCTTTGGTTGATGATGGAATTCAAGCCACCAATTTGTTCTTTTAGTTCTAAGACAATTTAAAACACATTTTGGAGGTGGAATTCTGGTTTTAATTGAGTTTTGGATTATAATGTTCTAAGAGTACAAAGTGTTATGTTTTTAGAAAGAAAGAAAGGATAAAATGAAGTTTGGTGTTTGGTTTACTCTTGATTTTCATTTAAAAGGAGATATAGTTGAAAAATTATTAATAAGTAACTTAAAACTCTAAACTAAGTGTGATTTTCTGAACCAAAGGAAATGAAAGGGAAGCTAAAATCAGAGTTGGGAATGAAAATCAGCAATTTTGCAAAATTGTTCTGCCCGTTATTTATTGTTATGAACTGTTTGGACTGTTTGAGGGAGGAACTAAACTCCAATGGTCATGAAATTTGGTATGAAATTAGTTATGGTGTTTAAGAATATGCCTAAACTATTTCAGAATTTTTTTGGGCTAGTTTAGTACCCTTAATGCACCTAAAACAGTAGCTAAATATTTGAGAATAAGAAAACAAGACTGATTTGAAATGCTACTAATTTCATGTATTTTGGATGACCAAATGAGTCCTTAAAATATTTATAATTTTATTTCAGCCTCTTGATATATAAAATATCTGATCTGGAAAGTTTTGAAGTTTTTAGAAGTGGTTTACTTGATAAGAAATCATAAAAACAGCACCTTATTCAATGCAGAAGAAAATCTGGGCAGGTTGGAAATTAACTCTATTTTAGTGGCTAAAAGACCTTATTTTGACTTGAAAATTTTATGGTACTTAGCTAAGATGTTTTGCTAAGTATATACCAAATTTCATAGCATTTGGTTAAGATGTATTGGGCTTAATTAATAGAAGACTGAACCTATAAGGAAATTAGACAGAACTGACCTATGGTCACTAAAATAGATTTTAAAGGGGCTAAACCATAGATTTTTGATCTGAAATTTTTATCCCCGTATATTAACACATAAAAATGGTTGTGTGTCAAGTTTCATGATTTTTGGAGTTGTAGATAAACACCAGAATTTTTCTAAAGAATTGATAAGAAAACTAGCGTCACAACAGAACAAGGTAACCTATGTTTTGGTTTGGTGATATTTCTTGCTTAACTTGATTTATAGGCCTTCAGTGAGATATGTGGCTTTCCTTATTCGGTTTAAAGCATAGGTTTGGCATGGATTCGAGGTGAGTGGGATTTATACTTCCTATGACTAAATATATTTCTTTAGTGACTATTTGCATCATAGTGAAAACATGTAGTATATCCAAATTTGAAGAGAATGGTGGTTCAAATATATAATTGTATATTTAAATTAATGTTGCTATTGTGCTTGAATGGAATGATGAGATGCAAACAATTGGGCGACTTGTATGGTGATATATATAATTATATTTTCTTATTTTCTCATGAATAGAGATTATATTATGAATTGTGAATGATATGTGAACTGAGTTGAGATTTGACACACTTTGATTATTGAATTCATTCAATTCTGAATAGATGAAGTATGTTATTGTTGAATGATTATTCTATAATATGAGTTATGTTGTGATAAAATTGTTGAATGTGTTTATCTATGGATTGTTGATGTATAGTTGTGTATGAGTAATCATTTTATGATATGAGACTTTAATTTGTGAATGTGTTTGTGTTTGAGAAAGAAAGGAAAGGCATGGTGGTGCACCCTATGGAAAATTCTACAAGGAGCCATAAGGGTAGAGATTTATATAATGGAGTGATAAGAGCGGATACGGCAGGGGCCGTGGGCAACGATCCAGTGGTACCTTAAATGATCCGGTTGGTACGGGAAATTGTGTAACTGATTGATCTTCTTGTTATTGTGTGTTATCTTGTGTTGTGGATACATGGTTGTATGATTGGTTTTGGATGATTGATGCATATCATTATGATGCATGATAATTATTTTTGGTCGTAGTGTAGTGTTGTCCCTTCACTGGGCAAGTGGTTTGCTCATACCCTCTTATTAACATTTTTTTTTCAGAGCTAACAGTTGAGGGTAAATATTCGTGGAGAGAGTTATGGGTTTTGTTTAGCTCAAGGCCCCATTTGAATCAAAATATGATTTATTTCTAGTTCGTATATCTTTAGTTTGATACTCTAGTGTCACTCCATGATCGTATAGGTAACCTAGGATTTGTATTTATGTCATTTTAAGTTGAGAAATGATGTATATGAGTGATTAAGTTACATTAAAGATTTGGTTCTAAGCATTTAATTTAATTTAATTTATTTGTGATAATGGGATGTACTAAATTTGTTTGTGGTGATGAAATTATTTTATATTACTATTCATGGATAATTAAAAGAAAAGTTTCTTTAGATGACAATTGATTTTTATTATATGTTTTAAGAAAGTTATGCATGTTAGTTCAATAAAGTAGATTAGGTTATGAGGTGAGGTCAGACTCACTCTTGTGCCATTCACGTGTCATAAGCGGGTCATGACATTCTCCTACTCATGGTAAGCTTCAGGATCATTCTTTCCTTTGAAAGTTGGGATTGTCATCTTGATGTTTCCCAAATTACCATATGTTCTTGCTCCTCAATCTGTTTGCTCAAATCTGCCCATAGTTGTGTTGGAACAATGTTCATCCTCATCATTCTCACCTTCAAAGTATTCTTCATTGTCCACATCACATGTATGCCTCCACCTCCTATGGTTTTGATTGAAACACCTAGGCTGCCCTTTTTGGGAATTGGACTCTACTTGCTCTAGCTTTTCATCTATGCTATCAAACCTTAGATTAAGTCTTGATAAGGTCCCTTGAATGGCCTTCATGTAAATTTTTATGTCCTTCCCTCTTAGTTCCTTATCCATCATGCCTTTGTCTTTACTTTGAGTCATGTTGTTAAATTCTGCAAAACAAAGGTTAGAATAAAACCTCACTCACTCTCTCATGTGTTTGCACTCAAGGAATGTCAAACTCTCATGTTTCACACAATTGTCGGCCTTTACCCTCTTTTGCACTTACATGCTCTTGCCTTTTACTACTCTAAATTCTCTTCTTTAGTTCTTGTAAGAATTATGGTTTCTCAAACAAAACAGCCTTATTAGAGCACAATTAACACTAATCACACACAATCTTTCAAAAAAAAAAAATGAATGCAACATCATTGAAAGAAGCCTTTGGTTCAAAAAGATCAAATAGGACTAACAAGGGTTTTAGCAACAAAAAGGATAAGATGAATTCAAACAACAATAAAGTGGTAAAGATAGCAATTGAATCAATTCAGCCTTAATAAACTTAAATATTGCAAACAAACAAGCAAAAAAGATAATCACATTCAACTTGCAATTTCAACAGCTATGAATTCTTTGTTTTCTTTTGTTGAATCGAAAATTTTCCTCTCTTTTTTTTTGGTCTTTTTTTTTGGTTCTGTTTTCTTCTTCTTCTTTTTTGAGTTCTTTTTTGTTGATCAATTACATAATTGACAAAAGTAAATCAAATAAATAAGCAAAATTAAAACTTGTAAGGATGAGATTTTTTTTGAAAGAAAAAATTGGGAATTCAAGGGAAAAAAGGAAAAATAGAGAATCAGAATATGGATATAATGAAACAACAAAAAAATTTTTTGCCCTAAAATAATTGCATGAACAGTAAAATGAATGAGTGGTATGCAATTAATAGTGCAGACAAAACTTTTTTTTTAAAAAAGAAAATAACAGAAACTGATTTGGTACTTGCCTCTGATACTAAATGATATGAACCTTGATGCAATGCAATGCAACAAGATACAAATTGTGGAAAAGAATAAACAAAAGACCTTGACCCAATACTTTGCTAGAAGTACAAACCTTGGTATAAGAAAGGACAATGGATGGCACACTCAAGAAAAGGGAAAGAAGGTAAGTGATAAGTCTTAATTGAAATGCCACAAGACAAGCCTTGATAAGTTCACAAGTTCTCAGAAGAACCAAGAAGTGAATTGCTCACAAATAAAATTTAGAATTCGTGTGTATTTCACAATGCATCATACATAGTACTTATAGGCAAAAGTAAAACCCTAATTCCCATATGCATAGGGAATCAAACTAGATCAGAAAAATAAGCAAATAGAAACTTTCCTAATAAGCAAAATGAAAACTTTCCTAATAATCAAAATGGAAACTTTCCTAATAATAAAATGCCTAAAATCAAATAATAGAAGTTTCCTAAAACAATATAAGCAATCTGATTTGAAATCCAATTAGGCGCCTCCTTCCTTTATTACTTCATGGCCTAATATGCTAAAGTTGGTTAATAATACTAGTATGTTTGATTAACTCTAACTCATTATGGGCTATAGTAAGTGTGGCCCAAATGTCTTGAATAAATACATTTAGTGTTTCCTTCATTCTCTTGGCTCTAGCCCTTATGAATGGGCCTCCCTTGATAAACAATGAATCCTTTGGGTTTAGAACTTGAACTTCTGGACTTAGGCTGCTACTTTGCTCCTTTTGCTTTGGATTTGCATCAATGCTTCAAGTTGCACTATCGAAGGCAAAGTTTATAATATGATAATTGATAGTGGGAGTTACACTAATGTTGCTTCAACCACCTTGGTTGACAATTTGAAGCTGCCTATCATCAATCATCCCTGTCCATACAAGCCACAATGGTTGAATGATCACAGAGAGATGGGGGTCATGAAGCAAGTAAAGGTACCTTTCTCTACAGGGAAGAATTACAAAGATGAGGTGCTGTGTGACATAGTTCCTATGGATACTAGTCATCTTCTACTTGGGATGTCATGG